>VMOF01000379.1:19421621-19466621 GCA_011764245.1 Trialeurodes vaporariorum
ACTGTTGATATTTTAAAATCCGTTAATCCGGACTTAAGTCCGTTCCCAATTCTATAAAAGGAACCAAGTCGGAGTTGATTCCTTACGTGACTCGGATTAAGGTTTAAGAAAAAGGAACCAAGTTCTCATTTAATTTCATCATATGGACAATGACTTCAATGAGGCTCACCAGCTCACTTTTACCTGGAATTTTGACGGGAAATAGTTGTTATTAGAAGAAGCACTTCAATCAAAAATCAAAAATGATCAAGGGATCAAAAATGAGGTTGCGTTCTTTTGAAGTCAAAAAGCGTCATTTTCGGAAAAGCCGTGATTCTAAATAATAAACAGTTTTTTTTTTCTTCTTTTTTTCCGTTTTAGGTGCTGTCAGCACTTATTGCGATTGTCACGATGTAGATATGTAAGATACATAAATGGAACACTTGCGAATTCATGAAAAAATAATCCTTTAATATACAGAACTAACCATTTCAGGTGCCCTTTACACGTCAAGCATTCTAGGGGTATAGATTAGTAGGTGTGGAGGTTTAAGGCGTTTGTGGATTTTAATAGGTCTGTTACAAACTTTTGCTACAACGATAAATAGTGTTTCATCGTAGGTAAAATCGCGTGAAAAGTCCGTGGGTGGCATCAGAAAGTCATGAAATGCGATAATAAACTCACAATAGATGTTTAATGAAATGCAAGATGGCGGTAAAGTATCGAGCAGTCCGTATGCATGCGCCTTTAACATCCAAGAATTGCCAACGTTGACAACCTAAAAGCGTCAGAGGTTGTGTTTTATTTACATTGTGATTGGGTGTGATCGATATTGTGAGGTTGGCTATCCTTGGATGTTCGTGGTGCATACATACAGGTTGCTCGATATTTTACCGCCAACTTGGAGTTCATTAAACGTCTCTTGTGAGTTTTTTATCGCATTTCATGACTTTCTGATGCCACCAATGGACTTTTCACGCGTTTTTACATGATACAGAACACTCTATAGCGCGGAGCAAAAGTCTGCAACAGACCCTTTCCCCCCCCCCCATTTATTTTGTTAAAAAGTATCGAAAGTTTACAGTCAAACTAAGCCATTATTTATTACAACTCATTGTAATATTATTTTTTTCTGTTGCCATTGGTCGATATCATTTTTCGTGTTGGAGAAGCAAAGTTCCATATGGACCTATAATTTCCAAAATTTGAAGAAGCTTCCAGAAAAAAATACTGTACACGCGAGAAACTTTTTAGGATAGGTAAAAAAAGTTATTCAGAGTAAATTTCCCATAGCCGCAGCAAGGAGGCTGTCCAGGGGTGGAAGACACGTGACACCCCCTCTCACTTTTTAGAGCTATTAATGCGAATTTTACCCCGTCCCTTTGTTCGGGTTTTTAAAAAAACCTTTTTTCGCAACAAAACCCCCAAAATTTTCCTCAAAAATCCCTTGATTGCATAGACGCTCATAAAGGGTTTTCAATTTGCCGATCCCCCAGAATTTCAAATGTTTCCAATGACCAAGACCTTTTTAGTGAGACGTCATAAAAAAAATTGGGTTTCCCAAAAAAAAGGCTCCGCCTCACTCGCGCTCTCGTGGGTTTTCCCATATGAAACACGATCCAAATTTTCAAATACAAGTGCTAGTAAACAACATGTTCTTTGCACCAGTTGTGTTTATCACACCTTTGGGTTCCACGTCCCTTAAAAAAATTTCCGATGGTTTCAATGAATTTTCCGATAGGATATATATTCCCGCGCTTTTTTTCCCATAGAAATAATCGAAATTCCATAGAGACAATCGGAATTCGTGTAGATTCAAGCGCGCTGACTATAGCAACGATAGGTTTCATGATTGAAATAAGGCGAAATCATCTATGGCTCTATTTTACAGTTTTAACAGCCACTTTTTTTCTCAGTGAAAAAATATGAGCCCGCTATACCACAAACTTTTTGAAACATCACGCATCAATGCACAATCACAGTTATATCAAAGAAAGTCCTATGTTTTGTCCTTGTCACACTCACAGTTTTTTATGAGCACAAAATTCTAGGATATAGGCTCATCAGCACCATCACGACATGTGTTATACCTCGAAAAATAGTTTCGATACGAAGAGAAGTTGGAATGATTGAGTGTCATGGCGGTGATACTCCCATAAGAGACCGTGAGTAAGACGAGGACAAAACGTAGAACATCTTTCGGTATAACTGTGATTGTAAATTCGCTTGATTGTAAATTCGCTTGTGATCTTTTAGGAATTATGTTAGAGTGAAAAGATACTTTAAAATGCGTGGAATCTAATGGTGCAATAAAATTTGAGAAAACTGTTCTTTAACTAGCATGAATTTGCGTTCGAAACTTTGGATCTGATTTCTTATAGGTAAATCAACGAGAGTGAGAGATAGAGCATTTGTTTGGAACCAATTTTATTCTGATCGTGACGTCATCACGAAACAGGTCTACTTAAGGATATGAACGAGTCCCTCTCTTTTCTATTCCCCCCGCTCTTTATCAATACCTCGCCGTCACTCCTTCCGAAACCCTCGTCAAACAGATTTTGACACATTTACGACCGCTTAATGCACCGTGAAGAAATCTTGTGACCGTGGAGCCCAAAGGCGGGGGCAAAGAGGGTTCCGCGGGGGATGTTTCCACCCCCTCCTGCCATTGAATTTTTACTCATAGGTTGGCACAAATGACTTAGGTTGCTGGACCTGTATGGAATTCTCGTTCAAAGGAATTCGACTTTTACGCTTAATAAATTATTGAAATTAACAGGAATACCCAAAAATTTTACAATTTTTAAAAAAATAGACGCCCAGACCTCCTGGATTGCAGCAATAAATTAACAATTAATGAAACCAGTTTTATGAAAACACGTTTTTAATTTTTCAAACCTTTCCCGCCAAGGTTTTTCCAAAGCAAAGCATGCAACCTATATTAGATATGAAAATGAAAACAAAAAGCGTACCGTATATATACGGCACGCTTAAAAAAAAATCCGGAATACAGTAATTTTTTTTATTTTCCTCTGGAGAAAAGTCTTTAAAAAAGACTCTGTAATGAAGCCGTTGCAAACTTTTCCTATAAGCGATTTAATAGTTGATTGTGGAGTAAACCCTGTATAAATAACGATGAGCCCACTAAAAAATCACGAAATCCACTCCCAAACTCATAAAACGCTTTCAAACGCGAGACCATAATGGCGGCCGTTGCCTCTAATTACATTCGGTTGCTTTATCCCAATCAGCTCCATCTTCACGAGGTATTCTCGCGACTTCACACAAAAAGAAGAAGAAGCATACAATTGCCATAAAATTTAGGCGGCAACGGCCGCCATTATGGTCTTGCGTTTGAAAGCGTTTTATGAGTATGGGAGTGGATTTCGTGGATTTTTTTAGTGCGCTAATAGTTATTTTTACAGGGTTTTAACCCATTAATAACTATTAATTAGCCAGTAGCAAAAGTTTGAAACAGCTCCATAGCGGTATTACATTACATACATTAGGTATTACATTAGGGTGAACTTCTCTAATTTGAAAGTTATATTCCTTCAATCTGACAATGGAGATCCACAAAAATTGAGACAGCCTTTCTTTTATAGACATAATATAGTAAGATCCATCAGTGGCGTGGTCGGAAAAGTTCAAAGAGGGAATAAGGAGGGGGGGCAATGTCTCAAAGTTGTCATGAAAATTGTCGATGTGGGGAAGGGTTATTGTTAGATCCCAATAAGAAAAAAAAAAAAAAAAAAAGAAAATAAGATCAGATAAATGAAATAAGATGAGGGTTTTCTGAGATAAAAAAACTAAAATTTCTGAGTCAAGAAAAAGCTATACTTTGACCCTCCGTGCGGAGCGGAGTGTGTCGGTTTTATCCTTCACGTCAATAAGTAAACAACATCGGTTGATACATACAACTGATCTATTATTTTAGATTATTGAAACAGAGAGTCATCGTTGTTAAAAGTGGTCGCCCGCAACTGCATAACCGCAGCGCGAAGGACAGACGGACTAGTTTTAACTCCTAGAATTAATCGATAAACAGATCGATTGTTTCCTCTTGAGGTCGATGAATCATTCGCGTGACACGGCCTGAGTTTCACAGTGGGTTTTAGACTGTATAGAAAGGTCGTCCACTTCTATGGGCAGTTCCAGCGATTTGGCAACCATGAAGTCATCCCATTTAAACGTATGAGAAACAATCGAATCTTGAGGGGGCCATGGCCCTCTTATTAATCGATTGTTTCTCATGCATTCAAATGGGAATGATACACAGTTGCCCAATTGCTGGATCCGCCTTTGTCCACATCGGTGATCATAGAGCGTCTGTCTCACCTTTTAAATTCTTCATTCGTTCAAAATTTATAAAACTGCGAACCCTCGAACCTGTATAGCAGCTCTTGCAATTTGGCAACATTGTTTTTCCCCCATTTAAACAAATGTAAAACAATCGATTCTCCGGATAACCGTCATCTTCCTCGGGAATCGATTGCTACACTTAAATTTAAATGGGACATTTTCATGGTTGCCAAATCGCACGGCCCGCCATTGTTGCAAGCTAAATGCCAGCAAAATCATACTCACCGATGTTGCGATTGTAGATCTATATTTCTACCTTCTACCACTGAAAATAAGTGCACGTCCTCCCCTTTCAAGCAAGTTTTTCACGCAAGGATGCGATTCGGAACTGAAATTCTGAAAAAAAAAAAAAAAAAAAAAAAAAAAAAAAAGCTAAATCTCTGTACCTATAATGCGTGGAAAACATGAAAACTCGTCGGAACTTCTTAAAAAAGGGAAACCCGACCTTTTTTTGCTAAATAAAGTTTTCTCCAAATATGATTTCTGGGAAACTTTAATTTTACTAATACGACCTCAATTGCAGGTAAAATTTAACTTCTAAGCAACAGCACCTGAGGATGTGTGTGTGTAGGGGGAGGGGTGGGGGGAAGGGGGTTGACTGCACATGTCACACGAGCGAACACGATAAGAGCAGTTGAAAGGATAAAATTGAGACAGAAAAAAAAGCGACCGAAAGTTTCTAGGAAACAACGAAAAAAAAAGGGGGGGCTGGAGCAATATGCGACTCAAAGCCTTCCAGATATTTTCAAATGGGAGTTTCAGAGCCTACATATGCATAGTAATATGCAAAAGAACTTGAAAAGCCGTTTTCAAAAAAAAAAGTGACACGCAAAGTTTGAAAAAAAAAAACTTCCAAGTTTCAAGCACAGAGAGGGGTGAATGTGGGGGGGGGAGGGGGTTAAAATCTGTCGACCGAGTTTTGTATACTCTTCTTGTTCGTCCTCTCCGGTATCGGATTATCATTATCATCAAGGGACAGAACCTCAAAATTCAGAGGGTTCCTGGAAGGTGGAGAGGAGAGGGTATATCGCACGGGGGACGCATGTGCTGACGAGAGGGGAGTTAAATTAACATAGCAAGTTAAATCCCCCCCCTCATTCATGCAACCCTCCTCACTCCAGCCCCCGTAAATGTGACTGCGGTGTGAGTTTTCCCGGGTTCATTCGCCACTCAGCGTTCCTCATTCTGACAGAGCTACTTTACACGCAATTACTTTTCCTTAATTCGGGGGTAATTTTCATTTCGCAATAATTCCGCTCTTGGGACAGTATAATTCATTTTTCGTGACCGCTTCTCCTATGTGTGCTTATAGCTGAACACTGTGAGAGCTGGGACGATGTTGCCGATATAGAGTCTTTATGGAACGATCCAGAGTTTAGCCAAGAGAGTAGCCAACAAATGATTAATCCTTTCAATACCAAATACATTTTTGGGTCAGAATTAGAATTTTAACCATCATGATAATGATCCAACCATGAATTTTTAACCTAAATTTGATTCCCATATCAATATTTCCGATTTTTCATAAGAATGCGTTTAAATGATAGCTCTTGACATCGTTAGTGAAAGAGTTAACTATGAATGTCATGCACTGGCGGCTCGTGGAGGTGAGGAGACGAAAATGAGAGGTGCCCAGAATTTTTTTTGAAACGCTTTTCACTTAAACTTTTTTGAAAATTTTCTGTTGCATTCATACTTTTTGGACAATTGAAACAAAAGATGATGAAATAATAACCATTTCAACCTTTATAAGTTTTTTTTTTTTTTTTTTTTTTTTTTTTTGCTCCAACTTCAAAAAATGTGAGGCGAGGCGATGGCTCCCTGCCGCCTCACTTGCCTCACTTGCCTCACTTTCCTCACCTGACGAGCCGCCACTGGTCATGACGGTTTCAACCAAACAATGATTAGAACTAATGCCCAAAGATAGACATTCAGTAAGGGCAGTTGGAGATTACACACTTTTGGTATCTACTTTCTATAGGTACACCTATAAGGCCATTAGTGGTGGGTCTTGCTGTTTGGTGACCATGCTCTTCGGCTATTGGCGGATTCAGGAGAGGGGGCGAAGAGGGTGGTCGCATCTCCCTGTTCGGCTGAAAAAAGGGGTAAAGACGCTTAATGAAGGGGGAAAGAAAGAGAGAGTAAATTAAAGTACGGTCACCGGAGGAGGGGGCCACCCTACCCCGTTCGCAAGGGCTGGGTACGCTTTTGTCTTTGGCTATTTAAACTTATGCGAAAAAATCGAATCAATGGGTCTGTTGCAAACTTTTGCTACAACGATAAAGATTGTTTCATCGTATGTAAAATTGCCCGAAAAGTCTATTGGTGGCATCAGAAAGTCATGAAATGCGATGATAAACTCACAAGAGACGTATAATGAAATCCAAGAACCTTTAACATCCAAGGATTGCCAACGTTGACAATCTCACAGCTTCAGAGGTTATGTGTTTATTTACATTGTGATTGGGTGCGATCGAGATTGTGAGGTTGGCTATCCTTGGATGTTCGTGGTGCATGCATACAGGTTGCTCAATATTTTACCGCCATCTTGGATTTCATTAAACGTCTCTTGTGAGTTTTATACTGCATTTTATGACTTTCTGGTGCTGCCAATGGACTTTTCACGCGATTTTACGTGAGATTGAACACTCTATAGCGCTGTAGCAAAAGTTTGCAACAGACCCATTGGCAACGTAACTCACCAAAGAATCGATTATTTTGTATTGGTTTAAATGGAAGGAATTCGTTGTTGATTCATTGCACGAGCAATGGGTAAACAGGGTAAATTCCCTCTTTTTCTCGAACTTTCCTCCAAAAAGCGCAATATAGGATCCACCGATTCTCTATTTTCCTACGTGTACTATTTCCAGTCTAGGATGCTTCGTGGAACGTAATGTGATCCTTTAGTCAGTCGTAGTTTACAGTTGCGTGTGAATTGTTCAAAATTTACGATTCTTCAATGTCATTGTCTGAGTCAATAACAAGTAAATTTTGAAAGCTTTTCACGTGCACTTTGTTATTTTCGCGGAATTTTTCTTGAGATAAAACGCGTCACACTTTGTGACAAAAGTGCGCAATAGACTAATTATAGTGGATCCATAAAACAACTCAATTCAACATGTGTTATCAGGGCCATAGCGCTGAGGTGTTTGGGGAGCAATGCACTCGGCGGGCGTCCAACCCAAAGAGGTCCGCGACGGGGCCTTCGGAACGATATATTCGCTCATTTGAGTATTTATTACTTCAAATTTTATTCGAGAATCGTAAAATTTCCAACATTTTCCGGATAAGAGCCCTCAGACCTATCAGAGGGACCCCATTTTTTTTTAATTTGGAATCCAGGCCCCAGAAAGTCTAGGGCCCTATACTAGCAGAGACAAAGAAATCTTGTCAGGGTATGCAATACGCAATGCACAACATTCTATTCAATACATGTGTTGAGTACCTATATGTGTTGCAGATTGCATTTTCTGGCCCGTATCTTTATCCCCGCTGGTGCATGTGTGCTGTGCATGTAACACAGTGGCACTAGATTGGACTGGTTACTCTTGGTTGAGTGTGGTCCGTAGAGCAGCGTTCCGATGTTTTTGTTTTAATAAAGAAAAGCGAGTTTTATCCAAATTCGTGGGTCCCAGCTTTATGCTTACGTTTGTGAACTGGGCAATGGGTCTGTATACAAACTTTTGCTACAACGATTAAGAGTGTATAATCTAATGTAAAATCGTCTGAAAAGTCCAGTGGTGGCATCAGAAAGTCATAAAATGCAATAATAAACTCACAAGAGGCGTTTCATGAAATCCAAGATGGTGGATAAATATCGAGCAATCTGTATGCATGCACCGTGAACATCCAAGGATGGCCAACTTTGTCAACCTCACTAGAGGTAGAGGTTATGTGTTTGTTTACGTTGTGATTGGTTGTGATCGATATTTGTGAGGTTGGCTATCCTCCTTGGATGTTCGTGCATATACAAATTGCTCGATATTTCTCCCGATTTCATTAAACGGCTCTAGTGCGTTATTATTGCATTTTATGACTTTCTGGTGCCACCAATGGCATTACCAGGCGATTTTACATTAGATTATATACTCTTAATTGTTGTAGCAAAAGTTTGCAAGAGATCCATTGATTTACTTTTACTATCATTCCTTGTGGAGAGGCTCTGCCAATTGAAATAAATCCCACATTTGAAGGGGATACGTGTTACTTCTAATGCAGAGAGGCCACGACAACATGCCTTCTGCGCATAAACAAAACAACTTACCATCCGCCATCTCTCATGGAACAGTCCCTAAATAAATTCATAAATTAGTGATCGTAATGTGGCAACCTTGCTTTCGAGTAGAGCGGCAGCTCTCTTGTTGTGCGAGAACCACCGGAATGAGGAATGAGGAATGACATTAATCATTTTTTTCGTCCGGTAAATCAACGCTACTGCTAATTAATGAACGCTTTCCTTCCCCTTGCGCGGCGCACGGCGGCGGCGGTGCGCTTGATTCTTGATACCTAAAGCCTGGGCAGAAATTAAGAGATTTCTGAACTGTAATTATTCGTTTACACGTAATCGGGCGAATGATGCGTAATTGTGTTATTCTCTCTCCTTACGTGAGTTGTGACTTGTGACCTTTACTCATTCCATATGATTTTTCTCCTTTCTTTTTTTTACTTCCTCGCTTCCTCTACTTTTTTTTTTTTTTTTTTTTAATTTTTTTTTTTTTTGCTATTTTATGACAACCTCCGTATTCCCTCTTGTACGGAAAGTAAGTTCACTGCCCTCCCTGCTCACGCCTTAGCAGAGCCCACTCATATCCGATCGCGCGGTGGACAACTTTATTTTCCAAGATGTCCCGGGTTCGAATCCCGGCCGAGGTGCGACAAGATTATAGACTCTGCAGTTTCGACGCTTCGTTCTAATTGCGTGCTGACATCAACTTCTTTGCTCAACAATCAACATAGGAGCCATTGGACGTTGCTGTTGTTACTACTCCGAAAAAAAAGTTTCCACTATGGGCGAGACAGCTGTAGAACGTGGTCTTTATGTTGTCTCTTCGCTTAAAAGTTTCAATGATTTTGACCCTTCCAGTAACAAGTTGTATCAGTCAATACTGTTGACTCAACAGTCAACTCACTACTTGCGCTTATTCAATTATCAAGCTCGAAGATAACTATTCCTACTCTGATGTACTTGTTTTTGTCTATATCAACGATTGAAGGCGCTCAGCCAAATAAGCTCAGACATACGTATGTATGTAATTACACTACGATGGAATATCCACAATATTTTCAATTCGATGGAACATATTTTGAATTGAACGAACGTGTTTAGGATTAGTACTTAAAGGGTTGACGATGAAGTATAATTTTAATATTTATCTATGAAGTCCATACTTGGAGTCCGTATTTTAATAGTCAGTCAGACCCTCAAAAAAAAAAAAAAAAAAAAAAAAAGAAATTCATCGCAGAACCATGAATATTGGTGCCGTGTTGGCTGGCAAGCTGCGAGTTGCATGGGGCCTTCGTACTTTATACTTTGAATTGACGTGTCTTCCCGCCATTAGTGTATCACAAAGCCTCAACAAGCGCGACTAACTTCAAACTTCCTGTGGAGACGAGACTCTGCAACTCCTGTTCGAAGATAAGACCAAATGTAAATAAAGGCACGCTCTAGAGAACTCCCCCTACCTTTTTTTTGTAAACATTAGAATGAGTTGAACGATAGAGTAAGTAAATTTCAAAGATAAGGTCCAACCTCTGTGCGTCTTCAATGTGTGCTTTGTTTACAACATGCAGACGGGTTGCAATGCTGATCTTTATGGCACAGACTTCTTACAGCAATACAGTAATGAAATAATCAAATGAAAGAAGAAAAAAAAGGGATCAATATCGAGCAACTAGAGTGAGTAGAGGAGGGGGGGTTAGGCTCTCGACACTAACATATGTAGGACTACTGAACATGTCACTCAATGGATAAAATCAAAAATTAAAGATGCAAATATGAACCCCAACGCCTGACTTTTGTCTCTAGCCCCTAAATTTCTCTGGGCAACCCTACGCCTGGGGTAATATGTAAAGGCTTACTACAAAGGCTGTCCCATAAAGAGTGAGACAAGTGCTGTAACTTTTAGACGAAATTACCTTAGCGACCTCATTTTGGTTGCGTTCAAAGATCAACTTATTATTTATCGAGGTGCACACTGCACAGGAGCACAGGTGCACATGTATTTTGTCTTTCATGTCATAGTACAGCGACGTCGATGTATGTATCTGATACCTATGACTATGATGTCAGCATTGCATGATTTAAAGCTAGCGGATAAAACATACAGGGTGTAAAAAAAAGAAAAAGGAGCGCAGCTCCGAATAACTCGAGTTTGGGTTCGAATTTCGAAAAACGCTGAAACACGGGTGTTCCATTGTTTTGAGGAGAACATCTTTAACGGGGGTTTCCCAATTCCGGGCGCCCCAGGGGGTGGATCTGGGGGTCACCACCCCCTAAATCATATTTCTCAAATGGTGACCCCTAATTTTTATAACATAACTTTAAAGAGCATCAAATTTTAGGCATTTTGGAGCCAACCGCAGGTCGATATCGTTTTTCGTGTTCTGCAAAGTACTTGTTTCGTAGAGTATTTTAAGCTAATATTTTTTAAAAATGGGTCAAAATCGATCTTTTACTTTCGATATCTCGAACACGAAAAACGATATTGACCTGCGGTTTGCGTCAATAAAATGCTTAAAATTTGATGTTCTTTAAAGTTATGTAATAAAAATTAGGGGTCACGATTTGAGAAATGTGATTTAGGGAGGGGGGGCGGTGACTCCTAGATCCGCCCCCTGGGGGGCCCGGAATTTGGAAACCCCCCTAAAAGATGCCCCTCTCAAAATAATGGAACCCATGTTTCAGCGTTTTTCGAAATTTGAACCCAAACTCGAGTTATTCGGAGCTGTTTTTTTTTTTTTATTTTTTTATTTTTTATTTTTTTTTTACACCCTGTATAGGTATAATACATATACATTATAACATAACATATACATTACAGGTAATAAAAACTATCATTGAAAATGCATCGGGTTTTGTTGGTGGGAAAAACAGCACACTTTTCCATTTGAAGCGCAGGTATGATAACGCATAACTGCGTAGTAAAAACACCGATATGTGTAGGACCAACTTTCATGAACCACCTCTATCAGCAAAACTGTGCGAGAGAGAAAAATGCTTTCAAATAGTCGATTCAAGCGACATTATTGATGAAAGCACATTTCAGAGAAAATGGTTTGAAAACTGAACGAATTCAATGGAATTTATAAGAGCAGCAACTAGACAAGAGGAAAGTTTTCCCCCCTCTCTAAGGTATATACATATTTTACAAAGCAAGCAACATCATAGGTAATAATGAATTTCAGTAAAAAAGTTAAAATAGTTTTCGTAGAACAACTGGCACTAATGAGAGCTAACTCTTCGTATTGAAAGCTTTTTCAAATGGAACAAATGACATTTTTTTACCACGACAACGTTCATTGAAAACTGTTAGTTCTGATTAAACTCGCCGAGCGCTTGTGACAGACATGATGGCACGTGTAAAACTTGAATTAATTTATTTATGGCCTCACAATCTCACATGGCTCAAACCAACACGAGTACTACTTTTTAACCCAACCCATATAACTATGCCAAACTTTATTTGAACATGTTGGGTGTTTCTTGGTGTTTTCCTCAAAAAACACCATCTTAGAGTTAAAAACAATTTAAATGCAAAAATCGTGAACTTTTCTGGTCCAGCTAAATTATAGGTGCTGAAAGATCACAAAATTGATTTTTGAGTAAAATTGGCATTAATATACTGTAATTTGGTAAAAAAAAAAAACCATTTTGAGTGGGTCGTTGACGACCAAAATGGGCATATATGGGTTAAGTACGAGTTATTTTTTTGTGTGTGTTTTATCTCTGAACATATGAAAACAAAGTCTATTTTAACGAATATCCTTAGCGACGATCTAAACCCCTTCACGACCACATTATATGTATAGACAAATCAATGTTCGCTCACTCAAATTAAGTGGGTAGTTGAATATTCCTACACCACTGTGCTGATTTTGCTTACACAAGAGATTGAAGGCATTTGAAGAGGTATTACTTTTCAAACGCTAACAATTTGGAGTCGCATGAGGTACTTACATCTAGTCACAAAAACGAGTTTACTCGGGCGTTGTACTAAACGCGGTTAAGATCTTTACATCGAAATTTAAAATATTGTCGTTTTGGCAAAGTTTGTATTGCTATTACCTAACTTGAAACATTTATCCCGCTGAAAAAGCACCCGCAATGCTTTATATTAGCCTCAGTGGCGTAGCGTGCAATTTGGCAACGATGTAATGTGTCCATTTAAATCCATTAAAAATATCGAACTATTGGGTGTTCGGTGAACACCTTCGTATTCGACCTTTTACATGGGTTTAAATGGACGCATTACATCGTTGCCAAATTGCACGCTACGCCACTGATTAGCCTATATGATTCGGCTGAAAGGAAAATCGCATGGAAAATACCCTGATGCAGACAATGGTGCCTCGTGAAATATGGCAGCATAGCGGATATTCCTAATTTAAACCTATGTAAAATAATCGATTCTGAGTGCCACGCCTTAACTAGAATCGACTTTTTCCATGGAAAGAAAGCACGGTTGTCAGAATTGCGTGAGCCGCAACTGCAAGTTCTGCTGTCTTAATTTGTAACTCGACAAATTGCTGATCTCGTTCGTAATTAGAGTACCTATACGTATAAAAAAGTCTCACTATACGCGAGGTATCGATTCTGATTGCTTGATGGATTTTAGGCTGTCACGGAGCTCAAGGAGACGTTTTCTGAGCTGATTTTCCACATAAGATGATTGTTGGAACGCCTCTATCGAGAAGGTGAAGGTATCGTGAAGGTATCGAGAAGGGCTATTCTACTTAAAATTGAAGGACTTTTCAGGCTTCAATCGGGTTTACCATCTATCATCATACACTGAAAAAAAAAGTTCTGAATTTAACTATTTTATAGTTAAAAGTATGGACACCGCTTTAAAGCTGCTACTTTTTAAATTAGTTAAATTGACTCCGTGCCGTGTTAAGTTAACAAATTGTTTAACTATTTTAAAAAGTCAAACTAACAGTTTTTAATTGGTGTCCATACTTTTAACTAATTCCGCACTTTTTTTAAGTGTTCCGTTCTATACTGCCTAAATTTTTGCAGCAAAAATTCATGTTTCCAGAGAAATAACGAAAACGTTCTTTGTGATTAGAATTGGTATTGGAAGTTTATAAATTATAAATTGATGAGAAATTCACTTTCTGTCTTTTGGCCACTTTTTGGTGATCTCAGGCCATATAGTGCGTTGATTTTTGCCAACAAAAACTCTGTAGTTTCGACGCTTCGTTCTGATTGGGTGCTGACATCAACTTCTTTGCTCAACAATCAACATAGGAGCCATTGTACGTTGCTGTTGTTACTACCACGAAAAAAACGTTTCCACCATGGGCGAGACAGCTGTAGTACGTGGTCTTTATGTTGTCTCTTCGTGACCCTTTCAGTAACAAGTTGTATCAGTCAACAGTCGACTCACCGCTTGCGCTTATTCAATTATCAAGCTCGAAGATAACTATTCCTACTCTGATGTACTTGTTTTTGTCTATATCAACAATTGAAGGCGCTCAACGAAATAAGCTCATACATGTGTATGTAAGTACAGAGCCATTAGTCCTGCGTCGACTGTTCGACGCAACCCACATTACACGTAGCCCGAACCTCGCTCAGTCTTGAGAGAACAAAAGAAAAGAAAGGTAAGAGAGCATTAACTGTACATGCAATGCGGGTTGCGTTCAATCGTCGACGCAGGATTTATGGCTCTGCTTGTACTTACACTGTGATTGAATATCCACAATATTTTCAATTCGATGGAACATATTTTGAAACGAACGAACGTGCTTAGGGTTAGTACTTAAAGGGTTGACGATGAAGTATACTTTTAATATTTATCTATGAATTCTATATACTTGGAGTCCGTATTTTAAGAGTCAGTCAGACCCTAAAAAAAAAAAAAAAAAAAAAAAAAAAAAAAAATCGAAATTCATCGCACAACCATGAATATTATGTTGGCTGGCAAGCTGCGAGTTGCATGGGACTTTCTTACTTTGGACTTTGAATTGACGGGCTATAACCGTCATGTAGATTGTATACATACGGAAGCCTCCGCGGTGAACCAATACCGTCTCCAAACATACCAAGCTGCTTCTTTGAGGTTAGGGTCGTCTTGGTATACGTACGCTTATGGAGAATGACATTTTGGTGAAATGCAAAATCGAGATTTATCCTCTCAAAACATGATTTTCAACTCTCATACTGCTTTGGGGAGGTAACTAAGCCATAAACTTTCATTACTGACGTACTTTTCCAATTTTGGTTGAACTTAAAAAAACGAAATAAAACCTCGATAGCGCCATAAGCTTTCCAAAAGCTTACATGTACCAAGACGAACCCTAACCCCACTTTTTCCAAAAGAAGCAGCGCATGGTATGAGTAGAGGCGGTATTGGCTGAACCCACCAATCATAGTGGACGCCTCCTTTGCCTCCATGGATGGACTTCTTCTTCTCCTTCATACATCACATGGCGAAACTCTTTTATATACAGGAACTCTAGACGTAAATAATTAGACAACGCTGCTGTGCAAAGTGCGTCGGCCGCTTGATATAAAGCAGCTGCAGAAACGTGGTCGAACTTGGTCGTAAAAGTTACCTCCGCCGGTTGAACAGATCCCTGTAGGAAAGGGGAGCGAAACTGGAGGGGGGGCTCCATATGGAATAAATACATTAAATACTCCCAAGAACGGACCGGTTGGGGGGGAGGGATGCGGGGTCGACAGTCGTAGGAGGCTGTTACAGAATCTGTTAATCTGCTGGTTCGCGTGGGGTTCGATGATATGAATATGAGTAAACGTCAATTTCAAGAACTGCTACTGGACATAGCCCGAGCTCCAAGCCTCACCGAACGCACGTACGTTTCGCGAGCATGTGGTGAGAACCAAGGGGGTGAGGGACAGTTTTTATGACGATTGGCAAAGCTCCAGTGGTAGTTACAACCAAGACGCGCCGAGCTGGATCGTGGAAATTAAAAGTCGTCAGCGTATTTAGAGAGAATCGCTTTTGCGAATTTAGTGCCCCCTGCGTTTCCCGCAGTTCAGCTAGCTCATCGATATCAATTACTGTTTGCGCGGATGTAGCCAGAGGTAGATCCAGAACTTGTTCATTTTTCTCTCTCTCTCTCTCTCTCTCTCTCTCTCTCTCTCTCTCTCTCTCTCTCTCTCTCTCTCTCTCTCTCTCTCTCTCTCTCTCTCTCTCTCTCTCTCTCTCTCTCGGCCCATTTGACGAATTATGTGTTAGAAAAGGACAGTCAATCACGTGACGTTCGCCCCCTTTATCCATCCTTGTCGAACACACTCTCCTGCCGTTCAAAGAGGCAGAGAGAGGGAGAGGGCAGAGTCCTGACGTGGGAAACCGAGAGTAAAAGAGCGGGAACTGCAGGCAGCGATTGGTAGCAGGATACTGTGAAACTGCGGTGTCCGGGAAAGTGAAACTGTTAATTTATAGGTTGTGAAATCGTGAAGAAATATAAATACGAGTATTTTTTTTTTTTTAACTGTCGTTTTCATGGTCACTCCTCGTTAGAATAATTTGACAATTTGACAACATTTGCTTTCCCCCATTTAAACACATCGAAAACTATCGATTCTCCAAGAGGCTGCCAGTCTGATCAATAGTCCATTGTTTCACCTCTAGTTTAAAGTGGAAATATATGCAAGGTTACCAAATCGCTCGAGCCACTACGACTCTCTTCAAATAAAAGAGTCTTCGTCCGCATAGCCATAAATGAACCTTCTCTTGCTGACAGAACCTCCAATCATATTTCATCAAAGAGAGCCTTTTTTAATGTCACCCTATCTTCTGTAAGTATGGCATTTCACTCGCAGCGTATCCAAACGAAAAAGTTCTCTTCCGTTTACAAATCTATAGAAAAGAATCGATTCCAGAGGTTTAATTGGATATACCCTAAGGATCGATTATTTCCCATACGGCAGCAGCTGGAACATCGATCGATAGCATTTGCTCACGTGTCGTATCCATGCGATGGCACCCTGGATGAGCCATTTGTCGATCCAGGAATCTATCACTCTCTCTCTTTTCTTCCATTAGAATGCGTGGGTTAGGAAAGAATAGATCAGGGACAGTTACTTGACTTTCACCCTCTTTTCTATCATTTTCAAACACTGCATTCAAATGGCCAGAGATAGAGAGAGACGGGGAGAGGAAAACAGGGAAAACAGAGGAGAACAGAGGAGAACAGAGGAGAACAGAGGAGAACAGAGGAGAACAGAGGAGAACAGAGGAGAACAGAGGAGAACAGAGTAAGACAGAGGAGACCAGAGGAGAAAAGAGGAGAACAGAGGGAAACAGAGGGAAACAGCGGAGAAAAGAGGAGAACAGAGGGGAACAGAGGAGAACCGAGGAGAACAGAGGAGAACAGAGGAGAACAGAGGAGAACAGAGGAAAACAGAGGAGAACAGAGGAGAACAGAGGAGAACAGAGGAGAACGGAGGGAAACAGAGGGAAACAGAGTAAGAGATAGAAAGAGAGAGAGGAAGAAAAAGGGAAGGATGAGAGAATGAAAGAAGGAGAGGAAATGATGAAAGAGTAAAAGAGAGAAGAGAGGAAGAGAGGAAGGGAGAGGGAGAAAGAGAGAGAGAAAGAAATAGAGAGATAGTAAGGAAGATACAGGGGGGAGAGGGAGAGATAGAGAGAGAGAGAGAGAGAGAGAGAGAGAGAGAGAGAGAGAGAGAGAGAAGAGAAGAGGAAGAGAGAGACGAGAGAGAGAGAGAGAGAGAGTAGGAAGAGAGAGAGAGAGAGAGGAGAATTTAGGATGAGGGGGGAAAGAGAGAGAGAAAAGAGAGAGAGGGGAGAGAGAGAGAGAGAGAGAGAGAGAGAGAGAGAGAGAGAGAGAGAGAGAGAAGAGAGAGAGAGAGAGAGAGGACAGAATCCTGGATCCTCTAGTGCAATGAGCATTGAGCATACGCTCGTTTCCTGCTGCCTGACTTGGTTTACACCTCATCAGAGCTCATATCAAATGAAACACACTCGTCACTCGATCACTCACACTTGCTCCTCAGATACATTCCCGCGTGATGCTTTTAACATGAACAATTTCCCTCTCGTGCACAGTGTGCTCTTGGTGCTTACATTAGTGCTCGCTGACACAATGCGCAGAGTTACCGATGCAAACGAGCATTCATTCACAGCACATTAGTCAGCATCAAGAGAAAGCTCAACTTCAATGCTCTCGATCAAAACCGCCATTGACTACGCGCACGCAGTATATGCAGTTTTTAATGTACATGTGTGTAAGTCTCCTCTCTGTCTCCCAGCGCCTGCATGAATGGATAGCGACCGCCCGCTTTGCGTCTATCAGAGGCGGATACAGGAATTTGCGTTTCTCTCTCTCTCTCTCTCACTCTCTCTCTCTCTCTCTCTCTCTCTCTCTCTCTCTCTCTCTCTCTCTCTCCCTCTTTCTATCCCTCTCTCTATCACTCTCCGTTTCGCTCTATTATCATTTCCTCCCTCTCCCTCCCTCACTCTCACTCTCTCTCTCTCTCTATATATATCTCTCTCTCACACACTCTCTTACTCTCTCTCCCTCTCTCTCCCTCTCTTCCTCTTTCTCTTCCTCTCTCTCTTCCTCTCTCTTTCACTCTCTCATCCTCTCTCTCCCACCCCCCCCTCCTTCCCTCCCTCTCTCTCCCTTTCGCTCTATTATCCTTTCCTCCTCTCTCCCTCCCTCTCTCTCTCTCTCTCTCTCTCTCTCTCTCTCTCTCTCTCTCTCTCTCTCTCTCTCTCTCTCTCTTTCTCTCTCTCTCTTTCTTCCTCATATGAACGCGTGCGTCAGAGAAGAATAGAGATGAGGACTAAAATCACGTGGTGACCCCCTTCCCTACCTTTTCTAACCTATGTGTTCCAAACGACGATATCTGGCGATAGAGAGGAATTATGGGACGTGATATTGAAACTTCAAGGCAGTGGCGTCGCGTGCAAATTTGGCAACAATGTATTCTATCTATTAAAACTTATGTGAAAGATCGAATTCAGGGGATGCACAGTGCACAAGGAAAATTCGATATATGTAATGAGTTTAAATGGAGCAGTTGCATTGTTGCCAAGATGGCTCCCGACGCCACTGCTTCAAGGAGTCAGTCATGATGGAAATCTCTTATGGACATTTTACGTGGTCTCGGTTTGTTTGCCTCATATTTTTCAACCTTAAAAAGCAAGTTGTGACAAATTCACTTGAAAATGCAAGTGTGTGAGAGCGAGCGGCTATCTGGACACAGAAATCGATTGAATAATTTCTTTTGGAAGGGTTTGCAGCAGTGGCGGCTCGTGCGATTTGGCAACCATGCAATTCTCCATTTAAAGTTAGGTAAAAGAATCGATTCTTGAGGAGGCTGACAGCCTCCGGGAGAATCGATTATTTTACATTGATTAAATGGGAGGAGAACACTGTTGCCAAATTTCACGAGCCGCCGCTGGTTTGCAGGATAAACAAACTGACTCATGATAGAACCAAGTCAGATCCTCTCACCTGGATAGTTCTTTTTAAAATTCTGTGTCCAATTTTCACTTAAATAATTACAATATCTGATTTTAGGTTAAAAAATATGAGGCAAACAAACCAGTATCAGAACGCCCTTGCTTTCACACTTTCGGGTAGGACTTAAAACATGTATCAGCTTCTCTATTGCTATACCTTGTTGGTTCCAACAGAAGTCGGAGAGGGAGAAAGGACAAATTTTAGTATCTACCTAAGCCACCCATGCGCCGTCACTCATATTTTGGTCTTTTGATTTCTTGACAACTTCCCGTTCCTCAATTTATTGAGCTACCGCCGTATAATGGTTTGAGATCGACAAAAAGTGGCCAAAAGTCAATGAAAATAAAGTAATCAAAATTCATCGGTTTCGACCTTTCGAATTTTATTTTAAACATTCCAGGGGCATCTTAGGTTTAAACCACTTGTTAAAAGTGTTTTCTGTGATTGAAAATGGCCTCGAAAGTGTGTAATTGACAAATTGATGAGAAATTTAACCTCTAATTTTTGGCCACTTTTTGACGATCTCAGATCTACGGTGCGCCGCACAGTTCACAGTCGCATGTGTGCATTTGTGGTAGCCTCGAGGTTAATGATGAAAGTCATTTCACGCGCTTGTCTCTTGATTGTCATCTCATTAGATCCTTCTTTTTTTAAAACATACAATATAATCTAACTTTTTAACCCTTTATAAGAACCAGACCAATTAATGAATAACATTACCGCGATCTCGTTCAAGGGTAGCAAGTATAGATAAATATTCCGACTCTGCGGTACTAGTTTTTGCATACATGGTCAATTGAAGGCGCTCAACGAAGCACTATCTGCTATATTCAAAGTTATTTTATTTTTATGTACGATATGAATTAAAATCATGAGGAACAGATTGAAGTAAACGAATATATTCGGGACTCATATACTTATAGAGTTAGTGAAAGGGTTTTGGCGCAATCCCTGTCTCAGCTCTTTCTGAAACTTTGGGTGGCTTTAACTTTTGAACGAAAAGCCTTCTCAAACTGTGGTTTGTGCCGTTTGAAAGACCGTATTTTTAGCAGGTTTTGACCACTTTCCTCTTTCTCCTCCTTTTCCATTTTTCCCATTTTCTCCCTTTCTTCCCCTCTTTTTCACTCTCTTCTTTCTTTCTCTTTTTGCCTCCTTATTACGGCTTGGGGGGGGGGGGGGGTTATCCAAAATAAAATTTCAACAGTGCGCCCTCAATATTCATGCGAAGAGTGTTGTCTGTTTTATCGAAAATAAACACACCCTTAAAGAAAATAGAGATTTCCATAGACACGAACACCAGCCAAAAACATGAACACAGAGGGGAATTGATCAACTACAAATTCGACAGTATGAAAACGATGTCTCATAGGAAAATGACTTCTACGCATGATCTGTTCAATAAACTTTATTCGAAAATTTCGTCATTTATGAAATTATCGTGGCGAAAGGAGTCAAAAAAGAATAGAAGATGAGATTTCTGACACCGGTTGCAACAATTCGAAATCGAATCTACCTCCGGAGGTGAATCCGAAATTTCCAATTGTTGGAATTCAACGGTCTCCGGTGAGACCAACGTTCAAGAATATCATCAAAATAAAATGCAAATCCATCGAATATCATGCAACGGTGAATAATACTCGATCGCTAAAATTTGCTTATTGATTTTCTTATGTTTATTATGCTTTGTCTTACTGTCCATGCGTTTGATTTTTGTTAAATTATGACAAATAAATAAATCAAATGAAGTAAAATAAAAGAAACCACCAGGTAAACCAGGTTACAAAAAGACTTTCGTAGGGAGCAACGTGGCAACATTGGGCGGGGCGCGTGGCGCATCGGAAGCCGCTGAGAGAACGCAAGAAGCAAAACAGTGGAGCAGACGCTCGCGGACATTTAACGCCAACACCTGCGCGCGTTCTGTTGCGTAGGTCGGTCGCCTTGCCGCGTCGCTCGCGTTTCCTCCATAATCTCGTCCTTTTACACGTGAGCTTCCACTGCTTCTGTTCGCGCTCACCGTCGCGTCGCGTCGCGGGTCGAGTCGCTCTTCTTTATCGCCGCAAAGTGGAACGAAAATGAGAATACCATGACCTATACGCTAATGTGACGGAAAATGATTAACCAGAAAAATTAAGACACACAGAAAAAAAAAAAAAAAAAAAAAAAAAAAAAAAAAAAAAAAAAAAAAAAAAAAAAAGTGTTTTAGATTTAAAAAGAAATGTTTTTGAATTACGAGTATATGACAAAAAGACGTATTTTAAAATTGAAACTAAGTTTTGTTAAATCTAAAAAAACTTTTCATTAGATCAAAAATCCAAATTTTCAATTTGACAAACAATTATTTTTAATTTGAATACAGTTATTTTCAAACTAAAAACAATTTATTTGAGTTTAAAAGTAAGTCTAGTCATATTATAATTCAAAAATATATTTTTTAAATCTAAAACATTTTTTTTCTTTTTTTCTGCGCATCTTAGACCGTTACTAATGAACCGAATGACTTTTTCGCATATAATTTCATACGCATGCCAACTTTTGTGAAATTTCATGAGAATCCATATATTAACCCTTTGACTACCAAGTTATTATTTGACCGATCAAAACTGAGATGCCGTTTTGCGTCTAGTTATAATGACATTTTTCAAAATGATATTTCTTAGAGCGCCTTCAGTTTGCGGTGTATGCAAAATTAGCACTGTTGAGTAAGAATATTTAACTAACCTCATACGAGGGTCGTTCAGAAAGTAAGATTCCCTATTTTTTTTCTCGACTTCTAATTAAGCTACAGAAAATTTAAACCCAGCATCGGAACCGTCATAAACTGACGATTCCAACGCTTTTTTAAAAATTAAAATCGGACCAATAGTTTCGTCACAATCTTAGTTTTTGTGAATCCACCTTTTTGAATTTCCGTCCACCTCCGATGCGATGCGTGCGCTTCAATTGTACACTAGATTACCTTAGTTCAAAATCAATCGTTGTGATCAAAATCGAAACATGTGATAAAATTGAGAAAAAAATTATGTAACCCTTACCTTTCTTAGCTTTTTTCCACGTAACCACCCTGCACACCGATACATTCGTCACATCGTGGAATAAGCCTCTTGATGCCCTCTGCAAAAAAACTTTTTGGTTGAGCGCTGAAAAATCCCATAACCGCAGCCTTCAGCTCAGGATCCGTTGCGGATCCCAAATCTGAGGTTCATGATCCGTTATCTTGATAACGTTAGTCCGTCAAAACTGTTTATCTCAAATGCCGAAAGTTTTTACTCACACCGTGGGCATGAGTGAGCTCGTTAGGCAGCGATAATTTTGCTGGAAAAATTATCGCTGGAGGTGGACGGAAATTCAAAAAGTTGGGTTCACAAAAACTAAGATTGTGACGAAGCTATTGGTCCGATTTTAATTTTTAAAAAAGCGTTGGAATCGTCAGTTTATGACGGTTCCGATGCTGGGTTTTAATTTTTTGTAGCTTAAATTAGAAGTCGAGAAAAAAAATAGGGAATCTTACTTTCTGAACGACCCTCGTACTTTGAAGGAGCGAGCTTCGATAGAGCTGCCGTTTTGCGGGTAATTAATGGTATTTTTCAATTCACCGAGGATTTCACCGGTTTGAGAAAAAATTGCAGTTTCAGTTCAGTGTATGACTATAATTCATGAAATTACTCTGATCTGTAATCTTTTCTCGGTCGGTGAAATCGCCGTTTAGTTATTGAAAATTCCCATTTTTTTTTTAAAGTCATCGATGACTCCCCTGGTTGTGAAAAGATTACAGATTTAAGTATTTCTGTGCATTACAGCCATATATTGAACTGAACTATTTAATCTTGTCTCAACCGGTGGAATCCTCGTTGAATTGAAAAATACAGTTAATTATACGCAAAATGGCAGCTCTGAATCGAAGTTTGTTCCTTCAAATTATGAGAGTAGTTAAATATTCTTACTCAACAGAGCTCATTTTGCATACATCGAAAACTGAAGGCGCTCTAAGAAATATCATTTTGAAATAACAATAATTTCCAGTATTTTTTACCGTCAGCAATAAATTGAAACTTCGTCGATTGGACCTGCAGGCTGATTCTCCCTGTTTGGACGAGACGAGACGAGATAGGAAGTAACGATGAATCCCATTGGTTTAAATGGCGTCACGTGACAGATTTGAAGTCATTGCTTTGCGATCGCGAATGCTCCGAGTCATTTATTTCAAAATCATGACTCGGAGCATTCGCGATCGCAACGCAATGACTTCAAATCTGTCACGTGACGCCATTTAAACCAATGGGATTCATCGTTACTTCCTATCTCGTCTCGTCTCGTCCAAACAGGGAGAATCAGCCTGCTGGTTGACAGAAATCGTTAACTCGGGCGTGATAGTGAAAGGGTTAACAAAACGTCCTCTTTATGGGACTGTAAACCGAAGGGATTAGTCAAGATAAACTAGCTGTAACCATAGATGACCTTTTTGGGTGTATTTTTGAATACACCGCAGAGAAGGCAACCATGATGAACATCTCTTGTAGATATATTTTATGCATGGGCGGATACAGGGAATTGTCTTTCTCTCTCTGCTCCCATTTAAAAACGTGCTTTAGAAAAAGACAGAAGAGGGGACCAAAGTCACGTGATGGCCCCCTCTGCTATCCTTTTCTAACACATAAGTTCAAATGGAAGGAGAGAGAGAGAGAGAGATACAATTCTCTGTATCCGCCCATGATTTTATGAGGGCTTGGTTTGTTTGCCTCTCTTATTTTTAGGTGCTGTCGCGTAACAAAGCACCTTATTCAACCTCAAATCAAAAATTTCCAGACAGATTGATTTTACTCCAAAATTGACCTTCTTTATTCTGTTGCATCAAAAGTTTCGCAACATTTTGAAACAAGTTGGATGTATAGTTGTCATTATAGTTTGCGTTGCTAACTTTTGATTCTGTATAATTTTCTGCTGTGACTCCTGAGTGAAATGACGTAAATAAAACAATAGGCGCTCCAAAAAATGTCAAACATTTTTCCTTGAACCTGAACAAACAAAAACAAAGTTTCCTATTGAATACCTATTTATAATTCTCCCATTAACATAAAACTACTACCTGGTATGCATTATAATTTCTGACGCAAATAGTAATTAACAGGATAATGGTTAGAAAACTAAAAAAAAAAAAAAAAAAACTAAAAAAAAAAAAAATCATAAAATTCAATAATAAACTCACAAGAGGCGTATAATGAAATCCAAAATGGCGGAGAAATATCGTTGTTTACGTCGTGATTGGTTTTGATTGGTTGTGATCGATATTGTGAGGTTGGCTATCCTTAGATGTTCGTGGTGCATGCATACAGATTGCTCGATATTTATCCGCCATCTTGTATTTCATTAAACGCCTCTTGTGAGTTTATTATTGCATTTTATGACTTTCTGATGCCACCAATGGACTTTTCAGGCGATTTTACATTAGATTAAAGACTCTTAATCGTTGTAGCTAAAGTTTGCCACAGACCCATTCGTAGACATCGATATACTTGCAATCGCCGAGGCAAAAGCATGCAACAGATCCATTGAATACTAATACTTGTTTGTTTAAAATAAATACAGTAAAAATTGCCTTGTCCTTAAAAAGTCTACTTTTGACCCAGTGTGCGACGCGGACGCGAATTTCAAGTTTAAAAGCACAGCACGGCGCGGCTTCCCTTTGAGTGTGCACTTGAACTTTTGTAAGTTCACCGCGTCTGAGGCGGTGGCACGCGCCATGCTTCGGCGCACATCGTAGACTCAAAGTTCAATATCAACCTTTACTCTCTATATGGTCTTTGACTAATATTCATGATTCATCCTAGATATTAATTTCGCGCGAGTTAAATTAAATATGAACTTAAAAGCGAGGGACACTTTTAGTAAGTTGTTAGTAAGAAGCTATGACGCATCAATTTCGTACGTTTAACGGTTAGAAGCAAATAACACTTGAGCTTTAGATTTTATGATTGTGTCGAAACAGAGGATACTTTATGCTAAAGTTGTCGAATTTCAGTGGATTGAAATGTTGACTTTCAAAATGAAATTTCAGATTTCGATTCGAACAATGCATTATGGTCCGAGATCGTCAAAAAGAGACCAAAATTCAGAAAGTAAATTTCTTATCAATTCATCATTTCTAAAATTTCAACACCGATTTCAATCACAGGAAACACTTTAAACAAGTGATTTATTCTTAGATATGTCCCTGGAAAGTTTTATATTTTGCTCTTAAGGTTGAAAATGATTTACGGCCGCTTTTATTTACGATCTGTGACCATAGTACAATGGTCACTGCTCGAAAGTAGAGGCGACCTGACTGTTGTTTCACTTAACCTCCAAACAAAAATAAACCCATTTTACTTAGAGGTTGTTTCAAAGGTGGAGGCGCACTTAGACCCACATTCTTTGGAATTTTGCAAATTTATTTCTCTTATTACATAACAAAAATAAATGAAAATGAGTTTGGACGTTGGATTTTTACTGAGAGCAGCATTAGAATTATAAGGTCGAAAATGGAGGAAAAATCCTTCTTCAATTGCAAAGGCGGTTCGTATGATTTGGCGACCACGCAATTTTCCATTTAAACTTAGGTAAAAGAATCGATGCTTGAGGAGGCCAACAGAATCGATTGAGAATCGATTGTTTTAAATTGGTTTAAATGGGAGGAGGACACTGTTGCCACACGATTCGATACAGTTCGATTGAATTAATGGAAATTGATCATTCACCAACGATATATCGATAAGCCTACGCCTACACTTCTGGAAAGAACTCTTTACAACACTCTTTCATAACGCGAGGAGCATATAGAAATAGAATGTGCTGGGTCTTTCGTCTCCATGGTCTCTGCAGAATTACCTTAGAATTTCAAATATTGGTCTGAAATTTAATGCATATAGTCATGTTTTTGGTTCTTTCTTTTTTTCCTTTCAGATTTCTATCAAACAAACAATGAAGCTTGATTTGGCAACAATTCGGCTCCCTCGTCTGGGCTCTCAACCCGTGTAATTGACTTAAATTGCGGCTCGCGTATTTCTTATTCTTCAAAAAGCTTCCGACAACTGGAAGTAAAATTGAAGCCTCCGCTAAAAACTCCGCCCCCCCCCCCCATTTTTTCTTTCTTTTAAAGAGATGGAATTAGAGCCCACCCCTCTTACACGGGTTGAATGCACCGACCAATGTTCAGTATTCTTAGACAGAGAGATGGTAGAGGGGGGAGGGGATGGGGCATTCAGACATCATCATGCAAGGGACGAATTAATATCAATTAATAGGCGAGCAAAGAACGATGAGCTGATGCTGATGAGCAACGAGAAGCAGCGAGAAGCAGCGAGCATCGGGGAGAAGAAGGCTCCAGATGTGGATGTGGGCGAATCCTCGAGTTTTGCATTAATCGCTGCCCGCCACCACAACAGACGTCTACGCGTCATCCATCCATCACACCATTGCCATGTTTTATCAAAAAATCTGTTTATATGTCAATTGAACTCTTGCCAACTTTTGCTATAAGCAAATAAATAGTCCAATCTGACGAAAAGACCAGCGGAAATGACGAAAATCACACTAAAATTCCTGTCTAACATACGTAACTTCCTCTACAGAAACACAGCGATATGTCTCAAATTAGATAGAAATCTTCCATGATACCTGCGTCTCTCCGCCATTAAGTCCGATTCTGAGAGTGAATTTCCAGATTTTTTAGTGTACTCATCGTCATTTTTACAGGTTTTTATGCAAGAATCAACTCTTCAATCCCCTAAAGCAAAAGTTTGCAAGAGCCCCATTGTTTTGAATGTTCACGGAAAAAAATGGTGTAATTTACCATTCGCATATAGCTGATTTTGACCCTTACCATAGTTAAGATAAACTTGACCAGAGTTATGGAACATTTGACCAGGAATCAAGTCAATTTCACTTGATACCTGGTCAAATGTTCATAACTCTGGTATAGGGGCCGAAATCAGCTTTGCGAATGGTAAATTACACCATTCTTTTTCTCCGTGTTTTTCTGTGCAATTAAAAGCAGCAATATGGCAGCTACGCATTCTGTCCGTCCGTTGAAACTAATCCCCCTTAATTACCTTCTCCGTCTTGTGTCTGGTCAATGGCCCTCCCGTTTGAGTGCATGAATGAATGGACTTAGAAATGGACGTATTCATCCTTGGTTCTAGAACAGTTCCTCTGAGTTGAAGAGGCCGCGTACATATTTTAAAACATACACGGACATTGACGGAAGTTCGAGAAGACTCCGGCCGGTCCATAGCACTAATGAGCGACAATGTCTAATATTTTGAGGAAGTCTTGAAAAGTACGGGAGTCAAATGTATTTTTTGGTGAAGATTTTCATTTTTTTTTTATTGATTTTTGGTGCAATGGGGCAGTTGCAAAGGTCTGAAATGTTGTGTTTTTCATACAGAAAATTATAGTACTTGATGAGTTGAGAACAATGGTGCCTTTGGTTTTTTCCGAAGTGTTCCGGTTTTGGAGATAAACACGAGTGAAGTTGTAAAAAATCGTGGGCGTAGTGACGTCACTACGCGAAATTCCCATTTAAAACAATGTATTTCGGGTCAAAATTTCATCTCCGGAACAATGGGACTTTATGAGAAACCAAAGACATCTTTGTTCTCAGCTCATCAAGTACTTTCATTTTCTGCATAAAAAACAAAACATTTCAGACCCTTGCAACTGCCCCATTTATACCCTTTAATTGAGATCTTACTCACTTTTGCTTGCGGACTTGAACCGTCCTTCTCATGTTCAATTTGCAATTCAGAAACACACCTTGAAGCAAAACGCTTTGAGATTTGTCAAGGAAAATTCACTGGATTTTCAAAGTGAGATCGACTTATCAAACGTCCAGGAGTGGTCACAAATCAAATCTGAAGGACTTTCGAGGGAGCTCTTTGGCTACCTCAAGCCAAACTCAAGATTTTTTAAGAAAGTCATTTCTCAAGCCAAGCCAATATGTCAAGATGATCTCAATATATGTCTCTGAACTGCACCTTCAATCCAATAAAGTACATACTCCTGTCCATTTTCGAGCGTAAATTCTGTTATCCTGGCCAAGAAAAGAAATTGTTATGATTTTTTGTTGTTGTTATTATTATGATTCCTTTTTATTCTAAATTAGTCAACTGGCTCCCCCATTATCTACTTGATTTAATTTTGGCAGTTGAAGGTATAATTCACATGAGATGATGACACATCCCGAGAGGATAGAGTCTTCCAAATCAGCTTTTCTCTTGAGAGAATTATTTGAGCGATATTGTATCTATATCAGTGGGTGTTTAGTCGATGGTACAATAGTTCGTGATCAAATCGATCAAAGATCGATTTATTTATTTTTTTTTTATTTTTTTTATTTATTTTTTGTTTTTTTACTTAATTGATGATTTGCACAATTTCAAGCGATGAAGAGGAAACATGAATCCAGTTTCAGAATCATTTAAGGAAGCTTGGGGGGGGGGGGGATTTGAAAAGTTGACCACCTGTTTTTTGTTTTCATGCTGTCCTCTGGACTAATGCCCTCCCTAAAATAAAGTATGTCTTTCTTTCCTTTTCCTCGCATGTTTAAATTTCGTTTGCGTCCGGAATAGATTACTCAAACGATGGCCGTTCATCGTTGTAAACTGTCAAAGGTACCCAAACCAAAAAAACAAGTTCCTCCGACCATGCTAACCAGGTTACAGGGCAAATTCGCCCATCACATTTCTATTTTCTGTGTGAGCCATAGAGGCACGTGAATTGCAATGTATATGATCTATTTCCACAAGTCTCTACTTGTACATGCAACCGACGAGAAAGAATCAGTACTTAGGGAGTTCAATTGGACCTTCAGATAAATCGATGAATTTGAGTTAATTCAAATAAGAAGAATGCAAACAAATGTATTTTTCAAGAGTCGCCGATATTTACATCGCATGTGTATAATGGCAGTTGTGACTGCGACAACAAAGCATCATAACATCTGTGATCCAGAGTATCACGAATTTGCTAGCTTTTCCATAAATTCACAATTTTTGATACTTCTCCGAACATCATATATCACCCCTATTTTCCTTTCATAGTATTTAGTATGTTGGCCAAAAGTTTTTATGTTTCCGAAAAGTGCCTTCTGAAACTTTTTTTAACGATTTTTTTTTTTTATAAAGAACAACGTAATTGTTGCAACATGTGCAAAATTTAATAAGTACGTGAATACAAAGGGTATAATAATGTATTTTACAATTTTTTTTTTCTCTCTTTTGGAAACGTACATCATAGACTCTCCCTTGGAGGGAGAAAAATGGTCTTCTAAAAATGGCCAGCATTCTAATAAAAAGTGCTCGGAGAGAAATTCTGACATGTTCAGCCCTACTATTCTGGTCAAAACTTCTAGAATTCGCATTAAAAATACCAGAATGCTCTTACATAAACTGCCATAATTTCTTTGTTTGAACTTTTTAATCAGGATTCTGTCAATTTTTAGTTTACAATTTTTCTCCTTGTATACAACTCGAATCCAATTACGGTAACCGTGCTTCATTGAGCCTTAACACTTTTGCAACAAGGATAGGAAGACAATCAAATCAAGTGAGTAGTTAAAAATGCCTACACCGCGGTGCTGATTTTGCATACACAACTGATTGAAGGCACTTTAGGAAGCATTATTGTTTTAATACTTGCAATTCGGAGCTTCGATTTTTTCTGAATGAAAATATGAAATGATGTGATTCGAGGCAGATCTAGTTATGTATGGATACCAATATACTTGGACGTGTCATGAACGGGTTAGGACAATAAGGAAGTATCGATTTATTTAATGGGAGTGTAATCGAAACTCCTGAAGATCGATTGTTCTATACAGTTTTAAATGGAGAAGATACGGTGTTGCCACATTGCGAGATCCGTCACGGATCAAATCGGAAATACTGCCTCATTCTTTTTTCCCCCCCCCCTTTTTTTTTCGTTTTTTTTCCGACCTTATCAAAGTAATGAAAAAAATGTGCTGTCCTGAGTGGTCCGCGCACCTCCATTCTAACGGATTTGCAAATCAGATGCATACTCAAACACCACGAACCTGCAAAACATCTCCCGCGAAAAATGGGTGTGTTATTCAATTCCGCACACCGCGTGAATTTTGTGCGAAGACGAACGAGCACGTTTCCGCAAATTATCAAGAGGTTGTTCAAACTGATCGGTGTTGCAAAATTTGGCGGGAAATTTAAAAAAAAAATTAATTTGAGCTGAATGAGAGGAATGTGTATTACCGAACTCAAGACGGCAGCCCAGGAATGGCAACGCACGCGTGTTATACAGGCGGAGGCGGCTCAGAGATGCTGCGTGGAGATTAGTCTCATCAGAAATCCTTCGACCAACAACGAAAGGTTTGTTCCCGCATCAAACGCCCGTTTTGAACATTACACATCTGAGCATATGAATCAGTCTCGTTGAGTTTTGGTGAGAATCCAACTCCTACAATCCTGGTATCGATTGATTCGTGGGTACACTATGGACGGGCGTTGCGCGTACCTACTAGAAGGATTCGACCCCCGGACTACGAGTGGTTGAAGACGAGGCACCAATTGCTCCAGGCTACAACGCATTTTTGTTTATGAATCCACTCCGAGATAGTACGTGCCATTATTGCCATTAGAGTACGTGACTCGTCTCGAGCAGGGACAGCTTTGGTGCTTTTTTCCAAACTCACCATCGCATCGCTCTAATACCCCGCTGAAAATAGAGTCCCTGTAATAAATGTAGAGAGTTAAGAGTGTTAAGACAAGTGAAACCATGGGAGTCGCCATTGGATCAGTTTTTGCACATTTGTTTAATTTCTGAGGGTCATTGTTGTGCTTTGAATCAACGTAAAGATTGCATAGCTGCAAATTTCCTGACGAAGTAATCTCTCACAGCTTTTGTTGATCAACATCAATTTACAATTTTAAAGATTCTTTTGGGAATATAGCTGTTGCAAACTTTTGCTACAGACTTATTAAGAGATGATAAGGGTAAAACCCTGTAAAAATAACGATTATAATTAAACTCATATAATGCTTTCAAACGCGAGTCTGTAATGGCGGCCGTTGCCGCTTAAATCTGATGGAAATTGTATGCTTCTTCTTCTTCTTCTTGTGTATGGTGTCGCGAGAATATCACGTGAGGATGGAGCTGATTGAGGTAGAGAAACCCAATGTAATCGGCGGCAACGGCTGCCATTTTCTCGGTGCAATTCCATCAGTTCCATAATCCCATTTTTCACAATTCCCCGTTTAAATCGTAGTCATTCTTCCCAAATCTTCCTCCAATTGATTATCATCCTCTTTTCATCCACTAAATACTTCAAGTGGCACTTATTTTCAGTTCGAGAAAGTTTTGAGGAGAAGTCAAAGGAAGCGTTAAAATCCAGCCCTTGATCGTCTGAAGGTGCAATTTACTTATTTACACACAACACAAGTTCGAAAAGGATACCACAATCTCTTTCTTTCATGAGTATTCAAATATGGACAAAGAGGAAGAGTCGCAGACAAATTCTTGGGTCTGCTAGTCTACTTCCATAAGTGGGGGAGGGGGAGGGGGGTTTGTCTAACATAAATTATGTCTATTCAGCACTTTCGAAATAATAATACAATATGAAAATAGACAAAAAGCAACAAAAAAGAACAGTAACTGATATTAAAAATGTGTCTCTCAAATCTGGCCGGCTTTGTTCTCTCACATCTGTTGAAAATGCGCAGTTTGTAAGGGAGTATATGCCAGATGAAATTCACGCAATCAAGAATTAGACGAAAGTTTCTGCGCACGCGACTTTACGAGGTGCTATTTATTAGGGGAAGACCAGACATGGATCCTTTTGTGAAGTTTTCCCTCGGCCTCCAGCATCAGAACTCAAAAATTTAATGGAAACTATCAATTTTATATAATGAACTACACGGGAACATACTTAAAATAGGAGCGTGACTAATGTTAAGGGGCTGTTGAAGCTCGAATCTCCCCTCGCTCGGACATCATGAGAAAACAGGAGGTAGAAGAAATGGGGGGAGGGGGGATTTAGAATCTGAGAGCGTGACCATCCCTGGAAAATTCATTACGGATGTAGAGGGGGCGCCAAGAGACTTCCGCGAGATGGGATTGCGCTGCTTGGGTGCGGAAAGGCTGAAAACGAAAATTTCCTGCAAGGATGTCTTCATTGCTTCCTCACCCCTCTGCTCCCACCGCCAAAAGAGGTCCTGGGGTTGGAAGGTTGACGCTGCCGCCGCCGCCGGGGTCAGCTGTTCGCTCCTTCCTATTTCTCCCACATTAATTTAAAACAGAGCAAGAGGCTAGGAAGAGTCGAGATCTGACGTTCCATCGAGTCCAAAAGCTTCCTAAGACACCCCGACGTAGCTGCCACATTTATTGTTAAAAGCTCGCAAGACCGCTACTCCATACTCTTTCATGGGCGGGGCTAGCAATTTGGCAACTGTGGATTCTTCCCATTTGAATGTATGAGAAACAGTCGATTAGAAATCGGGCCATTACCCCCCTCAAGAATCGATTGTTTCTCACACATTCAAATGGGAAGAATCCGCAGTTGCCAAATTGCTTGCTCCGCCCATGTACTCTTTCTTTAACAGTGCTGATATTTTGTAAGTATCAAGGGTAGTTATTTATATGTAATATGACCTGCAAAAGAAAGTACACTGGTCGAAAAAAAAAAAAAATGGTTTAAAATCTCGGCCAGCGGCGAAGCGTGCAATTTGGCAACGTCGTAGATCGTCCATTTAAAATAATGAAAAATATCGAAGCATTGGGTGTTCGGAACACCTTCGTATTCGACCATTTTACATGGGTTCAAATGAACACAATGCAACGTTGCCAAATTGCACGCTACGTCTCTGATCTCGGCAATCTTTAAACAATTTTGCGGCTTTCAAGTGAGTAAGGACTAATTAGAACGCCCTTTTCAATGTACGTCATGAAAAAAAGACAATTTCATTGAAAATAACGGAAAAGTTTTAACAGCAAGAATTTCGACTGAGGAACTTTCTTTTGAAAGTCATAGTACAGACAGCGAATAAAATAACATCCGTTGACTCCTTAAATTTTGGCTGAGGTAGGCCACCCACAATGCTTGACTTTATTGTGATAAGTATTACAGGTTGCCTAGTGCCTACCTGAATCAAAATCTAAGGAGTCGAATGGCATTTTTCAATTCGCCGACTGTAAGTACAATAACAGGACTTTTCTGTTACATCGAAAAATGCCGCAGAAATCGCATGGTAAAAACGTCTGAAACTACCAATAAACACATGAATATTTCTGTTAAAAGAGGCATTGGTAGACCATTTTACAGTAACAAAGCGTAAATTTTAAGAATCGTAGAAATTATATTCCTTTGACATTCTTTTACTTTCAGGTTACTTCGAAAGATCGTCGCTCGTTCACTCAAATTAGGAGTGTATTGAAATATTCCTACTCAGCTATGCTAGTTTTGCATATGCCGTGAATTGAAGGAGCTCCAAGGAACGTTGTTTGAAAAACGCCAATTCTTAGTAAGTAGTTACTTCAACTATCGACGATGAATTAAAACTGGGTCGATTGAACTTGGTGACCAGAACGAATTAACTCGAGCGTCGTAATGAAAGGGTTAAAAAACAAAATATTGGTCATGGGCATCATTTAGATTGATTTTCACTTTTTTACATCAGAAATAACTATTCATTTGCTTATGGCAAAAGTTTGCAAAAGCCCCACTAAGCGAACACGGGGAGATTCACACTTTGCTAACCTGATAGTAAAATACAGTAAAAATTAAAGCAAGAAGCAATAATAAAATAGCCGTGATACCTTAAGGTATCACGGCTATTTTATTATTGCTTCTTGCTTTAATTTTTACTGTATATTCAGATACCTCTACAAGAATGCTTGATTTGATAGTAAAATGGTTCAAGTATACAATTTGCTATAGCTTTTCATTGCTTCATCTTTCTGTTTTCTTTAGTTTTTTCCACAAAATGATTTATTTTTTCATCCCCCCACCCTCCAACTTCTCTGACACGAAAACACCACTCTCGTATCGTGTTAGGGGGTGAATTGAAATCCCAAGGACAAGGACAAACGAGAAATGTCCCCTTACATTTTCCCACCCTCCAAAAACTAGGATGTTCGGCGTTGCTCGCGGACCCACAATACTGCTGCGCTGCTGGTCCTCCCATGGACGGATACAGGAGGCTGTCTTTCTCTCTCTCTTTCCCTCTCAACGCGTGCGTAAGAAAAGGACGGAGAAGGGGGCTAAAGTCACGTGATGACCCCCTCAGCTAACCTTTTCTAACACATGAGTTCAAATGGAGGTAGAGAGAGAGAAAGACAAACTCCTTTATCCGTCCATGGGTCCTCCAACCACCCGGAGCACGGCCAAGATATATCTGATCACTGATTTATTTCTCGCTGTCGCATATTTGAGTTACGAACTGTTGACTCAAACGATTGAAAAATGAACTCGGATCAATCTGATTGTTGAATTGATGATGATGATGTCAATAGAAACTGCGTTTCCCTTTGCGAGGGGGCGGTTAATGACTCTTTCGAAGTGGTGGAGGGTAAGAAAAGGAGGGAGGGAGGGAGAGAGAGAGAGAGAGAGAGAGAGAGAGAGAGAGAGAGAGAGAGAGAGAGAGAGAGAGAGAGAGAGAGAGAGAGAAAAGAAACAGCTTGCCCCTGCTGGTCGAAGAAAGATGAGAATGAGTGGGGGTGAACGGTGAACTTTCTTGAGCCGTCCAGTCTGTCCGTTGTGCCGTGTACCGATTTATAATCGTACTCTATATTCCGAGCGTTGTTATAAGGGACAGGCAACATCTTTCACGTTCATTTAGTTATCAATTCAGTTCGATATGGTTACCGAGCCGCAATCGATCGGTTATTCACCTCAATCAAAATATGTTAATGGACCCTTGCATTTGACGTTATAGCTAAATATAGTTTACGACTCCAGTGGAGTAGCGTGCAGTTTGGCAACCTTCTTAGTTTTCAAGTCAAAATTTCATGCTCAGTGTTTTCTTCCTCTATAAATTCAAGTTTCAAAGTTATTTTTATCATTGAAACATAATATAGGATTTCGTACAAAATGTCGATAGAGAGTGACAAAGCTAAGAAATGAATCGGGTTTTCTGCGGAATGATCAATAAAGCGATCTAGAAAAGTCTCTGAATTTTCAAGTCTCCGAATTAAATCAAAATTAGATGCGGAGAAGTGTCTTAAAAACGATTTTGAGCAGACATAAAAACCCTGAATGAACTCAAAAGGCTATTAATTGATGGGCTAGGTTTTGCGAACAGTTATTTGGAATTCTCGTCAAAGTAATACTAAACATGAAATGCTGAAGCAAAAATTTGTTTCAGCTTTGATAAGATCTGCTTTTGACAGTTTTCGATCGTAATTAATTTGCTGTGGATCGCGCTAGCATGACCAATCTCACCACAATTTGTATCTTTAATTTCGATTTTTTTTTTTTTTCGTCACAAGAAAGCAAGATTTAAATAATTACTAACAGGTAAAATTTGATTCAGTGTTTTTTCCATTATATTGAATTAACGATGAAGAAAGAAAAGGAAGAAAACAACTAACTGATGAGCTCGCGGAACCTATCTTTGAGCCTCGATCGAATTTATAACATCACACTTATATAGAGTTTGTACTTTGTAGTGAATAAGATGGCCAAAAATCATTGAAAATAAGTATCAAAAATCATTATTTTTTAGGATTTAAGCTTAATTCAAAACTTTCCAATGATATATCTAGGATTGAATTATTTGTTAAAAAAGAAGAAAGTAAACTCAAAGTATATGATTATAATTGGTCTTGAAAGTTTGAAAGCGATAAATTGGGGAGTTTTTCGGTAAAAAGGGGTATGTAACAGTAGGTGCGCTCGGGCTCATGATTTCAAATTGTTATTGCGTGAAACTCTGATTAGGAAAACTGGGTTTTCTTAATTTTATGTAACAATTAGAGCATGCCGTCAAATCTTCAGATGAACTCCCAGTCCAACACTTCATACTCACGGAATAACCTTTTGAAATCAGAGTTTTTCAGCACAAGCACACCCTCTGTTTTATAACCCTTTTACCGAAGAACCGCATCAATGGGGCTCTTGCAAACTTTTGCTATACGCAAATAAATTGTCCAATCTGATGGTAAGACCAGCTAAAATCACAAAAATCGCACTAAGAAAGTCTAAAATTCAGTAATAAACTCACATAACTGCTATAACGACAAGATCCTAATGGCGGTTCAACGCAGGTATCATGGGAGATTCCTGTTTATTATGTCACTTTCTCTACAGAAACACAGAGATACTTATCAATTTAAATATGAATCTCCCATGACACCTGCGTCTCTCCGCCATTATACCAAATGGGTCTGTTGCAAACTTTTGCTACAGCGCTATAGAGTGTCCAATCTCATGTAAAGTCGCGAGAAAAGTCTATTGGTGGCATCAGAAAGTCATGAAATGCGATAATAAACTCACAAGAGACGTTTAATGAAATCCAAGATGGCGGTAAAATATTGAGCAACCTGTATGCAAACACAATGAACATCCAAGATGGCCAACCTCACAATATCGATCACAACCAATCACAACGCAAACAAACCTCATATAACATCTGATGCAGTGAGGGTTTTTAACGTTGGCAATCCTTGGATGACAAAGGTGCATGCATACAGATTGCTCGACATTTTACCGCCATCTTGGATTTCATTAAACGTCTTTTGTGAGTTTATTATCGCATTTCATGACTTTCTGATGCCACCAATGGACTTTTCGGGCGATTTTACTTACGACGAAACATTCTTTATCGTTGTAGCAAAAGTTTGCAACAGACCCATCCTGAGAGTGAATTTCGTGATTTTTTGGTGTATTCATCGTCATTTTTACAGGTTTTTATGCAAGAATCGACTTTTCAATCCCCTATAGCAAAATTTTGCACGAGCTCTATTGATGAGAAAACGTTCTATTTTTTGGCCACTTTTTGATGATTCTGGTCCATGGTGCATCACTACATTTCTACACTACGAACATTTCCAAGTATCGAAGATGCGCATACAAGTATACCTTAGTATACCTTATGTTGAACTGGTAACACATATCACACTCACAATTAGCCGGCGTGCGCTGGTTCTAGAGGAGGCTCGTGTAGCTTCTGTCAAAGGAATTTCTACGTCCGAGGTACAGATACTGATAGTAATGCGATAAGACAAGTCGAAAGAAGTAGAAAATAAACTTCCCGCTTAGAAGCTAGCTAGAGGTAAAGTTGAACGGAATATATTCATTCAATGAAGCAGATTGAGTAATTGCACCAGCATATGAGGACCCTGATGCGACGTCGCCAGATTTAGGTATTCAATAAAGATAAAAAACTGTAAAATATGATTTCCGTCGCTTTCGATAGGAGACAAGTTGATCCTGACTTTGGAGAGAGAAGAGAGGAGACGCAAAATTTTACATGGGAATGCGAGTGTATTTATATTGAATACGTTCAATGCCTTGAGTTGAGTACCCAATAAACAACTCCAACTACAATAGAATGGATGTGTTTCAAAATGTTGCTACTGCGATCAGGGCTGCCGTTTTGCATATAATCAATGCTATTTTTCAATTCACCGATGATTCCACCAGTTGAAAAAAGATTACACAGTTCAGTTCAAAGCATTAGTGTAATAAGCTAAAATACTCGCATCTGTAATCTTTTCTCAATCGGAGGAGTGGTCGATGCCTTTAAAAAACTTGCGGATATTTTAATTAATCAACGGAGTTTCCACCGATTAATGAAAGATTACATATCAGAGTATTTCCGTGCATCACAGTCATACACTGAACTGAACTGTGTAATCTTTTTTCAACCGGTGGAATCATCGGTGAATAGAAAAATATCATTGATTATACGCAAAACGGCAGCCCTGACTGCGATACGGAGGGTAGATTCCTTCAAAGAGTCTATTGAAAATCACATCGAAAGTATCGAGAAGTCTTCAAAACACTCACCATTTCAATATAAATGCATTTAACAAAATTAAAATATGGAGATTGAATGAGCCCTTGAGCGTTAGGAAGGGCAGATCTGGAATCATTAACCCTTTCATTCCTGGTGTACATTGCAATGTACATCTGGATAACATAGAATCTTATGGAGAAAATAAACAAATGATATGAATACCGTTTTATATGAAAAAATTGTGTTCAGATCAGCTATTATGGCATCCGTCCTGAACAAAGAGTATTTTCAGGTTTAAAAGGGTTAGTTCAAAGTGTATTTAGTGTGTGAGGAATTGAGTTAAATCGATGTGGCAACGATGGAATCCCAGAGGGTAGGAGCAAGGAACGCTCCTTTACCTTTCCTAGATGCATGATAAAAAAAAGTGAGTAATGTCACCCTACAGACATGTATGCAGAGGCTCAACCACTCAGCTGATTCATCATTTCATACGTTTCCTCGGTGCTCATTAGAAATAGTAAGACTGGTCATCGATCAATAAATGTCGATGCTTATAGCTAGCTGTAGTATGCGGTGCGCTTGGTTCTGGGTGCAGTGTGCATTGCGCCTGCGCCGTATCTGTAGCCTGGATATTGTCCTTCTCTTTCTCTCTCTCTTCGCTCATTTGAACGCATGTGTTAGAAAAGGATGGGTAAAGCAGCTGTAACGTGACTGCGGCCCTTGTTTCTGTCCTTTTCTAACACATGCGGTCAAACGGGTTAAGAGAAAGAGAGAGAGAGAGAAATTCCTGGTAACTGCGGTGGCCTGCGCCCAGCAAAAGATCATTCTTAACTTCCAACAAAGACAATTAAAAGGCGGCAGTAGTTTTGTATAATCAGGCCTCTTCTCTCTTTCTGAAAGCATATTTAAAAAGAAGAAGAAGACGAGAGATTTAACAAGGTGTTTACGGATTTAACGATACGACCAGGTGATAATCTACCTGATCCTATTCAAACTGGGATTTTAATTACAACCGTTCCACTTTTAAAAGCTACTATATACATTTAATGATTGTGCGCTGGTTTAGTAACTTTGAGTTTACCCGCTGGATTTCTAACCGGTGAATAGATTGATTTAGTGAAGACGTCACAGCTCTTGATAGATCAATCGGTTTTAAAATTATTTAAAGTAATGTGCGTGCGTTAAGATACACACATACGCACGTCATTTGTTTTTTGGGGCCCAAATTTTAATTGATAATTTGCAGCGTTGTGAGAGTGACGTCACGCGTAATCTGTAGTCTCGTCTCTTGTGAAACACGAATCAATCCAAAATGATTCACTTTATATAGTTCCAAAAAAATTAAAAAAGACCTCTCCATTCACTTTTATGTACGGAAAAAAATTCCTAGTGAAATTTACTATACTCTTAGATGATTTTGGCGTCTCCCATTAAGAGTGGTATCATCTCACTATAGTAATGGTAAATGCAACTTAACTTATGATAAATTAGGTTAATCTCTTGCCACATTATACCATACTCGCAGGTTAAATTTACCATACTTTCTGGCAGACACCAGCTAAAATCAACTATGCGTACGGTAAATTCTCTCTACCAGTTTTTCTCCCCCCCCCCAGAAAACTTAGAAATTACGGAAGAGAAAATTGCTGTGTGCGCTGAAACTGTCAAACTTTTCGAACTATTCTCAGAGGAAATATCAGCATACAATATACAGGGTGTTGAAAAACTGTTCCCGAATATTTCAGGGGCGGATTTTACAGATCAAAATAAGACCTTTTTTTCCTATAAACATGTGTCAGAAAATGCCCCCCTTTTGAGCTACAGCCCCCCAAATTTTTAAAAATTTACGGTTTTTTTGGAATAGCGACCACTATTATAAACCCAAAATGTCTTAAAACTTGGTGTCCTAAGGAAATTTTTTCGTGTAAAATCCATTAATGACCTCGAAAAATTCAAAAATTGAGTCTGACTTCACTTTTCACGCGATCTTGTACCTTTAACGGCACACATTTTATGTTACGGTTTAAAAATTTTTGAAGAGTAATTACCAGAATCAGATGGGGAAAAACCTTTAGAAAGATTTTTGGTCCTCTTTGTTTCTTTCGATACGACGCGTTTTAAGCGAGATAATCGCTGCACAGTGTGAAAAGTCAGCGCTTTTACCATGAAAAACGGCAGTGAGTATGCAACCCGCCTCTTCGCTGCTTCTACGGGCCGGCCGCTATGGTAAAAGCGCTGACTTTTCCACACTGTGCAGCGATTATCTCGCTTAAAACGCGTCGTATCGAAAGAAACAAAGAGGACCAAAAATCTTTCTAAGGTTTTCGCATCTGATTCTGGTAATTACTCTTCAAATTTTAATCCGTAACATAAAATTGTGCCGTTAAAGGTACAAGATTGCGTGAAAAGTGCAGTCAGACTCAATTTCTGAATTTTTCGAGGTCATTAATGGATTTTACACGAAAATTACCCCAGGACACCAAGTTTTAAGACATTTGGTTCATAATAGTTGGTCGCTATTCCAAAAAAACCGTAAATTTTTAAACTTTGGGGGGCTGTAGCTCAAAAGGGGGGCATTTTCGGACACATGTTTATAGGGAAAAAAGGTCTTATTTTGATCTGTAGAATCCGCCCCTGAAATATTCGGGAACAGTTTTTCAACACCCTGTATATACAATGAGGCTCTTGCAAACTTTTGCTATAGGGGATTGAAGAGTTGATTCTTGCATAAAAACCTGAAAAAATGACGATAAGTACACTAAAAAATCACGAAATTCACTCTCAGAATCGGGCTTAATGGCGGAGAGAAGCAGATATCATGGGAGATTACTATCTAAATTGAGACATATCTCTGTGTTTCCGTAGAGAAAGTGACATATACTAGACAGGAATCTCCCATGATACCTGCGTCGAACCGCCATTACCATCTTACCGTTATAGCTGTTATGTGAGTTTATTACTGAATTTTAGACTTCCTTACTGTGATTTCCGTGATTATTGCGGTGGTCTTTACATATATAAGATTGGAATATTTATTTGCTAACAGCAAAATTTTGCAAGAGCTCTATTATACAGGGTATTCTTTCACTCTTTCTATTCGCTTCTTTCACTCTCGTTTATCAAAGAGTTTGCTTCGTTCCCAACTTCATATACCCTCATTCGCTCTCCCAAAAGCTATTCTGTGGAAAATATCATCAGGTCTCAGGATCCGCGTTACTTGACGTCCATCGTCTCTCGGACGTCTCGTCACGCGTACGATGAGAAAATTTTTTGAGAAGATCCTCCCCTGTCCCACTCCTTCATTCCTACTCCTCCCTCGTCACGTTGACCCCGTTTGCTCCTTTGGACTCTTCCTCCTGGTGTCGTGCTGTCACGTACCCGCCACGACTGACCACACTAATGGTAACCACTCCGCGGAGAGAGAGAGAGACAACCATTCCAAGAATTCCTTCGGTCATCGGAGAATCGAAGGATCGTATCGCCATCAGGACGTGAACGGACAGGGCGGCCACCGCGCATCATAATCAGGTCCCCCATCCCTTGGTTATTTTGTGCTTGGATCAGTGTTGTCAAGATAGGCAGCAAGTGGTGACTCGAGCTATTGAATTTGCGAAGTATCGAAAGATCCTCCATATAAACATATGCAAAATAGTCGATGTTTATAGTTGGTTTGATTGGATCTTCGGTCTAACGATGCATTATTTGTATTGGTTCAATTGGGGAAAAATATGGCTCTGCAATGTATCGAAAGTTTCTCTTCAAGAATCTTTGAGAAAAAAAAAGTAGATCCAGTCTGACTGAATCCATCCGCAAATTCGGAATCTTTGAAGGCAAGAATCGTAGCAGCAGCGCGTGAAATTCATACTGAAACCAGAGCTGACGATTTGCGTAGATTTGTTCACATTTTAAATTCATCGATGATTCCACGTTGAGAAAAGATTACTTAAAGTTACAATTAGTTCAATTCACGTGCCTTCAGTGCCTTTAATTAGAAGAATAGGCAAAATCAACATCGTGGAGTAGGAATAATTAACTACTCGTTTAATTTAAGTGAACAAGCGGAGATTTGTCTTCCTAACCTCAAGCAGAGCTGTCGTTTTGCGTATAGTTAATGACATTTTTTTTACCTAATTCACCGATAATTCCACCGGTTGAGAAAAGATTACACAGTTCAGTTAAGTTTATGACTCCGTAATATACGAAAATACTCTGATCTGTAATCTTCTCTCAATCGGTGGAAACGTAGTTCATTAACCCCTTAAGGGCCAAGCCCGAGTATTCTCGTTTTTCTTCTCAAGTCTATTTCATATTGTTTGGGTCTTCTTTCCGGATAAAAGCGATTATATCTATGAAAACACTTACAACATATAGTCTTGTCGGGCGCCTTTAATTCGTCGTATAGGCAATTCCATCTCCCCAGAGTACAAACAGTTAACTACTTTCCCTATAAAAAAACGGATCAGTGGCATTATTTTGAACTAACCTGGTCATTGAAGGGTTAATCTGCAAGTTTTCAAAGTTATCGACGACTCTACAGGTTGAGAAAAGATAAAATACGCTAGTATTTTCGTGCATTACAGTCATACACAGAGCTAAACTCTGTAATCTTTTCACAACCGATGTAATCTTCGGTCAATTTCAAAATGCAATTAAATCTACGCAAAACGACAGCTCTGACTGAAACAGTGAGGAAAGTGATTGATGGGTGGTTGGATCGTTTGAACAGCTGCGTCTAAGCCCAAGGCAAGCAATATGAGTGGCAATTTTTTGAGTTCACATCTTTTTTTGTAAAATTGTGGAATACAAGTCAGATTTTCTTAATTGACATCATTGGTACTCCATTTCTACACTGCTCATGAAAAAGACCAACACCTTATTTTTCTCTACGTGCACCATCTTGAAGAAGTCGTGCAGTGTCGCAATGCTGATACCTAATTTAAAGGATTTAAAAGGCATAATTTTTACATTCCACCGACACCATTTTATAGGTTTTTTTTTATGAACTGTAAAAATATATAGGGGTTTTTACACTTTTTTGGCCGGTATCGCATAAAACGCAAAATAGTAGCGGTGTTTTGACTGACAGAACTTATGGCTAGAAGCTGCGTGTAGATGGACCAATAGTTACCCTCCATTTAGCCATTCTACCGTGGTCTTATCCAATGATTTCAAAGATCAGTCTGCTGGTATCGACGTTTTACTATAGCACAATCTATTCAGCCCTGTAATTGAAGCGGTCTTTGAAGAAAACCATAGAAGGCCCATAAAACACTAGGTCTGCTCTTCTCTGCAAATCAATACTACCCTTCCATTTCGATTTCCTCGGAGGAATACACCTGATTTTTTCTCGGATCTTCTCCTTCCCAAATTCCGGTGAGCGCTTAAATTTTGATTTAATTTTAAGAGGTAATCTGATGTCACACTCACACTTACGGGAAGAGTTTGGTTTGAACTAAATAGAGGAGGGGCGTACCGGCCACGGCACAAGAAAATCCGTGACAAAAAATAAGGGGTGACGAGTGGTGGTGGGGGGGGGGGGGGGGGGTTGATGATGGACGCGAGCCGGGAGCGCTCTCAAGCACAATAGCATCGACTCATCCTTTGCGACACACTATAGTCTAAGATCGTCAAAAAAGTGGCCAAAAACCAGACAAATATGTTCCATAAAGGGGGCTCTTGCAAAATTTTGCTATAAGCATATAAATAGTCCAATCTGATGGAACGACCAGCGGAAATTATGAAAATCACACTGAGAAAGTCTAAAATTGAGTAATAAACTCACATAACTGCTATAACGGCAAGATCGTAATGGCGGTTCAACGCAGGTATCATGGGAGATTCCTGTCTAATATGTCACTTTCTCTACGGAAACAGAGATACACTTATCAATTTAGATAGGAATCCCCCCATGACACCTGCGTCTCTCCGCCATTAAGCCCGATTTTGAGAATGAATTTCGTGATTTTTCAGTGTACTCATCGTCATTCTTACTGGGTTTTATGAGAGAATCAACTCTTTAATCACATTTAGCAAAAGTTTGCAAGATCCCCATTTAACATTCGTAAACTTTCAAGACAAATTTTAATCGCAGAAAACACCGTTAACCCTTTTACGGGAAGCAGCACACATGTGTACCATTTTATGAAACAGGGGATTCATAATGGACTTTAAATTGACATTTTGCAAACTATGCTGCGAGTGACTCATCAAAGTTCTTAGAAAATTGTCCTCTTTTGAACGGTCTAAAAAAGAATCTCAAATCTCAAAAAACGTGCATGAAAGGGTTAAAAAGTGATATAAAACCTAGAAATGTCACTAGAAAATTTTAAATTACGCTTTAAAGATTGGAAACAAATGATTTTTGAAAACTTTTTTTCATTGAATCTTTGGCCACAGTTTTTCGATTTCTGACCGTAGTGCGGCGTCGTCTTCCAATTGACGAGATGACAATGGTTTACGGAGAGCGTGTCTAATAGACGAAAGAGGTGTTAAGATGGGTGTCGCCGGTCTGGCAGGCAGCGAGGCAGGCCCCTTGTGGACGCTTGACTTGTGATTCAACCGCTTTGCGCTTGTGCTTCTGTGTCCCCCCTGAGTGTACAGAGAGTATACTGACTGAGTACCCTCCATCCCGCCCAGCCCATATAGCCATGCTTATGCTTGCCCATCACATTATCGGGTGTAAATATTAGTTTTTCTTTCTTTTCTTTTTTTTTCTTTCTCTCTCCCCCCCCCTCTCGCTGTCACTCCTTTTCTTTAAGTTTCACGTCCCCGTGGCTCGGGAGAGGGAGTCGCTTGGGGGCGTACGTGGGGACCTAAACGTGGTGCGGTCACACTCGAAAGCCTACAGTTAACGAGCCCCGGAGGCTTGAGGCCCAAGATAACCCCTTCCTCCTTATCATCTTCGAGACCGCCCTAGAAATGTCTGCACAGCCTGACGCGGCGCCCGTGTCGCCGTCTTTTCGGAATGCCCAGAAAATCGTCCTATGTTAGCACAGAATAATACAATCAGAACGGAAACTCCCATAAGAGC
>VMOF01000379.1:19471621-19501172 GCA_011764245.1 Trialeurodes vaporariorum
TGTGAGCGAAAAGTTTCTTTCTGGTGCCATTGTTGAATATACTTTGAAGTAGCGAATCTATTCTCTGTGTTTTAGAGACGGATTTAATATGATGCATCTATAACATCACTATAGCTTCTCTGGTAAAGACGTCAGTGATGTAGTGTGAAAGGCAACGTTGATGTAGATCGTCCATTTAAACCCATAAAAAAGATCGATGCGTAGGGTGTTCGGTGAACACCTTTGCATTCGACCTTTCACAAGGGTTTAAATGGGCAATCAATATACAAACGTTGCCAGACTGCATGCTACAACACTGAAAGACGTGTGATCCGCAGCAAACTTTTTGAAATTATATGAAATCTACGTCCTCAAAACTGATTGATTACTATGCCTGTTTCCACAGCTAAAACTGCCGAAATCAAGAAGATATTGCAGACTATACGATGCGGTTGGAGGTTGGAATCATCCGAATTCTCGCCGGATTCCCGCCCACTTCACTACAACAACAATAACATTCCAGAGACAAATAGAGACGGAGCACTACGCTAAAATACGTAGGGATGATTTGAGGCACACTGAATTTTCGGGGATTTAACAAAATGACATGTAAAACAACAGTCAACACCTTTTGATGTCGCATTATGTTGATTCGGTAGACACAGAGGGGATAGGTTGGGAAGTGTAGAGGAGCCGGGTGCTCAACATTCAACACCCTGCTACGTTGACTGTTGTTTTGTTGAATCCGCGAGAATTGAGCGTGCCTCTGCTACAGCCGTTAGTGCTCCGTCTCAATTTGTCTCTGGAACATTTGGGTGACTTCAACCTCCAAATGTATCATTGAAACTAAAACTTTTCATAATTTCGGCGGTTGTATACAGTCGTGAAAGCAGGCATAATTATTAATTAAGACTTTTCGAGGACGTATAATATTCATTATCGCTAAAAGGTTGTATCAATTTCTTGGTTTGATGACCGAAATTTTCGTTCAAAACTGCGTTTACGGAAAAATTACATTGAACCGCAGGGTTTGTTTGGAACCAGAAGTCTCTGAACTGCCATCAATTTGATAAATAGCTGCGTTAAAACAGTATTTTAAGACTAATTCCTTCAACTCGAAACAGCCGCAAAATTCTAATACAACGATACACTCGTATACGATGGATTCGGAGTAAATGCCCTTCATTTGTGGTTTTCGCTCAACAACATTTTAACATTTTCAGCAAGAATGGTTGGTAGCTCTTTGCTCGGATCGGATACGGGAAGGGAGGAGGGCTATAGTTCGAAATAAATTACTAACCATTTGAATTTAAAATTATACCCTGATCAATAGGGTAATTAGTAGGTTTAATAATACTTCTAAATCAAGCCCATTCCCGTCTTCAAAATTTAAAGCCCTTCTAACACTAACAATCATCAGTACCGTCGGTTCCGAAAGGTCTAGTTACCGGACCAATTCCCCCTTCGTCCGGCATTATAAAAGAGCTAAAATATGAAACACACCGACCCGTGACAGAAATTCGAAAAGTGTTTTCATAGCTCATAATTTTGCCAAGGGTATCATTAGACCTTTCTTTGCAAGTCAGTCGGTTGAAGTATATTTGCTGCGTTACAAAGTTGCGTGTTTTCTCTCCTTCATACCTCGGCCACATCCCCGCAATCTCTCTCTCTCTCTAATTTCCTTCCTTCTGCAGATGCGTTTCCCTATTTTTTTCCTTACTTCCTTGCTTTCCCTGTTCCTACATTTCTTTCAATTTTCTCTGTCCTCTTCTTCCTTTCACCAAACAATTATCGAAGGGAGGATGAAATAAGCCTGAGAAAAGAAGGGGTGTCCAGATCGCAGAGAGCGGGCTTGTGAAGGAAGAAAAACAGAAAACCACAAAAACAATAACGAGGTAGATTTCAAAGCACAGTTGCCGATTCTTTTCCGGTGACTTCCTGGTTATCATAATCTTTGGTGTTGACCCTCTCGAGTAAATTTCAGTGTTAAGGTCCCAGCTCAACCTAAGTTTGTCGTCCGACATTGTTTTTTTTTTTATTTTTTCTTTTTCAAATTAGCTGTCTCTATTTTGGAGGTTTGAGGTCCTTACATTCAAATCGGTCCATCCAGTGAGAATTTTCAAAATTTTCTGGAGGAGATACCCTTCCTATACATCTGCCCTTTCTCGGAGGATGCAAGATGGTGCTGCGCCGCACAGTGGAGTGAGTCAATGGTCAATAGGAGAGGCCGAACAGGGTCCGTTAACTTTGGATGCTTGTATCTTCGTTAAAACGCAACGTGGAAGTTTGAATGAGGTGTCATTGGTTCTCCTGTAAAATTGTCGACAAAAATCACTCCATACAATGCATTTCGTGACCTCATAAACACAAAAAAATTCCATTTTTTGTCATAAATTTCATGTCCGGACCGACCTCTCCCATTGAATCGTTCTACTGCGCGCCAGCCCGCCCGCCACCCTTGCTAGAGTGGGTCAACATTTTTAAAATGTGCCCCCTGGAGACTACCCCCTCGTCAGGAAGGAATGAGGGAAGTCTACTTCTTTGCTTCACACATGGGAGATATCCTGACCCATGTGTATTGAGGGAGCGGGTAAAAGGAGGAGCCTCCGCCCCTCCCTCGGAATTTGGTAATTTTCCCACAAAATAGCTAAAAAAAAGAAAAATGTAGGCGAATCGAGGGTCCACCCCTTCCCTCCCCGTTTGCAAAATGTCCTGCATGCCCATACATGTCCTAAAACGCCGATCCTGTCTCGACTTGGAAACTGTAAAAGCTCTTCAAACGAAACGAAGAAAACCACTGAAATTACAAGTTTTACAGCTCTGTTTAGGTCAGTGGCGTAGCCAGGGGGGGGGGGATCCAGGGGCCTCCTTTACACCAAAATTTGCCCTAAAAAACGGCAATTTTTTGCGATTTCAGACCAATTTGACCAAATTAGGATCTTTGGACCCCCTCCCCCCGTAGAAAAATTCCTGGCTACGCCTCTGGTTCACGTTCTGGTCATTAGCTCTAAAGATTTGGCAGCAATGGATTTGGGCCTTTTGCGGTGCGGCGGCGCGGTCAGATCATTATGTCGTCCTTAAATGATGTGGATGTGGCCGAGCTGTTTTTCTTGGCCTCCGGCTTGAGTGCCCTGGCCCTGGTCTAAATGCCGAGTTCCATGCTTTCTCAGTGACTCTCCGAATCGCAGTTCATAGTATACAGGAATCACGGCCACCGCACTGTGGTCTAAAATCGCCAAAAAACCGGACAAAAACCAAAAACAAATATCTCATCAAACTATCATTTAAAAACTTTCAAGACCTCATTTGACCACAAGAGAGTCCTGGCCCTTTAAAAAAGAAATCCCGCTGAAAAGTTTCAAATTTAGCTTCAAAGGTCAAAAACGATGATTTTTGATTATTATTTTTTTTTTTTTTCGATTTCAGCTAGACACGCTGGTTGCGTATAATCGTACGCATTGCCCCCTCCCCTTTTAACTCAACGTAAAACTTTTTGAATTTCCCGCAAAATTTGACAACACTGACAGGAATGGACGGAATATACGTGCAAAGGAGGGATTCAGAGAGCCGCGGGCTAGGCACAAGACGGGGATAAATTGAGGCGGTCCTCATAATAAGAAATGGCCTCAGAACAACAGGATCGCTCTTCCCTGAAAAATTAACTGTAAGATCAAATAGGGATTTTACATGAAGAGCTGGCCTCAAGTTTCTCCGGCCCTTTTTTCCGGACGCGGCCTCAATTAAGAACGAATGAGACACGGTCATTTAACAATAACTGCGGTTGATTTTCAACATGATACTTGCTTGAAGAACATGAGCGAGAGACATGGGTGGGTACAGGAATCCGTCTTTATCTCTTTCTCTCTCTCTGCGGACATTTGAACACACATGTTAGAAAAGGATAGTAGAGAGACTGTCACGTGACTTTAGCCCGTAACTTTATCCTTTTCTAATGCACGTCTTCTATCGGGAGGAGAGAGAGACAGACAAGTTCCTGTATCCGCCCATGGCGAGAGAGCAAATATAGCGAGCATCGGAAGCGAACTTTTAAAATGAGTTCGGTGATTATTACCTCGAGAAGGAGAGGGGGGGGGTTGTGCGTTTGAACCATTATACCTCCTCCACTAATATGTTTTAGTGGGCATTCGATACCTGATGACCCCTAGCTGGCCCTAGCTACCCTAGTATCTATGTAGGTAGACATTTGGTGTGGTGAGGAGGAAAGGTAAAATCGTTGTTGACTTTCGTCAGTACAGTCTTTTTCTCTCTCTCTGCGGCCATTTGAAGACACACATGTTAGCAAAGAATAGCAGTGGGGGCTATCACGTGACTTTCACCCGTATCTCCATCCTTTTCTAACGCACGTCTTCAAATGGGAGGAGAGAGAGAAAGACAAGTTCCTGATATCCGCCCATATACGTATATAAAATTGGCAAGCGCACTTGATATACTTCAAATCTTCAGTCTCAAAACATACCCCTTCTAATTTTTGCCCAAAGGGTATGAACGTAAGAATCCAAGCTCGTTTTTGTAAAAAAACGCGCGCTAACACGACGTCATCGCCCAAAGGTATTCATATTCCTCTCTCTCTCTCTCTCTCTCTCTCTCTCTCTCTCTCTCTCTCTCTCTCTCTCTCTCTCTCTCTCTTATACCATTTAAGCACGTGTGTTAGGGAAGGATAGAAATAAGATCTGAAGTCACGAGATAGCTCCTCTCTCAATCATTTTCTAACATTTGCAATTAAATGGGCAAAGAGTGAGAAAGACAAATTCCTGGCTACAATCTAAATCATCGAATACTACGCACTGCAAAAGCCTGTATTTTGGCATCATTGCAGCCCACGGTGAAAAAACTATACTCGCAATATCTGGCAGAGACCATAAGATTTCCTCCGGAAACGTCTCGATTTCCTTGTCATACTGAATTTCAGCTATTTTCTTCTTCGTTTCTTTCTTCTCTTTCTCTCTCTTTCGATTTTTTTTTCTTTTTTTTCTATCTATATAGGTCGCAAAGAGTGGCAGCAAATTTTTGCAACGTTGCATGGAGAAAAGAATAAAAATCAATTGTTCAAGAGTTTATATTTATTTATTATTATTTTTTTTTTGTTACCTTTACTGATTGCCAGCCCAGCCTGGAGGCCGATCCTTGAAATCCCAAACTTTTGAATAAACTGTATAAGAATGAAAAAGGGCGATTTATAGATAAATATAATATTTTCTACGACATGCCTCTGACTCTCCTTAGGAATAAAGTGATACTTATACAGCACATCATGCGAGTTGAACAAGGACAGTGAGAAAAAATAATAATTTTCAAAAAAGAAGAAATATTGATGGATTTCGATGGAAGGAAATACTGTTCGTAAACAGTGGCGTCGCGTGCCATCTGGCAACAATGCAACTGCTCCATTTAAACTCATTAACCCTTGTGAGCCTAAGGTATTTCGGTAACACAAAGGACTAAGGGGGGGGGGGGGGTATTTTTGTACCCCAAGGATATTTTCATGCAGCGGCACAGTCAGTATCAATAATTTTGAAACTTTAATAGATGGATTATGTACTTAGTACCCTAAGAGAGTAGTTTATGTGAAATTTGAGTAATTTTTTGCTATGCTGCCAAATTTACACCTACTTTTAAAAAAAATGTCAAAATAAAAAAAAATGGAAAAAATGAAATGAGGTACCATCTTATTTTTCCATTTTTGATAAATTTCCAATTTTTTTTCAATGATCTGACTTAATATTCTTAATCTACATAAAATTTCCGTAAAATTCACTGTAATAGATGGTTCCAAACTTAAAACTGGCAGGATGAAGGGGGGGGGAATATTTGCTCCCCAACACTTTAAATTTCTATAATATCGACAAAAATTCATAAAAATTAATGAAATTTGGTGGACGTGTTCTAAGTATCCTAACTTAAAATGTCATGAAGTCCCAAAAGATTGTGAGCAGTTTTGACAAAATGGCGTCAAAAAAACTGGCCTGGGGTACAAATGTATAGGCTCACAAGGGTTAATTAACTCATTAAAAAAATCGAATTTTCCTTGTGCACCCCCTGAATTCGATCTTTTACATGAGTTTAAATGGATAGAATACATTGTTGCGAAATTTCACCCGACGCCACTGTTCGTATATCAATAATTGCGCTTGAAATGTCTCTCGTAAACTATTTGATAAACTCGTTGATCGAATGGATTCATTTTGTGACGCATGTTGCTAGGTCAGGTCGGACTGTATACGGATCCGTTTTGTTCGTTAATTGACTACCCTCACATATGAGCAGCAATTAGCTGCGGATGTGTCACTAATTAGCCGATTCTATGAATGAGAATCCCAGGTCATATCATCCAGCGAGTAAAATGTGGTAAGCTCCTTTATACAGGCAGTAGATTAAAACGCAGGTACCTCTCCGATTTTCTCGGATAAAGTTTGCTAATTGCAAACAAATCGTCAGATGACAACACAGGGTGTTGGTGTTGTGTGACTGCTTGTCGCTTGCCTCTACATCAGGGCTGCCGTTTTGCGTATAATCAATGCTATTTTTCTATTCACCGATGATTCCACCGGTTGAGAAAAGATTACACAGTTCAGTTCAGTGTGTGACTGTAAGTCACGAAAATACTCTGATCTGTAATCTTTCCTTAATCGATGGAAACTCCGTTGATTAATTAAAATATCCGCAAGTTTTTTAAAGTCATCGACGACTCCACCGGTTGAGAAAAGATTACAGATGCGAGTATTTTAGTTTATTACAGTCATACACTGAACTGAACTGTGTTATCTTTTCTCAGCCGGTGGAATCATCGGTGAATAGAAAAATAGCATTGAATATACGCAAAACGGCAGCCCTGCTCTACATACATAGGATACATTTAAACCTCTCTTTTGGTACTATCAATATTTAAAGATGAGGCAATAAAGGGTATGAAATGGAATAAGAATACATCAACTGTCATAAAACATGAATAGTCAACAATAATATGTTTAAAAGAAACATCAAACATAAAAAGTAATGATTTTATCGAAAGACTGCACATACTCTGTATGTACATTTTCTATTCTTCGAAATAATTAATTTGTAAGAGAACAGACAGACAGTCGATTTTCATTCATGTGTGGAAAACGTGATATCGCTGTAGATTCAGTGAGTAAATAGCTCCGTGAAATAAAATAGGTACCTATATACATGCGTCATCTGAACGGTGCTTGATAACCACACGAAAACCTAAAACACAGCCTTTATTCACGCCCTCACAAATTATAACCCGCGATGTTTAATGTTCATCCTTCGATACAAAAACAGTAGTGAGGACTGAGTGCGCGTGTATGACATGGTTGCTACATTTATTCGGGACTTAACCCTTCACTGCATGATTTTTTTTTTCTCAAACAAATGTGGATTTTTCAATGTATTAGGTGGTCAAATACATGGGAAAAATAGTGAAAAAAATAATTTGACGGGTTTTCGGTCAAAATTATATTTTTTCTATTTTTTACTCGTTTTTTACAAGTGATATAACACCATAAGAAATGGCGGGATTTTTTTTTTTTTTTTTAAATTTAAATTTTTTTTTTTTTTTTTTTACTTTAATTGGATTTTTCAAAAAACCAATGCCGGAAACTTTATAAAAATAATCAAAATGAGGTCAGTTTGGATACGGGGGCAAATTTCCCCCCTGACATGATTTCGATCACGAACCCTTCACTGCATGATGTTTTCTTTCAGCCAATTTTTTTTTTTTTTTTTTTTTTTTTTTTTTTTTTTTTTTTTTTTTTTGTGAGCTCAAAACATACCTTCTCCCGCGTTGACACACCATGCGCCGAAGGCATATCTCAAAACCTGTATTTTATATGAGCGTTTGAAGAATTTGTTCCGCCGGTGAAACACCATGCAGTGAAGGGTTAAAAGTCTACTTCTATATTTGATTCACCCTTGTGAAGTCGTGAATGAATATAGAGTGAAGGGTGTCGTGGTTTTGGTTCGATCTCATCAGTGGTAGCTCTTACAATTTGGCAATAATTCTTTTTTGCCATTTTTAAACCTTTGCAAAAGTACCGATATGATGGAGGAAGAAATTGCACCTCCTGAAGATCGATTGTTTTACATGGAGAGAATACGTTGTTGCCACATTGAACGAGCCACCACTGAATCTCATAGTTTTTCGAAGGTTTGAATTGAAACAGAACGATAACCGATTGAAAGTGTTGGCAGAGTTGGGGAAATGGGGTAATATTCGCAAGTCTCACACGCGTCCCAGTATTCGGGATTTGTAAATGTTTAAATTAACGGTTATCAGAGCAGATTTTTAACGAATTATGGATGAGCCCATGTTTAAAATAATAAAATTGAACCGTCATCATCCTTGATTCGTTAAAAGTCCACTCAGATGATTGCAGTTGCAATGGGGCTCTGGCAAACTTTTGCTGTGAGCAAATGAATAGTCCATTCTGATGTAAAAACCAGCAAAAATCACGAAAATCACACTGAGAAAGTTTAAAATTCACTAATAAACCTACATAATTACATAAATGGCGAGATCGTAATGGCAGTTCGACGCAGGTGTCATGGGAGATTCCTATCTAATATGCCACTTTCTCTTTGGAAACACAAAGGTATGTCTCAATTTAGGTAGGAATCTCCCCTGATGCCTGCGTCAAACCGCCATTAAACTCGATTCTGAGAGGGAATTTCGTGATTTTTTAGTGTACTCACCGTCATTCTTACAGGCTTTTATCTTTTATGCAAGAATCAACTCTTCAATCCCGTGTAGCAAAAGTTCGCAAGGGCCCCATTCAAAGACATTACGAATACCGAATGCATGCTGGTAGTGCTGGGACTTGTAGGCATACGCTGATACAGGGAACTCTCTCTCTCTCTCTCTCTCTCTCTCTCTCTCTCTCTCTCTCTCTCTCTCTCTCTCTCTCTCTCTCACTCCTCTCATTTGAACGCATGTGTTAGAAAAGGAAAGCAGATGGGGCCATCACGTGACATTAGCCCCTATCTCTGTCCTTTTCTCTTTTCTAACTTATATGTACGTTCAAATGGGAGGAGAGAGAGAAAGACAATCTCCTGGATCCGTCTATGCTCGTGAGCCTCTGAATGTAGGCAACACCCCTTGAAAATATGGCAACCCTCTTGTTTAGATTCAACGGTGGTTGATGAAAATCCTTCACCTTTAAATTGACACCGTCTCTAAAAAAAAAGAGGTTCTTTAAATTATAGGTGCGCTCACTTCGGAAAATTCTAATGGAATCGTAAGGCTTATTTTCTCTTAAGAGCACACCTACTGATTCATGGGCACTTCATCCGGAGGCGGTCCTTAATTCATAAGATACAAACGGTGATTTTGAGGAGACACCTGATAGCGCACGTGCTTCGGGAATCGGGCCCGATTACGAAGTCCATTATCAATACCGTTCTCAAACATTAAAGCACCTGCCTGCCCCTTCAATCACAAAAAATGCTCAGCTTTTATCCGTTCTCGAGTCGACAACCGGCATAACAGGCAGACATCATCATATCTTAGTCAGTAATCATCTCGCGTCGATGTCGATATCTTAAAATGAAGGGTTGATGGGGCGCATTGACACACACTTTTAAGAGGCTCGCTTTGGAGTGGTTGGTTCCATTATGTCTGTTCCGTTTCGGGTGTCTTGCAGGTTTGTGCCGTCACTGAGGGTGCAATGGGTCTGTTGCATACTTTTGCTACAGCGTTAGGGAGGGTTGATTCTGGTGTGAACTCGCGTGAAAATTACATTGCGAGCATTCAAAAGTCTCAAAACTTACTCAGAAACCCACTAAAAGCGTTTTATGGAAAGCCTGAGATGGCGGTCGAATGGGAGAATCATGCAACCCTGCATGCCTGCTCTATACGAGCAGCAAAGATGGCTGACGATGGAAGTTGGCGAAAGTAAAATTTGCCGGAAAAAAAAAACACACAGAATGAAAACAAACTGTGTGTACTATGAGGAAGTGAGACGTTTGTTTACATTCTAACCAACAACATAAAGTGCCGTCGTCGGCCATCTTTTGGTACTCAGGGTGCATGCAGGCATGGTTGATTCGCCCATTCGACCACCATCTTAGGTTTCCTTTACAACGCCGGTTTATGGGTGGTTTTTGGGACTTGTCAGATTTTTTTTTTTTTTTTCTTCAGTGTGCTTTTCTCGCGGTTATATACACCAACTATTTTTTTCCCCGTGTGGATCCGCCAATGTACTAAATCGACACAAAATGGCAATTCTGGCCAATAGCTTCACGGAAAAAAAAGATTAGTGAAAATAACCATAAGGATACCTGATTTTGGCACCTGCTAGATGTTATGGTAAACTTGACCAGAAGTATGGTACATTTACCGATACTTTGAGTAAATTCGACATGCGATCAGGTAACATCACCTAGTATCTAGTCAAAACATAGTATACTTCTGGTTAACATTAGCATAACATCTAGCCGGTGCCAAAATCAGGTATCCGTATGGTTATTTTCACCGTAGTTTTTTTCCGTGTTCGGGGGAAAATCGTTCAATTCGGCAACCCTAGCGTAGCGCGGAGTGCATCTCAATAATCCACTTTACCTTATTATAGCACTTCGAGGATTTGAATCTCCCGCTTGTCTGATGTCCGGCGTCCGCGCGTCGCGCATCGCCATGGAAATATCGACTAATGACAGGGCCCAGGCCCCCACGAACCGATTCAATTGCGGTTAAGAAGCAACTACTGTTTCGCTCCCCTCCCCTCCACTCGTCACCCCACCCCCCTCCCCTCGCCCCCCTGCACCAGCCTTTCGAGCGCTCGCAGTTTCACTGCACCGTTCACGCCGCGCGATGTGTCGCGGTTTAAGGAGATATGAGAGGATTTCACGCCGAATTCAACTCCTTCGATCGAAGCCTCCGCGAGAGTGTCTTGTTAGATGGTTTGATATCGTCTGATTTCCGATTTTCGGGCAGCGCCAGCGTTGACAAGAGAGAGCAATAGAAAGGCAGAGAGGTGTGATGGGGGAGGGGGAGGGAGAGAGATATAGTCATACAGAGAGACAAATACATAGAGAGATAGTTGAGGAAGAGAGAGAGAGAGAGAGTGGAAGTGAGAAAGATGAAGAGGGAGGAAGAGAGATGGAGAGAGGGAAAGAAAAAGAGAGAGAGGAAGAAAGAGAAAGACATACAGACAGACAAATAGGTAGAAGAGATAGTTGAGAGAGGGGGGAGGGGGAGAGGGAGGTGAAGGGAGGCAGAGAGAGAGAGAGTGAGAGAGAGAGAGGGAGGAAGAGAGAGGGAGGAAGAGAGAGGGAGAGAGAGAGAGAGAGAAAAAGAGAGAGAGAGAGTGAGAGAAAGAGAAAGAGGGAGCGCGAGAGCGAGAGAGATAGAGTGACAGGAGAGAGAGAGAGTGAGTGAGAGGAGTGAGAGAGAGAGAGAGGGGGGAGAGAGCGAGAGAGAGATATCGGAAGTTACTATGGCGCGGTCCCGCCTCGCGTCTCTATCAATCCGTCGGGCGCGCAATCCGCATTGTCAAGTTTGACATTCGCCTCGCGATGTTTTGATACTATCTATCTCCTATCTCCAGTGCATGTGCGCGCGCGTTTTCAAAGGAGCTTAAAAGCTATTTTGAGACAGTCGACTGACTGTCGAATCGTAAGATTTTCGCTGAAAATATACTTAGCGAGATGACATATTTGGGTCTCGCGCGTCCTGGCCTCTCGGGGGTGTATATATATGTATATTATATTATTACATGTATAGAGCTTTCTTTTTATTGTGATTTGTGTTCCAGATTTTGGTTATAAACCAACGGATACGTGGGCGGTGACGCATTGAGCTATTGAAACAGCATCGGAATAGAAACTACTGAGACGAGTCCATATCTCAAATACTTATCCAAAAAAAAAAAAAAAATGCAAAAAAGAAAATTCAGTTTGACACCCTTTTCCTGATATTTAGTCTCACGGTTACCATGTTAGCGGGCCGCTAGTTTGCTTCTATCGTTAATTCGATCATTGAGACTGTTTATGACTGACGCTATAGATTATAGATTGATGGAGAATCGTATACGACTTTGCTGTTGCTGCAGCTAACCATTGCTGAGTTTCTCGTTAGCTAAAGTAGTGTCATGGCTCGTGCAACGCGGCAACGGTGAATTATCTCCATTTAAACCGATGTAGCGAATAATCGATCTTCAAGAGGACCATTGAACCATAAAAAATCGATACTTTTGCATAGGTTTAAATGGAAAAATGTATGGCAGCCACATTGCAAAAGCAAAACCGTGATTTTTTAAGGCCTGCATACTCGCTGAAACAGTTTGGTCAAACAGAACAATCGTTGAGCCGTAATTCACCGCTAACAACAGGTGACCTACTGTTGCGTGTTGAAGTCGAAAATAATCCATCGATGTTTGTCACTACAAGCTGTTTTTATTGACGACGTGTTTGACGGCCCGTTAACCCTTTACAGACCAGATTAGATCAAAAGAACACCACTATTCCGTTTATGTAAGAAATGTAGTTAACTGTTCGTACTCGGGGGAGTTGGAATTGCCTATACGACGAATTGCAGGCGCCCGACAAAATCTCTTCTTGCACGTGTCGACATTTAGAATTGCATTAATTCGGAATCATGCTACTGGAACAATGTTAATTAGACTAGAGGAGAAAAATGAGTATGCTCGGGCTTGGTCCATAAATGGTGAAACAATTCCTTCAAATGACTTCATCTAACATCATTTCCATCAGCATCAGTCCGAAAACACCGGCTTTCGCCATGTATATTTTTGAATGTATTTGTTGCGTACTCTTGCTACAGCAAAATGACTAATTGATTTCAGCGTAAAATTTGGCGAAAATAGCGATGCGCACATTGAAAACTTTCAAAATCCACTAATTACTCAAAAAATCACTAAGGTTTTCAAACAAGCCTCGCCTCCAGGGCTGCCGTTTTGCTTATAATTAATGCTATTTTTCGATTCACCGATGATTCTACCGGTTGAGAAAAGATTACACAGTTCAATTCAGTGCATGACTATAATAAACGAAAATACTCGCATCTGTAATCTTTTCTCAACCGGTGGAGTCGTCGATGACTTTAAAAAACTTGCGGACATTTTAATTAATCAACGGAGTTTCCACCGATTAAGGAAAGATTACAGATCAGAGTATTTTCGTGCAAGTCATACACTGAACTGAACTGTGTAATTTTTTCTCAACCGGTGGAATCATCGGTGAATAGAAAAATAGCATTGATTATACGCAAAACGGCAGCCCTGCTCGCCTCACACTATATACACTTTTATCGCGGACATACAACTACATATACGGAACCACCGAAGTTACGTAAACATCAACTTAACTTACAAGCATTTGAATGTTTCATTTAGATACATACATTTTTGTTTTGTTTTGTAATCTTTGATAAGCCAGAAAAGACCAGATAGCAAATGCTGCCAATATTTGGTGTATTTAGAAGGAAATTCCATAATTTTGTAGTTACAATATGTCGTTTACATATACACGGTGGATCTGTCTATGTGGGAGTATGCCCGTGCAAATAGTGTCTCGTGTAGCCCGGGCTGTTTGAGATTAAAGTGATTTCCTAAGTTAATGAGTGGTTATTGAGCGTTTTTAATACGAGCATCGTTATTTTTTTCCGAATTTTACGTAAGAATCAAGATTCTATATTTTTGTGGCAAAAGTACGCACAGACCCATATTCTGATTATTATAATTTACTATTTACTATTATAATTTATCATGTTGCCTATGCCTAACCTGATTGCTTGATCAAACTGTCTGAGCTTTATACGGAGGCCTTTGTTCTTTAGTTATTGCGTCCATTGTTGTCTTGTTTCGTTTCATCACGCGTGCAGTGTGTCTCTCCTGAGCTTATACCTAAATTCAGCTTAAACTAAATCGTCCTAATTCGTAAAGTTTCAAATATAGCAAAACCTCTTTTCAAAATTAAAATAAAAAATTAAACGAAAATAAGAAAAAATTTTAAAGGACTTTTCCATTTGACCTTGACCCCTCAGAAACGTGGCATCAGCGGGAGACTCGTTAGTGTGATGTTCGAGCATTCGACCATCATCCCGTTTCGTCGCACAGTCGGTGGAAATGACTGAGTTGGAAGCAAAAAAAATATCAAAGAGCTTCCAGAGCTGATTTCAAACGTTTAAACAGCATTTTAGTGCCGTACAGTTCACCGTTAAATGAGATAAAAAGTAAGTCAAGAACGTCTTGAAGTAACCATTTGATAAGACAATTCCAGGCGATATTGACTGCGGATAACTTTTTTTCGCTAAATCAGTCTTCTCTACCAAATGTGCGCCAATGCTCTTTGCGCATTGCACTCGAGTCAAAATTATAGATTTATAATGGGCACCGTTGATCTGCTAAATTTGAAAAATGTTTCGTCGGGTTTGGTTCCGAGCGCAAACCTATTAATCTTTGCGAGGCTGTGTGCAGCGCGGCCGGCCGCAGCCTCCGTACCTGCGGGAGGATTGTGGAATGGGAGAGAAGGGGGTAGGTTACCAAGGAGCAAGAAGAAAGAAGAAAGGGGGAGGAACCTGGAACCCATTAAAAGGATCTAAAATTGTAAACTGGAACGACTTCTACTGTAGTACTCGGCCTATCAATGGGGGTATTCCGAAGTGCAATGAATACGCCTAGCTTCCAGGCTTCTGGGTATGTAACCCAACCTAATTATACGCAAGTGAGCCTCCCCTCTACTTGCCTGGCGTCCATACTCAGGAAAAAAAAATATATATATACATGTATATAATAACTAGCGCCTCGAGCTACCACAGTATCAGCGTTCAGAGAATCACAGAATTGCCAGATAGGTCAAGAAAAAAAATACAAAATAAACTCAAATCACGTTTTCGTTGAATAGTAAAACAATGGACTGAATTGGCGCTAGAATCCTAGAAATATGTAGTTTCTGGGAAATATTTCACACATCCAGGAGTTTATTTTTCTCCCCCTCAGGTCATTTGAATACATTTGTTGGAGAAGGGTAGAAGGAGAAGACATACCGTGACTTTATCACCTATCTCTGTCCTTTTCTTACATATGAGTTCAATTGAGCTGAGAGAGAGAGAGAGAGAGAGAGAGAGAGAGAGAGAGAGAGAGAGAGAGAGAGAGAGAGAGAGGGGGGAGAGAGAGAGAGAGTGAGTCAAGTAATATCTGTACCCATACTTTTGCTATGCCACGTTTTGATTGAGTTTAGATGGAATGATGGACTTAAAAAATAAAATTGAATAGACACTATTACACGTTTGGCTGGGTAGAGCAAGAGACTAAAAAGATGACCAAAATAACGCACTGAATACTGAATCGTTCATAGAACGTGCAAAATGCTGCTGTAAATATAGAATGATAACCAAATGCAATACTTAATAGAAGCGTATCAAATCACTGAATGGAAATTAGATGTTTTCCGTGTAAAAGTATGAATTTCAGCCCTTTTATTCGTCACTTTCTTCGAGGTAGGTTTTTTGTATACCTCCCCCTTTTCTTCCATACCAATTTAATTAAATAACGAAATTAAATTTGACGATCAAACACGTGGAATATTTGCCAACAATTTAGATTAAAGAACAGCCATAGTAATGATCAATGGATGACATTGTTGACAGTGTCGTACGCAGGAGGGGGGGGCTAACGGGTCTAAGCCCCACCCCCCCCAGACCTCCGATTTCTATAGGGGCGAAGGGGAAGAATTAAGGGAATACTTTTTAGTCAAACGCTCATCAGTGCATGCCCCTATAGTCCTATACCTACAAATAGCCTGCGTAGTGTGCCTGCACTGATTGTTGATTCCCACATTGAAACTATATTTTTTTCTTAATTAGTCAACCTATTGCGTGTTGCATACCCTGTCCCTGTCCCTACCAGTAGATCGGTATGCAATATGCATCAAACAAAGCAAGTTTAATAAATAAGACCTTGAGCGCTGCATGTTGCATAACCTGTCCCGGTATCTTTGTCTCCACTATAGTAGCTCTGTATGCAATAGATGGAAATTTGGTGGAATCCATGATAGAAATTTAGGTAAGGGTGTACCGACACAACTCCCGGGAGTCGCCGCTAGATGGCGTCGTCTTATGAATGTGCCCGTGTTAAATCAACAGCCAATCAGAACTCGTTGAACTCGTGTCGGTACTCCGCCCTAACAAAATTTTCTTCAAAGGACTCTATATGCAATAAGTAACACAAGAAAGTCTAACAAATAAGATATTGTGCGTTGCGTGTTGCTTACCCTGTTTGAGTGGTATCCGCGTCTCCTATAGTAGCTCTCGTAGGTGATGGTTTTTTGTTGTTTGTTTTTTTTTCTATTGTTTTTGTTTTTGTTTTTTTTGTTTTTGTTTTTTTTTGTTTTTGGTTTTTTTTTTTTATTTTTTTTTTTTTTTACGTGAAGCGGCAACTCAGGAAGAAAGCCAAGCTCGAAAGTTCAGCTCGAATGTGATCCCTCCACTCGACTATGCTGCCCTGCGCATGCGCACTCCTCCCTGGCACCGTCTCGTCGAAGCCACCACTGCCATCAGCCATCAGCCATCAACTGGTTTCTTTCGCTCCTTAATGGGCTTCCAACGGCAACGTTCGCCCTTGCCCCTGTCGCACAACAGTTGCCAGATTTACCATTCATCAGTGAAAAAAATCGGTTAAGCTTTGCTTTTATCTTAATACATGAATGAGTGCCGACCAAATCTCCAGAAATCGATTATTTTCATAAATGGGGCTCTTGCAAACTTTTGCTCTAAGCAAATAAATAGTCCGATCTGATGTACAGACCAGCGAAAATCACGAAAATCACACCAAAAACGTCTAATATTCAGTAATAAACTCACATAACTGCTATGATGACGTAAGATCTTAAAGGCGGTTCGAAACAGGTATCATGGGAGATTCTTGTCTATTATGTCACTTTCTCCACGGAAACACAGAGATACGTCTCAATTTAGATAGTAATCTCCCATGATACCTATGTCTCTCCGCCATTATAAGTCCGATTCTGAGAGTGAATGTCGTGATTTTTTTAGTGTACTCATTGTCATTTTTACAGGTTTTTATGCAAGAATCAACTCTGCGATCACATGAAGCAAAAGTTTGAAAGAGCCAGTGGCGTCGCGTGCCATCTGGCAACAATGCAACTGCTCCATTTAAACTTCTTAAATATATCGAATTTTCCTTGTGCACTGTGCCTCCCCTGAATTTGATCTTTCGCATGAGTTCAAATGGATAGAATACATTGTTGCCAAATTGCACGCGAAGCCACTGGAAAGAGCCCCGTTCATGTGGATCCAGGGGCGGATGCAGGAATTTGTTTTTCTCTCTCTCATCTCATTGGAACAAATTAGTTAGAAAAAAATACCACAGGGGACCACCACGTGATTTTAGCCCCATATTTCTGTCATTCTCTAACGCAGGGATTATTTAAATGGGAGGAGAGAGAGGAGCAGACAAATTTCTTTATCCGCCCATGTATGCATGGATTATAGTTTCAATAAACAGAAATCCACAATAGACAGAATCCACTTCCGATTCACTGACAAAAGTGGAAGGGTCAAATTTGACCTTAGACCTTTAGACCTTAAGCGGTTCATACATTGTAAATATATTTAGATGGTTAATATACTTCCTGTTTGGTGGCTATAAATAATACAAGACTTTTCTGTATTCTTTACAGTCACGTTGTTGATGTTGATACTCATAGCCATGTGATTAACGCATATTCACGATTCAATGGTTATTTTTTAACCATCCGAATTTCTAATCAATACAAGAACTATGAAACCACCTAATTGTTACACGTATTAACAAAGGGCATTTGCAAAGATCATGCACGTCAGTAAATGAATATTTATGGCAAAGGCTTATTATCGTGAAAAATCGTTAACCTTTTGTCTCCCTTTTAAACCTATGTAAAAGTATCTCAATTATCTGAAGGTTCATTCAAGTTCCTTGAGGATTGATATCTTAACATAGGTTTAAGTGGAGGATTGGAGGGGCCATTGATATAAAACTCCTGATAAAAAAATCCCTGATAAAACCCTGATAAAACCCTGATAAAACCCGTGATAAAAAAAAGAAGGGGGGAAAGATCGCCTACTTCCGGTTGGGTTTAATTTAAAATGGGCAATTTTTTTTTCCTGCATCCGACATTCCGACAACGCAACAGAACCCCCATCATCATACACCATCAAACAGCGCGCTCGCTCGGCGCTCGTAGCGGCACCACCCATCCTATTTTGTGGTGCGCATGCGTATGTTAACTGTATATACATATATAATACTCGTATGCACGCGTACATAATAGATGCCGCCACAATTTTGTTTATATTTTTTTATAACCTAATATCTTTCTAAAACCAGTGCATTGATATCACGCTCCGGGCAAATATTTCAATCAGTTTTATCGAGAGCATAGCTAGTACATAAAAGTAGAGACGCTTCATCTTGAAATAAAGCGATGGTGGAAAATTAATTTGTTCCTCTCGATGCTTTGTGGCATTAACACGAGCGTGATTTCAAATAGAGCGAAATAGGAGGTGCTGTGGTGTATAAGTCCGCATCGCATGCGCCTATAATTTGGGTCCAACACGAACAATTTAACTTTATTCGTATTAAATCATTTTAATATGCTGTAACACTTCTGTTTCGATTTCTTTCACTTTGAGGAATTTAGACTTAGCAATGAGAATATCCGTGGCTTTACTCATAGGCAGACTGTGTGGAAAGAGGGGTTTGGGGGATCAGTGTCCCCCAATTTTGAACTCGCGGACCGACCGCCGCACTCTCTATATGGTCTGAGACAGTGGCGTAGCGTGCAATTCGGCAACGTTGTAATGTGTCCATTTAAATCCATTAAAAAGATCGAACTATTGGGTGTTTGGTGAACACCCTAGCATTCGACCTTTTATATGGGTTCAAAATGGACATATTACCACGTCGCTAAATTGCACGCTACGCCACTGATCTGAAATCGAAAAAAAATGGCCAAAAATCGGTGAATATAAAATCAACGTTTCTTGACCTTAAGCTTAACTTGAAACTTTGTAGAGACATTTTTAGGTTTAAATGGATCTGTTGCAAACTTTTGCTAGAACGAGTAAAGAGTATTTAATTTAATGTAAAATTGCCTGAAAAGTCTATTGGTGGCATCAGAATGTCCTAAAACGCAATAATAAACTCACAAGAGGCGTTTAATGAAATCCAAGATGGCGGAGAAATATCGAGCAATTTGTATGCATGCACCACGAATATCCAAGGATAGCCAACCTCACAATATCGATCACAACCAATCACAACGTAAACAAACACATAACCTCTACCTGCATTGAGGTTGGCAAAGTTAGCCATCCTTGGATGTTCACTGTGCATGCATACATGATTGCTCGATATTTATCCGCCACCTTGGATTTCATTAAATGCCTCTTGTGAGTTTAGTATTGCAATTTATGACTTTATGATGCCACCAATGGACTTTTCAGGCGATTTTACATTAGATTAAACAGTCTTAATTGTTGTAGCAAAAGTTTGCAACAGACCCATTACTTGTTAAAAGTGTTTTCAGTGACTGGAATTGATCTTAAAAGTTCATGCATGATAAATTGGTGAGAAATTTACTTCCTGATTTTTGGCCACTCTCAGTGGTGGCTAGTAGAATGCGATATATCCATGTCCACTCCATTTAAAACTATAGAAAAGTATCAATTTCTCGGGGGTTCAATTGCACCCCCTGATGATTGATAATTTTCAATAGTTTTAAATAGAAAGGACATCGATATATCGCATTCTACGAGCCACCACTGGCCACTCTTTGACGATCTCGGACCATATAGTGCGCCAAAGCAGTGACCTCGATACATTGAGTGTCCTTCGACCTGTTTTATCAAGAGAAGTTGCACTCGCATAGCCGTAGCCAAGATGTTGTCTGTCTCTCTCTTAGCTCATTTAAACGCATGTGTTAGAAAAGGATGAATATAGGGGCTGTCACGTGACTTCAGCCCCTCTTTCTGTCATTTTCTAACACATGCGTTTAAATGGGCTTAGAGAGAGAAAGACGATATCCTGGCTACGGCTATGTGCACTCGCGCACGGATCCAGGAGATTGTCCTTCTCTCTTTATCCCCATAAGAACGCATGTGTTAGAAACGGATAGAAGAGGGGGAGAAAATTGCATTACTGCCCCTAATCTGTCTTTTTTAACATACTCATTTAAATGGACAGGAAGAAAGAGGGACAGATTTCTGGATCCGCAAATGAATTGTTGCAAGACTTTTCTTCAGTCAGCATTGACTGAAAACCGTCTTCACTCAATTTTTTTTTTTTTTTTTTTCACCGTAGAGCCTAGCAGTAGACACTTTTAAACTCTCGAACTGGTTCATCATAGGAGCACAAAAGTAGGCATCTAGTGGAACAGTGCACACCAAGGAACCAGTGGCGTAGCGTGCGAATTGGCAACGTTGCAGTTTGTCTATTTAAACCCACGAAAAAGATCGAACTATTGGGGGTTCGGTGAACACCTTCGCATTCGACTTTTTACATGTGTTTAAATGGACACAATATAACGTTGCCACATTGCACGCTACGTCACTGCAACGAACTATACCTAAAGAGGGGATAGTAAATGTTAAAAGTTCGTTCCCAAAGTCAGGCAGCATAGGTGATCAGATTCTGGTTTGGTTGCCTCATATTTTTTTCTCAAAATTCTAACATGAATGACTGATTGGGTCAACTGAAACATTCATTCATTCGGTAGCTTTATACGTTTTTAGGATGCAATCCTGAGTACATTTCTATAAAGTTTTTCAGCATCAGATAAAATTCCGACTACAGTGGAAAAAAAAAGATTATCAGAAGCATGACGAAATGTGAACCAATGTATACGATATGGTACACTTACCAAAATTCTAGTATTTGTACCATTGTTCTTGAAAATGTTGAGGAAATTCCATTCCTATAACCATATTCTGGCTCGAGAATATTAAAAATAAATTGGCCGAATAACTATAATAATGATACAGAAAATGGGAACTAAGCCAGAAGGGAAATAAAAACCCGAACAAACATTTTTTTTTTAATAAAAATGTTTTTGGAATTTTTGTTTTTAAGTTCTCATTTTCTGTCTCATTCATATTCTGTTACTAACATCCGACTTTCTGTGGTTCACATTCGTTGTGCTTCTGGTAATATTATCCACTAGAATCCAGGAATTATTTTTTTCAGTGTACCGTGGAAACTACTCATATAATCAGAATCACACGTAAAGACGTATGAACGCTTCTCTGAATTAATTTGCCTTGTTCCGCATTTTAAACTCAACACTCTTTGATTTTTATCCCTTTATACGCTTACTGCCTCCTAGAAACGGACATTTTTCTCTTTTTCTACGAAAATATCTTCCGCCTTTTTTTTTTCCTCCTTTGCTTTAAGTCAAAGGAGTGAATGCATAATTAAAATGAATTCATTTTCGAAATGAGGGAAGTAAGTTGGCAAGAGAAGCGGCGAAAGACAAATAGATAACCGGATCGGCAAAGAAAAGCAGGGGACTGCGAAAAATCAAGAAAAATTTCTGTTTCCAATTGAATTGAATAATATTTCTTTTTTCCTGTCATGCAGATTGATTCAATCGAGAGTCTTGTTACTTTGTACTTTATTTCCTTCGCCGTCGGAGAAAATATTATTCCCGGCGCGGCTCTCTCCTTTTAAAATATTCCTTGTATTAGTTGTTCCCCGGCTCTGAAACGCTATTCCGCCAAATCAACTTGCATTTTACTTCAATTAATCGAAAGCTTGAACAGTCGACTGATCAGAGGAAACTTTGAAGAGATCTTGTACGGAGAGAGAGGACTTTGCGTAAATACAGAGTAGACCAATTAAAATATTTCTCAGAGTTCTTCTTGATGCATATTTAGGGCTTAAGGAAGCAAGAGAAAGAGAAAGAGAGAAAGATAGAAAGAGAAAGAAAAAGAGAGAAAGATAGAAGGTTAGAAAGAGAAAGAGAATAAAAAGAAAGAGAGAAAGAGAGAAAGATAGAAGGTTAGAGAGAGAGAAAGAGAGAGTGAGGGGTGAGAGAGAGAGAGAGAGAGAGAGGGGGGGAGTGACAGCGACACAGAGAGAGAAAGAGAGAGAGAAAGAGAGAGAGGGAGAGGGAGAGGGAGTGACAGCGACACAGAGAGAGAAAGAGAGAGAGAGAGAGAGAGAGAGAGAGAGAGAGAGAGAGAGAGAGAGAGAGAGAGAGATCGAGAAGGAGAGAGGAGGGGGAGGTCGAGATTGCTCACTCGATCATAGATAGTCGAACAAAATCTGATAACCAATTTACAATGGAGGAAAAATCGAAAAATTGGGTAGGTATGCATACAATTATTATTCCGTGCTTAGTGCCTTACCTGTATTAAACCTTTAAAAAAGCTCTTTTTACAATCAGAGTAAAGAAACATCCAATAATTTTGAAGATTAGGGTGATGTACACTATGTTTTAGAAAAATGAGGATTGAAAATAAAAATTGTTTACAGCTTTTTTTTCTGTTTTGGAAATTTCAAACGCCGGTATTTCGGTATTTTCCAATACCGAATTTTTGGCGAATGTATACCCTTTTTTCACAAACGACCTCACTTGAACCAATAAAAATATCGATTCCATGACAAACTATCGCGCGACATTTCACCGCGCGACATTTCACCGCGGACATTTCACCGCCGCGACATTTCATCGCCGATACATTTCACCGCGCGACGTTTCACCGCCGAAAAAAAATTTAAAGAAAAGAAAAAAAGAGAATGAAGAACAAAAAGAAAAAAAGGAAATGAAAGAAGAAGAAAAAGAATAAGCTTATAATGAAAGAAGAGGGGAAGTAGGTACAGTAGATGGAGGTATGAAGACAAATGAGAAATCAGAAAGCGTGCAGAGAGGTGAGACAGATAGGGTGTTTTTATCGGTTTTAATTTTTCTTCTGAATAGTTTTAATAGTTTAGACGGACTGAAAATATTTTTTACTCACAGCTGGTAACTTTTTTGGTGGACTTGATTTTTTGTTTTTTTGTTTTTTGTTATACGTAGTACCATTATAGAAAAAATTGCCGAGATCATTAACAATAGAAAAGGGAAGGGAAAATTAGGTTACAAAGGTTACTTGTATACCCACAAAAAGTGCGTTGGTGCCAAAGATATATGGAAGTGCGTCAATTTTTGGAGGCAAGATGAAAGATGCCGCGGCAGAATTCATTCCGTCGGAGAAAAAGTGATGAAAGAGGTCGAAGCAGTGCATAACCATCCGCAACTGGGAAAGGTTCAGGCGAAAAACGCCCAAAAAAATTAATGCATACATATTTTTTTAGGCCAGTCCTAAGCTTGGTAAAGTGTGAAGGAATAGTTGCAATTTTTCTTCTGTTCATTACTGGTTTTTGTTTTTTTTTTGTTTTTTCTTTTCTTTTCTTTATTTTATTTATTTTTTTTTTCCGGCGGTGAAACGTCGCGCGGTGGAAAGTCGTAGCGGTGAAATGTCGCGGCGGTGAAATGTCCGCGGTGAAATGTCGCGCGGTGAGATGTCGCGCGATAGTTTGTCGTTTGACCAAAAATATCAGCACGAACCGGACAGAAAATTCAGTATTTTGTTTGCTTTGTCCTTCACATCACGGTTGTGTCATTAGTCAGTCTCTATAACGAAACCATCACCATCTATCATTCAAATCAAATGGATTGTTGTCTACTCAACTTTACATGTTTTTGCCTATACCGTTAATTGAAGGAACCGCGCGATTTAGTTATTTTGCTACCGACACCAGTGATTACTACCAATCATATAAAAAAATGTGTTGAACCACAGTTATACATCACCGCATTTCTCACTCAAATCGAATGGGTAGTTAAATATTCCTACTCGACAATACTTGTTTTTGCCTATACTGTTAATTGAAGGAACCGCAGGACTGAGTTATTTTGCTAACGACAACAATGATTACTACCAATCATATCAAAACAAGTGTTGATCCAAAGTTTCCTGATGAAGATTCGGTGCGACGTAAGCGGATATGCGCTTGCGGTATATCTATAAAGGTTTAAAACAAAGTGCTGGGAAGGACGAAAAAGGAAAGAGAAAAGGGCAGGAAAAAAATGAAGGAGAAATTTAAATAAATTGGAAAGAGCCGGTGTATATACGAAGGGGTTGTGATATTGCATCAAGTCGCGCTATAAATTATAGCAGTCATTATGCAAACGGCGCTCCTAAAATTTTCGCCGCCGCAAAAAGTGAAACACAAGCCGGGGGGGGGGGGGAGGGTTACTAGGTACTCGACTTTGAACCTCGGTGGTTATGTAGGGGGGACGGGGACTCGCGCGTGTGCGAGTTCGTAATTATTCTTCCTGAGGTGATTCCAGCGGTCGCTTTACGGCCTTACCACCTTTTAAAGGTCCTCGAGTAATTTATGAATGATCCCACCACCCCCCCCTCTGCAATTCCCCTTCCTATCCCCTCTACGCCCCCGCCGTTCTCTCCCCGGGATACGCGGTATGCGTGTATATACTTCTGCTATACGAGAAGAGCTCACTCTTCACAATATGAATTAGAATTAGCTTAAATTTTCTCGCTCCCTTGACGCATCTTCAGAGGTTGGCTAAAAAACAACGTGACATAAATTAAAATTTAAGAAGTGATTTACGGGTGGCGAGTGCAAATTAGGTGCCAGGCAGCGCGATTTCATCAAAAATACTCGGTTATACATAAAAAAAAATCTGCTCAGTGCAAGAGTTGTCGTCCAATTCCGATTACAAGGAAATCACACGTGGAGTTGAAAATTGCTCCTCACAACGCACTATGGTCTACGCGAGCCAGCTAGCTAGACAAAAGTCCCCTAATGCAGTTGCGGTGGTGAAAATTGGCAATTGGTTATTTTTCTGGTTTCTCAGCCGTCAGTGCAATAGAACGTGTGATTATCAGACCGTTATCCTCCATTTTGACCGTTTTTTGAAAAAAAAATCGGGTATTCCAATTTTTTGAAAAATCGAAAAAATTTTGAGGGCCCAGAAATTAAGTAGGGGCGAATTTTTGGGAACTGTCGTATTTTTTTCCTTACAGTGCTTGTTTAGTAGAACATTTTGCACCCAAAGTTTATTAAATTTGGTCCATTTAAAGGGGAGCAACGACTTTTGGAAAATGGGTGGATATCGAAATTTGAACTTCGATATATCGAATACGACAAAAGGTATCGAACTTTGGTTCGTGCCAAAATGCTTAGAATTTTATGTTCTTTCTAAGTATGCGAAACAACATGGGGTCCCTGTTTGAAATATTCGATTTAGCCCCCCCTGACCCCGTGACCCCATCCCACACCCCCTAAAATGAGGGGGGCACCCTACATAGCCCAACAGATTAGCCCCCTGAATAATAAATATTGGCAGAAACCAATTCTCGAAATATGAATCAGGAAAAAATTTTGAGGGAGGTTGTGCGTTACTTTTGCCCACCTCTGTATAAGATGCCAATATTTTAATGTGGAGGGTTCAGCTAGTTGATGGCAGTGGGGGAAAGGGGGGGGGGTTGTGTTCCCCGCTCAATATTTTTCTTGAGTTGGAAGTTTCAAGATTACAGAGTATCTATGTAGTGTAAAATTTTACGAGTTCCAAAGGTTTTCACAGTTATTAGTTTTTTACTGTTTTGATGATTGAAGATTGTTCGTCCACGTCAACGGCAAAATTCCCCATTATCCGCTCAGTTTTCAAAAGAAAAAAATTCATAACTTGTAAAGACGACAAAAGACGACATTCGCATATTGAAAAACGTGTTCCCAGAGGTCTTAGGAACATTTCCTTGCCACTCTAAACGTGGGCATCCGTGGGCCAAAAAACGTAGGTGGCCTTAAAGCCTAAAATTCTCGTCAATTTTGAGTAAAATTGGTACCGACCTTATACAGTCTCTAAAAACTCCAAAACATTGACTTAAATGAAATATATATAGATGAATGTATTCGCCTTATCATCAGGAAGGATCAACAAGTTCTAATTTTGAACAAAAAATAAAGTAACTAAGTAAAAATCGTACTTTTTGTCTGGGGATTGCAATGACTAAAAACCAATATTACCTAAAAGTATACAAACCCATCTTGTGCGCGTTGCTTTAAACGCATGTTGCAACCTTACCAAACATGATCGGTCGGAAAAATTTGAGATACAGATGCACTAAGATATGGGGAATCACACTACGTTGTCAGATTTCCGTTTTTCCGACCTCCAAAAATCGACTTTTGTCTAGCTAGATACCCATCGTAGACCATAGTGCAACGTTCCCCTTTCATTTTTTTTTTTTTTTTTTTGCATAATTTATGTAATACGAAATTCCTGTGGCGGCTCGGGCTATTTGGCAACCTTATGTTTTTGCAATTTAAACCCATACAAAAGTATCGATTTCTCAGGTGAATTCCCTGAAGATCGATTTTTTTACGATGGTTTAAATGAATTAATTCGATGTTGCCACATTGCACGAACCGTCACCGCAAATGCCAATAATGATTGCTGTATCAGACGTTCTCAAAAGATTTACTTATAGCTGAATGAAAATATGTTTATGACGTGAACTTAACTTCGACTGTTGCTCACAGTTTACGTTTAACCCTTTAAAGACCAGGTTAGTTCAAGAGAACACTACTCCTCCGTTTCTACAGGTAAGGTAGTTAACTGTTCGTACTCGGGGGAGTTGGAATTGCCTATACGATGAATTGAAGGCGCCCGACGAGACCTTTTCTACAGTAGTGTTTTCATCTATTTTTGCGTTTATCCGAAATAAAAACTGAATCAATGTGAAATAGATTAAAGAAGGAAAACGAGTTTACTCGGGCTTGGCCCATAAGGGGTTAATACTGTACAGAGTTGCAAAACTCCATAAGGAAGAAATGGTGAGTGGCAACACGCGACAGTGGCGATTCAATAGCGATTTATCACAACTTTATCAATTTATTAAAAACAAAAAACAAAATCCTTTCCGTGATTTAGCAAGTATCATTTTGCTGGACCATAAATCTCTGTTTTTTCGTTTTGCTCTGAAATGGTGTTTTTTTTTTTTTTTTTTTTTTGAGAAACCACCTAATAAGTCAAATAATTATTTGCATATAAATACATAGGTAAGTGGTCTATTTTACCTTTTACAAGCTCCATAAGTGTCTGAATCTAAAAGGCGATCAGAAACGGTCTTATTCACACGACTCTCTTCTTTACAGGATAAGATAAGGAATGAAAACGCAAATCAGTGCACAAAGGGATAATTATTACTGACCTAGATTACTGAAGTATTTATTGCTGTGTATTTGTTGATTAATCTTTCCGTCTGGATTGCAGTGTGACGAATGTGGGGGTATCAGTGGGAGTAAGTGCAATTGTATCAGGGCTGCCGTTTTGAGTATAATTAATCGCATTTTTTAATTCACCGATGATTCCTCCGGTTGAGAAAAGATTACGCAGTTCAATTCAATGTGTGACTGAAATTCACAAAAATACTCTGATCTGTAATATTTCTTCAATCGGTGGCAACTCCGTTTATTAATTAAAATACCAGCAAGTTTTTTAAAGTCATCGACGACTCCACCGGCTGAGAAAAGATTACAGACCAGAGTATTTTCGTACATTTCAGTCACACATTGAATTGAGCTGTGTAATCTTTTCTCAACCGGTGGAATCATCGGTGAATTGAAAAATGCGAGTAATTATACGCAAAACGGCAGCCCTGAATTGTAAACGTACTTACATTCGAATGAGAGGGAGAGAGGAGATGATGAAGAGGAGGAAGAGAGAAAGAGAAACCCAACCAACATTTCGGACATGACATCTATAAGTAAAAATTAATTAAAACTGGAAGCTTCATTTAAGTTATGAAAAGAGTGCTTTTACGTAAAATTTTATTAAAAGTTGATGCAAAACTGGTGACTTAAAGTATAATAATCACGAGATCAGTTACATAATTTTTACGTGATATCACGTAAAACCGATTTTCACGTAACTGTCAGAAATTTTGCACCATGTCAGCTGCCATTGCCAATAATTTTACTTTTTAAAAATCCAATGATTTTTCCATTTATTGGGAGGTAAAAGTGGAGGCAAATTTCTAACATTGGTGCAACCTGGAAAATTAATTTTCTTTTTCTCTCCCCTGATAATCTTTATTAGCTAGGCCGCATTCCATTCCATCTTTAGAAATTGCCGGCCATTTTGAGAAACTTATTGAGGAACTCGCAAGGCAAATAATCAGTGGCATCGCGTGCCATCTGGCAACAATGCAACTGCTCCATTTAAACTCATTATTTATATCGCATTTTCCTTGTGCACTGTGCACCCCCTGAATTCGATCTTTTCCATGTGTTTAAATGGATAGAATACATTGTTGAAAAATTGCACGCGACGCCACTGCAAATAATTCATGGTCTGCTTATTCAATGTCATGAATTCAAACAGTTCTGTTTCTATATGGTTACCTTTGTAAAGCTGTCTATCAATCAAAGACAATCCATCATATCTTTAATTTAACAACAGATTACCATGGCAGCAGAACTTGGACTCATTATTCTGCCGATAGTGTTGCTCTTGGCAGTTTTAACAATTGATGTGACGAAAAATAAATTGATGGACCCCAACCAGACTCGATTAATTTGTCAGTTCTTTGAAGAGTACCTGCTTTGATTGCGTGACGGTTCACCCGTTGTATCCACTCAAGCTCGTGTTCAATTTTATTTAAAAAAAAAAAATAAAAAAAAAAATAAGATTGACAATTTTTCGATGAATCGAACAATGCGCAGTTTAAGGCGTTGATGATCGAAGGCATATACGAGGTCGCTTTACAAAACACAAGCCAATAGAGTTTCAAGTAGGGAAAGACATAAACTTTCTACGATGATTTACGATGTAAATAGACGTATCACATGGGCTGCGCGCGCGAATCATTTTTCATTCTCTGCGGGAATCCGCGGAAGAGGTTTGTTAGTTCTATTGCATTTCATGTCCACTCCAGTTGCGAATCGCTCGAATCGCACTGGGAAGTGAACATCTATGAATTTAGTGAGCTATTCCTATTTAAGTATATCCTTTGAAGTGGACACTCCCTTAATCGACACGAGGGATCGATTTGATTCGTGGCAGTCGATACTTAAAACGGTGAGCGGTCGAACTCGGGTATAACCGTGAACCGGACGAAGAGCTATAAATCAAACAATAATAAACAATGACAAAAGAGAAGTGGAGAGAAGAAATATAGGGAGAGAAAGAGAGAGAGATAGATGGAGAGAGAGAGAGAGAAAGAGAGATAGAAAGAGATAAAAGAAAAACAAATCGCGTGCCAATACAAATCCAATAAACTTTGAAAAGTTGAGAGCTTTTTTTAATTTGCTGTCGGATTTTGCCATTAATGCGCTCTTTTTTTTCACTCTTCTTTTTAACAAAGCTCTGAAGCCACCTCTATACTTTTGCCGCATCGCACCACTCTCGCTGCCGACATGATATTCAGGATTGGAGCTGAGCCCCGAATAAGCATTTTTATGTCCGTTTTTGTCGGTTTTTCGTTTTTTTATGGATCTGATTTAGCAGCTATGCAGGTTTTAACTTA
>VMOF01000379.1:19501672-19545626 GCA_011764245.1 Trialeurodes vaporariorum
TCTTTTGTGTGCAAGTGAGTGTCTGCGGTAGGGGGGGGGGGGGGAAGAGAGAGAGAGAGAGAGAGAGAGAGAGAGAGAGAGAGAGAGAGATAAAACGACATCAAGCAAGAGATTTTTGTGTAAAACTCATTTTTTTAAAAAAAATGTCGGGACTTCTTGACTTTCAGGTCAGTGCCCTGAATGTCGTGCATTTTGGCAACAATGTTTGCTTCTCCATTGGATTCTATGTAAAACAATCGATTAGACGGTGAAGCAGCGCTTCTCCAGCATTTGATTATTGTTCATAGATTTAAATTGAGGAAAAACTTTGTTGCCAAATTGCACGAGCCGCCACTGATTCAGGGCACTGATATAGCTGACATCCATGATAAATCTCACGTTTTTTGGACAGATATTATAGATTCGGCTTTGAAGGCTCTACCAGATATTTTCTAATGGTGTGTTTGAGTGCGCAGATATACTACTATGAATCAAAGTTCCACACCTGTAATGATTTTACATTGCATTCTCAGGCACAGACAGACCAAATCAGGCCAGAAAAAGGGGGAGACCAAAGGACAAAAAAAACATGACGTTTTTTTTGTATATTTTGTCTGACTGCGCCTAGTTTTGATTTTTTAGAATCACCAAGTGGGGGGGGAGAACGCGAAAAAAGTATCAGTGTCCATAAACAACGGCTGAATAATTTTCCCTAGTAATGCAGAAAAAACCATAAGACAATAAGGGAAACCTCCGAAAAACAAAAAACATCAAAATGAATGGAAAACTGCCCGCAGCTCTAAAATTCGGAAAATATCGACGTACAGTAATGGGATGGCGTCCGCCATACCCAATATATTACTATATTAGGATATTAGGAGTTGACATCTGGCAACACTGTCGGTTAGTGTTGTGTTTAGACGACCGCGAGTCGCCGTAAACATCGCGCGCTGTGTTGATATGAATTCGCGGTTTCACGGTATCTAGAATGGACTTACTACGTCAATAGCTGTCATTGACCTCATGATTTCCGATTTTGGGTATGATTCTCGAGTTATCCCCAAGGCCGATTGATTGTTATCAATGGTTACTATGACGTATGGATCTTCCTCTAGGTTTTGAGAACTATATATAAGATGCACTGACAGTAGCTTCTGGGTCACACTCTTCACAGATACGTCCGGTGAGATTTGGATCTTGGTGATCTCTCATCTATAGAGTTAGGTTGTCTGTAGCTGAGGTACTCAGCGTGTGTATTTGTGAGGTTAGGGTTTGAAGTTGCTGTCAGGACGTCTTAGGGACATCGCTGTCAGCCGTTGGAGTTGACGAAGTTGTGATTATAGATTTAGTTTGTGAGAATATACCGTTTTGTTTCGTATCTCTTGTCTACGTCTCTTCCAGAGCTATACGCATTTAAAAACCCCTACCCATTACAGTACATTTTTTGCGAAACTGACGAATGCATTCTGATAATATTACTGGAACTGGTGCCAGGCTTTAAAACACACGCCAAGCTACAATCTAGCTGGATCTAACTGCTTTAGCTGGATAGCGTGGATCTAGCAAGTTTCAGTTCAAGCACGAGTGGCGCGTGAATCGAAGGAGGAGGGGAGGACCTCAAGTTGGAGGCTCGAATTTTGTCCTTTCCCATTTATTTATTTGTTTATTTATTTATTTATTTATTATTTTTTTTTTTATTTATTTTTTTTTATATCTTCTAAAACAAACAAAACTCAAAACGCAAAAACATTAATCGAAACGCACGACTGTACGCAGAAAACGAATCCGATACAAATTAAAAAAGTGGTGCTGGCAAAAAAGCCTTGAGCGTAACTCGGACATTCCAAAAAAGGGGAACACTTGAGCCTGTCCTTGCCAACTGTTTGAAATGTTTAAGAGTTTTCGGTTTTCGATCCAAACCTATGAGCCATCGCAGTTAATGCATTGTTCTTGACTATAGAAAGCCAAAATTCAGAGGTTGGAAATCACCTCAAACTGTGCGGTTCAAAAGCTATATCAGGACTAATTTCAGACATTTTGGTTGAAGTTGCATTTCTTGCCTTAACGCCCATTTAATCGCATGTGTTACAAAAAAACACAGGTAGTTTTTGTACAGCGATATATCTTATCGATTGCCGTTCGGGAACCTCAGCGGGCCGATCATTTACTTCATCGTTAAACCGATCGTTAAAACTGTCTACGAGTGTTGCTAATGGTCGAGATTTGTAAAACTTGGCTGTTGCTACGGTAAACATCGTTATAGTGTCCGTTTTTTAAAGGTTGCTCATGAACAGCCTTTAAAAAACGGGACTTTTAACGATGGTTACCATAGCAACAGCCAAGTTTTGGAATTTTCGACCAATAGCATCACTCGTAGACAGTTTTAACGATCGGTTTAACGATAAAGTAAATGATCGGCCAGCTGGTTCAACGTAAGTTCCCCATAGGCGGACTTTTGAACGAAAAAGCGATGAAATCAAGAAATTAATGCAACCTTTTGGCGATTATGAATTTTATGTCATCGAAAATGCTCATAGTTAAGTTAGAAACTTAAACTGCCAAAATCAATAAGTTATTACAGATTAAACTGTGCATTTGGAGGTTAGAATCGCCCGAAGTCCTACTAATTCTACAACAGTAACAATATAACATTTAGGTGATTCCAACCTCCAAATGTAACAGAGTTTGATCTGCAATATCTTGTTGATTTCGGCAGTTTTAGTCGTCGGACCAGGCATAATTCAACAATCGAGCATTAATTCTTGAAGACGTAGAGTTCATATTAGCTAAACGGTCGTATTAATTTCTTGATTTAATGGATTGACTTGATTTAATTTCCATTCAAAAACCCGCTTATAGGGAGGTCCTAGGTCTTAGCAATCGATAGGATAACTGTATGAAAACAGTCAATAGCGTCACTCATAGACATTCATTATCTTCGCTTGGGTTTAACGAAAAGATAAGCGATCGGCCCTCTGGTTGAGGGCGTAAATTTAGTCTTTAGTGCTTTTAAGCAATAACGGGGCTCTTGCAAATAACATTTGCTAAATATGATTAAGGAGTTGATTCAAGCATAAAAACCTGTAAAAATGACGATACACTTAAAAATCACAAAATTCAATTTCAGAATTGGGCTTAATGGCGGAGCTACGCAGCGATCATGGGAGAATCCTATATCTAATTTAAGAAATATATCCTATGTATCCGTAGAGGAAGTGACAAATTAGACAGGAATCTCCCATGATACCTGCGTAGCTCCACCATTACGATCTGGGCGTTACAGCTATTTTTTGACTAAATTACTCAATTTTAGACTTTCTCAGCGTAATTTTCTTGATTTTCGCTGGTTTGTACATCAAAAATATCTATTCATTCGATTAAAGCAAAAGTTTGCAAGAGCCCCATTGAAACCGTTTCCGGAAATAGGACCCATAAAACAAAAGCTCTTCGGATATAAGTCTCTATTCAGTCACAGTGCCGATTTCTCAGAAAGAGCACACCCGTCTCGTGGGCCCTTCCCCCGGAAATCGTCTCAATTTTATAGGTATGGTTCAACTCTTTTGATTGCTGGCTCCCGAATCGGTCATTTTTAACCCCACCTTGCGTCGGGTGAATCGTAGAAGCCGCGCTTCGGAAAAACGCGGATTGACCGAGAGACGCGAGGAATGACGAAGTTCAAGCGCGATCGAGGAGCGCGAAGTTCAAAAAAGGAAACGCGTCCGTCCACAAAGATTAAGACAAGCTCAAGCTCTTGAAGTTGCCGCGTCTCATATAGGTACCTGGAGGAGCTGGAGCTCGCTTTCAAAATAGGAAGTGAATTTTGAAATGCAGTCACCGAGAGCAGGAGAAGCCGCAGAAGAAGAAATAAGTGAGAGAGGGAGAGATAGAGATAGAGATAGAGAGAGAGAGAGGGGGGAGAGAAGAGGGGGGAGAGGAGGAGGGGAGGGGAGGGAGGGGGAAAAAGGAGGGGAGAGGGGGAGAGGGGGGAGAGAGAGGAAAAAAGGGGGGGGGGAAAAAGAGAAGGGGGAAGAAGAGAGAGAGGGGGAGAGAGAGAGTGAGAGAGAAAGAGAAAGAGGGAGAGATAGATAGATAGAGAGAGAGAGAGAGAGAGAGAGAGAGAGAGACCCCCCGAGGGGATTTTAGAGAAGAGGAGGAGGTTTATGGAAAGAGGGACATTAATTTACCATTTATACCATTCCATCCTCTGAGTGTCCGATCCATCACAAGCCACCACCACAAACATCAAACGAAACAAAACAAAACAAAAGCAAAACAAACGCGAAAGAAAAATAAAGAAAAAAAAATAACAACAACGACAAGCGAAATAACATAACATGGCCCGAACAAGCAAAACCACGGGTTGCAGAGCAAGCTACCGGTTTCCCTGCCCATAAAAAGCTCAGAGCTCTCCGATGGATGCGATGGTTCGGCGGAACCCCCCCCCCGGGGGGGGTGTGGGGGGTGAACTACCGGGGACTTGTATCTTCGGTCATCGATAGCTATAGTGACCGGGGGGGGGGGGGACATATCTGGAAGTATATAGGGAAAAATCCGATGTTGTTGCGGAGCCAACCAGTCTGCCAGGCAAGTGACATCCACTCATGCCCCCCCCCTCCAAACACACATCCCCCACCGCCCCCTCTTCGCCGCGACACGTCGAGTTACGCCTCGCCCCGTGCCAAAGTTCGAAAACAACGACATCTACCGGTTTTGTACGGAAGATGATGATTCACTCTTCGGTTCTCACGGTTAAATGTGATTCTACACAGCTTGTGTGGTGTGAGCCTTTGCGCCGTCACTCCACTATTTATAACAGCATCGCGGAGACAAAAAAAAAAAAAATCTCGTTAGATACAGACTGGAAAGAAATTGGTTTTCGCAGAAAAAAATAATTCATAAATTCTAATCATATCATCAAAATTACCTTCCTTATTTCAACGATAAAATCTCCGTGTTGTGGATTGTGGTGCATTAATTTTTTCTCCGTAAATAGCAATGCCTCGGTAGCATCACTGCGTGAAAAACATGAAAAAAAAAACTTTGCAAAACACGTAAAAATATCTTAAACGACACAAAAGCAGCCCAAGAGTGGCTTGAAATCAGGATAAAAATGATTGGTTTTTCAATACACGCATATTTTGAAATTTGTGAGTCAGGTGAAAACGGTGAGAGACAACCATAACCTAATTTACTACAAGTCTCGTTGCATTTACCGTACTCTGATGATATTTGCCGTACTTTCTATAAGACGCTAAAATCAGCATGCGTATGGTAAATTATACCAGTCTTTTTTTTCCGTGTAGGTACCTTTATGTAGATCTAAGCCAATACTTGCCCAGTTGAGACGTCCTCTTGAAACGGCGATGCTTTCTCTGAATATTTCGAATCTTGAATTTCCATTATTTTTCAAACCAGTGATATTGCCTTCAATTGAGCGTCTGTATCTTTTCTCGTTCCATTCCAGACTAACAATAAGTGAATATGATATGTGTGCCTCTGCACATGAGGCTTGCTTGAGGGCGGCCGGCCGGACGGCCACGACCGACGCGCCGATCGGAATCAGTCCGAAAGAAAACTAATTTATATTTCTCTTAACGAAGGTGGAGGGGATGAGAGGGCTTGTGGAGTAGGGGTGGGGGGCAGAGAAAGATATAAGTATGAGGTCTGAAGAGAAGAGAAGTGTGGCCGCAGGTTATTGAGGGAAGAATTAAAACAGTTTAACACGACTTGAACTTATTAACATTTGAGTCTAGGTTATATAGGCTCGGAGAGGCCCAAATGAAAAGGAGAAAATGTTCAATTAATCAAGGGTTCCTCGATAAAAATCAGTTATTGAATTCTCGGGTGAGCAGAGCCTTCTCCTCCCTTTCCCCCTCCTTCTCTTCCTTCCTATATATCCCTCATCGAGCTCTTTCGAGAGTAGATCAAGAACCTGGAATGTGACGTAATGAATTTCATCAAGAATGAGTGGAGTGCTGAACTCACATTTCCCTCCGTGATTCTTTCACGCTCCTGAAAAATAATGATAGGAGTATATCAATATGGTATCATTGTCGGTGGCTACAATCTGCATTTATCATCTATATTTCTAGTGGTGGCTCAAGAACTATTGATTTGGGAGAAGATTCAAGAAAATAGGGAAAAATTGGAATAATTCAAAAACGGTTGATTGAAATATGATGAAAATCGGCACAAGCAATCTATAGCTGTAACAGATAATTATGTAACCTCATACAGTTGCAATAACCAATATACCTACCTACCCTTAAAATGCTCTTTAAAGGAGTAATATCGGTGCGATCCAGCTAAAAAATAAAATAAAAATGATTAGTAAACATAAAAAGTGCAGTAAATATATAATAACTAGAGGACGGTGGCCGCTTCGTGGCCAAGCGTTCCGTTTCGCATCTTATGCGCGAGCTAAGACTTCGACTCGATATAATCCACTCCCTAACTTTGTTTGCTATTCGCCCATCTAATCTTGCTCCGAAGAACGAAATCTAAAAACTTACTATATTATTCCTGAAATACTGAAATGGTATTTTCTCATGTACACCAAACGTTTAAAAAACAGGATTCATCATTTGGAGGGCATAAATAGCATAACACCCCCCTCCCAACCCCTTACATGAAACTTAAACATTTTACATTTTAGGGGTAGTCGTTCTCAAGAGGGCCCGATCCAAAACCGCCAATTTTTTTTGGCGCTCATGGAGACGCCGAAACCCCCAGAATCGGCGCATTCCGATGCACGTACCGTATTAACGCAAGAAAAGAAGGGAAGGAGAGAAAGAGATAGCGAGAGTGAGAAACCAGCATTCACAATAAAATGAGAAGTTCGGGATAAACAAACAAATACGCATGACCGAGATCGCACACGGCACACCTACGATAGCCTACCAAAATACTTAAATAAGTTTCCCAGTCACCATAAACATTAAACAACCCTTATCATCGTTTAGAGAAGCATTGTTGTAGCTCAGCAACAATAGCATTGTTTATGTATATCATTTAAGTTATTAAAATGATACTATATCCCTTCAACTTACAAAATAATAATTTATTTATACAAATAAAAGGAGTATAGAAACTGAAGACGGATTTTTTTATATCAGACGTGCTCAAAAGCTCACAGGCTCCGCATATTATAGAAAGATTTGTCCGTGTGAATTATTCGTCTTGTCAGCTGCCCCTTAGATCTTCAACAAGCATTAGGATCGATTAAGCCTAAAAACAAAATGTTAGTGAGACCGCGAAGTTTAAGTTAGTTCTAGTGATCACTCCTTGCATTTGCCTACTGCATCAATTAAAAGCGTTCCTCGATGCCCTCTCAGTAAATTCAATTTACTTTCATTTTCAATAAAAATATGAAATGGACCTTTATCAAACGGATTAACATATGCATATACGAGTATACCGTACACCAGCTTGTTAGACCGAAAAAGTTGATAATTCCAACCGACGTCTGCCTGATTATATGAGATGTGACAAGACTGTCGATAGTTGAACTATCCCTGATTCGATTAATCATTTTGTAGATTCTGTGTACTTACACAGTCTAGCCATAAGTTCTGTTAATCGCTATTTTGCCGATAGCAGCCAAACGACTGAGTATAAGTATACAACACTGTATATTTTCTGAAACTAAACAAAAAATGCTACAAAACTATGCTACTTTTATGTGCCGCAAGCCCCTGCACTTCTCGAAATAAGCACTGATATATGTCAAGGTCGGGTTACTGTTGGGCGCGTAAAAATTACTAGCTATGCCTGGTTGAAAATAAAGTTTCGGGCATCAAATTTTCGAAGAAAAAATAGAAAAAACTTACGATTTTCTAGCATTTTTTGTCTAGTTTCAGAATATATGTAGTGTTATGTACTTATTCTTAGTCGTTTGGCTGCTATCGGCAAAATAGCGCATAACGCAGAACCTTATTCTTAGTCGTTTGGCTGCTATCGGCAAAATAGCGCATAACGCAGAACTCATGGCAGTCGAGTGTTATCTGTGCGCGCCCAACGGTACTCCGACTAGGCCTGTGCGATGTTCGATACATCGACGCTTGTTCGATGTTTAAGGGACATCGAATGCGGTTCGATGTCTCATGAGATACATCGAAACATCGATCCACATCGAAACATCGATCCCCATCGAAACATCGATCCGCATCGAAACATCGATTCACATCGAAACATTACAGCTTCGATTCATATCGATTTTTCCGACCAAAGGGCCGTGTTGGTCACTGTTCCAATCGATCTTTTAAACAAAAATAAAAAAATATGACAGTTTTTTGTTGATGTTTTGGTATTTTGATGTAAATGTAATGCTTACATGCAGATCGATTTTTCGATGCATATCGATGTTTCGATGTTTTTAAGTAAATTAATGATTCGATACCGATCGATGTTTCGATGTGGATCGATGTTTTGATATTTTTCGATATTTTTCGATTTTTCGATGTTTCGATACATCGCTCCGATGTTAGAAATCGGCATCGAAGTGACTTCGATGGACCGAACGAGACATCGCACAGGCCTAACTCCGACGTTGACAGATATCGCTGCCTATTGCGCGAAGCACAGGTGCTTACTGCTTACGTCACATAAAAGTAACATGGTTTTGTAGACATTTTTGTCTAGTTTCAGAATATATGCAGTGTTGTATACTTATTTTCAGTCGTTTGGCTGCTATCAGCAAAATAGCGATTAACAGAACTTATGGCTAGACTGTGTACATTATTTTCTTGGCGGTGAGGACTGAAAAAATCGTTGAGAATGAATGACAAAGTTCTGAGAAATACAATCAAATTTTTGTTCGTTTCAATTAAAATTCGAAGCGATTTTGAGCAGAGGTAAATCAATGAAGAGAGGATTACGCATCCGTTTCATTTGATTCAGATTCGTATTTTTAATTCTATGGAGGTCAAGAGTAATAACGAGCAAGTTTTTACTTCGCCAATTAATCAGCCATTCATACATCAAAATCGGAACAGCCCCTTTGACTCCGCCCACGACACAAAACTCATGAGAGGATTTTGGGTTTTATAAATGCGCGGTGAGAATTTCACATCAGTGATACCGCGAAAAAAGACCGCAAGTGCCCCAAGGGAATCTCCCCTTTTCGCAATTGGGTTTATGCATCTTACAATTTGAATAGTGACTGTTTGTGTGTATACTTATTATACGTATGTATATACGTCGCGGACGGCGCGGCTGCCGCACTATGGTATGAGATCGAAAAAGAGCGGCCAAAATTCAGTGAAAAATAGTCATCAAAAATCATGGTTTTCTAACTTTTAAGCTTAATTTAAGACTTTATGGTGACATTTTTAAGTTTAAATTACTTGTTAAAAGTGTTCTCTATGATTGAAATTGGTCGTAAAAGTTTATAAATAATGAATTTACGAGAAATTCAGTGTCAGACTTTTGGCCACTTTCTGACGATCTCAGACCATAGTGAGCCGGTCGGCCGGGATAGGTCACTGGTGTAATGTGTACCTGGGTTTAGAAGACAGGCAGACACCAGCCCCATAGATCACCCAATTAATTTTTGCTTTTTATCTGGTCGGCAATAAAGATTTCGCAATAGTGCCGAACATATTTTTTCATCCTTTTTGCGAGGATAAAGGTTGCCAGATGCCAAGGTACTTATATTTAACAGGTATGCTTGACTCGCCTCTAACGTCATCCTCAGTGGCGCGCAGTTCAAATCACTATAGCCAAGATGTCCGACAAAAGAAGAAAACTTATAATCTTTCCTGAAAACATCGGGCTGTTTTCTGCTTTCCTGGAGAGGGAAGCCCAATGTTTTCTGAAAAAAGTATAAGTTTTCTTCTTTTGTCGGACATCTTGGCTATAGTGATTTGAACTACGCGCCACTGAGGATGACGCGGGAAGCGAGTCGAACTCGAACATACCTATTAAATATAAGTACCTTGGCCAGATGCTACAAACCTCGTTTAGTGGGGCTGTTACTAACTCTTGCTGTATGCTGAATAGATAATTCTTGTGTAAAAACCAGTGGAATGACGATGAATATACCATAGACAAATAGAGATGGGGCACTAACGGCCTGCAGCAGAGGCACGCTAAATTCTCGCGGATTCAACAAAACAACAGCCAACGTTGCGCAGGGTGTTGAATGTTGAGCAGCCTCCTCCATACACTTCCCAGCCTATCCTCCCTACAGTGTCTACCGAATGTCACCGTTCAACACCATGGGACATCGAAAGGTGTTGACTGTTGTTTTAAATGTTATCTTGTTGAATCACCGAAAATTCAGTGTTCCTCAAATATTCCCTATGTATTTTAGCGTAGTGCTCCGTCTCTATTTGTCTCTGGAATGTACAAACAAATCAATAAATTCACTATAGGCTCATATAATGATTTAAGTGAAAGGCATAATGGCGGAGCACGGGTTTATATATTTATGTACTTAAATAGTCTAATTCAGAACATTTAACATTTGACAATTAAAAAGTAATTACGTACGTACAAAAAATTGTGTTTGAAGCAATTTTCCGATGAAAAACTGAAGAACAAAGCAGTGGCGGCTCGTGCGATTTGGCAACAGTGTTTTTATCCCATTTAGCTACATGGAACACAATCGAAACTCGAGGAGGCTGCCAGCCTCCACTTGAATCGATTTTTTACCTTAGTTTAAGTGGGGAAAAATGCATGGTTGCCAAATCTCACGGGCCGCTACTGGAACAAAGTAACTTAAGCACGAAGATATGCACCGAAAAATGGGGGAAGGAGATAGAAAAAAGACACATTTCATTAATTGATGAACCATTGCGATTTAAATTCAATGAAATGGAATGTAATTCAATTAAATTGATCGGAGAAATGTATTTGTTAGATCTGGATTTGAATGTATACCGATCAATACTTAGGACTTCGAAATGTGGCAACAATGTCCCATCATACTAGACATTAGACAACCTAGTTATTACATTTTCGCGAGACGTGGCAACAAAGGATCGTGGGTGTCGAGGCCGATGGGCCGTCTTTGCATTTTACAGGACTGCCGATGTACCTCCGACCCCGGATCATAAATTGTTGAAAACTGTTGGATGGTTTATTTTCGTTTACATTTTTTTTAACTCCATATACCTTTTTCTTTTTCTCTCTTTCTCTCCATCTCATTTGGGTCCCTACTCTTATCTACACACATTTCGACTGACACGGAGAAAAATAAATTCTTGGGTCGGATCGGCCCGCCCCTCAAGAAACCCCCGTCAAATAGTGCCGGCACATTTATTAACCTCCCCCCTCGAAATGGGTTCACCCGGTTCATGGCCCGTTGTGACATTTCGTGCATTTTTTTTTCTTTTGTATATCATTCTCCTTCTAGTTGTGTTACTATTTGCGTGCACCCTTGTCCCTTTTGGTTTCTTTTGCTCGCTTTTGCACTGTGTGTAGGAGGGCTGACTTGAGCCCTGGCTCAAGGCGGCTTTGCACACGATAGAGTCCGATGGACAAGTGAGGGAGGGGGAGGGTAAGAAGGAAGATTTGTCTTTTCCACGGTGATAATTTAGAATTGTTAACGATATGTTCTCGACCCTCTGAACATTGTGCGGTGTCGCAGGTCGCGCCCCCAACCAACCCCAACCCTCCCCTTTCCTACCCCATCCCCCTTTCCGCCCCCTCCCAAACTCCTCGCCTCTCTCTGTATCACCTTCGGAGGTTGAAGAACACGTGATACTAGTTCGTGTTGCTCCCACCGAGTCATATTCTTTTGGCGTTCTACTTTTTTTTCTTATGAGTATTTGGCACACATTTTACACAGATAGACTGTAAAAAACCATGGTGTCATTAAGGCGCGAACAAGGAGGGAAAGGGCCGTAAACGCGAGTACGTTGTGCAGCTTTTCTCTTCGTTTGTGAGGTTACAACATGACAAAGCATGAGAGTGATAAGATGCAACTTACGTCGGTTAAATATCAGGTATTGTGAACGATGAAGTATACCTTAAGATGATTCCAGGGTCGATTAGTTCCAACTGTGGACACCACGTCGCGCTGCTCTAAATGTCAACAGTTTTTGGCTAAATTTGGCGAATTCACGCTAAAAACACAAATTTGAGGAACGCCAGCACCTGCGAGCATACTTCAGGAAGATACCCTGAAAGTTTCAGGCTGAAACACTCAAAAATAAAGCCGGAAATTTGGAAGTACGAAACTTCCCGTAAGCCGCAATGAGTGCGAGTGAGACAGATAGACGTATCATCACTCGCGCTCACTCTCACTCCCTAAGCTTACGGCGAAACAAATTTCATAATTTACGGCTTTAAATTTGAACCAATTTTGCTCATTTTGGGCTCAAAAAATCCATCAAAAAATGTTGCAGGTGCTGACGTTATTGGATTTTGAATTTTATCTATGGTTTCAGTTTAAAACGCCAAAAACACGACTTTTCCAAAAAGCTACTAGTGGCGCTATCCATCGGATTGAAATCTGGAAAAGTTTCGCCTGGAATCACCTTAACAGTTACGATAAAACTGCGCATGAGTTCGGAATATTTGCGGGAATTGAGCTGGGGGATTACTATACAATATCGTATCTTAACCGTATCGAGTCGCAATTAAATGTATGTTATTTTTTTGGGTGGTTTATTTATCGAGGTGTTATTCCAATGAAAACCCTTTCAACCCTAAGAAAAACCACTGATGAATTTGAACATTAAACTGATTGCTAAATAAAGAGCACCCTTGTTGTTTTACGGGACCGTTTGGGCTTTTGAACACCACCTCAAATAATTGTGACCTTACGAAAGAATAAAGAAACAGGAGATTTTTTTATTTTTTTTCAGCTCGTTAGAAGTGTTCCTTAAAAACGAACCAACAGAATTCATAAGAGCGATAAATAAACGCTAATGCGATCTCGTCAACATCCTCGCAAATATAAAAAAAAGAGGAGAGAATAAAATGATTGCAAAATTATTCATGAGCCCCCCGGTTTTGAAGCCCCCTTTTTCTCATTTAGCTGGGACTCTATTTCCTAAATGAGTTGAAGAACTGGTTTTAAACTGTTTTTGTCAAACGAGACTTCGATATCGAACTCTGGCTCCGAACTAAATCTGTCTCACTGTAATTTATTTTCCCCTCCTGAGCACTTTTGAATGGACATTTTGCTGTCTCAGCGAGTACAATTAATTATTGGTGTAACCAGTGAAAAATCATGCAATCTGGCAATGCTGAATTTCGTCAATTTAACCAATACAAAAGTTCCGAAAGTCCTAGGGTGTTTACCTCTCCACCAATAGTTTGATTTTTTCCATGGTTTTTTATGGAAAAAATATAACGTTACCAATACGCACGCTTCGTTCTTTACTATGGATGCAACTACTATCGTAAATCAATTCTACATAATTTTTTTGAAATTAGGTTTTCAGTCCGAAAACCATCAAAATAAAATCGCAATAATGCCAATTTTTTCGATGCATTTGTAATCATGCCCAGTATCAGTCATGTCTTCAACTATTTTCTGTAAAGTTAAAAATTCCTTTCCCCCTTCCTTATACGTAAATAAAGAGAGGAGATAGACAGTAATAACGAAATACATTGTGCGTATAAGAGAGAATTTGAGAGTATATAAGTGGCGCGAGACTAAATGAGGAAAAGTGAAAAGATTTTAAGAATTTCGGGATTTATTTGAGACCTGTCATTAGTTTTTTTTTTTTTTCCTAGCCAAAATGGATGTTTTTTTTTTCTTTTGAAAGTTTAAGTGCCCTCTTTGCCAACAAGGGCCTCCAAACAAAGTAGAGGAGAGAAAAGAATTAAGAATAGGTAATGATGAACGAAGAGTTACATTTATATCCCTAGCCAGGATATTGCCTTTCTCTCTCATTGAATTGCCATTTGAATACACGTGTTGAGAAACAATGGTTAACGGTTATAGTGGCTGTCACGTGATTTTAAGCCTTTTTTTTCTCCTTTTCCAACACATGCAGTCAAACGGGTAAAGACAGAGTAAGGCGAATTCCACGCTACGGCTATGGCTACATTCATGTCCTCCCGAGATGATTAGATCGAAGAACGTCAAATCTTGTCAACTCGGCCGGGATTCGAACCTGGAACCTCTGGATTATTGGCTGGATGCGGCACTGACCACCAGACCACGGAGGCCAATAATCGATAGTTTGGTGTGACTTCAGCGCATGGAATTAGTCCTGAAAACTATCTGATCAAAATTGATCATCCTTGAGTTGACTTTTGATATTACTCCTTAGTCTTGTTTTGCTTTTTTTTTTTTTTCTTCTCCACCGTCGAAACGGTTTTTTTCGACCCACTGTGGATCGGTGTGGCGGGGGAAAGAGTGCGTATAACCGTTAATCAATAATCGATTTTATTTACGGTAGGAAAATAATAAGTTTGGATGACAATGTGTAACAACGAAAAGTGGCCGCTAACCGAACGCATCGGCGGACCAGAAGCACCCGAACCCGATGCACACAGGCCACCGCGGCCCCGGCCGCATCATCGGTGGCCGATACATGGAGGAGCGAGAAGGAGTCCGTCCGGCCAGAATTAGATTAAAAACGTTGATTAAGAAAAATTACTCCGCACGCTCCATCGCTTCGTTCGCTTTCCAATTTCTAAATAATTAGAAGAGAAAAAAAAAACACCCTAGTCAGTCAAGAAAAGAAAGAGAGAGAGAAAGAGGGAGAGAGAGAGAGAGAGAGAGAGAGAGAGAGGGAGAGAGAGATTGAGAGAGAGAGAGAGAGGGGGGGAGTAGAGTAAGCAATAAGGCGTATAGTGTGAGTGTTTGTGAGCGCGTAAAAGTGTTTGAGCCTTTCAGTTCAGATTGGGAAAGAACCTTGATGGAACTTAATTAAAATACGCTATTTTTACTTCTACTGTTGGGCTCGGCTGCAAGCGCTGGAGGAGTGAGTGAGGAGGTGTGTTCAGTATAAGACGCTCGTCTCATCTCTCTGCGCTGGTCAGGTAAGGCATGAGACTTTAGATTGAAAGAAATGAGCCCCAGTATCATGATAAAGCTGCACAAGTTACCCAATGGGCCTGCTTTTTTTTTTCTTTTAAAATTGAATGTATGTGTATATATATTGCCTCGTCTGCCGGTAACGATACCATTGCTCGTACTTTAGGGAGTTTCATACGAGGGGCGTTCAATAAGTCATTGCATCCCCCTTGCCATTTCTTGAAAAATCGTCCGATTTTCAAAAACTAAAAATATTATTGAAGCTCAGGGTAGATATACCTGGCAAGTTGCCGAAAATCCGGACCCGATCCGCGGATTTGCACCTGATTGCGACGCGCGTTTTTCTCTCGCGCGCGTCAAGCCTCCAGGGATGAGAACCGATTCGGAATTTGGTTCCGGTTCCGGTTCTGGTTCCAACAGGCCAGAGATTTAGGTTCCGATTCCGGTTCCGGTTCCGGCGGACCAGATGATTCAGGTTCTGGTTCCGGTTCCGGTTCCGGTCGGCAGGTTCCGGTTCCGGTATCGGTTCCGGTAAAATTCGAAAAATTCAAAACTTCATTGAAAGTAAACAATTGATGTTTACCTGTGAGCTGATTAGTTAAGCTCAAAAGTTTCCGCATATAATTTCCACAGTAGATAGACAGACAGGAAAATAAATTTAAACAGATCGAAGCAACAAAAGGCTGTATAGGAGGTCAGATGACAATGAAAATAGATTTACTTCATGCCAAAAATTTTGCCACAGATAAAATATCACAGCTGACACGGAACCGATTCAGAACCGATTAGAAACCGGTTCCGGGCTGCGTCATTTCGGTTCTGGTTCCGGTTCCGGTTTTGTTTGAAATTTTCATATAGGTTCCGGTTCCGGTTCTGGTTTCCCTAAAATCAACCGGTTCCTCGGGTTCTGGTTCCGGGTTCCGAATCGGTTCCCATCCCTGCAAGCCTCTCGCCGAAAATGACAACAGCTCCCGCTGCGTCTTCGGTCAGATTCACTAAACTCACCTGTGCTTCCAATTGGAACCGAATTGGGTCGGATCAGATGATTTGGCTCCATCGGACTATCATCTGTTCCCATATTTGAAGACGGAGCTTGGTGGTGTCCATTTCCAATCGACAAAGGATGAGAAGGAAGCTGTGCACACTTTTTTCTCAACGCAGTCAAAAGAGCACAGAATACACTCTAATCAGAACGGAAACTCTAATTCATTTTGAAACATTATCTTTACTTCGGGCCGCCATGTTGGGAAGTGAGCACTAGCCGGTTGCGATTGGTTGTGCGTCAACTCTGATTGTAAATATAACCTGAAAAAGCACGTCCGCCATCTTGAGAAGTAAGCAGGCACAGTTGCCAGTTGGTGCTGGTAAATTCCAAATCTTGTTTCCATTGGCTCTTATGGGAGTTTACATTCTGATTAGAGTATTCTGTGAAAAGAGTTCTATACGCTCGTGGCATCGGAAAGCTCATTTCTCGCTATGAAAAGTGTTTGGAGCTGGAAGGAGACTTCTTTGAAAAGTAAAGTGAGTACTCCAAATTATAAAAATATGATTTCATTCATGTTGCATAGTTTTTGGTTAATTTCTGAACGGGGAATCTTCTGTACCTAGCGGCGGAGATAGGCATTTGCTCATTTTCGGCGGGAGGCTTGACGCGCGCGCGAGATAAACGCGCGTCGCATTCAGGCGCAAATCCGCGGATTGGGTGCGAGCTTTCGGCAACTTGTCAGGTATACCCTGAGCTTCAATAATATTGTTGGCATTTGAAAATCGGACGATTTTTCTACGCCCCTCGTACTTATATGGTGTGAGATTTTACTTTGATAGGTAGCGCCACCAGTCTCGTTTACAAATTTGAACTTTGAGGGTTTTTTTCTTTTCTATTTTGCTTGTTTTTTGTCTGAGAAGATTAATCAAGAAAATAAAGCTGTTGCATGGTCTAAGCTGTTAGCTGTTTTATGGTCTAAGATCGTCAAAAACAGTGGCGTAGCGTGCAATTTGGCAACGTTGCAGTTCGTCCATTTAAACCTATTATAAAGATCGAAGTGTTGGGTGCTCGGTGAACACCTTTGCATTCAACCTTTTACATGGGTTTGGATGGACCAAATACAACTTTGTCATACTGCACGCTACGCTACTGGTCAAAAAGTGGCCACAAATTAGCGCAGTCTTATTTTGACTGGAAAAATCGTCTCCAAAATGTTTTGACGTTAAACCTGAAATACCCGAGCTGTATAAGAGGTTTTATATTAAATAAGGTTTAAAGGAAAGGAAAACCGCAGAAAATAGTGAGATGACGAATTAGAGAGGCCGAAAATGTTTAATGAAGGGCGGCCTTGCCCTCAGATGCCTCTTTTTTCCCCCGCTAACACAATGATTGCTATTCATATCATTTACTTATATATGTATACCAGCGTGAATTTGAAAATAATTCGCGGGCAGCGTTCCTGAGGGGCGGTTCTCATAAACACATTCCTCCGCAGTTCACTTCGCCGCATTTACGAAAGTGATTAATGGAATTCAAGAAGAAAGAAAGAAAGAAAAAAAGCAAGAGAAACGGCGAAAAACATAAGAAGAGCAGGGGGGAGGCAAAAAATAAATAAATAAATAAAGCTTAAGGTTATAAGCGCAAGCGATAAAAAAGCTCTTAAGCGACCCCTCATTCAAAAGAAGAGAGTCATCGTCTTAAGTTGAATTGCGCTCGACCCTTCATCCGTTGCGTTGCACCCCCTACCCCCCTCCCTACTCACCCGCCCCCCGACCACCACAGAATCACTTTTCCGGTACTCGACGAGCTATTATCAGAGGAAAAACACTTTTAATGCTCTTGTTCCTTCACTTGTATTTTCAGAGCAATATAGTTATTTATTTTGTTTTATTTGTTTGCTTGTTTTTTTTTTTTTTTTTTTTTTTTCGTTCGTATTTCAAATTCATCCCGCATAAAATTACGCCACACCTAAAAACGAGCCACTAAAAAAAAATATATATAATTTTGCACGAAAAAATTAAACGCGCAATTTTACGGTGAATTTGAAAGCCACTTCTCTGCATGCAATGGGTTGGGTAGACGGCCGGGAGCTTCATCGTTTCGAATAATTTGATCGAGTGTCAGGCACGCGTGCGAAATGAAGAGGTTATTTTTGGATTTCAAATTTGACCTTTGAATCCTCGCACGGCTCTGCTGATTTGTGCAATATGTGCGTTGCTGACAGATGGGGCTAAAAAGATAAGAGTTTCTTGTTCCATTCGTTGTAAAATATGATTTTCTTTTTTCGTCAAAATATGGCAGCACAGGAAATATGGTGTATTTTATGAGAAAGTACAGGTACAGCAACCGCGTAATTTTCCTCTCCGACAATTTTCCTCATCTCGTGAAAGTTAGGTGACTGTTTTTTTGTTTTTTGTGTTTTTCGTTTTGTTTTTTTTTTGTTTTTTTGTTTTTTTTTTTGTTTTTTTTTGTTTTTTTTTTTGGATCATTTCTGTATCACGCGCACATGCTCAACGAAACTGAGATTTTTATAAAGGGTTTAAAGTAATCATAATAAATAGTAACTGTTTGACTGATTAAAAATAGAGTCGCGATCGTGGCACTCAGTAAGCCTCGCAGCTTAAGCCGAGTGAGTTACTGAGTGCGATAGATTTTTACCATGGATCCTATAAGCAAGGCTTCGCAGCTAAATCCGAGTTGAGTTTACTTAGGATCAGTGGGGGGGGGGGGGGCGGTTGGCTCACGGCACTCAGTAGGCCTCGCAGCTTAAGGCGAGTGAGTTACTGAGTGCGATAGATTTTTGCTATGGATCCTAAGCAAGGCCTCGCAGCTAAAGCCGAGTTGAGTTTACTTAGGATAAGGGGGGGGCGGTTGGTTCACGGCACTCAGTAGGCCTCGCAGCTTAAGCCGAGTAGAGGGACTGAGAGCTTTAAAAATGATGGATACGTTAATGAATAAAGTGGACTGTATATTGAATAATTAAAAGTGAGGAAAAAACAAAACGACGAATAAAATGATAACAAATGTATAGCTGATTAACTTGAATACTTTTCAGAGAAATTGAAAAGGTGATTGAACTTTATAATAATATGCTCGACGCACTTCTATTATAATACGAAGGATTTAGACTTGACGCCTGCTAGCTATAGAGAGTGAGAAGTGAGATAAAAGAGAGGTCTCGCTCGACTTTTCTCAGGGAGTTTGTCTGGGGAACTGATTCTCACTGTTCAAGGGCTGCAAGTTGAGGCCAGCCGTCGCGTCGCAGGGGCTGCTCCGCCCGCCAGTGGCGTAGCCAGGTATTTTTCTAGGGGGGGGGGGGGGGGGGGGTCCGAAGTCCAAAAATTGTCAAGGGGGGGGGGTCCAAAGATACTAATTTGGTCACATTTGGTTTTTGTCTGAAAACGCAAAAAATTACCTTTTTTTAGGACAAATTTTGGTGTCAAGCGGGGGGTCCAGACCCCCTGGACCCCCCCCCCCTTGGCTACGCCACTGCCGCCCGCGCATGCGCAGTGCGCGTGCTTTGGTCAGATCAACCCCCACTCCCACTCGGACTGCTCAGTCGCAGACCTTGACAGTGAGAGAGAGAGAGATATGTATAAAACCATGAAAAATAACTTAAAGTAAAAAACTGCAGAAGTACTTGAATACTGAACAGTAACAATACCTTTTTTTTGGTACAAGAGGAGTCATATCGGTATAACTAGAGCAAGTCAACAAAATACTCCAATTAAAAATAAAATACTAAATGTAAACAAAACAGCTAAATTAGTAAATATATTGTTCATCCCATCAAGAAAGTTTTGCTTGTCAGAAAGCTCAAAAGTTTGCGATAGAATGATGGATACTCCACAGTGCAAAAATCCTTAATACAAATTGGATGGAGCTTTACCGTTAATTTTACATAGGCATTTAGAATTTATTCATTTTTAACAAAATATCATCAGCTCGAATGATGTTTGAAAAACATGTTACTTGATTTAACTATGAGTGGCTCATTATGGATCGCAAACTTTGAGCTTTCCGTCTTGAATGAAAAGGGGATAGAGAGTGGTTCAGAATGTATAAATAATTATTATTTACGAGGAAAAAAAATAAGCGCAAATACTTTCAACGGAGATTTGTTACAAATGTTCATTGGAGACAAAAACAACATGTAAATAATTTTGCTAAAATTGTGATAGGAAAGTGATGAGAGCTTTGACAAGTTAATCAGTCCAATCGACCACTTACGAAAATCCTTTGAAAGGTGCAGTCGTAAAAGCAAAGTCATATACGCCAGTAGCGGCCCGTGAGATTTGGCAACAATGCATTTTCCCACTTAAACTAAGGTAAAAAATCGATTCCAGTGGAGGCTGGCAGAGTTTCGATTGTTTTCCATGTAGTTAAATGGGATAAAAACACTGTTGCCAAATCGCACGATCCGCCACTGATATACGCACGTTTCGACAGACCAACGAGCTATAGCATAGTAGAAGGACTAGTACCACAGAATAATACAATCAGAACGGAAACTCCCATAAGAGCCAATGGAGGCAAGTTTGGAATTTAACGGCACCAATAGGCAACGCTGTGGTCCTATATCCCAACATGGCGGACGAGTGTGATTTGTGTTGAAACTCATTTATTTCTGTAAATTCTGGAAAGAAATCTTATAGTTTCCGGCCTCACTTTTATTTTACTGGCATTTCAGACTAAAAATTGCGCGGATCATGTCCTATATTTTTTTTTTCGCCTGCGAATCCAGATGTAAACATCCTATATCCCAACATGGCGGACGCGAAATGAATTTGCTTCAAAATCCGACAGAGTTTCCGTTCTGATTGTATTATTCTGTGCTAGTACTTGTTATGAGTCCTATTCCAAAGCTAAGCAGTATTGCCTATTGGCGATCTAATTCTGGTTTGTTTACCTCATTTTTTTTTTTTTTTTTTTTTTTTTTAATCAAAATTGTTACTAATTCGGTGAAAATGGGTTTTAAATGAAAGTGCAAGTGTTTTAGAGTGGCTATAAGGACACGAAATTTTAATACAACTATTCAGGTGAGAAAGTTTGGCTTCTTCTCTGTTATGCGTCAGTTTTTTTATCGTGCAAATCCTTCCAGACACTGGCGCAACCAGGATCTCTTCCGTCTCTCTCATTTCCCATTTGAATGTATAGGCAGGAAACGGACAGAAAGAGGGGGTTTTATCCCGTTGTCCATCCTTGTCTGACATACGTTTTTAATGTAGAAAAGAGAGAGATGAAGAAACTCTCGGTGCGGTACTACTTCCAGAAAAAACAGTTAAAAGATTTCTGTGTCCAGATAGCCACTCCAACACACTTGCACGTTCATTTAAAATCAATGTGAAATGCATTTGTCACACCTTTAAAAAAAAAAAAAAAAAAAAAAAAAAAAAAAAAAAAAAAAAAAAAATAGAGGTTAAAATATATATGAGGTAAACAAACCGAGCCTGTGAAAAAATGTCCGTAAGAGATTCCCCTAATGGTTGCCTCCGTGCAGTCTCAAAAGCACGTCTCTCAAATCCTCGCTATTTCAATTGCGCGTTGCGATATAGACTCAACAGCGATGTTAAAAACAGACGTCAACACTCAACAATCAACAGGTAGTCACATGTTCTCCTCATCGGGCCTTGTCAGTCGTCCTCGTCACCAACACGACTGTAATCGTGGCTCCAAACTGTCTCTCTCATTATCTCGCAAATTCTCGCCTCGTCTAGTGTACCGCTATATGTACATTATTATATACAAGGCCATATTTTATGACATTTCTTTCTGTTTAACAAAAGAGCCTCAAAAAAATGTTATTTTCAACCGAAAAAAAGTCTCTACCCAAAACGGATTTAAAACAAAATTTGAGACCACAGGAAGGGATATCGTCAGAGGCAAATTTTCTTTCAGCCTTTTGCAAAATTCAAAGATGGGGGTCGAACGAGCTGCTGTGACAATCAAGGGCGGATCCAGCGATCTGGCAACCATGTATTCTTCCCATTTGAACGTATGAAGAAGCATCGATTTTCGAGGGGGCCATGGCCCCTTGACTAATCGATTGTTTCTCACGCATTCAAATGGGAAGAATATACAGTTGCCAGATCGCTGGATCCTCCCATGGTGACAATAATATGAAGGAATTCCGTCTAACGGCGTGCTTGGAAACTTTTGCTTCATTCTTACTATGTTTCGGTATTGAAAAAAAAAATAAGATAAGTGCTCTAAAAAATCACGAAATTCCACTCTCAAACTCTAAAAAATGTCTTCAAACGCGAGATCGAAATGGCGGTGAGAGCCGCCTTTTAAATTGGGTTTCTCTATCTATCTTACTAAGATCCATAATCACACGAGGTGACACAAGAAGAAGAAGAAGCATACAATTGCCATAATAGTTTGGCGGCTATCACCGCCTTTGCGATCTCGCGTTCGAAACCATTTAATGAGTTTGGGTGTGAATTTTGTGATTTCTTAGTCCTTTTTTTGGCCATCCTAATTTTCGCAAGGTTTTACATCCGAATCAAGTATTATTTAAGGCTGTTGCAAAAATCTTGCAACAGCTGTATTGCAGATGTCCCTGAGATAAATCAATTTTCTCAGCATGGAAAAGTAAGTTGGGATTAGATGGTACTCCCCCATTGCCACCCGCTCATGCAACCGCCATCTTTGAAATTGGTTTCAAGGGGATCTATCGAATTTGTGAGTGGATTCTTGAACTTTTTTGTACGTACAAATTGAATGGGGCTATTGCACACTTTTGCTATAAGCAATTTAATAGTCGATTATGGCGTAAAATCCTCAAAAAATAACGATGGCGGCACTAAAAACTTCCAAAATCCACCGCTAAACTCAATAAACGCAGTTATTTGCGCGAGCGTAATGGTGGCCGAAGGCACTAACAATGGGAGATTCCTATCTTAATTTCGTCACTCTTTCTATGCTGACAAGGATGATTCACAGAGTAATTAGTCATCAGAGTGATGATCCACATCCGATGAATGGTGCCGCAACACCTAGTGACACCGGTGTCAAATGAAAGTAGTCTCTCATTGGTCACTTCTTGATGGAGTTTCAGAATTGTTAGATGGGAATCTCCCATTGTTAGTGCCTTCGGCCACCATTACGCTCGCACAAATAACTGCGTTTATTGAGTTTAGGAGTGGATTTTGGAAGTTTTTAGTGCCGCCATCGTTATTTTTTGAGGTTTCTACGCCATAATCGACTATTAAATCGCTTATAGCAAAAGTGTGCAATAGCCCCATTTGAATTCACGCGATGATACACCAGTGTAGACGTAGCCGCTTTCTGCAGTTCTATCAAAAGTTTGCAACAGACTTACCAACTGGCCGTCTTTGTACTACAACACAAGATATGGTCTATAAGCAAATTTTAGCGATTGAATATCATTCACTTAAAGATTTGATGATTGCTAACTGATGCCGCTGATCGGTGAAAAATCTAGCCAATGAGAGTCGAGAATGAACTTCTGGATGATATTCTCGTGAAAATGAAAAATTCGATAATAATATTCCATAACATAACCTCTAAATCAGCTCTGAATAACATGACCATTTTTAACCACAAAACCAGCGGCGGCTCGCGTGCAATGTGGCAACAATGGATTTCCTCCATTTAAAACTGTGTAAAATAATCGATTACTTGGTGAGGCGTAGCGCCTCACCCAGTATCGATCTTTTTGCATACGTTTAAAAGGCAAAAGTGCACGGTTGTCAGATTGCACGAGCCGCCACTGAATATAACTAGCATTTTCGAAGCTAAAATTACGTTTGTCTCATAGGAAAATGACTTCTACGCATGGTCTGTACAATAAGCTTTATTCGAAAAAGTCGTTGTTTCCGAAACTATCGTGGCGAAAGGAGTCAAAAAGGATAGAAGATGAGATTTCTGACAACGGTTGCAACAATTCAAAATCGAATCTACCTCCGGAGGTGAATTCGAAATTTCCAATTGTTGGAATTCAACGGTCTCCGCGGTGAGACCAACGAAACAATCGAATATCATCAAAATAAAATGCAAATCCACCGAATATCATACGACGGTGAATGATATTCGATCGCTAAAATTCGCCTTATACCTTACCTTGTCTGGTTGGCCGAAATGGGGCAGTTGCAAGGGTCAGAAATTTTATGCTTTTTATACAGAAAATGATAATACTTGATGAGCTGAGAACAATGGTACCTTTGGTTTTTTCCTAAGTGTCTTGGTTTTTGAGATCCACACGTGTAAAGTTACAAAAAATCGTGCGTGTAGTGACACCACTATGCGGAATTCCCATCTAAAACAATGTATTTTGGGCCGAAATCTCATTTCTGGAACAATGAGACTTAATTAGACACCAACAGTGGCGCACCGAAGGGGGGGGGGGGGGGGTCAGGGTTAAAACCTCCCCAAGCCAAAAAAAAAAAAAAAAAAAAAAAAAAAAAAAGGAGAGAGGGAGAGAGAGAGAGAGAGAGAGAGAGAGAGAGAGAGAGAGAGAGAGAGAGAGAGAGAGAATGTGGTTCATTCACAAATAGAAGAAAGAGAAAGAAAACAAATCGTGATCAGCTAGGAAGGGAATTCACGGTGAACAAATCCCATATTATCCCTGACTCTTCTTCCTCCAATTTTATTATCATGAGTCGAGAGCAACGATTCCACGCAGGCAAAATCGAAAATATATTTGAACATTTCAATTTTACTGTAATGAAAGTACCGTATTATTCAATCTGAAGGTCAGGAAAATTGAAAAAAATTTCCGGGGGAGGGCCCGGACCCCCCGCTTGTCCTGAGGGGTATTCCATATCCCCCAGACCCCCCGGAGTTTGAATCGTACCAAACCCCTCCCCCCCAAGGCAAATTTCTCGGTGCGCCACTGGACACCAAAGGTTATCTTTGTTCTCAGCTCATCAAGTACTTACATTTTCTTTATAAAAAACACAACATTTCAGGCCCTTGCAACTGCCCCATTGATCTAAACTGGCTTCTGATTGGCTGAAAGCCATGATTAGCATCATCACTGAGATTATTTTAAAAATCCAGAAGCATTTTCCTTTCTGTTCTCCAAAGTCGAGATAATTTCGACTGAGATACCAGGAAGTGTACAGCTTCCGAGGAAGGAAGAAAGAAAGTCAAACCCTGAAGCTGAGAAACTCAGAGGCTCGACAGAGATTGTAGAGAGTCAGAGAGAGAACGGGGTTCCAAGGTGGTGGTGGTGGGGGAGATGGTTGGGGCGGAAATGACAGAAAATTGAATTGTTGTGTTTTTTCTATTCTCTTTTAATGGAAACTTTTTTTTCCTCCTCCCCCCCCCCCCCCCCCCCGTAGGATGTTGAGTCTCGCGGAGTGGAAGTCGACAAAACTGAAAACACACTTGGCAAGCAGTTTGAGTTTGAGTCAACTTCGAAAGACCTTTAATCCCGGGGCTTCCCCTCGCCCTCACCCTGCCACGGCAATGTTGCCAGATTGGGGTAAAAAGCCGTACGCTTTACATTGATTTAAATGGGGACGGTACGGCTTTTAACCCTCGATCTGGCAACACTGTGCCACGGCCGTACCGCACTCCGCCACATCTTTCCCGTCAAGCCGGGAAATTCAAAATGGTTTCCAATTGTACCTTTAACAGGAAAAGCAGGCGACTCGCCTTTCTGTAAGTTCGTCGGAATGTTCACGGTGTGTTTCCAGTTCCTCTTTTTTTTTCTCTCTAATTTTCTTTTTTTCATATATTTGCACGGTGGCGTAGCCTTTCCCCTCTAAGCACACAAATTAAAAGAAATTAAAAAAAAATAAAAATAAAAAAAAAAGAAAAGGTTGACAGGAACGAAGGGGAATCTTATTTATCCACGCGGAAAAAAGCGGTAGGGGATGAAAAAAAAAAGAAAAAAAAAGTCTCCCTCGAACAATTCTTCGGATAATGCGAGTAAATGTAGTTTGCGTAAAATAATGTTATCGCTTTCCAGCGTTGCCATTATTCTGATAATTATCCGATTTTTCCCATTTGAGTCTCATGTAAAAGTTAGTAATTTCTTGGGAAATCTGGCATTTTTGTCACTTTCCTTGTCCTTTTCTCGTCAATAAAGTCCGTTAACAAAATTTCACTTTGACCAAAACTTTCTACTCCCAAAATTGTTTTATTTCATCGCAAAATTGTTTTTGTGCATGGCTGTTGTAGAGAGGAGGGTGTAAAGAGGTGTTGTTTTACATGAATAAATTTCTGTGCTGTCAAAAATACGGTTTTAATGCGGCTTGTTACACTGAGAAAAAAAAATTACCAGAAGAACAATGGCAGTGGCGGATCGTGCTATTTGGCAACCATGTTTTATGCCATTTGAACCGATGCAAAAGTATCGATATCTCAGAGATTCGGTGAATCCCTTAAAAATCGATTATTTAACGAAGGCTTCATTGGATAGAATCCGTTGTTGCCAAATTGCACGAGACTCCACTGAACGCAATGATACACTGAGAGAAATCACTTCTTTAAAAACAAGGAAACACGTTCACTTGCGTGAAGTAAAATTCTGATTGCAAGAAGGAGAATCACTGTCACAACAAGGGATTTTTTACTTGTAGCAGCAGACATTTTCCTTGGGTTATAGGAGTTTCCCGCTCAGTCAATATTTCATTGTGCGCAGTTTCTTTAACACAAACCAAATGCACCTTGGATTAAAAAAATAATTCTCTCAGTGAACACCTGAAGACTTAGTTCCCAAACATCGCAATACGTACCTCTCCATACACACTAAAATTGAAAATAGGAAAATTTCTCTAAAAAAAAAGTCTGAAAGTGACTTAACCCTTGTGAGCCTAAGGGGGGGGTACATTTGTACCCCAGGCCAGTTTTTTTGACGCCATTTTGTCAAAACTGCTCAAAATTGTTTGGGACTTCATGACATTTTAAGTTAGGATACTTAGAACACGTCCACCAAATTTCATTAATTTTTATGAATTTTTGTCGATAATATAGAAATTTAAAGTGTTGGGGTACAAATATACCCCCCCTTCGTCCTGCCAGTTTTAAATTTGGAACCATCTATTACAGTGAATTTTACGGAAATTTTATGTAGATTAATAATATTAAGTCAGATCATTGAAAAAAAATTGGAAATTTATCAAAAATGGAAAAATAAGATGGTACCTCATTTCATTTTTTCCATTTTTTTCATTTTGACATTTTTTTTAAAAGTAGGTGTAAATTTGGCAACATAGCAAAAATTTACTCAAATTTCACATAAATTACTCTCTTAGGGTACTAAGTACATAATCCATCCATTAAAGTTTCAAAAGTATTGATACTGACTGTGCTGCATGAAAATATCCTTGGGGTACAAAAATACCCCCCCTTAGTCCTTTGTGTTACCGAAATACCTTAGGCTCACAAGGGTTAATTGCTTGCCATGCCTCAACAATAAGAAATCATTTTAAAGCCTTTGATTATAAACATTTTTTTCAAAACCTATAGAATTTTTTTTTTTTTTTTTTTTTTTTTTTTTTTTTTTTTGTAGGAAAAGCTCTCTGCAACACCAGAGAGCTCACAAATCCTGTTAGCACAGACGCTTTATAGTCTTACACTTGTATTTCCTTTTGTTTTTGTTAATCACTTTATTATTATTATCATTCTCATTATCATAATTATTATTTCTACTTACGTGGACTGTACACATAGCTGTACCTTTAGGGAGTTTTTTTGTACGAATTAAATAAATAAATAAATAAATAAATAAATAAATAAATAAATAAATAAATAAATAAATAAATAAATAAATAAATAAATAATAAATAAATAAATAAATAAATAAATAAATAAATAAATAAATAAATAAATAAATAAATAAATAAATAAGTAAGTAAGTAAGTAAATAAATAAATAAATAAATATATAAAATAAATAAATAAATAAATAAATAAAAATAAATGTCCTCCGGACGTCCTGAGGACATTGAACATCCATAATTTTTTTGTCAGGTCCGAACTATCTCTCTCCTTCTTACGTCCTCGTGCATAGCTAGTTGTTTCTAGTGCGTCTAATTATGCGTCTACGGGCCTTTTAATTGTTTCACGACATTTCCTCTCGCAATCATGATCATATCAAACTCGACTCGAGAAATGCATCGCTGCCAGCAAATTTTACAAAATAAAGTGTCCCTGTATACGATTTCAGCGATGAAAGTTGAATAGCAGTGCATGGGAGTCACACCTAAGAATGAGAGAGATGGGTTTGAACGCTTCACGAGCTTAATCACCAAATGACGTCATCAGTAAAACTATCAATGTATTGAGAGCTCTCTCTGCAAATACTGCATGTAATTGGATTGATAATAGTAGTTCTACTAGTTTCTGGCAATTTCTAAACTATATATAAAGAGCTATAAATAAACTTTGGACTGATTAAGAATGATAATTCGTGTGCACAAAGTAGTGCGCAAGTAATACCCATATCAAAAAAATAATATACTTAAGTGATGTTACGTGTTTATTGAAACAGAAAATATCACCTCCTATCTAAACGTAAGAGCTAATTCGAATTTTTATTTCGGTTTTTTTATTTTATTACGGTAGATGCGTACGCTGTTTTCCAGTTTATTTTTATATTATTGTACGCAGTTATGGGTACAAATTGTGAGGAATGAGCATGCTAGGCTCTTTTGTGTACATTATTATTATTATTATTATTTACTAATGAGGAGAATGAAAAAAGTTGGGAAAAAATGATGTTTCATGGTAACGATCGGCTGAAAATATTTTATTTTTTCCAACCTAGTTCGTACAGAATTGAGGCTGCATTCGGGAGAAGAGCCCACGTAAAACAAACGGTATGCTCTTTGGAAGATATCTTATTTATATAAACGTAATGCATCAGAAGCTTACGAAGCTTACGGAAGAGCAGATCTCAGTTTTTGTGAATTCTCATACCCCACATTTTTCCTCTTCCCCCCTTTTTTATTTATAAAAACGTTATTTGCGGCGACCGATTTTCAAGGATCAGCAATCTCTCTCCAGCTCCGCTTGTCACCGAAAACGCAAACAAAGAGTCAAAATTGCTGGAAGTTACATTGTATTTGTTTCCATGCACGATTTCCCTCTGATGTGTATGATAATGAATGGTTCATTTTTTCGCATGTTATACAATGGGGCAGTTGCAAGAGAATTATATATACAAAAACAAAAAAACAAACAAAAACAAACAAAAATAGTTGAAGAAGTTTTGTTGCGTGGTTTTAGTTAAAAAAAAAAAAACAATGGAGTACGCGGTGCTCTTGCTAAGTTTCTCAGGAAGAGGCCAGCGGCGGCTCGTGCAATTTGGCAACAATGTTTTCCCTCCATTTAATTCAATGCAAAATAATCGATTCGATAGTGAAGCAGCGCTTCACCTGCAATCGATTGTTTTTCATAGATTCAAATGCAGGGAAAACATTGTTGCCAAATTGCACGAGCCGCCACTGGAAGAGGCAGCAGATCTGACACTCTTGACATCGTCCCTGGAAAGATGATACGCCCATATCATCAAACCTTACCTTTTTGCCAAAACCCCCTCTCCCCCAGAACAATCTGTTACTTCTCAAACCCTACTCATCTTTCTGACAAAATCAACCACATGGCTCCTCCTCAATTTTCGAGCATTAATAATATTTATGTGTCTTCGGCGCTTCGAGGTTAAGAGGTTGTATAATCTTTTGTTTTTGGAAACTGGCCTCGGGTGTAATTATGACATTAATTATTAGTCTCTTCACCTCGATATAAAGTTATTTCTAAATAAGTGATCGGCCCTCCGCGCCGCCGGTTAAAATTTATACTCCTTGATTCCGACAACTCATCTTCCTCTGCTGTAAGCCTGTGTTTAGTGTCGAGTCAAAGAAATGATACGTTTGGATTCGGTTCGATTCAGGAGGCCCGAGTGAGAGATGCGGTGCGCTCTTTCCAAAAACGTCTCATTCTCTAATAAAAGAAAACTCTTGGATTGAGTACTTGCATTGGGTGTTTTAAAAGTCACCTATCTCCAAAACAAACGAGTTGCTTAAGTTTTTAATATATACGTGATCACTTTTTGCATTGAAGGATCTTTAATAAATGGCCAGGACCCGAATATTGTAACGGCCTCATGCCACTTACGAGCGGTCAGCGGTGGATTGTTGGTGTTTGTTATGAAGCGAGTTTATGGGTAAACACTAAACCCCTCTGAAGAGCGCAGCGCATCTGTTTCCATTCAGTAGGTTTGCAGTATGAACTACAGACAAAATGTCTTCTGCTTTTGTCCAACTGACAAAATGTCCACGAAAGTATGATGTCTACGAAAAAAAAGATTTCTACGCCTTAAAAAATGACCACATTCCAAAAGATCCAAAAGACCCAGTTTCACGATACATCCACTTTTTTGTCAACATTGTCCCCGACTTTGTCAACAATGTCTACAAATGTGGAAAACGTCCTTCATATACTATTGATGATGGACTCTCAATTTCTTTCTCATTACCAGCACGCTGATTTATTTTCCACGTGTCCATTTCTATTCCAAATTTGTAGACATTTTGTTGACAGATAAGTAGAAGGTTTTGTCCACGAGAAGTGGAAGTATCGTAGAAATAGGCATGAATAATATACTGGGGACATTTATTTTGTGGACTTAAAATAAGTAGGACGTCTTTAGAATGTGGTATTTTTTCAAGGTAGACATTTTTTCCGGAGACATACTTATAAGTAGACATTTTGTTCGTAGTCCGTATTACTGCATACCTACTGACCTGAAACCCATCTATCTATGGGGAGTATCACAAGGATTTAACATTATTTGGGCACAGGTTAAAAGGTGCCAATCAGGAACCCACGTTTGGACTAACAATTTTGCGAGCTATCGGACGATTCAGCCGACCAGGTTTCAGAGTAGAAATTTCTAACAATAATACATCCTTTATTAAGAGTTCAGAGCATAAGAAAAGTTCGTGAATTGAGACCGTCTCTATAGAAGAAGGACTCATGAAACACCGGGCGTGATCTTCCAAGGAAAAAAGCCTAATTATGACCCAATTAGAATTTGATCGAATGAGCTCACCCGTCATTTTGTGAACCCCCAATTTCAAATGACGGCTTCAACCTCACCTGAGAACTCAAAGAGCGTGGCATCCCCCCTGGGGCCCGGAGGGGCAGTCCTTCCAAGCAACCAAATCATAATTTCGGTCACTTCAACCGAAATTGGCGAGAGCCCAAATCGGCGATGCGGATGATAAGTGAGACCCTGTCCTTCTGTGTATGAGTTAATTTTTTCCACGAAATGTTCTCTCTCTCTCTCTCTCTCTCTCTCTCTCTCTCTCTCTCTCTCTCTCTCATTCTCTCTCACTCTCTCTCTCTCTCCCTCTCTCTCTCTCCCTGCGTCACGTAGCGTTGTCGAGTGCTCGTGTGGATTTCCAAAAAAATTGCGTGTAAAAATAATATACAGATTCTATCATCCACGCGAGCTCCTGCGATGTTAGACAAGAGGTGGGTTTGGTGGAGGGGGGGGGCAAGTGGGACATGTGGGGGCACTTCGGAGAGGAATGTGGGAGAACTGACAATTTCTTTACATCTTTCATCGCAAAAAGTATAATTTTTGAAATTCTTGCTCAGAAAATCATTTCGCTAGTTTAGCAATTGCTCACGAACCAAAAGATATTGCTAAATCAGATTTTTTTTTTTTTATTTTTTTTTTCTAATTGTACCAATGATAACTTTTTCTGTGCAATTTTTGTCCCATACATCATAACTAACAAATAGAGAAAAAGTTTAATCAAATGATCAATGAGTCTGAAGCTGAGGAGACAGTATAGGATTGATTCATTCGGCGGAATTTAAATATAGACCAAAGTTTTGTTATCACGATTCAGGAAAAAACTTAAAACTTCTATACAAGTTCTTTCTTTTCCTTGCATGTCCTCACAACAGAGCATCGGAATGCAGCGCAGCACGGTTCGGGTTCGGTTCGTGGTTTTTCAAATTTTTGAAAAAAGTCTACCGTGAGACTCGCGGCCATACAAATGCTGGGTTACACCAAGAATAGTCATAATGAGATCGACAATCAGCAACGCTGTTATAAAGTGGGTCGAGAAAAAGCAAAAATTATGCTAACTACTTCCCCAACAAATTGTGATGTTTTCAACGGAATTAAATTTAATAGCGGAAAGCTCCTGAAAATTACTTACAGACGATTCCCTCTCGTCACGAACCAACTACTAACTTTACAATGAAAAACGATAAAAAAAAAAAAAAAAAAAAAAAAAAAAAATTAAGAAAAAGTTTTCAAAGCTTGCAACTGTGCAGTTTGGAGATGCTTATTTTATTTGAGAGGGGAAAAATAAGGGGGGGAGTTAGGGGGGAGGAGACAGAGCCTATCTCAGACGGAATTTTACATGGGATGCGGCTATATACGAGAGAAAAAGATAAAAGACAGTTTGTAAATCACTTAGGACATGCTTTTACAAGGCGATCCTCAAAGCTGCGCTATGGGCAGACTGCAGACTTCTCGTTTAACGAGCTGAAAAAAGAGCGCGTTCCGACAACCCCCCCCCCCCCCACCACCATCCACCTCCAACCCCCTCACTCCCCCGACCCCTCCTTAGCGTCTCTTATTTTCGACACTCAACTGTTCTTGTGTAGTTACACTTGCACAAATTGTGTAGCCTTTTAATGGAATGCAGGTGACTGGAAAAAGATAAGTACCTTTAGGTAACTTAACGACCTTTCCTAATCGACATATAAGACTCTTTTCTTCCTCTCATTCTTTTCCTTCTGCAATTTCCGTTTCCCTCTCTTGTATTTTAATAACTTTATAATATTTAGAGGTACTAGCTACTTCAGAACTTGTTCAAGGAAGAGCTCTACTTTATTGAGGTATACTAAATCAAAACTTCTTCAAAGGAAACACAACATTCTGTACTTATGTATAAAAATACAAACTGCAAACAATGTTGTTCAATTGTGAAACACCAGAAATGTAGGTTATGATTTACTAGCGGGGAGAAAGATACCTTGCCAAGTTATGCAATAAGCAACACCCACGCTACCATTCAACACATGTATTAGGTGTGTTGCGTATTGCATACCCTGGCTAGATATCTTGGTCCCCGCTGCGGTGCGTGTCTTTTGATGGTCGAATATTAGAAAATACCTCGTAAAAATTTCGACACAAAAGAAACCAAACTTTGAACTTTAATCAATGAATAATTTTCTTTAAAAAAAAAAATGCGATTATGCAAACAGTCTTGAGTTAGAATGCACTGTTAAAAACGTTGCTGGAACGTCGAGGACATTTCAAAGTAAGAAAAACAAACGGGAAAACAAGCGAAATTATTAAGATTTCGATTTTAGCTACGCGTTTGCAGGTCGGGATTTTAACAAAGCTTGGCTATTTCAGCAATATTTTTTTTTTTTTTTTTCCAGTGTGCAATTTTGGTCAGCATCATTGGGAGTGAATGGTGAAGCAACCATTTGATTTGCACTGAGTAGAGAATAAAAACAAAACAATAATTAAAATTAATGTAGCTATTAAAAGAATATAATTAATGGGGCAGTTGCAAGGGTCTGAAATGTTGTGTTTTTTATGAAGAAAATGAAAGTACTTGATGAGCTGCGGACAAAGGTGCCTTTGGTTTCTAATTAAGTCCCATTGCTCCGAAGATGAGATTTTGGCCCAAAATACATTGTGTTCAATGGGGATTCCGCGTAGTGACGTCACTACACACACGATTTTTTACGACTTTACACGTGTGTATCTCCAAAACTGGGACCCTTCGGAAAAAACCAAAGGCACCATTGTTTTCAGCTCATCAAAAACTACCATTTTCTTCATAAAAAACACAAAATTTCAGACTCTTGCAACTGCCCCATTCACTGGCGCAACCAGGATATCTTCCATCTCTCTCATTTCCCATTTGAATGTATGAGTAGGAAAAGGACAGAAGGAGGAGGGGGTTTTATCCCCTTGTCCATCCTTGTCTAACATACGTTTCTTAATGGAGAAAAGAGAGAGATGAAGAAACTCTCGGTGCGCTACTGGCCCCATTGCCTTACACTTTAACCTGCAGTAAACGAAATTTTTCTTTTGCCAAAAAAATCAGTGTCCTCTTCAAGCCGAAAAGTCTTTGGTCTATTTTTGCTTTTTATTTTCATTTTTTTACGACTAAAATTAAAAAAAAAAAAAACTCTGTTAGGATCTCGAAGACAGGACATGACATCACCACTGCTCGGTTCCGGCCGCCCGGGCGGAGACCTTTGAAGAGGAAGGTCCCGTTATGTGTGATCCTTCCTTGTTAGAGAAGGATGTTCCGAACCCACCACCCCCTCCCACTCACCCTTCCACCATATCATCTTCTCCTATTCTGAACCTCGCATTCTAGACTGCAGTTGCCTGTTGCACTTGGCCATGATTTGAATGCAACTGGACGTGTGAGTACTTGACCTAAAGATAGGAAAGCATATACATATATATGTATGTATACGGTCATAGCTCCGGTAAGTTTGTGCAGAGGAAGAAGAAAGGGGTGCGAAGTGGGATGGTAGAGGCCAGAGTGGAGAGGGGAGGGCGCGAAAGGTCACGGTCTGCGCTTTGCGCCCAGAGGTCAGCTAATCAAAGCCCTGGAAAGGCCTCAAGGCCATTCAAATAACCCGCGAATATAACTGCAAGCACAGCTGAAGCAGCGTCGCATCGTGGCCCCGCCAGCGCCGCGCCGCACTTTGGTCGGAGATCGTCAAAAAGTGGAAAAAAACGGCAAGTTACTTTTCAAAACTATTTAAAAAAAAAAAAAAAAAAAAAAAAAAAAAAAAAAAAAAAAGTTATCAAATATGTATTAATTTTATTATTATTTTTTTCTTTCAGATTTGTCAAATGTACATTTTGTAGAGCAATTTCAATCACAAATAACGTTTTTAAAAAGTAATTTAACCTTAGAAATGTCACTGGACAGTTTGAGGTCATAAGCTTTGAAGGTCGAAAACGATGCGTTTGGACACTGGCGGTTTCAAAAAAGTGTCATTCTCTCTCTCTCTTTGTCTCTCTCTCTCTCTCTCTCTCTCTCTCTCTCTCCCTCTCTCTCTCTCTCTACCCCATTCTCTCTACCTCTCTCTCTACCTCTCTCCCTCTCTCTCTCTCTTTCTCTCTCTCTCTCTCCCTCTCTCTCCTTCTCTTTCTCCCTCTCCCTCACTCTCTCTCTCCCTCACTCTCTCTGTCTCTGTCTCTCTTCTCTCCTCTCTCTCTCTCTCTCTCTCTCTCTCCCTCTCTCTCCTTCTCTTTCTCCCTCTCCCTCTCTCTCTCTCTCTCTCTCTCTCTCTCTCTCTCTCTCTCTCTCTCTCTTCTCTCTCTCTCTCTCTCTCTCTCTCTCTCTCTCTCTCTCTCCCTCTCCTTCTCTCTCTCTCTTTCTCTCTCTCTCTCTCCCCCCCATTTGAACTCAACGAGAAATTGATAGAAGAGAAGGCTAAAATCTGGTGGCAGCTCCTGATCTGTCCTTTTCGAACCCATGCGTTTTAGTGGACAAACAGAGAGAGGGCGAAATTCCTGGATCCGCCAATGATTGTTGATTACTTTTTTCACCGACTTTTTGGCCAATTTTTTTTTTCGATCTCAGGCCATAGTGTGCCGTGCGGCTAGGTCTCGCTGTACTACCATTATACAGCGTTACACGGATCAGAAAGGAATATGTATACCTTCAAATCCATTTTACTGAAAGCACTGACACAGGATGTCTGAAAAGTTGAGATTTTGTTTATTTGGTTTTTTTTTTTTTGTTTTTTTTTTTTCGTTATGTCGTTATTTTGTGTTTTGTTTTTAACCCTCGGATAATAAGTCCTGGGAAAATAAGGTTAACCCTTTCCTTAGTGCCCCTCCCATAGTATTAGTTTAGCCAAAAACTAATAAAATGTGTATTGACGTGTTGCCATCACTGATGTTACAGCACAGTACAGCTTTAGGTCTACAATATAGCACATGCTTTGTTCCCGCGTTTATGAAAGCGAGCAAAGTAAAATGGGTTCACTTTTGTTCGGGGGCTCAACAAAACATTAACAGTCATCCTACTGTTGAGTGGTTAACATTGCTCCAATCAAATTCTACCTTCAACCACGAAGAAAACCTAACATATGCGCATCACTCAACAGTAGGTGACTGTTGGCAGTTGTCTCGATGAGTCCCAACCAAAATTAATCGAACTAGAAAACTGAACACAATCAAGTCGCAAGCTTTGTTCTGGGGGTCTCTATTTGTCTTTGTCCAGTCCATTGTAACCACGAGGAACCCGTTCTTAACTCGATAGGTTCCCTTGAAAAATTAGGGTCATTCCATCTCTGAAAAGCCTTGTTAATCCATAACATTTTAGAGGCACACTGTATGACAGCATGCTCATTACAATGTATGAATGTATGAATTCAGATCCACGTGTGTGCGATTGTATGAGTAATTTCGCGGCTTAGCTTAGCTCGGCTCGGCGATGGGGGCCACGCTACGGTCGCTACGGAACTACAGAGCACGGTCAGCCAGCGAAAATGCATTGCATCGAGGAGGGTTATGATGCATTATATAAATATGACGCGGAATTATATCATAACGAGGCCCTGATCGTGGCCCCGGCTGGAGCACTGGCCATGGCCGCCGCTCGGGATAATTTAAGAGTCGAACGCGGAATGCGATAATGCGAATCGAGCAATGAGCCCCGATGCATGGGCATCGGGCAATGGTTACCAAGTATACCCAGGACTGCCGTTTTGCGTTTAATCATACGCATTCTTCCATTTAACTTAATGTAAAACATTTCAAATTCCCGCCAAACTTGGTAACACTGTAGGTGCACGTATAGGCGAGCGCGAACCTCAACCTTTACATAATTCCCTTTCCGTTTTCTTCATTTGCTCATTTCTCGAGCCGCCCGATAAAGTGAGCACATATGTATGTAAGTACTTATGTACGCGAACTTTTCCGAGCTGTAACTAGGGTATAGTTTTGATGCCGCGAAGAGGCTGAGAATGGAGAAAAAATTGTAGAGACGAATCCATAGATTACTGATCTCCACAGAGATATTCGCACTTCCATTTCATCAAAAGAGAGCAACAGGGCCCGGCCATTCGGTCGCCATAGTGAATTCTCCAATGAAATGAAATGGAGATTTTGCAAGGTTTTGTTGTAGTAGCGTCATTTGGGGGGGGGCAGGGGGGCAACTGCCGGGCCCCAAGGGTCGGCCAAAAGTGAAAAGGTGATGACCTTTTTTTTCCTTGGAGAAGAAAAAAGTTTCGAACTCAAATTTGGTGGTCATTAACGGAGTCAATTAATGTCATTAATTTTGTTGGAGTTTAGGGCCATAAATATAGGATATTCAGGGCTGTAGAGTGTCTAAAATAATATTGATGAGAAAAAAAAAGGTCATCACATTGTTGCCCCCCCCCCCCCCCAAGCCGAACCCGAAATGACGCCCCTGTTTTGTTGTAGGCAAATAGGCTACAAATTCTGACGTAAAATGCTACGAAGTAACGTTAAGACTGCAATCAAGAAGTCAAAAGCTCACTCCTCGCAGAGAAAGCTAAAAGGTCAACGTTCAGATGGACCACCCTTGCATACATGCAGTTCGTCCATTTTCCACCCCAGAACGAAACTACATAACCTACGAATTAAAATATTCAGCTTGTTGCATTTTTCTTTCAATCAAATTTGCGAAGGTTGATGCTCACAGATTTTGTTGAGAGGAATAACATGTTTTACTAATAGGCAAGTTTTAAAAATTATAAGTCCTGTTCTGCGTAGTTTGGGGCTTGAAACGCACGTACATAGTGCATACCTAGCAAATAATTAACAAACCTACGCAATTTACAGACGACTTGTAAAATACCTAATAAGCAGTTTGCAACTGTCGCATTTTTTCCTTAACAAATTACAGCAGATGGCTTCAATGCCTAAGCATTTTAATATTTGTGCACTAATGTAAATGTATGTAAATTGAATGTGCACACAAGTGCACATTCAATTTCATCTGTTTATTAGTCTAGACTGAAGACCATTAGAAAAAATCAATCTTTGTACAATATCTGTACAGTCGAGCCATCTCAAAGTTAAAGGGGGAAAAAATAGTGGACAACTACCTAGAGACCGTCAAATTGTATTTTAGAGTTGCATTATTTTCAAAACGCTGCGCTGCGAGGAAAGGCCAAGTCACTGAAGTCCTCATTTTGGACATGTTACTACAGAGTAATACGGTTAGAATGGAAACTTCGGTTCAATTTCAAGAATTATAGTCTGGTTCACGGTTCACCAGAGAAGCTCCAAACTATTCCCATGCAAATAAGTAATGCGAAAGTCAGAAAGAGAGATACGTTCACCATTTTGAATTGAACTTTAAAAAAAAAAAAAAAATGAATCGTATGAGAGTTCACCCTGACTGCATATTAGACTGTCACGTGACTTTACCCCGCCTCCCCAGTCCCCACCTAAAATATTTACTTGCGCACCCCCCTCCTTTTACTGAAAATCACAGCAATAAAAAAACCTCGAGCAAGGCTTCTCATAACGATGTCATTAATGAATATTTCGGCTGCTACAGTATGGAAACACACCAGTAGACACGGGTTCGAGGAAACAGACTGCGTTGCGGGACTGTTTCACTGTTTTCCCCTCTTTCTTCACTTTCTCATTTTAATTTTATAATTTTTCTCTTGTCAATATTCTTTAATATCCCCCCTTTTTTTTGTAATCCTTTTTTTTTTTTTTAATTTTTTTTATTTTTTTTTATTTTTTTATTATTATTATTATTTTCCCCTTTTTTGTATTTTTTTTTTTTTTATTATTATTATTTTTTTTTTATTTATTTATTTTTTTTTTTAATTTTTTTTTAATTTTTTATTATTATTATTATTATTATTATTTCCCCCTTTTTTGTATTTTTTTTTTTTTTTTTTTTTTTTTTTTTTTTTTTTTTTTTTTTTTTATCGTCGCATGTCTCATTAAACAACGACGACGATTCTCTTGTTCGCCAGAAGTCGGTTATCCTTGTGTCGCACCACACGCACTCGTGCAAAATGGTACACTGCGGCAAATTTTACTTCGGTGCTCTAGCATTCATTATTTGTGCGATGGAAGTTTACGCCCCAGGCCCAAGTAAAAGATCATCAAGATCATCACAAAGTTCATCATACATCGGGGGCGTTCTACAAAGAGTCAATCCCTTCAACTCGAGATCGTATATGAAACTGAGGCTTCCCGAACCCGTGGATGACTCCCTGGTAAGTACAGCTTTTGACCCATGGCTAATTCTCAGGCTTTCCGTAATGATTTCGTGATTGCGTTGTATGAGTTATAGGACAACTCGTCCCGTCTAACTCGTCCAATGGCCATTTTGACCGATTTCGAAACGGTCAAATATGATTCCGTCCAAACATGCAAGTTGTCCAAAATGTTACCCTGGTAAAAATGTCCCATGACCAATTTGACATGGAAATTGATGTAAACCAAGTATTTTTTCAAGGAAACTACATCGATTTCCATGGAAATTGCTGTAAAATTGGTCATGGAACATTTTTACCAGGATGAAGACCTCGGTAAAGTTTTGTCCTTTTTCAAAACTGGTCATCTGATATGCACGGGGAAAAAAGACTGGTGTAGTGTAAACTCGTCCATATTTACTCGGCTGCTTGAGAGACTATTTTCAAGCTATCTATGGTATCAGAAAGTTAAGGACCACTTGTTGACATAATCCAGAGAAATTTTTCAATTTATTTCCCAGTTTAGTTTGGGGGGGAGGGGGGAAAATGTGATATTTCCACACTCTGTAGCAGTTCTTTGCCTCTGTTCCATGTTCTATCGGAAGAAGCTGATAACTGCGGATAATTTTGTCCAATAATTACGAGAGAATTACGTCAACAAATTACCACGGAGAGAAAGTGCACCCTACTGCCCCCCCCCCCCAGTTGTGGTGTCTTATGAATCAGTGATTGCTAGAGAACATTGGACGAATATTTGTAGAGATGACATTTTTGCCAGAAAATTTTTGGAAGGTTTTGGAAAACTCAAAGAAAAAGAACGAAAAGTTCACCATAGAGTGTCGCTTCGTGCAAGTAGATTGTATATACTTGTATCATGAAAGTCATAGAATTCTTACAATTGGCGAGTGATCACGAAGGAGGTGGCTTGGACGAGTTTACAGTAAAATTTTGGACCAGTTTCGTAAAGGATGATATTTTACTTTGGACTTTAAAATTGTGGACATTTTTCTTAGGCCGTAAAGTTTTTGTCCGTTTTAAAATTGACCGACATGACTTTTGGACTAGTTAGACGGGACGGGACGCGTTGTCCTAAAACCTTTACAAGCGTATTCTCAAAGTATCTCTAAGCTAGTTTAAGGTAAAACTTAGGCCCGTGCCCTACCTCCACTTATACTCCAAAATTCACAACCTATTATTAAAATCAAAGAAATTAAAATCAGTCAGTTCAAATTTAGATTAACCCTTCCAAACCTGAAAATATATATTTTTTTTTTTTTTTTTTTTTTTTTCAGGAACGGATTTTTGGCCATCATAGCTGATTTGGGCAAAATTTTCTGATATAAAACGATAAGCATATCAAATTTTCATTTTCTCTATAAAATTCTATATTATTCAAGTGGTACATTGAAATGTACACCAGGTACGAAAAGGCCAAAGAAATAAATATAAGGATCATAAACTTCAAAGAGTCTAAGTATTTAACTTTAAGTGTAAAGAGCTAAAATATTAAGGACAATAAATAAAATTAAAATTTTAAATTAAAACAAGTGTAATTAAAACTTAAACCCCTCATAAATATAAGTATAACACATAACCTGAATGCTGACATTTATCAAAGCCGTTTTGATTTGTGATGGAACTTTTAAAATTTGATGATCGTTTTTTTTTTTTTTTTTTTTAGGTTTTTCCAAATGTCATCCTGGTGATAGATAATACGTATGAGAGCATAAATCAAGTTGAATTCAAACATTCATCAAAATCATACAGGATGCGAGGAAAGTCCCCCCCCCCGTCTATAACTTTTGAACGGTTGAAGATAAAAAAAACGAAACTCGGGGGATGTTTATGACTTAATGGGAACTACTTTTTGGCGTATCCAAAATTTCCGGGCGGCGCCCCTAAGGGGGGTTGCGCCCCCTAACTCAAAATTTTCAAAAAGCAGCTTCTACCTTGTGATACCTAGTTTTAAAGGGCATAAAATTCTAAGACTTTTGGCGCAAACCGGACCTCGATATCGTTTTTCGTCTTTGATATATCGATAGTCAAAGTTCAATTTTGACCCATTTTCAAAAAATCAGAACTCCCATTTGAAAAGTCAGAATTTAAAAAAACTAGGAGTCAAAAATACTCTAAAAAGCAAGCACTTTCCAGAAAAAAATACGGGTTTGATATTAGTCTAGTCTTAGAGCCCCCATTCGATGTATCGAATGACAAAGTTGGATTTTTACCCATTGGCAAATTTCGATACATCGAAAACCAAAAACGATATCGACCTGCGGTTTGCGCCAAAATGCTGAGTTTTGTGTGCCTTTTAAAGCGATGTATCACGCGATAGGAATCGTGGCTCGAATTTTTTAAGATAACCCCCCTGAGGGATCATTTTTTATCACAAGATATAAGGGTTGCTATTTGAAAATTTTGAGTTAGGGGGTGAACCCCCCCCCCTTAGGGCCGCCCTCCGGCAATTTTGGATACACCAAAAAGTAGTTCCCAGTAAGTTATAAACATCCTCCGAGTTTCGTTTTTTTTATCTTCAACCGTTCAAAAATTAGACAGGGGGGAGACTTTCCGCATTTAAATGTATACATATGGAAGCACTCAAGAAAGCATGCGTATACGCATTTTCTGTTTTCAAATTATACCTAAAAACCGGCGAATCGCATTTATTTAAAAAATGGCCGGATTCAATCTGAATTTTTTTAAGGGCAGGAGTCTTCATAAGTGTTTTATCCAAAAAATTAATAGAAGTAGAGTTATTTTGAAAAACAGAAACATATGTGTTTTTTATCCTTCTCTGAGCAACTTTATTTTAGACAAGATACATGCAGTCATGAATAAAAATAAATGAATCAGCCACTAGATGCAGCTATTGGTCTTGCCAGATTAAAAAAATGTAAAAACAATTAACTAAAATTAAATTGTTGCCTCCTCCCCCAAGCCTTGAGAAGGGGTCTCAACAAGAGATGATACAATATGTTAAAAAGCAATAGTGCAACGAGAAATTATTCATCTCTCTCTTTGCTCCATTGAAACAGGCATGTTCGACAAGGATAGAGAATATATGTATAGGATAAAATCTCCTCTTTCTATCATGTTCCTTATTATACATTCGAAGAGAAAATAAGAGAGATGGAAGAGATTCTGATTCTTGCGCCACTGATAAAAGCACCCGAGAACCGAAATTCCGCAGTATCCGAGGTTAATGTCCTATTAAGCGAAAAACTAATTAAATAGATCAGGATGAAGGGACACAGGGGCATCATTTCGAGTTCGGCTTGGGGGGGGGGGCAAAAATCTGATGACTTTTTTTTTTTTTTTTTTTTTTTTTTTTTTTTTTTTTTTTTTTTTTTTGGCTTGTCAATATAATTTTAGAGGCATAGAGCCGGCTAGGGAGGAGGACAAAAATCTTATGACCCTTTTTTTTTATTCTTTTATTATTCTTTTTTTTTCCTCATCAATGTAATTCGTTCCTGTTTTTGAGCCTGACTTCAAATACTTGGGGGGGGGGGACAGTTGCCCACCCTGCCCCCCCACCCCAAATGACGCCGCTGAAGGGACAGAAGGAACAAGGTGTTAAGGCGAAGGAGCAGGCAGCTCCAAGTAGTTTGGGTTCGAGCTCGAATCAATCTTGAAAACTGAGACTAGGGATCAATTTTTTTTTTGGGGGGGGTCTTTTTGGGGGGTTATTAAATGCTTGAGTCCCTCGAATGGAACTGCATGGATAGTGAATACAGAGGTTACCACTCCCCTATACCGAATAAAACGAGACCCCTCTTTTTACAATACGTAATTTAAAAGAGCACACAATTTTAGATTTTAGGCATTTCCCGCAAATCATAGGTCGAAATCGTTATTCCATAGAGTAAAGATTACTTACTTTGTTTTGGAAGCGTCACAGTCACCGATTATTCTGTCGGCACTCGTTGGCCTTGAATGGTCTGGAAAATATTATATTTCGAAGGATATCTCAAATTCTGAAACCTTTCCGTTCAACAACAACATCATTGACCACCAAGCAGCCCTGCAGTTAACTTATTTTGAATCTTCACGGGATGGGCTGGCTGGCTAGCTGGCTTGTTTGAGCACAGTCTACCAAAATGAGTTTATACCGAACCTTTATGGCAGTCATGTTTCTCTTATAAAGACATTTTATTATTATTTTATGCTCCCGCAGTTTCTTATAGTACATGATAAGTACGGCCAAAGACCCAGATAATGCCGCAGAAATCGGCTTCCTACAGTCAACCGGCTTATTTTGAAATCTTCGCGAGCCGGCTCATTTGACGAAAGTCACCGAAAGGATCAGTTCATCCAGAGCCTTGTGGCAGTGACGCTTCTAATACGAATTAAGCAGTATTCTAAGGTAGATGTACCCAATATGGCCCACCTAAGCTTTGAGGATTTTGTGTATGGGGCTGAAAAAAAATTTTGAAGCAATAAATGAATTATATACATACATTCAGGCACATGCAATTCAAATGTCAAGTTTATTTGATAGTGTGTGTGGGGGGGGCTTAGGACAACATTTCCCAAAATGTGACAAACGAACCATATTGGTTACAAATGTACCTAATATGACCCACCTTTAATGATTGGTTAATTATGGGTATTTTTAGGTGATAAAAAGTAAATAAAAAAATATGTATATGATAAAAAGTAATTCATATATTAAATTGAACAAGAATTTGAGAGACAAAGGCAAAATAACAAACCACGTGATCAATTTTTTCCCCACACATGGCATTGCTTTCCATGCGGTGGCCATACCAGGTGCTCTTCACCTTCTGAATTCTTGTTGTGATTTTTCTAGGAGTAGAGCAGATAAATTAAAAGTAAACCCGGATTTAAACCTTAAAATATGGGCTAAAA
>VMOF01000379.1:19546126-19673626 GCA_011764245.1 Trialeurodes vaporariorum
ATAGAATCAGCAACCGAGCCATTTTAGGTACACCGAACTTATGACTTTGGTCTTTTGAGATATTGAAGGTAAAACCCCATCAAATCTTGGCCCACTTTAAAAAATCATAACTGTGGGACAAAAAAAAAGATGAAACTGAAAATATTATTAACCTAACAAGGATTTTAAAGAAAAAAATATGAGTAAAAAATTTAAAAGAATTAATTAAAAAATAAACAAAATAGATAAAAAAAAAATAACAATAAACTAATACATTAATTAAACTAATTTTTCAATTTATTTGTTTTTCAGGCACCCAACTTTTTTAAAATTTTTCAAACCTTGAATCGGTGATTTTCTTATAAAACCACCCCAAGAACGATGGGTCTGTTGCATATTTTTAAATACAGCGTTATAGAGGGTTGCGATTCTGGGGGAAAAAAAAAGATTATATTCAGAGGGGCATCAAAAAGTTTAAAAAATCCACTCTTAAACGTAAAAAAGGCTTTTTTAGGAAAGCCTAAGATGGTGGTAGGACGGGTGAATCAAACCTGCATACATGTACCTCGAGCACCGAAAGATGGCTATTTCCCCAATAGTATTTACATGTTGTGTCATTCTGTGCATTTTTTCTCGTCACATCAATAAATGCCTAAAAGTTGATGATGTTTTAAGTTTTTTGGTAAAATAAGGAATGTATTAGAGAATAGAGATATTTGGTTTACATGGGCGGCGACTCTCGTCTCGTATCCTACGGATCCAGCCCTTGCGGGGGACTGGAAAATTTGTTGACCCTCAAATAAGGAGTCCCTCTCAAAATAAATGTCCCCTTGTCTCGGAGTTTTTGAAAATTCGAACCCGAGCTCAAATTTTGGATCTGATTTTTTATCTCCAAACATCTTGTTCAGTATTCTTGAAACTTTGTGAAACAAATTCAGTAACAGAGTTTTCCCAAATTTATGGGCCAAAGTTTTCCAAAAAAACAACGATGTTTCACTGTGATCATGGTTGTATTTCACAGGGCTGCCGTTTTGCGTATAATCAATGCTTTTTTTCAATTCACCGATGATTCCACCAGTTGAGAAAAGATTACACAGTTCAGTTCAAAGCATTACTGTGATAAGCTAAAATACTCGCATCTGTAATCTTTTCTCAATCGGAGGAGTCGTCGATGACTTTAAAAAACTTGCGGATATTTTAATTAATCAACGGAGTTTCCACCGATTAAGGAAAGATTACAGATCAGAGTATTTTCGTGCATCAAAGTCATACACTGAACTGAACTGTGTAATTTTTTTTCAGCCGGTGGAATCATTGGTTAATCGAAAAATATCTTGATTATACGCAAAACGGCAGCCCTGGTATTTCATCTATCGAGCTGTAGGCTGGCACCAATAAAATTATCTCCTTCAACAATTCAACTGGTGTGTTTTCTAATTTGTTTAAGTGCGATTGGGATAAAATCTCAGTGCCAAGAAAGAGACGGATCACCATGCCATTGTCACAAGGAGTGCTTGAAACTTTCAAAGGCCGGTGCAAGAATTCGCGAACTTTTTCCCAGATAACCGTGCTTACGTTTAGCGTATGACTGCATGAAAGTGGAGGGAGGCTTATGTAATATCGATTACGCAGAGACCAATTGGAGTCCGGAAGAAAGGAATCCGATTGATTGCGAATGCGTAAAAAACTGTTTACGATCGGGGCCCGGTGAGAAATCTAAAAACAGCCACATCGGCCTTAACCTGCCGCCGAAAATTGGCAGCATCGATAATTGCGGGCAATGCGGAAATCCTCGGATACAAAACGGCGATTTTCGTGAGCCGCCAATATGATAGAGTGAGGTACTGGGCGACGGGTGAGAGAAATGAGGATGGGGAAAGGGAGTGAGTGCGAATATAGTTCAGATAGTAGTAGTAGTGGGTCACCCTCATCTTCATCTTCAGGTTCATTTCAGGTTCAGAAACTGGTTCACCATTTTCCCGGGGAGTGGTTCTTCAAGTGAAGGGAGTCGTGCTGGAACTCCAAGGAGTGGTTCTTCATCTTCATCTACAGACGATCCTGACGCTGGAAAGAAGTCAAGGAAGAATAAGGAGCAAGCATCAGACACAGAACGGGCGCGGACACCAGAGAAGGATAGGTATGCGAGACAGAGCCCGCATCTCCCCCCAAAAGGAGCCCAGGAAAGTAAAAGGGTGGACGATCGCCGGTGGGGTCACCAAAGCGTCGTAGCAGTAGAAAAAAGCAGGAAAGTAGTAGTTCTGGAACAGATACAGAGCCACCAAAGTCTCCAAAAGAAGACAGTCGGTAGTGGTTCAAACACGCAAAGCCCGTCCTCCCGCCAGATATGAAAGCTTAACTGAAACGGATCGAGGCCGCAATCCTAGTCCTAGACGTGACGAAAGATCTAGACGTGACGAAAGATCTAGAGGTGACGAAAGATCTAGAGGTGACGAAAGATCTAAAGGTGACGAAAGATCTAGAGGTGACGAAAGATCTAGAGGTGACGAAAGATCTAGAAGAAGAAGGGATAAAAAACCTGAGGCTTCCAGAGATAGTTTTTTGCTCCTCCATCCCCAAAAAAAAAAAAGGGGGTAAGAGCAGCAGAAGAGAACAACCGCCCTCGAGTAGTTCTGAGAGCGATGCTGAGGAAACGGTGAGGCAGGCCAGACAAGAAGCAGAGAAACTAAGAAGTGGAGGTGGTCGAGGGCGCCGTGATAAAGGGTAGGAGAGAAGACAATCTTTAACTGGTGCTGACAATAACGTTAGTAGAAATGTTCATTCAGAGCAGTGTTGCCAAATTGGGGTGAAAAAGCCGTATACGCTTTACATTGATTTAAAGGGGGGGGGGGGGGGGGGGGGACGATACGGCTTTTTACCCTCGATCGGGCAACACTGATTCAGAGTGCCAATTTATTGATGTTGTAAAGAGGATATAGGAGATTTTGCCATGAACTTTTGCAATGAACAAGGCACCAATTGATTTTCAAGTAAACTCACAGCTAAAGAAGCAGCGGTTAGTATCGAATGCGAATATCGCATTATCATCGGTTCTGTCGAGGGAAGTTTTTTAAAAAAAGCACGCCCGAAATGGCGGCTAGAATTTGGAGGCAGTCCTATTTCCTTTCAACTTTATCATTGTATTCTTAATGTCACTATACAGGGTGTACAAAGCAGTGGCGAGGCGTGAAATTTTGGCAACGTTTCTACATCTGGTCATCGCCGATGATCGAAGCATTCGATCCTTTCAGGGGGTTTTAAATGGAGAAAGCACATCGTTGTCAAATTTCACGTCTCGCTACTGGTAAAAAGGGAAAGGGCACCGCTGCGATTTTTAAGCATCGGTATCGTAAAACGCGTACATGGGCGAAGCAATCAATTTGGCAACAGTGGATTCGATCCATTTGAATGTAAGAGAAAAATCGATTCTTGAGGGGACCGGCCCAATTTCTAATCGATGTTTCTTATACATTCAAAGGGGAAAGAACCACAGTTGCCCAATTGCTGGCTCCGCCCATGAACGCGTAAATATGTAGCAAATATAATTGAGGAGGGCACATTTCCTGGAGATTCTTTTTTTCTCAAATCTTCAAGGAGCCTTCGGCGAGAGTGCACCGCCGAAAATCGAACTTTCCTTACAACAAACCTTATATTTTAATTTTTGCACCTTAAAGAGTTTAAAAAAATTACCTTTTTTAGCGCCAACAATTTTTTTGTTTTTTGCATTTTTTGCGCATACCGAAAAGCAGCATCGTTCCCTGCATTCGAAATACCGATCCATTTTCCAAAAGAAAAAAAAAAGCTTCGCTCCTCTTTAAATGGTCCAAATTTCAGAAAAATTCGCGGCTAAAAATTATTTCACTGAACAAGCACTTCTTAATGAGCAAAAATAAAATTGCTTCATTGGTTCTTGGTTCTTGGTTCTTGGGCTCTAAAAATTGTTCGAGTTTTTGAAGGACCGATTTTCACAGGGAACGTTTAAACTATTGAGTTTTACTAATTGTTAAAGCCGTCTAAATCCTAACAATCGACATTCTAATTTCAAGACCTACTCTTTGCAATATAAAGTGGAGTTTGAGTGCTGAAATTAATGAACCTATTTCGACAATTTTCCGTCTTCTTTTTTCAATAGTTTCAGCATTCCCTTTCAAAATTCGTCTGAAAAATTTTGAAGAACTCGAAAAATTTTGAGAGCCCGAAATCCGTTTGTAAACCCAATTTTTGGGGACCGACGTATTTTTTTTTAAAAAAAAAAAGTATATTTCGCAAAAATTTTTTACTCTGAACTAACTTGAATCTAAACCATTTAATTGGGGAGCTATGATTTGTTTTAAAGTGCGATGGGTTAAATTGAACTTTGAACTTTGATGTGTCTAGCAAAAAGAATGCTCTTTACATTCGGTTTGAGCTGAAAAATATCATTTTTTCACAAATTAAAATTAATGACCAGAGAACAATAGGCCTACCAAAAGAAAAGTTCGATTTTTTGAGTTGTACCTCCTCCCCCGCCATGCCAGTGTCCCTCTCGGAGATTGGGAAAAAATTGATCCCCAAAAAATGTGTCCTCCTCAATAATAATACACAAATGTTTGTCCTTTTTTCGATATATCTTTAGCCGTTGCTGAAAAAATCGAAGGGGTACATTCTTTATGCACCCTTAATGTTCAATAATGTGTTCAATAATAAGTGTAATAAATATAAATAAAAAAAAACTGGATAAACGAAACAGTGTTTGATGGTGGAGTCACACTGATTTTAATTTTGAACTAGAACCCTGGAAAATATGTAATGCATTCTTGAGCTTATTTAGCGCCTGCAGGTTATGTAATGGTCTCCTTTACACTTCTCCAGCCCCTGGAAGTTATGCAATGGATTCTTGAGCATATTTAGCCCCTGGAAGTTATGTAATGGATTCTTGAGCATTTGTGGCGCCTGGAAGTTAGGTAATTGATTCTATTACACTTCTCTAGCCCCTGGAAGTTACGTAATGGATTCTTTCTTGAGCATATTTAGCTCCTGGAAGTTCTGTAATGGATTATTGAGCTTTTGTGGCACTTGGCCCTAGTAAAAATGGTAGGCAAAGGTAGGCAAACGTTAGCAAACCTCGGTTGGCGAAGGTAGGCAAAGGTAGGCAAACGTTGGCAAACTCCGTCAACGGATCGCGACCGAGAAGTATATAAAGTATATAGCAGTACATAGAAAGGGGAAGGGGTTGGAGGTACCTGCGCTGAGCTGAAGGTATAGAATCGGCCCCGCACCTCGGGTCGTTTCACTCGCATGCTGGCTGGTCTTATTGTTTTCAGTTTATTGTCCCGCGTCCGATCCGGCGTCTCCGCCCCTTTTCCATTCCCACTACGTAACACTCAACAGAAAATAAATTTTTTTGTCACGTTAAAATTTTGAAATTCTGACTTAAGATTCGGATTGCGCTTGACGTAGCGAAAAAATTGATACCGAATTGAAGATTTAAACATTATTTTTAAATAATTCTCTCGGCCCCTCTTGATCTTTGTTTCGGCTCAGATTCTCCTGTCTTTACTCTCCTCGTCAAACCATTCTAAATTCCCATCCACCACCTCCGTCTACCGCAGTTTTACGACTCAACCGCAGCTATATCACTCAGTGGCGTAGCGTTCGTTTTGACACAACGTGGCGTTTTGTCCATTTGAACCCAGGTAAAAGGTCGAATACGAAGGTGTTCATTGAGCACCCAAGGGTTCGATATTTGTCTTAGGTTTAAAGGACGAATTGCAACGTTGCCGAATTTCACGCTATGCCACTGCTATCACTCATGGAAACGGTAAATTTAATTTCAAAGATTAGAAAAATCATCTTGAAGAAAACGACGTGAGTTTTCTTTTTCTTTTTCTGCTGTCTTATTAATGTGTTGGCGAGACAACGTTCCTTACGAAGATTCTTGGTGGGAGGAAAATTCGAAAAATTTAAATACCTATTGACTGGCGACTCCTTAGGTCAGTGGCGGCTCGTGCAATGTGGCTACAACGGATTCTCCCCTTTTAAAACCAATAAACCAATAATACGACCAAAAAATTCGTGTAATTTTTAATCACTTTTTTTCCGCCGTAAGAACTTTTTCAACTTTTTTTTTTTTTGCAATGTATGAAACATCAAAGACATTTTTTTCCTAACGCATTAAATGCCTGCCTCTTAGTTTTTCACTAAAAAGCACCCAAAATTTCATACTAACGCACGTATAACAATTCGCAGATTTTGGCAATGAACACCAATGACACAAATATCGCATTCATAAAACACCAATTCTATCCCTAGGTATTCTATCCTGGGGGGGGGGGGGGGTCATCGAGGCACTTCCCCCCAAAAAGCAGCAAAGGGCTGAGAGGGAGAAGTAGAATTAAGAAGAGGGAAAAGTGCAGCCACCCGGATTTTTTTTAGATCAGCAGCTTCGCCGTAAAAAAAAAAAAAAAATATCCTGACAACGACCATGTTCAGATCCATTCGATCATTGGAAGCACCAAGCCTATGGGGGCTTTCATTTATTTCAAAAGTTTTTGACATAAAAATTCTTGATGTCTACGATGAAAAGTCTACCAAAAGATGCGGGGCTATCGATCGGCTCCTTATCAGAGGTTATTTATTGGAACTCTTTCGAATGGGATGGCGACTATGGCGTAATGCATAAGGTTATAATGCTTCCCAAAAATTGACTCTATCCGGCCCAACTCAGGATGCCTGTGCATGTTAAAATCAGATAAATCCCACAGATGGCTCCAATAGTTAGCACTTTTTAGTTTTCCTTCATAACTTCTCTTCAAATCAAAGTATCGAAAAAAGGGTCTTGTACGTATACTTGCATATTTTTTAAAAGGGGATCGGATAGCTTTTTTAAAAATTTCCCAAAAATTTGGGAAAAAATTGCGGCGCACAGATAGACTTTTTTATTTTCTATTGTTAATTTATGTTCCGATGGGCGAGGGGCAATGCGAAGGAGAGCCGAGAGAGGGGAGGCACACTGGCACAACACAGGCGATGACAGTGCAGGCGGGCTGGGCAGGTAAACACTTGACTTGACCGAACGGAGAGAATTTGTTCCCGCGGTCACCTCTCAATGCTTAACGCCGGGCCTACCCCCCGCAAACCTCTTTCATTGTTTTATTATTTGTGGATTCATTATCGGCATCTTTCACAACTCAAATACACATATCGCATCGTCGACAACAAATAAGTGTCAGCCGCTTGCGGCTTGCTTGCTGTTCTCAGTTCTGCTTGCTCGTCGGGGATCTGCCTCTGTCCCTGGACAGTTATAGTTGTTATTCGCTGAAGAAAAACAACAACAACACATCGTAGGTTCCTTTCAGACAAAACCAAATTTTACAGGGCGTAACAAAACTAGAAACAGTAATTTTCAGGGCGTGTTTTAAAGGTAAAAATAAGACTTTTTTTCCCCGGAAACATGGGTCCGAAAGTGTAGTCTCATGAGTTACAGTGTTGCAAAGTTTCCGAAAAACAAATTGAAAAATTGTCATACCTCCCTCTTGAATTTTTCTTAATGCTCGTAAATAAGTGCCCGATGTAATTTTAGGCGCTAATGCTGATTTTGGCCGTAAAAATGCTGTATGGAAAAAATTTTCGGGGGGTTTTGGGGTTTTTCTTGAATTTTCTCATTTTTTTTGGGCCCAAAATTTTGTGAAACCATGCTTACGGATTCATGGACTCCAAAAACGATTAGCATAATTCAACAGCTCGTAAAAAAATCTGCATGTTTGGTCCTAAAAGTTTTTTCCCAAATTTTCAAACCATTTCCGAGAAAATCGTCCCTGAAGTTGCAAAGATCGTCCAACAATCGCCTTTTCTTCGATTTTGTCAATTCTTGGCCGACTTCTCGAACTTCAGGGACGATTTTCTCGGAAATGGTTTGCGAATTGGAAAAACTTGTTAGGACCAAAAATGTAGATTTTTTTACGAACTTTTGATTGATGCTAATCGTTTTTTGGGTTTTAAAGAATCCGAAAGTATGTTTTTACATAATTTGACCAAAAAAAGAGAGAAAAATCAATAAAAACCCCCAACCCCCCCCCCTCAAATTTTTGCATACAGCATTTTCACAAAATCAGCAAGAGCGCCTTAAATTACATCAGAGCACGTATTTACGAGCATTAAGAAGAATTCACGAGAGAGTTATAACAATTTTTCAATTTATTTTCCGGAAACTTTGCAACACTGTAACTCGAAAAGACTACAATTTCGGACCCATGTCTATAGGAAAAAAAATTATTTTGCCTCTAAAAACGCCCTGAAAATTACTGTCTATAGTTTTTTTCCACCCTGTATATTGATCATGAGGCAAGTGAGTCATCAGCTGATTTTTTCTTTCGCTGTGCTCACTGCTCAGGGTTGCATTGGGAAGGGGGGGGCACGTGCCCCCCTGCACCCCCTCCCACCCTGTGGATCCGCCTCTGGACTTGCCTATCACTGGATGATGTCCCCCGTACCTTTTTGAGGTTCGAAAATTCTGCACCCCTTGGCAATTTTTCTGCAGGCGGCGCATCAAATGAAGATTAAGAAACGATGCACTACTCTTCGCGACTCATACACGGTAGCCTTCAGGAAGAATTTATTCGGTCGAATGAAATGGTAGCCTTGAAAGTGGTGCTCAAACACCAACAGTGCAGCGATCTGTTTAGGGAGATTCATACTTTTGAGGGACATACCGTGGCCTTAAAAATTAAAAGAAGGTGGCCGATGCGTTGAGGCTATGAGTGATGGCAAGGACGGTGTGCGGCGAAGAAGCGGAAGAGAGGAGCACGCCGGTATTTCAATTATTTATAATAAAGGCTGATCTGAGCCCTGATTTTACAATAGGCTGTCCCAACACTCCCAACTGGCATTGTTCTGAAACCTCAGACCGTTTATTATTATTCACCAACCTGCCGAAAAAAAAAGATTCCTTCCCTGCTTTCAATTTTCATTCTCAATGTCAATACTAATCTTTCGCCCAAACACCCCAAGAGTCGCTTTGGAAGGTAAGGTCTTTACATTCTGAGAAACTCGGGATGTTGCCATATTTGTCTGTCTACATACCAAGGCTCATAATGATACTATTTGCTATCATTAGATTCGGCGACGCGGAACCGCATTGAAACACTGAGCTCAGCAGATATTTATAAGACGCTCTGAAACAGCGAAGGCAAATTAGTTTGTAAATATTTTCACGAACATCCATACACACACACACACACATACACAGACCCACATGTATGAAAAAATTTTTTCTTCTTCCTCATCTTCCTGCTGACGTTTATTGTTTCATATACGTGTTTCCCTTTCCCTTTAATGAGCTAGAGTGAGGCAGGCCGAAAACTGTATGTGTGAAAGGAGAGAGCCAAGCGAGATGAATCAATGACTCATGAAGGGATGAATAGCGGAGGGGGGGGGGCAGTAAATCGGAAGAAAGGTTCCCCCATGTCTTGCGTGTATTCACGTTTCCAAAATTCCCTTTCGATTAAAAAGTTGAAAAATTCAACCAATAAACGCGTGGCAAGAGATAGAGTATAACTCGGTAACCTATTGAACTAAACGGGTCGCGATGGCATTGTGACCAAAGAGTAAACAAGAGTCGCAATTGAATGGAAGGCCTGCGTGGTCAACGTAGATAAGGGCTCGGAACGCGGGCTGGCCTCTGATTGGCTGCAACGGGTGGAGCAAAAATGACTCGGGGTATAGGGAAAATAACACGGGTTTTTTTTCCGGGGGTTTATCTCGAAATCTAAGCAAAATCGTATGTAAAAATTTATCGAGTCGATTTAGCAGATTTTTTTGAACAATTTGATAGGTCATAAGTGCCACTTTATTGCAAATTCGAAAAGACTGTTTCAGTTTAAAAGTACTCCCAAAAGTGAGTTACTCAAACACTGCTCAAAACAGCCAAGCATGTAATCACACTATTGTGCGTACTTTTAAACTGAAAAAGTCTTTTCGAATTTGCAATAAAGTGGCACTTATGACCTATCAAATTGTTCGAAAAAATTTGCTAAATCGACTCGTATAAATGTTTACGTACGATTTTTCTTAGATTTCGAGATAAAAGCCCCCGGGAAAAAAAATCCCGTGTTATTTTCCTATACCCGAGTCATTTTTGCTCCACCCGTTGCAGCCCAAACAGAGGCCAGCCCGCGTTCCGAGCCCTTATCTACGTTGACCACGCAGGCCTTCCCTTCAATTGCGACTCTTGTTTACTCTTTGATTGTGACCAAATAATTTTAGCATGTATTTTAACCATCGGAAGTGGAATCTATTGATAAAGTGCAATGGACCAGTTACATCGCTGCTATCTCCTTGGCCAATTGTTTTTTACATGGTGGAAGTAAAAAGGTGGAGGCATTATTGGTACCCGACCTACGACACAACGTGGCAGAGATGAGCCAGAGAGCCACGTGACTGGCGAGGCGGGACGCACTACGCACCACCCCTATAACGAACGTAACCTGCAAAGCAGGTGTCATTTGTTATTTCAAAATTCAAACATTGGCAGCATTGTTGAAGACGCAATACAAAAATCCTCTGGAGACGGGCGCTTTCATGGAGCTTCCTGCAGTCTAATTTAAAAAGATTACTAAAATCGATAACTTTTCAGGGAGAATCGGGTTGGATTTTTCTGAATACAAGTGTACTAATTTTACTGAAACAGTCAGAGCCGTTTATTAATAGCACAGGTTTTTTCCAGTTATTTAGCGTGGTTATACTTCAAAAGAACAATTTTATTATTTGATTGAAATTGGAACTTCTGATTACTGAAATAAACAACCTCGATAACTTTCAAAAAATAATCGATTATGTCATCGAAAAAGCCTTCACGAACACCAACTTTTGAGGTGCCTCAAATTTATTCTCTGTCCTTAAACAGCGCTCCGAATCTTTTAAACTTCTAATGCTTATTGATATTCTTCAAGACAATGTTTTCGAATGTCCCTGTGCAAAAATTATGGGATTAAAATGCCGGAAAGAGGAGATCACGATGTCCTAACAGCCGCGATTTAAAGTAATTTGTTTAGAGTGTAGATTCCTTAGATTTTGACAAAGCGAGGCCACGTGTGAACGTTTTTAAATTTGTTTTGATAAACATTGCAGCTTACACGAACAAATAGCTAAGGCATTGGGGCTCTAGTTATTTGGAAATCTTGTTTTTCGACATTTGAATTTATGCAAAAGTATCGATTTCTCAGGGATTCAGTGAATGCTCCGACAATCGATTATTTTACATAGGTTTTAAAAGGGGAGAATCCGTTGTAGCCACATTGCACGAGCCGCCACTGACCTAAGGAGTCGCCAGTCAATAGGTATTTAATTTGTCGAATTTTTCCCCCCAAGAATCTTTGTAAGGAACGTTGTCTCGCCCAAAACATTAATAAGACAGCAGAAAAAAAAAGAAAACTCACGTCGTTTTCTTCAAGATGATTTTTCTAATCTTTGAAATAAATTTACCGTTTCCATGAGTGATAGCAGTGGCATAGCGTGAAATTCGGAAAGTTGCAATTCGTCCTTTTAAAACCCAAGACAAATATCGAACCCTTGGGTGCTCAATGAACACCTTCGTATTCGACCTTTTACCTGGGTTCAAATGGACAAAACGCCACGTTGTGTCAAAAAGAACGCTACGCCCCTGAGTGATATAGCTGCGGTTTAGTCGTAAAACTGCGGTAGACGGAGGTGGGGGATGGGAATTTAGAATGGTTTGACGAGGAGAGTAAAGACAGGAGAATCTGAGCCGAAACAAAGATCAAGAGGAGCCGAGAGAATTATTTAAAAATAATGTTTAAATCTTCAATTCGGTATCAATTTTCTCGCTACGTCAAGCGCAATCCGAATCTTAAGTCAGAATTTCAAAATTTTAACGTGACAAAAAATTTCATTTTCTGTTGAGTGTTACGTAGTGGGAATGGAAAAGGGTCGGAGACGCCGGATCGGACGCGGGACAATAAAACTGAAAACAATAAGACCAGCCAGCATGCGAGTGAAACGACCCGAGGTGCGGGGCCGATTCTATACCTTCAGCTCAGCGCAGGTACCTCCAACCCCATTCCCTTGCTATGTACTGCTATATACTTTATATACTTCTCGGTCGCGATCCGTTGACGGAGTTTGCCAACGTTTGCCTACCTTTGCCTACCTTCGCCAACCGAGGTTTGCTAACGTTTGCCTACCTTTGCCTACCATTTTTACTAGGGGGAGGTTATGTATGGTCTCCTTCACACTTTTCCAGACCCTGGAAGTTATGTAATGGATTCTTGAGCTGTTGTGGCTCCTGGAGGTTATGTAATTGATTTTATTACACTTCTCCAGCCCCTGGAAGTTATTAATGGATTCTTGAGCTTTTGTGGCGTCGGGAGGTTAGGTAAATGATTTTATTACACTTCTACAACATCTGGAAAGGTGCTAGCACCATCATTCATAGTGCCAACAACGTAGCACCACCAGCACCATGAGCACCATTAGCACCATAGAGCCGAGCACCATCAGCCATGGTGCCAGCCACATAGCATCATGAGCACCATGCATCCGAGCACCATCAGTCATGGTGCCAGCAACATAGCACCATGAGCACCATGGGCAACATGAACACCATCACTCATGGTGCTCATGGTGCTATGGTGCTAAAATTTTTACCAGGGACTAAAAAAAAAAAAAAAAAAAAAAAAAAAAAAAAAAAAAAAAAAAAAACTGTTGTGGTTGCTTTAACAAAACGCCTGGGGGCTCCGAAAAACGGCCAGACATGTGTTTAGTATTAAAGCTAGGACATATTTTTCGGGAGTCACTTGTTTCCCACTCTTCTTGAGGAGAGGGGGTTATATTGTACATACAGGGTGTAAAAAAAAGGAGCAGCTCCGAATAACTCGAGTTTGGGTTCGAATTTCAAAAAACGCTGAAACACGGGTTCCATTATTTTGAGGGGGACATCTTTTAGGGGTTGCCAAATTCCAGGCCCCCCCAGGGGGGCGGGTACGGGGGTCACCGCCCCCCTAAATCACATTTCTCAAATGGCGACCCCTTATTTTTATTACATAACTTTGAAGAACATCAAATTTTAAGCATTTTGGCGCAAACCGCAGGTCGATATCTTTTTTCGTGTTCGAGATATCGAAAGTCAAACTTCGATTTTGACCCATTTTCGAAAATTCATAACTCCCACTAAAAAAGTCGGAATTTAAAAAACTATTAGCATAAAATGCTCTACAAAATAAGTCCTTTTCAGAAAAAAATACAACTGTCCAGGAAATTTGAATTTTAGGCTCCGAAAAAAATATTCAAAATTTTCGAAAATTTTGAATCGGCGATATTCTTGTAAAACGGCCAGAATCGACAATTTTGGCTTAAAACCTGTTGGCTGAGTCCGAATGAGCGATGCAACTCTAAAGTCCCCAAAACCCCATTAAAGCCCGAGAGAGAGGTGTTTCCTGACTCTACATTTAGCAGTGTTCTCATACTGAGTTTGATCATTTTAAAGGTGATTTTGAGACTTTCTTGAGCTTTTAAGCGCTTTGCATCGCTCATTCGGACTCAGCCAACAGATTTTAAGCCAGAATTGTCGATTCTGGCCGTTTTACAAGAATATCGCCGATTCAAAATTTTCGAAAATTTTGAATATTTTTTTCGGAGCCTAAAATTCAAATTTCCTGGACAGTTGTATTTTTTTCTGAAAAGGACTTATTTTGTGGAGCATTTTATGCTAATAGTTTTTTAAATTCCGACTTTTTTAGTGGGAGTTATGAATTTTCGAAAATGGGTCAAAATCGAACTTTGACTTTCGATATCTCAAACACGAAAAAAGATATCGACCTGCGGTTTGCGCCAAAATGCTTAGAATTTGATGTTCTTTAAAGTTATGTAATAAAAATAAGGGGTCGCCATTTGAGAAATGTGATTTAGGGGGGCGGTGACCCCCGTATCCGCCCCCCTGGGGGGGTCTGGAATTTGGCAACCCCCCTAAAAGATGTCCCCCTCAAAATAATGGAACCCGTGTTTCAGCGTTTTTTGAAATTCGAACCCAAACTCGAGTTATTCGGAGCTGCTCCTTTTTTTTTTACACCCTGTATATATGTGCGGGTATCAAATAGTAAAAGTACGGCATGCACTTTTATTATAAATTCAATCAATTTGTTTACCCTTCTGTTGCAGTGAAGTGACGGCTCGTGCAATGTGCATGACAACAATGTGTGCAATATTCATGCGGATTCTCTCCATTTAAACCTACATAAAATCCTAGAATAAAACATACGTAAAATAATCGATATTTGGAGAGTTTACTGAATCCCTGAGAAATCGATACTTTTGCATAGGTTCAAATGGCAAAAACCATGGTAACAAAACAGCACGAGCCGCCATTGCTCTGAAGAGTATTCAAGTCAGTGAGTTATGCATTGTTATCACTTATCAGTATTCGTTGTAAAGTTTTCGTGTCATCAATATTTCAATATAGCCCTCTCTACTGCATGATTTATTTTATCCTGGTCTATAAGAAATCGGGGAAAAATCTCCATGGGACAGATGAAAAAATAAAATTCACCTGTCAGATTGTTCTTTGATATATGCTTGATTACCCTAAGAGCATGGCAAAAAAAAAAAAAACAAAACAAAAAACAAAAACCAAAAAGTTATCGGGAGGTAACATCATGCAGCGATGGGAGGGGGGGGGGGTTTAGATGGTTAAAAATTTTAAGATGAATCTCTCTGTTGATTGATTGTAATTCCGTACAACTATGCCCCCGCCAAAAAAAGAACAAAAAAAAAACCCCAACTCAACATAACCTGACCAAAAAAAAAAAATACATAATCTACAAAGTTTGATTCCATTGATGCATGATTTTATCTGAAGGTAACTAGATACAATCTCATTGATACAATATAAGAACTTAATACATTGCAGAACAGGTACTTTGAATGGTGAAAATAGAAACTGGATTTCTTGCAACTGAGAATTTTCCCTGAGTCGTCAGTTTGAGGTAAGTCTATTAAATTAATATTCAAAATGACTGAGTCAGACAACCCGGAACCGCACACCACTAGCAGGTCCAATAAATTTTCCTTCTCTCTCTCTTTTCCTATTTGAATGCATGTGTTAGGAAAGGATAGGAGAGGGGTCGAAAACCACGTGACTGCCCCTGATGGGAGGGGAGGGGGAGTGTAAAAAGGGATGCATGTCGAGTAGTTGTGATTCAGAACCATCTTTCCGGAGGACCAGTTTCGACTCTATGAGACGCTCGGAGTCGACGGATTAATTACTATACACAAATGTTTTCTTGACTTATTTTTAATGCCGCGTTAAACATTGATGTATAATCGGTAAACAAAGTTGCGTTTAAGACAATTCTTAAATTCATAGGACACCTCAAATTTTCTGCATGATTTTGATGAGTATCACTGAAAAAAAAAAAAAAAAAAAAAAATCTGATGGTTTAACAATTAATTCTAATGGTGAAAATCGTGATGGCAAAATGGTTTTGTTTCTTCATTTAACAAAGTGAAATACTGAATCAATAAAACAGTATACCTACCTGTTAAACTAACGACATAAGAATTCAATCAACCTAAAAATCCCCAATGGTGGTTACGCAGGTTACCCATTGAACTGCCACTCTAGATACATTTATAGCTCGTTGGTATACCAATAATTGACATAATAAATCTCGGACGATGAAAAAAAATATATATGTCGATATCGAGAAGCTGAAAACTATGTCAACTCTTAGAAAATCCATATCTCCAAACCTGCTGTCAATTTACCGTGCCTCAGTTGTAAATATCCAATCACGAATGGTTTATAATTCGATGCAAGAATAAAGCAAAATAACAAATTTTACTATAAGGGCCGGGACACCATACTCTGGTTCAGTGGAGGTGCGTGCAATCTGGCATTGTATATTATATGCATTTCGTCCATCTAAACCCATGTAAAATATCGACTTGAGGGAGTGGATTGTACATCCTTGATGTTTCGACCTTTTTTAAATTCAACGTTGCTAGATTCAGCGGCGAGGCGTGAAATCATAAAAAGCGCTAAAATCGAGTAACTTTACGCCGATGACCGCTTGGCGCGCGACGAACCATCTGTCATCGGCTATGGCCAAACGGTTGACGACTTGACGAGCACGAGAAGTCGTCAACGTTGATGGCCATCACCCGACACAGCGTTGCCACATTGTGAAATTAAATTAATAATTAAATCAAGCCCCGCCTTGGCTCCGCCCCTTCCGATGAACATCGGAAAAGCAAAATGCGAGCAATAACTGCCGATGACCATCAAACGGCTTTCGATAACGCAAAGGAAAATACGACTATTATCTAATGATTTCAAAGATCGGCCAACCGACTGACATTTTGACCATTCAATCGAAAAAAGAAAATATTTGTGGAGTGGTCTAAACTTAACCGTAAATTTTTTCGTGTGAGATGAGATATATACGTTATCAGCTTAGAAAAAAAAAGTGACTAAAAATATGAAAAAATGTCGAAAATAGAGGCTGGTTACATGTTTTCTCCCATTAGCAGCGAAATCCACCCATACCCTCTTAAGCACGGCAACTCACGATGGATGTTATACCATGACGTCAACACTGAATATTTTGATGGCTCCTACATAACTTGAGATTACATCAGTAGACACAAATTCGACGAAAAGTCGGTTGCGATGCTTCACTTCTCAACCGCTCTTCTATTCATTGGCACATTTAAGTTTCATTTTTTTTTTTTTTTTTTTTTTTTTTTTTATTCTTTTTTTTAAGTTAACATTTTTAATGTTTCCCCTTTTTTTCCTTCCAATTTTATTTTTTTACCTTTTAAGGTAGCACATGGATTTAAGGTAGCATCACTAACCTCGAGTAAAGTTCACTTGTCCCGCCAAAGACCGGTCGTCACTGTGCCTCATTGCTCGTGCAAAATGCTACGCAGCATCATACTTTACTCCGGTGCTCTAACATTAGTTTTTTGTGCGGTGGAAATTTACGCGAGGGCCGATGGGAAACGATCCCCTGTCTCTTCTTTGTCTAAGACTAAAAGTTTCATGAGAAGATACAATCCCATCGACACGCGCAAATTAATGTCAGTGAAGTTACCTAAAAAAGTAGCTGAAACTCTGGTAAGTACACAGCTCACGACCAATGTGCGTCATTATTTATGGTCCTACGTTAGGGTTTTGCTTACTTTCAAAATTGAAGGAGTACCACCGCTAAAAAGCAATCTTAGTGGGTTTGAAGAGACACCTATACTCTGTTCGGGATAAGAAGTCCGATGAGACGTCAGGTAAACGCACTATATTGCAACGCAGCGGTTCCCGTGCCGTCGATTCTCAGCCACTTCGTTCGTTCAAGAGACCGGCCTTTCAGACCCTTTTATTTGAAGAGACAATGCCGTGAACTGACCAATTATACAGTCCAACGCCCACTCGAAAATTAAACTTTTGCGGCATTCGCGAATTTCGAATAACCGACTTTAAATTTAAATTCTGCTCGACGTGCACAGAAAAATGATACCCAACGGCGGCTCAAGGAGTAATTTTTCAAAGATTTTGGCATTCCTGATTGAGTGATTCCAAGAAGCTGTAATCTTTGAAAAATTACTCCTTGAGCCGCCATTAGGAATCATTTTTCTGTGCGCGTTGAGTAGAATTTAAATTTAAAATCGGTTATTCAAAATTCGCGAATGCCGCAAAAGTTTAATTTTCGAGTGGGCATTCGAAGGAGGGTATAATTGGTCAGTTCACGGTATTGTCTCTTCAAATAAAAGGGTCTGAAAGGCTGGTCTCCTGCGAAAGAACGAAGTGGCTGAGAATCGCCGGCACAGGAACCGCTGCGTTGCAGTATAGTGCGTTTTTACCTGACTTCCCATCGAACTTCTTATCCCGAACAGAGTATAGATCAAGGATTTTGAAGGGGGGGGGGGATTATTTTAACCCATACGCAGAGGGGCCTAATGCCACAGCCTAATCAAAATTGTGACTTGGGAGTTGGATACGTCAATATCCTTTAAGAAGTAGTGGAATTGTGGTTTAGGGTAATTCTTTTTTTTTTTTAGTTCTTTAACCTTCGCACTTCTGAAAGGGTCAATTTTGATTACACACCAAATTACACATTTTTTATTCACTTGTTGGCTCGTATTCATAAATGGCCTCATTAGGAGCGAACGATTAAGAAAAATCACAGAAAAATTGTTGGCCTCAAAGCCCGCTAACTCGGCAAATTCTTGAAGGGTTGATGCATCAAACTCCCAAATATTCATTCTTTTCTTTTCAAGCCATGACTTAGGCCCTTTTGAGACGGAAACATTCGGGGTCCCCCCCCCAAATTCTTACGAGCATCTCATATCAATAAAGAATATTTTAAGCGGCGAAAATCCTGGAATTTATCTCTTAAAACAAAAAAAAAAACAAAAAAAAAAAAAACAAAAAAAAAAAAAACGCATTACCTTGCATACTGGTCTTATGAATATGTAACGTGTTGCACTAGGTTTGAGTTGTATACCTGCCTGGGACGATTGATCAAAGGCTTATCCATCGAATTATATTGAGATTAGTTTTAACCAATGACGCGGAGGCGGCTCAAGGAATGCGATGTATCCATATTTACTCTATTTAAAAGTATGAAAAAGTATCGATTTCTTGAGGGTAAGGTCCCTTGACCATCGATACTTTTCTATAGTTTTAAATGGAGAAACATCGATACATCGAATTGCACGAGCCGCCACTGCTATGAAGCAGGCAGGATCTCTTCTATCTATCTCACTTTACCTTTGAGTGTGTAAGTTGGGAAAGGATAGAAAGTGGGGTTTTATGCCCTTATCTATCCTTGTCTAACAGTCATGATTCAATAGAGAAAAGAGAGAGACATAGTATCGCGTACCGCATAACCGTAGTCTGGTATTAACACAAGAATTTCTGGTCAAAGTACTAGACCTTCTGTCGTTCACAAATCGTTGTGCTTCAGGTAATATGACTAAAATCTGGTATTATGACTATCACTTTTTTTTTGTGAACTGTTACATACTGTAATTAATTGACAGTTGTGAAATTTCAGTCGGAACCTGTCATTTAAAGTCGGAATCCTCTTTATTTGTTGTCAAAATTATTTTAGTCGAAATCAAATTATAATTAAAGGAGTCAATGATTTAAACAAAAAACAAACGAACCTATACGAACTCTTGCAAAGGTTCACATGCTGCCATCAGGGACTTGAACCGCTAAGAAAATATCGGCTCGGTTCGGTTCACGGTTCAAGCCTTCATAAAAACCCGGTTCGCGGTTCGGAACCGGTTCGCGATGACTTTAGGTTCAGTTCCGACCGGTTCACAGAAGTGCGAACCGGTTCGAACCGCGGAGTTGTGAACCGGAGTCTTGAACCGGTTCAGTTCCAATGATGCGCTTTGTTTTGGCATTTTCTCATTGACACGTAATTTTCCTAGATAGTAAATAGAATAACCTATGAAATGATTTAAAATATTGCTTGGCTAATAATAATATAGAAGTGATTTGGATAATAAAGGGAACCAGCGGGCCGATCCTTGAAATTCAAGACTTTTGGGTAGACTGGATAAGAATGGGAAACGGTGATTGGTGGAGATGAGTCACGTGGTTGCCCAGTCTAATCAAAATACGGAATGGATTAGATAATTTAGAAGCATGGCAGCCTGCCATGCTTCTGGTAATCTTTATTTTTTTCAGTGTAAAAGTAGGATATGTCTGGATCAACCATTCAATTGCCTATTTTCACTACTTTTTTTACAGTGCGAATGGGACTCGGTTGAACAAGATCCAGAAAACGTGGATGCATGGAACGAAGCTTGTCATATGGAATGTAAAAATCTTTCGAGGGCAGCTCGAAAACTTAGCAAGTCTCATCCGAAAAATTTCAGTATTCGCAAAGCGTACGGGTGCATGCGAATCAAAAAAGGCTGGTGTGAGTTCAATTGGGACGAAGAACAATTGCAGAAGGAAAAAAGGAAACCGGTTAAATGCATGTGTGAAAGACTTGTGTATGATCGTGACACTGGTGAAGAATCTTCGATGTGCACAACAGCCGCCACCTGTCGTTATAAAATACAATCCTTAGCTGTTCTTGGCAACGCGGAAATTTTGGGTAGAGCAGCAGCCCGTAGAGTGAAAAATAAATGGATTGACAGAGTAAAAGCCGTAAAGCATAGATACGGGCAGAGGCAGGGTGACAATAAGAAATCAATCTGAATCTAAAACTGAATCTGAAACTGAACCTGAAAGCGAGCCGGACATTAAACCTGAAATTGAATCCGAAACTGAACCTGAATAATGAAAACTAATCGTCAACACTCACGTTAAATTTTAAAAGTGGTTTTAGTTCTGACGTCATGCGGTAGAAAAGTCCGTCGCGTGTTCCAAACTATCCCTCTAAAGGGGTGTCTCCACCTGCGAATTTAAAAGCGCGAATATACTGATTGAGCCAATGAGTGCCTTGAAGTCGATAGGTCGAGTCCGATGTATCGACAACAAAGAAGCTCATTGGCTCAATCACTTTATTCGCGCTTTTAAATTCGCAGGTGGAGACAACCCTTAACTCTCGAGTAACCCCCATTTACTGCTATATCTCACTCTTGTCACTAACCGCGGAAAAAAAGACTGGTAGAATTTACCGTCTGCATAGTTGATTTTGGCGTCTACAAGCAAGAATGGCGAATTGAACCAAAATATGGTAAATGCAACGTACATTGTAGTAAATTAAGGTAACATGTTGAAACTACATTTTACCATAATCTAGCAAAATGTACCATACTTGCTAGCAGACTCCAAAATCAGTTATGCAGATGGTAAATTCTGCCAGTCTTTTTTTTTCCCCGTGTGCATTGAGAGATGTATGAAATTTTTCGGAAGCAATATTAATTTCTCGAGATAGAACAATACGATTTTGATAGTAAAATATAGAGAAATAAAAAGTCCCTGTTCACAAATGTCAACTCTAGAAAGAGATATGGCTATGCACGAGGTCCACGCGGGAGTGGAGGAGATAGTTTCGAACGCTGCCCTAGTTATTATTTCTCAGCTAATAATGACCGATGAGTGCAATTGTTATGATTGTTTGCTAACCGCTAACTTGGTACTAATATCGTCTGTTCCATGCACAGATGTCGTTTTTTTAAGTGTTTAAAGCCTTTTTTATTCCACCGTTGATTTCACTAAAAGGTTATAGAGTTCAAACCAGAGGATGACTCCGCACTGAAAAAAAAAATCAGCTAAATTTAACTAATTTCAACTTAAAAGTATGGACACCACTTAAAACTGTTAGTTTAACTATTTGAATTAGTAAAATTAACTCCCTGCCGTGTTAATTAACATGGCACGGAGTTATTTTTACTAATTCATATATTCAAACTAACAGTTTTAAGTGGTGTCCATACTTTTAAGTTGAAATTAGTTAAATTTAGCTGATTTTTTTTTTCAGTGCGTCATGCACGATAATATAAACGCTGATCAGTAATAATATTTTCTCAATCAGTGTAATCACCAGTGGCGAAGCGTGAAATTAGGCAACAATGTATTTTCTTCATTTGAATTTACCAAAAAAGTCGAACGCTCCAGTCATCGGCGATGACCAGGCATTTCGACCTTTCTAATGTGTTTAAATGGCCGTTAAATTATTCAAATATCCTCAAATTTGTTTGAGATCAGTCGTGACAACTCTACCGACTGAGAAAAGATTATATCGATCAGAACATTGCCGAACATTACTACAGTCATACACTGAACTGAACTGTGTGCCTAATTTTTTGCTCAAAACCGGTTGCAAATCATTGGAGAATTGAAAAATGTCAGTTTAAGTATACACAAAGCGGCGACTTTGATACCATGAAGTCGCCGCAAAGGTCTGGGAGGTTTTTGATACAAACTGCTGCTATGATAATCAGTTCATTATTAGAGTTTCTTGTGAGGCTATTGTAATGTAACAAATAAATTACTATCGTTACTGTCCAAAATTTATCAGTATATTTTAGTTTCTCTCGCCTTGAAATTAAGTCTGTTCATCTGTAATAAGTATCTTAATATTTACCATGGGATCTGCGTTGCAATCGCAATTAAATTCAGATTATAGTTTAATTTTAAAAGTGTTTTACTCTAAATTGCTGAAAGTGGTATTAATAAGGAAAACCGGTGGTGGGTGGGGGGGGGGAGGTGTCCCTCCTAATAGCCTAATTATAAGTGGCGGTAGCCACTAACGGTCAAGAAAAAAAAAAGAACAGAGAGAGCTACCCGCCTACTTATTATACACACAGCCCCCGGTTTTCGCCACTTTGCCGGATTTTCGACCGAGTTAGCCGCGATTCAGCCTAAACCGTAGAAATAAACCCTATAACATGTGGTATTGGCGGATAGAGCTCGTCAATTCCGATCGAACTGCGGAGCGATTTTTATTTTGGCTCAAGAATAAGAGAGTAATGTTAAAAAAACAAAAGAAAATGAGGGGTTTTTTACGCATTTGACCCGTTTCGAAGGGACTTTATTGCCCACAGCTAGCGCAGTAACCGCAACTCGTATCAAACCAAATAAGGTCTTATTTTATTCTCCATATCTCAGTGATGTGCCTTTCGAAGAGTTTTTTAAATTTCATTCGAATTTGACGAAGAAATCGTCTAAATTCCAACACTCCTTTTTCGGCATCAAAAAGCTCTCCATTGTTTACACCGCAAATCACCGGTTTCATCCATCAGTCATCATGACATTCATAACCTCCGATGTCTCAACTCAAACCCTCAACTAGAATGTAAACAGCAAAGCGAACTCTGAGCGAACTTTACACATTTGGATATTTATTATCTCACCAATTAACCTTTTTATAAAATTCTGCATTACCTTTCGATTTATCTTTTTCGTTACCCGTACCTCCTTTTCGAAATATGATTTATTGAGCGACTGCTCTCTTTAAGTTTCAAGTCCGTGATGAAATCACTTTCACCGGTACTTATCTACACTATAGGTGCTAAACGTAGGTAATTAAACTTCATGGAAAGTGTTTCCATCACTTTGAATCACGTGTAAATTTGGAGAGCACCTAATTACACCTTTATAGATCTGCATAGCTCTGAACCTGGTGTAGGTGTAGTGTGCAATTTCCAGTTAGATCCTCTGTCTAGTGTAATGTAGGTTAGGAATGTAATTATTGTGTCTCTAGGTAAGTACATACTCCTCATCAAATTGATTGGAACTCAGATTTGTGGATCATTCCTCTGTGATTTTATCATTCATTTCAGTCAACCAAATCAAACGTAGGTAAGTCTTGTATCAGCCAACCCCATCACAGATTTTCCCTATCTCCGTTGTATTTTATGTTTCCGCTGTTGGCAGATACCATTCTTCTCTTCATTAAATTTGGTAGACTAAAGTCAATGATCACTCCACTGATTTGATGTAAATACCTAAATGCTATTCCTAATGAATCCTGCTGTTCATCCTAAGGCAACGATCAAGTTTCCCGACTAAAACATAATTTACGGGAGAGCTGCGACATTCTAAGTTGATTGCCAGTGAACGAAAAGTAGTTATGAATAAATTAGTTCTGCATTTCATTTGTCTCTGCAAGATATTTGAAGGTTGAAAGCAGATACTACTTACACAATTAAATCTGATAAGACACGGTGTAACTGAAAACCCGTTATATAAGTGTTATCAAGTTTTGCTGAAAGCTTCTTAATTCTTAAAAATAAAAATATCCAGCAAATGAAGTAACTTTAGTAGTATGATGCGAATCAATTTCATTCCCAGAGGGGCTCATAGATCTGACTTCAGCTGAAAGAATATCTAATAACTGAATCTGTTGATGCCAGCCGCAAATGCAGGAAGTTTAGGAATGATCACCAGCGCTTTGCACGACGCACGTTGCATTACGTGCAGTTATAGGTTTTGAGAGATAGGTAAGAGTTAATGTGCCATGTCTTGTTAGAGTTGTAATGTCTGGTTATACAAATAAGGTTTTACAAGGCAAATGTTTGATGACAATAGTAACTCCAGGTTGGTTCACATCAGACCAACTTAGCTTGCCGCAGCGGCGTTTCCGTTGAATTTGTGCTAAATTATTGCAGGAAAGACCATCAAGTGAAACTTAGTGCCATTTAGTTCTAAATCTCATTACTCAGGAGCCTCCTGTTAATTTCCAACAAACAGCACTGTTAACAACTACGTAGAATCATAGATCGGATGCAAATAATGAGTAACTTTGCCGTGAGAATGCCTTAAACTTAAGTTAACATGGCTAAGTTGGCTGATTTCAGTGATTTCAGCAGAACTTGAAGGAGCCAATCTATGAGCGTTGCTCCTACCTAATTTAATCTAACATCGTTGAGAGGGTTGATGAGGTAAGATAGATGGTTAAAATAGACGCACATAATTTCATGAGCTCCAAAGTGTAGAATTGAGAGATGATTGTCTAAGCTGTCTCTAAAATCAACCATTGCTGAAAGGCAGGAATAGAACATTAGAACAAACCTTTCAGAACAGATTGAAGTTTAGAAAGACATTGAAACCGTCAACCGTGCCAATCAAAGTAACAACGGAAGAGTTGAAACGCGCTAAGTAGACCACTTCCTTAGGAACGCTAGTAGTACAAATTTTACACCTTAACCATTTAATAGAGTAGAAGCTATCACATAGGAATTTATTTTTATCATCAAATGAGGGATAAAATTGAGGCAAAATTTCTTCACTCGTTAACTTTTCCCTTCAATACCGATGAATGATTCCACAAAAATTAACTTAGAAAATTGATTTGCTTTTGTTTACATTTGGACATTATACCCCACATGCTCCAAAACTTTCGCATAGTATCCAATATATTCTTCTCAAAACACTTGCCTGGAAGAGGTCGATAGGTAGGCAACCAGCTTTACGGTGTGGGTCAAGAAGTTAGAAAAACAAATAGGATAGTAACTTTTTTGAAAATTAATTGAAAATCATGATTTATCAATGGAAATTATTCCATAGCTTGGTGCTAATCATCCTCAGCTTTATAGCAAGAGCAATGGAGGATTTATGTGGTTTGCCACTCTAAAAGACCACAGGCATTATGAATAAAATTCAGAGTCAAGGACCTGGCACGAAAGGGGTGCGCAGGCAATCTAAACTGGAAATTTACATAAGGTTGTTGTGACAGCCAAATTCTTTTAATATATTAACCTACCAGTGCTCAAAAAGAGAAAAGGTACTCGTGCCTCTCTCTTATTATCTAGCGGCATGATCCTTATTCTTTATAACACGCTTTAATGCTTCATTAGTTAGAAGTGATCGGCTTCACAGAAACTTATAAGTGAATGAGCAGTAATAAATCATTGTAGAATTGAGACTACAACCTGTTTCTACCAAAAATGATTTGAAATTTCACGAAAAAACTCTCTCTTGGCTGAGCTCAAAGGCTCTACCAAAAACGGCGTGAAATTTACACAAAAACTCTCGTCGGGACGAGATTGCAGAACAAAAACGGTCAAGCAAAAAAACATTAAAACCCCGCTCCGTTGTGTTTTATGGCTTAAAACGGCCTGATATGATGCCACACAACGGTCAAGTCTGCTGCTTGAATTTACTCTCAACACCGTGGATGGAATTTACCTCCTTGTAATTATTCAAGTAACTTTTCTCAAGTTTAAATAATAACTTTCGACCTTCAACCCGTATCTTTGGTCTAAAGTATGTACCTGGCATCACCAGTCCCCACTATAGCTCGAGTATCTAACTGTAAGTGGGTTTGGAGCGCCTTCAATTAATTTGATACTTCTCCTGCGTACACTAAGGATGTATCAATTGCATAGTCGCCTCTGCTAAGGCGATGGTTGTCGTCCTCTCTGTAAATAGAGTCTCTCACAACCAAAGACGCTTGGCCTACACCGCTACCGCGGTGCGGCGAGTACAATTCTTAATTTTGACAAAAGTACTTGGTGTTGATCGATTCGCTGTGCGAATTGGAAAAAATTGGAAGGATTGCGGGGGAAAAATTATTTAATCAATAAAGAAATTGAAAAAAATAAGGGGGAAAATACTTGAACCGTGACATTGGACAATTTGATTAAGTGGAGATTCGAGCCAAGAAGACATGGGCTAAGGCGCAGCTGTGGGGAAATAGAGTCACGGTTCAAGTATTTTCCCCCCTTTTTTTTTCAATTTCTTTATTGATTAAATAATTTTTCCCCCGCAATCCTTCCAATTTTTTTCCCAAATTTGCACAGCGAATCGATCAACACCAAGTACTTTTGTCAAAATTAAGAATTGTACTCGCCGCACCGCGGTAGCGGTGTAGGCCAAGCGTCTTTGGTTGTGAGAGACTCTATTTACAGAGAGGACGACAACCATCGCCTTAGCAGAGGCGACTATGCAATTGATACATCCTTAGTGTACGCAGGAGAAGTATCAAATTAATTGAAGGCGCTCCAAACCCACTTACAGTTAGATACTCGAGCTATAGTGGGGACTGGTGATGCCAGGTACATACTTTAGACCAAAGATACGGGTTGAAGGTCGAAAGTTATTATTTAAACTTGAGAAAAGTTACTTGAATAATTACAAGGAGGTAAATTCCATCCACGGTGTTGAGAGTAAATTCAAGCAGCAGACTTGACCGTTGTGTGGCATCATATCAGGCCGTTTTAAGCCATAAAACACAACGGAGCGGGGTTTTAATGTTTTTTTGCTTGACCGTTTTTGTTCTGCAATCTCGTCCCGACGAGAGTTTTTGTGTAATTCTTAGTACCAGGATCCGGTAGTAAGGTATGACGGATCTGGATGATTACCTGTATTTTAAATACATTTGAACAAATAAAAGGTAAGGAATCAGGCAATTTACTATTATCAAACAACCAACTACTGGCGCATCGAAGTTCATTGAAAAAGTTCATTTTTTCCATTATTATGGGATAGGAAGGAGTCTCCTCTTGAAAAATATAATTATATTTTAGTAGAAAGCCATATAGGTCTCTCTTTTTTATAGTTGTTTATCGTTCTAAAAATCATTTTAATGTGTCTGGGTATGCAAGCTGAAAACCCCGTATTTTCTGAAATCGATATTACTGGATGGGTCTGTTGCAAACTTTTGCTACAACGATTAAGAGTGTTGAATCTAATGTGAAATTGCCTGAAAAGTCGGCGTTTAATGAAATCCAAGATGGCTGAGAAACATCAAGAAAGAACCTTATTCAAAATGAGCCATTTTGGCCCTGAGGAATTTGTTTTGGATTATTCTTCCAATGGATAGAGCATCGTTTCGCGGTTCTAAAACTGGGTTTGTTTTTGTCTTAGCCCCTCTAGGAGTGGCGGGGGAGGGGGTCAAAGTTGAAACCTATTTTCGTCAATAACTTTTCACCAAATTAAGCTACGACTCTCAATTTTAAACCAAAATGCTCAGCGTAACAAGAGCTTTCTTTTGATGTATATGATAGTGCATTTATCTCAATTTTCAAGGTAAAAATTGCAATTTTTTGTTTTTTACAAACCCAAATTTTTTAAAATTTGCAATTTTTAAAGATGAAAACCATCTTCGATTTTTTTCAAAAACTATCTAAAAGAAAGTCCTTTCTTTGTTCTTTCAAATGGCGCAAAGTTCATTTGTCGGCAATGAATACTCTCGGAGATATGATCGGTCAAAGTTGGCAAGGTCGCGAAAATTCTTGAAAGTTGCGTGCTCCAAGGGTTCGTATTTTGCGCCTCCTTCCGTACAGTCACGAAAGTTGAAAGTCACGAGCTTATGCAAGTTGTCAGAATGACTTCTGCGCAAGGGGGGTGGGTATTTTGGGTGGCGTAGGGGCATAATTATCGACGGAAATCGGTATGCAGTGTTGCCAAATATTGTCGAAACTAACATACGTTATGTGAAGGACAAGGAATACATTTAAAAAGTTGGATGGAATAGTCGGAATTTATGTTCTGAAAGGCAAACACAGCTGAAAATATGGTTAGTGGTAAACTGACGGATGAGAGATTTTGTAAGTACTATGTATCTCTTGCCTGACAGCCGCCTTGCACAAGCAGCTTCGAAAGTCGTCGACTCCGCTTATCTCCGCTAACTCACCTACAAATGGGATGACATCTGATAAAAGTACTATCTTTAACACACAGATAATGCACCGAATTGATACCGATGACATAAATTCCGACTATTCCATCCAACTTTATTTATGTATTCCTACAACTTTATTTATGTATTCCTACACATAACGTATGTTAGCTTCGACAACATTTGGCAACACTGCATACCGATTTCCGTCGATAATTATGCCCCTACGCCACCCAAAATACTCACCCCCCTTGCGCAGAAGTCATTCTGACAACTTGCATAAGCTCGTGACTTTCAACTTTCGTGACTGTACGGAAGGAGGCGCAAAATACGAACCCTTGGAGCACGCAACTTTCAAGAATTTTCGCGACCTTGCCAACTTTGACCGATCATATCTCCGAGAGTATTCATTGCCGACAAATGAACTTTGCGCCATTTGAAAGAACAAAGAAAGGACTTTCTTTTAGATAGTTTTTGAAAAAAATCGAAGATGGTTTTCATCTTTAAAAATTGCAAATTTTAAAAAATTTGGGTTTGTAAAAAACAAAAAATTGCAATTTTTACCTTGAAAATTGAGATAAATGCACTATCATATACATCAAAAGAAAGCTCTTGTTACGCTGAGCATTTTGGTTTAAAATTGAGAGTCGTAGCTTAATTTGGTGAAAAGTTATTGACGAAAATAGGTTTCAACTTTGACCCCCTCCCCCGCCGCTCCTAGAGGGGCTAAGACAAAAACAAACCCAGTTTTAGAACCGCGAAACGATGCTCTATCCATTGGAAGAATAATCCAAAACAAATTCCTCAGGGCCAAAATGGCTCATTTTGAATAAGGTTCTTTGTATGCATGCACCACGAACATCCAAGGATGGCCAACTTTGACAACCTCACTGGAAGTAGAGGTTATGCGTGTTTGTTTACGTTGTGATTGGTTGTGATCAAAGAGTAAACAAGAGTCGCAATTGAATGGAAGGCCTGCGTGGTCAACGTAGATAAGGGATCGGAACACGGGCTGGCCTCTGATTGGCTGCAACGTGTGGAGCAAAAATGACTCGGGGTATAGGGAAAATAACACGGGATTTTCGTTCCGGGGCGTTGATCTCGAAACCTAAGCAAAATCGTATCTAAACAATTTATACGAGTCGACTCAGCAGATTTTTCCGAACAATTTGATAGGTCATAAGTGCCACTTTATTGCAAATTCGAAAATACTGTTCCAGTTTAAAAGTACGCACAATAGTGTGATTACATGCTTGGCGTGTGTTCGAGCAGTGTTTGAGTAACTCACTATTGTGAGTACTTTTCAACTGAAACAGTCTTTTCGAATTTGCAATAAAGTGGCACTTATGACCTATCAAATTGTTCGGAAAAATCTGTTGAATTGCCTCGTATAAATTGTTTAGGTATGATTTTGCTTAGGTTTCGAGATAAACGTCCCGGAACGAAAATCCCGTGTTATTTTCCCTATACCCCGAGTCATTTTTGCTCCACACGTTGCAGCCAATCAGAGGCCAGCCCGTGTTCCGATCCCTTATCTACGTTGACCACGCAGGCCTTCCATTCAATTGCGACTCTTGTTTACTCTTTGGTTGTGATCGATATTGTGAGGTTGGTCATACTTGGATGTTCGTGGATGCATAAAAAATTGCTCGATATTTCTCCGCCATCTTTGATTTCATTAAACGCCTCTTGTGAGTTTATCAAATATTGTATTTTATGTTTTTCTGATGCCTCCAATGGACTTTCCAGACGATTTTACATTAGATGAAACTCTCTTAATCGTTGTAGCAAAAGTTTGCGAAAGACCCGTTGTTTTAAATTTCGTTTGTTCGAGCGATCGATTTTTGTATTTTTTTTATTTTCCTTCTTTTTTTCTGGAATATTTAAAGTTTATCGAAAAAGGGCCTTTTGAGTTTTGTTTCTCTTAAATTTTTAAGAAAGTTTAAAAAAAAAACAAAAAAAAAACCAAAAAAACAAAAAAAAAACAAAGTTTCAATGCAATGTTTGATGTAAAACGTCGTAACTGCACAGCAATCTGCTGATGTAGAGTTTTTTGTCTGAAAGCAAGTGATACCGAAATGCACAGATGCAACTTTTTTGCGTGTAGTCGATCGAAGAGAACTCTTATATCAAGAAAAGTTTTGGATATGTTACGTTCTGAGTCTAACCTAATTTAGAGACCATTATCGCTGGTTCGGTTTGAAAGTGCCAAGCCAATTCGTGATTTATAACTGCTCACATAGCTTCCTGAGGACGTTTACTTAACCCTTGTGAGCCTAAGGTATTTCGGTAACACAAAGGACTAAGGGGGGGTATTTTTGTACCCCAAGGATATTTTCATGCAGCACAGTCAGTATCAATAATTTTGAAACTTTAATGGATGGATTATGTACTCAGTACCCTAAGAGAGTAATTTATGTGAAATTTGAGTAAATTTTTGCTATGTTGCCAAATTTACACCTACTTTTAAAAAAAATGTCAAAATAAAAAAAATGGAAAAAATGAAATGAGGTACCATCTTATTTTTCCATTTTTGATGAATTTCCAATTTTTTTTCAATGATCTGACTAGATATTCTTAATCTACATAAAATTTCCGTAAAATTCACTGTAATAGATGGTTCCAAACTTAAAACTGGCAGGACGAAGGGGGGGGGGGGTATATTTGTACCCCAACACTTTAAATTTCTATAATATCCACAAAAATTCATAAAAATTAATGAAATTCGGTGGACGTGTTCTAAGTATTTTAACTTAAAATGTCATGAAGTCCCAAAAAATTTTGAGCAGTTTTGACAAAATGGCGTCAAAAAAACTGGCCTGGGGTACAAATCCACCCCCCCCCCTTAGGCTCACAAGGGTTAACACATCTTGCCACCTGTCATAACTCACCTGCTTTTTTTTTAACCCTATTACACCCTCATTCGTGCTCAACCTTCGAGCAAGACTGCAGCTTCTTCCGCCATTTTGCGACGGAGATATGAAGTTCTTCAGCGCACCGCATTTATTTCGAAAGTAATTTTCCCTATGATAGGGAATATCCACCTAGCACTGGCGCAACCAGGATATCTTCCATCTCTCTCATTTCCCATTTGAATGTATGAGTAGGAAAAGGACAGAAGGAGGGGGTTTTATCCCCTTGTCCATCCTTGTCTAACATACGTTTCTTAATGGAGAAAAGAGAGAGATGAAGAAACTCTCAGTGCGCTACTGCCACCTAGTGTTTTACAGTCCTACCTTTTAAATTGGTGTGATGATTATTTGATACTGCGCCATCAGATTGAAACACTTTATAAGGCTCGAGACCCAGAATACCACGGACGGCTCTTGAAGGTCAAAGTTCTGGAAGGGGGGGGGGCTTGAAAATTATGATTCTCTTTTTTTATGACCAGTTGACTGATTGTGAGTAAGGGCTTAAAACGTATGCATATGTATATTGTGTGCACGAGTTAAAAATCGGTATTCGTATCAGAGGCAATGGCGGATGCAGGGGGGCCACAGGGACATGTGCTCCCCCCCCCCCCAGAAGCCTCAAATGTTGCTCTTTTTTCAATAGAAAATCACTCAAAGCTGCTTCCTGTGATGTTTCAACATTCAAATTTTGTATGCCTGCCCCCTCCTCCCAAAATTTCTGGATCCACCACTGATCAAAGGTACGATAAAATATAGGTGTATAATGTATACATATACTAATTTCTTGCATAAAAAAAAAAAAAAAAAAAAAAAAAAAAAAAAAAAAAAAATCCAAGCATCTTTCCTGATTTTCATTCCTCCCCCCTTCAAAAGCCGCATGTGCAGAATAAAACGATCAGAACGGAAAATTCCATAGAAGAGCCATTAATGGAAACGGGATTCGGGACTTATCAGCACAGATTGACAACCGTGCAGCTTGCCTATGCTCACTCCTCATGATGGTGAACGTGCTTTTCGGGGGTATATCTTTCGTGAGGGCCGATGCACTATACCAAAATCAGCAATACGCGTACTCGAGGTGACATAATATGACGTCGACGCTGAATTTTTTGGCTTCTACAACTATCAGATTACATTATAACTCACGCAAGTTCGATGAGAAACAGGTTGCGTCAATTCACCTGTCACCCTTCTCTGTCCAATGACACTTTTTTGTTTTTTTCGTTTTTGTTTTTTTGTTTTTTTTTTTTTTTGGTAGCGCATGCCTCATATACCGTCGAAAAAATTTACTTGTTTGTCAAAAACAGGTCGTCATTGTACCTCATCGCTCGTGCAAAATGGCACACAGCGTCAAACGTTGCTCCGGTGCTCTAACATTAGTTTTTTGTGTGGTGGGAATTTTCGCGGGTGCCGATGAAAATGAACCCCCTCCGGCCCCTCCCCCTCTGGTAAGTTACATACTACACAGCTCCTGACCCATGTGTGTCATTCTTTGGTTCTACATTAAGCCCATTTTTTTTTAAATGCAAAATTCAAGGAGTTCCACCGCTAAACGCGTTACTTGTTGGTTTGAAGAGACGTCTAAATCAAGGATTTTGGAGGGGGCGAGGGAAATTAGGTTAACCCGTATACGGAATGGCCTAGTAAATAATGGAATGTCCTAATTCAAATTTTGAATTTCTGGGCGTTTGATGCTTCAATCCTTTAAGAATTAGCTGAGTTGCGGTTGAGGATATTAGTCGTGTTCATTTTGTTTAGTTTTCTATCGTACACTTCAGAAAAAGTCATTTTTGAGCGCCAAATCACACTTGTTTTGCTTGCTTATTTGACGGCACTCATAAATGGCCTCATTGGGTTCTTGCAAACTTTTGCAACAGGGGATGAAAATTACGATTCCAAACAAAACTACAACGAATTGAGATTTTTTTTTTATTTATTTTCATTGTTTTCCTTTGTTATTTGCCATTAAAATGTGGAATATTGAGTCATTGATCAGTAAGAGGACACATAATTTCCCTAAAATTATTTAACCAATGTTTTCCCTAAAAAAATAAATAATAAATTAAATAAAATAAAAAATAATAAATTAAAAAATAAATAAGCCAAAAAAGCCTAAAATTGCAGATAAATCTCAGTAAAATCTACAATGGGTCTGTTACAAACTTTAGCTAACAATAATACGGAGGACTGATTTCTTATGTAAAATAATTTAAAAATAATGTTGAGAGCATCAAAAGCTTCCAAAATCCAATCACAAACTCAATAAATGTGCAGTTTAAGAAAATTACAATGTAGCGGTCGAATAAGCGTATCACAATGGAGGAGTACCATGTAATTGCAGCTTTCTCTGTGAGGAATTACTTTTTCCAACTTTTCGAAAGCTACAATTTGGAGGGACTCCCCCTGAGTCGGCCGAGTCACCCGCTCATTCCTCAATTGATTCCAGAGAGGAATTACCGATTCTAATTTTAGGGTTAATTTGAATACGAAAAAATTACTCGAAGTCACTCAAAGTCACTCCAGTGCAATTTTTTTTTTTTTTTTTTTTTTTTTTTTTTTTTTTTTTTTTTTTTTTTTTTTTTTTTTTTTTACAAAGCAGTAGCAATAGTGACAAAACTAGCATAGCGTTCCAAACTGTCTCTCTCTCTTTCCCAAGGCTCTCACACATAACCACCTCTTTCTTGAGTCGAAAATCGTTTCAGAAGTAGAGGTTATCGACATTTTGGTTGAACCAAAACGCATTAAAATGACTCGAGGAGTTCATTTTTGCACCCAACAAATGCACAAACAATGTATCTAAAATGACTCGAGGAGTTCATTTTTGCACCCAAAAAATGCACAAACAATGTATCTCTTTGTGAAAAGAGTGAGATAGCAGTTCATGCAGGTTACAAGAGAATGAGAGAGATTGTTTGAAGCGTTCAACGAACTTTTTCACCGGATGACGTCTTTACTAAAACCGTCTTTCGGGTCGAGGATAATGTCGAATCCTCCAGATTTTAACTCCCAAAATGCGATGACAACTATTCAGGCATAGTACCATCAGGATCAGTCTGCGTCAACAATTCGATTGCCTGTATTTTCATTACTTCTTTTTATAGTGCGATTGGAACGTAGTTAAGGAATATCCAAGATTTGGGCCGGCTAGATGGAAGATCAACGAAGCTTGTGACAAGGAATGTGAAACTATTGCGTGGGTGGCTGAAAAACTTCTCCTGAGATATCCGACTGAGATCGGTTTACGCCAAGCGCATGGGTGCATGTTTATCGAACAAGGCTGGTGTGACTTCGATTGGAACAGGGTGCATTGGCGGAAGAGGGAACTGAAAAGAGGAAACGAGAGGAATCCGATTCCATGCCTCTGTCGAAAAAGAAAGTATAATAGTAAAACTGGTAGAGAAATATTATTGTATACACGAGCCACCAAGTGTCGTTCCTTAGTAGAATCCTTCCTTGATGAAATTCTTTCTGAAACTGAATCCGAAACTGAATCCGAAACTGAATATGAAACTGACTGAAATTGGACCAGGGTGCTTTGGTGGAAGAGGGAACTGAAAAGAGGAAACGAGAGGAATCCGATTCCATGCCTCTGTCGAAAAAGAAAGTATAATAGTAAAACTGGTAGAGAAATATTATTGTATACACGAGCCACCAAGTGTCGTTCCTTAGTAGAATCCTTCCTTGATGAAATTCTTTCTGAAACTGAATCCGAAACTGAATCCGAAACTGACTGAAATTGGACCAGGGTGCTTTGGTGGAAGAGGGAACTGAAAAGAGGAAACGAGAGGAATCCGATTCCATGCCTCTGTCAAAAAAGCAAGTATAATAGTAAAACTGGTAGAGAAATATTATTGTATACACGAGCCACCAAGTTTCGTTCCTTAGTAGAATCCTTCCTTGATGAAATTCTTTCTGAAACTGAATCCGAAACTGAATCCGAAACTGAATATGAAACTGACTGAAATTGGACCAGGGTGCTTTGGTGGAAGAGGGAACTGAAAAGAGGAAACGAGAGGAATCCGATTCCATGCCTCTGTCGAAAAAGAAAGTATAATAGTAAAACTGGTAGAGAAATAGTATTGTATACACGAGCCACCAAGTGTCGTTCCTTAGTAGAATCCTTCCTTGAAATTCTTTCTGAAACTGAATCCGAAACTGAATCCGAAACTGAATATGAAACTGACTGAAATTGGACCAGGGTGCTTTGGTGGAAGAGGGAACTGAAAAGAGGAAACGAGAGGAATCCGATTCCATGCCTCTGTCGAAAAAGAAAGTATAATAGTAAAACTGGTAGAGAAATAGTATTGTATACACGAGCCACCAAGTGTCGTTCCTTAGTAGAATCCTTCCTTGAAATTCTTTCTGAAACTGAATCCAAAACTGAATCCGAAACTGAATATGAAACTGACTGAAATTGGACCAGGGTGCTTTGGCGGAAGAGGGGACTGAAAAGTGGAAAGGAGAGGAATCCGATTACATGCCTCTGTCGAAAAAGAAAGTATAATAGTAAAACTGGTAGGGAAATAGTATTGTATACACGAGCCACCAAGTGTCATTCCTTAGTAGAATCCTTCCTTGAAATTCTTTCTGAAACTGAATCCGAAACTGAATCCGAAACTGAATATGAAACTGACTGAAATTGGACCAGGGTGCTTTGGCGGAAGAGGGAACTGAAAAGTGGAAAGGAGAGGAATCCGATTACATGCCTCTGTCGAAAAAGAAAGTATAATAGTAAAACTGGTAGAGAAATAGTATTGTATACACGAGCCACCAAGTGTCGTTCCTTAGTAGAATCCTTCCTTGAAATTCTTTCTGAAACTGAATCCGAAACTGAATCCGAAACTGAATATGAAACTGACTGAAATTGGACCAGGGTGCATTGACGGAAGAGGGAAATGAAAAGAGGAAACGAGAGGAATCCGATTACACGCTACGGTCGAAAAAGAAAGTATGATAGTAAAACTGGTAGAGAAATAGTATTGTATCCACGAGCCACCAAGTGTCGTTCCTTCGTAGAATCCTTCCTTGATGACATTCTTTCTGAAACTGAACCCGAAACTGAATCCGAAACTGAATATGAAACTGACTGAAATTGGACCTGCTTCTGATTAGTGATTTTTATTGAAGCTAACCCACCCTGGTCCTGAACCTACTTGTCAACACTCACGTTAAAATTCATAAGTGGTTTTAACGCTGACGTTATCTGGTAGAAAATTTTTTTGCGTTCCAAACTATCTAAAATTCTCGCGAAACCCCGGCCCCCATGCTATCTCACTCTCGTCTCGAAAATCGAAAACAGATCAATTGCTGTGCAAATTTTTCGGCAAAAATGTATTTCTCGAGTCATTTTCATGTGATTTTGATGGTGACATGTCGTGGAACAGGGCCCTGTACCAGAATACTAACACGAAAAAAAAATGTAGTTGTGTACTGGATGAACCCCACGACAGAGGGAGTGAGATAGTTTGGAACGCTGCAAGAGTTTTGTCACAGACAGCTGATCAAGACCCCATCGTGGTGATCGTCGGCTAACCGTTAACTTCACACTAATATCGTCTATTCCACGCTCAGCTGCCGTTTTGTAAATATTTAAAGACATTTTAATTCCATCGATTATTTCACCTGTTGACCAAGAGATGATACATTTTCAGCTCAGCGTATGACTCTGTAACGAACGAAATTACGCTGATCAGTAATAATATTTTCTCAATCAGTATAATTACCCTTAAGGTACCCAAATATTCGAAAAAATTGTAGTAATCTGAGGCGGCGGTGGTTACTCCACCGATAGAGAAAAAATTATATAGATTAGAGTATTGTCCGAACATCACAGCCATACACTAAACTGAACGGTGTAATCTTTTGGTCAACCGGTGGTGATCATCAAAAAGTTGAAAAATGCCATTAAATGAACACAAAACGGGAACTTTGATTCAAGGAGGTGGCAGCACAGAAGCAAATTTTCACGATTGAATATATGATTAACAATACTAACTTATCCTATGCCAGAACTTTCCCTCCAGTTATAACTTTTAGTTTATCAAGCTATTGGGGGCATCGATGGAAAATTTCGATTTTGAATTCTTGTCCGGAGGTGAATTCAAAATCAGATTGATGCCATTATTGATGCCCCGAAAACACTAAACACAAGCAAGAGGACACAAAACAATTAATTGAGTTAACTCAAATATGGCGCTATACTTACATGTTGTTCTCTTGCAATATTGGCAATGATTCTGTTCAAAAAAGTATATTTATAAAAAGTAACTTGAAAATTTGGTCTACTTTTGTCTCGATTATCCGCATGTGTGAATGATAGTAAAATACTGCATGAACCGCAAGCTGGATTGATGCAATCGTATTCTACTGTAGATAACCTATTCAATTTGTGCTAAAGATGGGAACAAAAAAAATACTGGAAATGTTTTCATTGAGAATGTGCTACCTAAGAATACTTGGGATGAAAAACGTTTGAGATTTCGATCAGTTGAGATTTTCAATAAACTTCCCGAATCCTTAAAAACAATGTTCATGGAAGAGGATAGCACATTCTCAATGAAAACAAAGGAATATTTTAAAATGACTCCTTTTCACAACCTAAATGAGTACCTAAAACCATTGAAGTAATGAACAAGTCTTTGTACTCCTCTCTATAGTAATTAGTTATTATATTTTCAACTGTTAGTTTTCTACTGTTCTTAATACAGTTCTGTTATATAAATGTAATACCTATGTTTGACCTGTACTGAGCTGTAAAGCTGGTGTACTGATAACGAATAAATTATAAAATAATAAAATAATAATAATTTGAAGACCTTGGTCAAAATTCAACTAAGTAACAAGAGGCAAAAGGTATTTGTATTTTTTGTTGATTTCTCAGCAGCATTTTTGACCGTGTGAATAGTTGAGATATTTTAAAGAAAAAAGAGTATCGGCATAAATGGCTTTAAGTAATTTTAATAGAGTAATATTGAATCAAAATGTTCCTTTTAGTGCCAAATTGCAAGTTTTTAATGCACTGTTTAGAAGCAGTGTTAGTAATATAGGTATATCTCCGCTTTTTTGCACAAGAACTCAAAGAAAGGAAAGTGTTCTGATACAAGGATTGGAAAACACTAGGGAAGGAATTCGTTGTACCTATTGTAGAACTTACAAGCTCAGGATGTAATGCGCAAAAGATAACAGATATAGCAAGGAATGGAATTGGTACAAGGCAAGGATGATGGATAATATCGCACACTGTCTATATAAAGAGGTATACGGAGAAATTGATTTTCTTGGAGAATACATTAATGAAACAAAACTTAAACGAAGCGAAATAAGCTAGAATGTTAAAATGAGGGGCGAGTTAGTTCATTTAAACAAATATTCTCATAGAACATCTAACAAGAAATTCTCTATGTGTAATCACGATCAAGAGGAGAATGTTTGGCATTTTGTAGAACAATACCCCATTTTAGCTTTCATTAGGTTAGTTTGTTTAGGAAAAAAGACATTAAACAGAAAGGAGTTTTTGAGCACAATGAAAAAAAAAACGAATATCAAAATTCTACAAATGTAAGTTTGCTTGGAATGAAAGGTATGAATTAGTGCAGGAATACAATTTTTAGAATTATTAAGAGAAGCGTATCAATATTATAAAAGCTTGTGTATTCATGTATGTTTGAAAATAATTTGTAATTTGGGATGTGCAAAATAAGTGTTATAATAGTTATTGTTTTCTTTATTAAAAATTAGTTATTTCAACATAACTTGTCCCCCTGACGGGAGTATCAATACTACCATGGGGTATAGCTAATAAAATGTTTGGAAAAAATTGTGATTACATGAAATAAAAGCTGTTTATAACTATTACATCGGGTCTATGTCACTCACATGGTTGAGGTTAGTTTTGGCCCTATGATAGTCCTAAGCTGCATGGCTAGGGAGCGGCATTCCACTGTTAGCCGATGACGGTGCGTTATATTTTTACAAATCGGTTTTTACATTTTTAATTAAATTTACTTTCCTGGGAAGTAACTTTGCAAATTTGTTAGTTTCTTCATGGATCTCTGATGGTGATAGTGTGGAAAAAAATTAGATGTATTCTTTTTCCATAGTTCCATTTCTTTCTCATTGTCTTATTTGGACACTCATCTGGTCATCTCCTGTTTCTATTCCAATATCAAGGATACTCAAGTAAACAAGGATAATTGTTGAGGGTTGATAGAGTAAATTTTATACCAATCGAACAAACCTCGTATTTGGCCCCAAAATGCTCAAAAATCTGCTGATGGTAAATTTTACCAGTCTTCTTTTTCCAAGTAATTTTTAACCAATGACTCAGTCAGGATCTCTTCTATCTCTCTCACTTTACCTTTGAGTGTGGAAGTTGTTAGAAACGTATCATTGGCGGAACTAGGAATATTTTCACTTTTTTATTCTGAGTATTTTAAGTGATTCAGTACATCCTACTGATTGTTTCAAGGTCATTTTTCATCACATGTATAACACCTTTATTTCGATTATTTCATTTTTCACTATTATTTTCGATTTTGTGACTTCCTGTTGAAGAAATGAAGATTCTAAATAAAAATACAACGCTCTGAGATTTTTACTTTATTTTATTGTTGTCATTTGTTATTTAAAATAAGGAGGATTGTGCCATTGATCTGTAACAAGACAATTGATTTCCTTAAAATCATTCATTCTAAACCATAACGTTTTTCCATAAATTAAAATATTAGTGAACCAAAAAAGCCTAATCTTGCAGAAAAAACTCATTAAAACCTGCAATGGGTCTGTTGCAAACTTTTGCAATACAGCGTTACGGAGGATTCATTTCCGATTTAAAATAACTTAAAAGTAATGTTGAGAGCATCAGATGGTTTCAAAATCCAACCACAAGCTCAATAAATGCGTTTAACAAAATTTCAAGATGGCGGTCGAATAATCGGGTAAAATGGGGGAGTACCATCTAATTGCAGGTTTCTCTGTGAGGAATTACTTTTCCAACTTTCAGAAAACTGCAATTAGAGGGGACTCCCCCTGAGGACGGCCGAGTCACCCGCTCATTCCTCAATTGATTCCGAAGAAGAACTGCCAATTTAGGGTGAATTTGAGTCCGAAAAAATTATTCAAAGTTACTCAAAGTCACTCCAGTGTTTTTTTTTTTTTTGTTTTTTTTTCTTTCTTTACAAAGCAGCAGTGACAAAACTCGTACAGCGTTCCAAACTATATCTCTATTTTTCCTGCGGCCCTCTTGCATATGACCTTCTCTTTTTTGGGTCAAAAATAGTAGGCCTAAGTTATCGCCATTTTTACTAACAAAATAGACCTGTTTAGTGTGACGTCACGGAAAAAAATGGATCCAAGCAAATCCTCCATCTCACCCGCTCTTGTGGGTTTTCCCATAAGAAACAGGATCCAAATTTTCAAATTCAAATTCGTGATGGTAAACAACACATTTTCTCAGATTTTATCACACCATTGGATTCCGCGTACTTTCACATGTAATCACGCTACAACAACATTTTTGAAACATCACGCTTTAAGAGGAAACGTTATTTCGCAGAAAGTCCTATGTTTTGTCCTTTTTCCACTCACATAGTTTCTTATAGGCACAGAATTCTGGGATGTATGTTCATCGACACCATCACACCACGTGTTATACCTTGAACAAGCTTCAATACAAAGAGAGGTTAGGATGATTGAGTGTCATGGCGTTGATACGCCCATAAGAGACTGTGAGTAAGACAAGGAAAAAACTTACAACATCTCTCGGTATAACTGTGATTGTAAATTTAATAAGAGAAGATGCTTTAAGGTACGTGGAGTCAAATGATGCAATACAATTTGAGAAAATAGGTTGTTAACTAGCATGAATTTGCATTCGAAAATTTGGATCCAATTTCTTATTGGTAAATCCACGAGAGTGAGCGAGATGGAACATTTGTTTGGATCCAATTTTGATCGTGACGTCATTACTAAACAGGTCTATAGCATTGAAAAAACTCGAGGAGTTCATTTTTACAACAGCAACGAACAAAAATAGTGCACAAAAAATGTATCTGCTTACGGTTTCAGCGATGAGAGTGAGATGGCAGGTTATGTGAGAGTGAGAGAGGCAGTTTGAAGCGCTCAACGATTTTTTTCACCGGATGACATCATCACTAAAACCGTCTGTTGGGTCGAGGATACTGTCAGATTCTCCGACTTTAGACTCCCAAAACGCTATGGCCATTTTTTCAGGCAAGAAACATCAGGATCTGTCTGCAGCATCAACAATTCAATTGCCTTTTTTCATTACTATTTTTTTACAGTGCGATTGGAACACAGTTGGGAAATATCCAAAATATGGGTCGGCTAGATGGAAGATCAACGAAGCTTGTGACGAGGAATGTGAATATCTTGCGAGCGTGGCTGAAGAACTTCTCAAAAGACATCCGAATAATATCTGTATACGCCAAGCGCATGGGTGCATGTTTTTCGAACAAGGCTGGTGTGACTTCGATTGGGACAGGGTGCATTGGCGGAAGGAGGAAACAAAAAGAAGAAACAATAAGAGGACTCCGATTCCATGCCTCTGTCTAAAAAAGGTGATTAATCCTTACAATGGTGAAGAAGTTGTATTGGCCACACCAGCCTCCAAGTGTCGTGCCATAATACAGTCCTTCCCTAATGAAGTTGCAGAAATTGAAGTTGAACATGAACCAGCATCTTCAACTGAAACTGAATCTGAAACAGACACTGAATCTTAAATTGGGAATGATTCTGATTAATGATAGCCCTGGACCTGAACCTAATTGTCAACATTCTAGTTAAAATTCATGAAAAGTGCAACAAATGTATGGTGATTGCCCTTAATTAATGTGTCTTATGAGTTTAGAAGTGGATGAAGCTCGCTCTTTATTCACAAAAAGTTTGAAACAGCCATTATGTTGGAAAAACATACAAGAAGCCATGAGAATTTCAAATTGCACTCAATACACCCACAAAAAGCCATACAAATAAAAACCGGAATATATCTCCGGGAGTTCATCCATCCTATCTAATTTGTTAGTTTCTCCATATAGATCTCGAATGGTAATATCCTGGAAAATTAAACGCATTCTTTCTCCATGGTTCCATTTCTTCCTCATTTGTCTTATTTTTACACTCATCTGATCATTTACTTTCTCGTTAAACTGATCATTAAAACTGTCTACGAGTGATGCTTTTGGTCGAAAATTGTAAAACTTGGCTGTTTCTATGGTAACCATAGTAAAGAGTCTCGTTTTATAAAGGCTATTCATGAGTAACCTTTAAAAAACGGACACTATAACGACGGTTACCATATCTACGGCTAAATTAGTTTTACAATATTCGACCAATAGATTCACTCATACACCGTCTTAACGATCGGTTAAAGGATGAAGTACATGATCGGCCCGCTGGTCATCTATTTTTTTTCTATTTCAATGTCAAGGATACCCAAGCAAACCAGTTTAATTGTTGGGGGTTGGTGGGGTCAATCTTTTACCAGTCGAACAAACGTCGTATTCGGCCCCAAAATGCTCAAAAAACGCTCTGCTCGGAAAAAGAAAAAATAATGCATTATTGAACTGATTGTAAAAAAAAAAATGCATATGCGATTTTTCCTCAACGTGTGTCTTACGTTGCAGTGGCGGCTCGTGCAGTTTGACAAGAGTGTTATACCTCCATTTGATTGTATGTAAAACAATCGATTCGAAAGAAAAGCAGCTAGCACTCACCAGCAATCGATAGTTTAACATAGATTCAAATCGAGCGAAGACATTGTTGCCAAATAGCGTGCGAGCCGCACCTGTTACGTTACGTTTATTTTACTCACTTCCGGTAACTTTGACAGTAACTGAGCAAGCGTTCAGTGCGTCAGAAATTCCTTGAAAATAAGGCAGAGAGCATCAATAGGTTAGGTTTTGGAACTGAATCCATAAGCTGATAAATTTTGCTAATTTTATTATCGCTCTCCTGCGAAAAGTTGTGACAAACTAACTAAAGGCCAAAGGGGTCTCTCCACCTGCAGCGAATTAAAAAGCGCGAACAAAATGATTAGAGCTGCCTTGAAGTTGATAGGTCGAGTCACATGTATGTATATCGACAACAAAGAAGCCCATTGGCTCAAGCAGTCAATTCGCGCTTTTAAATTAGCAGGTGGAGAGACCCCTTTACGCCTGTGCGTCAGATGGACGACGAAAATGACGTCAACACTGCATATTTTGGCTGCTGCAACTTGAGATTACATCAACAAACACAAATTTGGTTACAGGTACTCATTGACACATTTATATTTTATCATTTTATTTTTTTTTTTTTTTTTTTTTTTTTTTTTTTTTTTTTTTTTTTTTTGTCAACATTTGTTTATTTCCCCCCCTTTTTTACTCTCATTTATTATTATTTTTTTTTTTTTTTTTTTTTTTTTTTTTTTTTAGGTATCGCGCACGTTCCGTATAATCTCAGAAAAAAAAAATTCACTTGTTCGTCAGACATCGGTTGTCACTGTGCCACATTGCTCGTGCAAAATGGCACACGGCGTCAAACGTTGCTCCGGTGCTCTAACATTAGTTTTTTGCGTGGTGGGAATTTTCGCGGGGGGCCACGGGAAAAGACGCTCTTCCTCTGACTCTGCTGCGTCCAGGGCAAATAGTTTTTTTAAAAGATACAATCACATTGACACGCGCAAATTAATGACAATGAAGTTACCTCCGGTAGTAGCTAGCCCTCTGGTAAGTGCCAACTATACACAGCTCCTAACCCATGTGTCATTCTTTGTCCCCACATTAGAGTGTTCCTTACTTCATAAAATTAAAAACGTCAAGGAGTTTCGCCGCTAAAAGCGTTCTTTGATGGTTTGAATAGACGTCTAAATCAAGGATTTTGGAGGAGATGAGGGGAGTTTTGTAAACCCGTATACGGAATGGTCTGAAGCCTAATCAAAAATGGAATATCCTAATCAAAATTGTGAATTGATGCGTCAATCCTTTAAGAATTCGGTGAGTTGTGGTTGGCGATATTCATTTTGTTCAGCTCTTAGTCGTTCACTTCTGGAAGGACCATTTTTGAGCGTCAAATCGCACCTTTTTTACTTACCTCTTTGCTGGCACTTATGAATGGCCTAATTAGGAGTGAAAGATAGGCATAAAATAAACAAATAAAAATTATTGGCCTCAAGGGCTCGCAACTCGGCTAATTCTTGAAGGATAGGTGTATCAAAATCCCACATATACAATTTTTTTCTTTTCAGGCCATGATTTTCGGCCCGTAAAGGTACGGGTTAAAATTCGGCTCTGTTTTCAAAATTATTAGAGTGTGAGTTTCTCCTATCAATAAAGAACTTCTGAGGGAAACAGGGAAACTTGGAATTTGTCCCTCTTATAAAAATAAGCAACACCTCACCTTGCATACTGAATTTATGATGATTTCACGCGTTGCGCTTTTGAGAATTGGATGAAAGGTTCATCCATTCTGAATCATAATGACGCAGCATACTACAGTCAGGACGGAAACTTAAATTCATGTTGAAACATTTTTTATACTTCTTATTTAACTTTGGATCCGCCATGTTGGAAAATGAGCATACCCCACAATCTTTGGAAACCAGCCGAGCTGTGGTCGGTTGAACGTCAACCTTGATTGTAAATATAACCTCAAAAAAGCACGTCCACCATTGAGAAGTGAGCAGGCACGGATGCCAGTTTGTGCTGGTAAATTCCAAGTATTGTTTTCTCCATTGGCTCTTATCATATGATAGGCACCGTTCTCATTGTATTATTCATTGAGAAATGATATTCTTTTTAACCAATGATACAGGCAGGATCTCCAGTGGTGGCTCATGCAATTTGGCAACCATATTTATTTGCCGTTTAAATAACCTATGCAAAAGTATCGATATCTTGATGGTGTAGGTGAACCTCCTAAATTCGATTGCTTTACCTACGTTTAAATGGAGAGGATCTCTTCTACCCTATACAGGGTGTTTCACATAACCTGCTCACTATGGTTTTCTTGAACGGGTGACGATAAAAAAATCTGGAAAAATCGGTTTTATAGTAACTCGGACCTGAAGTTTCATTTAAAAATACTGCCACAACCGAAAATTTGGTTTTTGGGGGGTTTTCGGGGGGGGGGGGGGGGTGCCGCCCTTATCTCGAGATTTTCAAATAGCAACCCCCATCTTGTGATACCTCGTTTGAAAGAGGGTAAAATTCTAAGCATTTTGGCTTAAACCGGAAGTCGATATCTTATTTCGTTTTCGAGATATCGAAGGTCGAAGATCGATATAGGACCCATTTTCGAAAATTCTTAACTCCTACAAAAAAAAGTCGTAAAACAAAAAACTGCACATGTAAAATGCTCTACTTGATGAGTACTTTCAAGAAAAAAATACAAATTCACAATCAAATAAACCGGAAGTCGACTTTTAGGCACCTTAACATTTTTGGCGGGAAAACCCCCATTTCTCAAAATTTTCAAATGGCAACCCCTATCTTTTAATACCTCATTCGAAAAGGCGTAAAAAGTTGTATATTTTGGCGCAATCAAAAGTCCGATATCATTTTTATAATTCGATATATCGAAACTCGAAGTTCGATTTAGACCATTTTTCGACCCTGTAAAAAACTGATCCTATCGTGTGATACACCATTCAAAAGCACATAAAAAACCAAGAATTTTAGTGCAGACCGGAAGTCAATACCTTTTTTCGCGGTCGAGATATCGCAAGTCAAAGTTTAAGGTAAGCCCTAACCAAAGACTAAACTTTGACTTGCGATATCTCGACCGCGAAAAAAGGTATTGACTTCCGGTCTGCACTAAAATTCTTGGTTTTTTATGTGCTTTTGAATGGTGTATCACACGATAGGATCAGTTTTTTACAGGGTCGAAAAATGGTCTAAATCGAACTTCGAGTTTCGATATATCGAATTATAAAAATGATATCGGACTTTTGATTGCGCCAAAATACACAACTTTTTACGCCTTTTCGAATGAGGTATTAAAAGATAGGGGTTGCCATTTGAAAATTTTGAGAAATGGGGGTTTTCCCGCCAAAAATGTTAAGGTGCCTAAAAGTCGACTTCCGGTTTATTTGATTGTGAATTTGTATTTTTTTCTTGAAAGTACTCATCACGTAGAGCATTTTACATGTGCAGTTTTTTGTTTTACGACTTTTTTTTGTAGGAGTTAAGAATTTTCGAAAATGGGTCCTATATCGATCTTCGACCTTCGATATCTCGAAAACGAAATAAGATATCGACTTCCGGTTTAAGCAAAAATGCTTAGAATTTTTCCCTCTTTCAAACGAGGTATCACAAGATAGGGGTTGCTGTTTGAAAATCTCGAGATAAGGGCGGCACCCCCCCTGAAAACCCCCCAAAAACCAAATTTTGGGTTGTGGCAGTATTTTTAAATGAAACTTCAGGTCCGAGTTACTACAGAACCGATTTTTCCAGATTTTTTTATCGTCACCCGTTCAAGAAAACCATAGTGAGCAGGTTATGTGAAACACCCTGTATAGTGTATATGCTCACTTTTGACAACCTTTTTTTTTTTTTTTGCTGCATCTTGAATTATCTGCCCGAGCCAAAATTTCGGGTACCTCTCCCCACAATGATGCTAGGGGGAGGGGGGGGGAGGGGAGGGGGAGAACTATAGAAAAAAGAAAAAGGGGGTCACCAGGTGGAGAAAATCCCGAGTTAGTTTGCCCCCGGTTCCACTGGATCCACCAATGGGTACACCACACCTGTCATCGCTGATGCTCATGCTTTCGAAAAAAAATCCAATTCAATTTCTCTCATGCCTACTGGATGAATAAAATACTAAGCGATCGGCTCACATGGCATCATTGGCTCACATGGCATCATTGAGTGAGCAAGTGAGCTCAATTTAACACTAATTGGAGTCATTGTGCCATTTTCTGACGCGTGATATCTATGACGCGTAAGACAGTTTTACACTGTTAACCCTTTACTGCATGATTTTTTTTTCAATAAAATAATTTTTTTTTTCAGTACAATTTTGATCCTTGAGACAGGGAAAAATAGTGAAAAAGTTCTTTCCATTATATTTCAATGGTAAAGAGCCTGAATATTAATTGTTCCAAATATGGCCTTACCCGCATTTAGGTATCCATGCAACTGAAAATAAAGTTTTGCAGGCTAAAAAAAAAAAAAAAAAAAAAAAAAAATTAAAGTAGTAAAAATTAAGTTAGTAAGTTTCAATAGTTGTTTTTTTTGTATATGGTACCCCTGCGTTACTCCCAAACATAACAATGAAAATCGGAAAATCTCTATCAGATTTTCAGTGAGCTATTTTCAACCTCTCTGCACGCTCTCTATCCTGTGCTGCGCGCTCTAGGACAAAATCGACAATTCTTACTCGTTTAGTATCTGTTCCTCATGTGATCCACCATGCAGCGACAGTACAACTCAAGTCCCCTACTTTTAGATAAGGCTTCAAAGTAATTGTTCCAGATCTGAGCTGCAGATCTGCAGTTAAGGGTTAAAGAAAAGTCTTATATGAGGATATGATATCTCGCTCAAATTTCGATGTCAACACATTTGAGGAGAAATAAATTGTTATGTTTTCAAAGAGATGCATCAGTTTGCTTTAACCAGATTATAATCTGACGTAAGATGATTGACTTTAGGAGTGTATAGGGAACTTTAGGGTCCCAATGATATCCCTGACATTTTCTCTAACGATTGCATCCGGCTTTCGAGAAATTGAATTTCAAAATGTGATTTCGAAAGTTGGGACCTTGAAACTTAAAAATCTCGTGGATGAAGAAAGATAACTCGAGTTTATTTTGGCCACACACAGAAAAGAAAAAATGCATAAAAAATGTCGCTGTTTACGATCTTAGCGATGAGAGTGACATGACAAGACATGAGAGTACACACATGAGGGGAAGATATGAGATAGTTTGGAAAGCTCAACGAACTTTTTCACCGGATATCGTCATCACTAAAACCGTCTTTTGGGGTTTTTTTTTTTTGTTTTTTTTTTGTTTTGTTTTTTTTTTTTTTTTTTCAGTTTCCTCCAAGCAGTGACCCTGCTTGGAGGGAGTTTATTTTATACTAAACAATGTACAGAAAAGAAAATAATACACATTTAATGGGCAACCCCCGTCAGGGGTTTACTGCCCTGAACTAAACTAAACTAAAGTTAACGAAGAGAAAAAAAAACAAAACAAAAACGAAAGAAAGAAAAAAAAACAAGAAAACTAAGAAAACAAAAAAAAAAAAAAACAAAAAAAAACAAAAAAACAAAACGATGGACGGGTCGATTCCGGTCTCGGCTAGTATGATAATTGAAAATTAGGCATAAATAAATCGCATTTTACAATTTAAAAAAAGAAAACAATAATTAATGAACTAAAGAAAGAAAAAGGAGCAATAAGGAATAAGGACAAGGTTGGGGACTACTGCCCAATTTTCCGGCCTTAAGCTCCCAAAATCACGGCAATTTTTCCATAATTAGCTATACATGTATACATATGTGTATATGTAGTATCAGTCCAATTGTGGGCTAGTATATCATCAGGATCGGTCTGCGTCAACAATTCAATGGGTCTGCTGCGTCCCTTTTTTTATTTCATTTCCTTAAAGTACTTGATGATGGAAGGAACTCACAGTATTTTTTTTAATTTTTTTTTTTTTTTGAACACACGGGATCGATAACTAAAATGCTTTTGAAGTTGCGACAGTTTCGAACTATTTGAAAAGGTTTCGTTTCGACGCGAAACTCGATGAGGTCATACTAATTATTAGGTCCGGCGGAGCGGTCCAACTGAAAAACCACTGCTAATAATATTCGTTTTTCCTTTTCTGACATGAACGCCTCCAAATAACTGTGTATGTGACTCTATTCATGCGTCTTGGCGAATTATTGGCACCGATGGATGTTGGATTTCGACGGATTTGTACTGGACTACTGGACGCTATTTTGCATAGTTATTTAGCTAACAGACGTGATTTGATTTCGATTGGACCCCTCCCGGACCTATACTATTAATTGACGTCAGCGAATTTCGCACCATAACTGTCATTTTCAAATTCGTTTTGCAGCGAGCCTCAACTAAACTGTCACTTTTCCCCCACCGCAGAGGAAATTCTATGAGTTTTTGTCAATTTTCTCGTAACATTTTATTTTGAATCAGTTATTTCTGGCTTTATGAAGAAAGTGCGTAACAGACCCATTGCCTATTTTCACTACTTTTTTTATAGTGAGATTGGGACATAATCGATCAATATCCAAGATAAGGGCCAGCTAGACGGAAGATCAACGAAGCCTGAGATATGGAATGTGAAAATCTTTCGAGGGCGGCTGAAAAACTTCGCAAAACTCGTCCAGAGAATCGCTGTATACGCCAAGTGTACGGGTGCATGCAAATCGAAGGCTGGTGTCACTTCGATTCAGGGCTGCCGTTTTGCGTATAATCAATGCTATTTTTCTATTCACCGATGATTCCACCGGTTGAGAAAAGATTACACAGTTCAGTTCAGTGCATGACTGTGATAAACTAAAATACTCGCATCTATAATTTTTCCTTAATCGGTGGAGACTCCGTTGATTAATTAAAACATCCGCAAGTTTTTTGAAGTCATCGACGACTCCACCGGTTGAGAAAATATTACAGATGCGAGTATTTTAGTTTATTACAGTCCTGTACTGAACTGAACTGTGTAATCTTTCCTCAACCGGTGGAATCATCGATGAATTGAAAAATAACATTGATTATACGCAAAACGGCAGCCCTGCTTCGATTGGTACAAGGTCCGTTGGCGGGAGGAGGAAAAGATTCCGGTTACATGCTTCTGTTATAGAAAGGTGTATGATCGTGAAACTGGTGAAAAGACTTCAATGTACACATCAGCCGCCACCTATCGTTTCAAAATACAATCCTTCGCTGTTCTTGCCAATGCGGAAATTTTGGGCTGTGCAGCGGTCCGTAAAGTCAAATACAAATGGAGTGACAAAATAGATAGAATAAAGTATAAATTCAGGCAGAGACAGACTGACCATATGGAATCTAAATCTGAAACTTAACGTTCATGGGTGATGAATCCATACGGTAGAAATGTTCGTCTCATGCTCCAAACTATCTCTCTTTAAGGTGAAACTTTTCCAAATTTCAATCCGATGGATAGCGTCACCAGCCGCTTTTCGAAAAGTCGTGTTTTGGCGTTTTAAAGTGGAACCACAGATAAAATCCAAAATCCAAAAACGCCAGCACCCGCAAACTTTTTCATGGATTTTTTCAAGCCTAAACGAGCAAAATTGGTATAGAATTAAAGCCGTAAATTATAAAAATTCATTTTTAGTGAGTGAGAGTGAGTGCGAGTGATAATACGTCTATCTGCCTCACTCGCACTCATTGAGGCTTATGGGAATTTTCGTATTTCATAATTTCCGGCTTTACTTTTGAGTGTGTTTCAGCTGCAAATTTTCAGGGTATCTTCCTGAAGTATACCCGAAACACAGAAAAAAAGGATGTGCTCCAGACACGATCTATATACACACCAGTACGTAACTTACTCAGAGCACAAACATTTCAGGTTCTGAACACGACGGGATGCGTTTCAGACGCAAACTCAACCTAAATAGATTGCGCTCAGAACTCGGTCCCGTACGGGTGTGTACATTCGTGTCTGGAACACGGAAAGTTTGTGTCTGGAGCACGTCCATTTTTTTCTGTGAAGGTGCTGGCTTTCCTCAAATTTGTGTTTTTAGCGTAAATTCGTAAATTTTAGCTAAAAACTGTTGACTTTAATTGAGCAGTGCGACGTGGTGTCTACGATTGGAACTAATCAACCCTGGAATCATCTTAATTCTCACGTAACCCCGCAATCCCACATGTACTGCTATCTCACTCTCGACGCTAAAATAGTAAACAGATAAATTGCTGTGCACATTTTTCGGCAAAAATGTATTTCTTGAGTCGTCTCGATGTGATTTTGATGGTGATATGTCATGGAACAAGGCCCTGTACCAGAATACTAACACGAGAATGTGGCTGTGAACTGGATGAGACCCATGAGAGAGGAAGTGAGATAGTTTGGAACGCTGCTCGAGTTTTGTCGCAGCTGATTAAGACCGATGAGTTATGCATTGTTGTGACTGTCGACTAACCGTTGACTTCACACCAATACCGTCTTTTCCATGCTCAGCAGCCGTTTTATAAATATTTAAAAACATTTCTATTCCACCAATGATTTCACCTGTTGACCAACAGATTATGCAGTTCATAGTTATCCTCCCAGGCTCCCAGGTATACTGATTTCTTGCTGCACAGAAAAAAAAGCACGTGCTCCGGACACGATCTATATACACACCAGTTCGGAACGTGCTCAGAGCACAAACTTTTCGGGTTCTGGACTCGACGGGATGCGTTTCAGACGCAAACTCAACTTAAATAGATTGCGCCCAGAACTTGTTCCCGTACTGGTGTGTACGTTCGTGTCTAGAACACGAAAGTTTGTGTCTGGAGCACGACCATTTTTTTCTGTGTGGGGAAAAAAATATCAATCCTCTTTCCCAAGATTAATGAGACTCCAGATATGGCACGAGCTATCTCGCCGGTGTTAAATTTTGTTAAGCGCCTTCATTGCTAAAACCGAGCTAAAACGCATACACTGGCACACGATTTGTTTACATTTCGGCGAGCGAGGGAGGTGGGGGCGGGGTGCGGATCGTGGGTCAGTCGACCGGTCCCACCCCGCTCGCGGATCTCTCGCTCGCCGAAACGTAAACAAACAGTGGGTGGGCCAGTTTATGCGTTTTAGCAATGAAGGCGCACAACAAGAGTTTAGCTAATGACATATCTTTGGAGTAAAAGTAATATTTGCATCCTCCCCAGATTTTTACCCCTCAACCGTTAAGAGCCGCATGTGCAGAATACAACTATCAGAACGGAGACTGACTCCCATAAGAGCCATAATAGAATCGAGATGTGGGATTTACCAACACTATTTGACAATCGAGCCTGCCTATGCTCACTCCTCATGATGGTGAACATGATTTTAGGAGTAATGTTTATAATTAAAAGGGGGATGCTATGAAGAAGCAAAATCAACTTTAGACCTTGCTACAGACATGGGCCAAGATATAACTAAGGACTGCTGACTCTTGTTAGTCCCGACCGCAGCGCTTACAACAGCGGTTTGCAGAACTGCAGCGGTCTCTCAGTAGCTTGATTTATATAGCACAATTACCGCTCGGGTAGGCTTGCGGCTTGATAGCGCAATCAGTTGAACACTAGAAAAGCACGTCGGACACTCGGGTTCAATTCCGGGGTTGGGCGGAGACTTTTTGCGAATGTTCGCATTCAGTTTACCCTGACTGCTGCTTGGAACGCTGCGGTCGCGCTCGAAAACCCCTAACAGGTTTTAACACGGGCGGAGATAGGAAGTCGGCAGTCCTTAGTTATATCTTCGTCCATGCTACAGATTGCTAAAACTGCTCAATGGGGCTATTGCACACTTTTGCTATAAGCGCTTCAATAGTCGATTTTGGTGTAAAAACCTCCATAGTTATAATGATGTCAGCATTGAGTTTAGGAGTGGATCTCTAAAGTATTTATTTGCGTGAGCGTATTGGTGGCGTATACGGCAATAATAATGGGAGATTCCTATCTTAATTTTGTCACTCTCTTTATGCTGACAATTGCTGACAAGGATGTTTCACAGAGTAATTAGTCACTCGAGTAGTAATCCACATCCGATGAATGGTTCCTTCCTACTGACACCGGTGTCAAAGGAAAGTCGTCCCTTATATTGGTCTCTTCTTGGTGGAGTTACAGTATATTATTATAGATGGGAATCTCTAGTGCCCTAAACCACCATTACGCCCGATCAAATAAAAGCGTTTATTGAGTTTATAGGAGTAGATTTCGGAAGTTTTTAGTTTTGCCATCATTATTTTTGGAGGTTTTTGCCCCAGAATCGACTAATATATCACCTGTAGCAAAAGTGTGAAATAGCCCAATTCCCAACATGGCGAATCGTAGGAGACCCGGGGCGTGCAGAGATTTCTGGAGAAGGGAGGCAATATTGCAATTTTACCAGCCTCCAAGCACAGCTGTCCATCAAAATTGTGAATTTGATTACCCTTTTTATTTTTTCTTTGCTTGTATACACTGATTTTGCCGCCCCCGGAGAGTGCCGCCCGGGCCAAGGGTACGTACCCGAATTCCCCCACCTCCTCGGCACACCCCTCAGAATACCCTAAGTAAAAAATGTTTCAAAACAAATTTAAGATTCCGTTCTGATTGTAGTGTTCTGTGCTCGAGAAGTGTAGTGTAGTGTTCAAAAAAAAGTGTTCAAGTGTAAAAAAAAAAAAAAAAAAAAAAAAAAAAAAAAAAAAAAAAAAAAACTATCTCTTGAAACTTTGTCAGAAGTAAAGTTACATTCGGTGGAGTCCTCCAAATAACTATCAGGCCAATGATATGCTATGACCGGTGAAAAAACAGACGCCGTCAGGCCGTCAACGATTCATTTGTGCAATTTCACTTTAATTTGTTTCAGTGTGATTGGAACAAAATCAAACGAGCGCAAGAAGAATCAGAAGTCCATGCTGCTTGTCACGAAGAATGTGTGAATCTGTCGAAGGAGATTGAAAAATTCCACATGGCGCATCAAAAAATTACCAGCTTAGTTCCTCCGACGCAGTGCGTGTTGCTCCAAAAAGGCGAGTGTGACGTGTTTCTAGAAAATGGCAAGTTCGAAGTAGATTTCAAGGAACAAAAATTGCCGAGGAGAAAAAGGAATTGGCGACCAATTATTTGTAGATGTAGTAAAATTGTTACCGATCGGAGAACAAGTCGGAGGAAGGTAGTAAAAACCACAGTCACTTCCTGTCGCCGCAAACTAACAAGGTTCTTAGATCGAATCATCTCGGAGAAGTTTGACGGGGAAAGTGCCTTTCACGTGAGATACAGGTGGAGTCAATCGGATGAGGGAATGGCGTGGAAAAAAAGAGAGAGAGAGGTTCTAAAGAATCCGAAAAAAAAGAGTGACTCTTCGCTCTTTGGTGAAAGTTCTGACGATGATGAAAATTCATGAAAGATGAACGTTCGTGAAAAGTGCCTATTCAAGGTTCCGGAACTATTTGTCCAAAATTTTTTTTTGGTTTAGTGACAATTTGCTCAAGACTTCTGCGAGAAGATCTTTAAAATCGTTTATTAAGAATAGTAAACTGGCTAAATGGACGGTCACGATTGGTCCCTCTATAGCTTGTATCGAATAATTAAGCTCTAAAATCAAGTATCGTTCCACCATATTCGATAAACTAAAGGCTGCATCAAAGTAACATTATAGACAGAATTGTAGCAAGTCCCATAGTGAGAATTTACGATAATCTCAGACCACAGGCTGCCAATAAATGAAATAATGGATCCAGATGGGAATCTGGGGTGCTGAGAGAGTGAGTTGTATCTTGATGAAAAATGATCAAATGAATATATAAGTTAAAATAATTAATTAATATTATATTTGATTTATTTTCACTTTATTTGCTCACCACTTTGAAGCTTATACAATATACATTGCCAGTCAAGTTTACTCTACTTAGATCTTAAGTTTCTAACTTTTTAATTTGTAAATTCCAGGCATTTTCGTTGTCTTGTTTAGCTGTCCCTTAAGTCATTTTGACCTAACCTAACCTAACCTTTAAACGTTTGCTAGCTTAACCCTTCGATTACCAACCGTCTGTTTGGTCAGTCAAAATGACTCGAAATGAAATAACATTGATTTTACCCCTGTCCACACGGGTTCTTGTCTTTGCAAGAAGAAAGACAATGTCACGCTTGTTTTTCATGCTTTCATCACGATTCCATGTTGAAACTTTTGTAAAATCTTGTTGAAGGTATGACCACTGCTCCGTGATTTTTTCGAGATTTTAAAATCGTTCCATTTTCAGATAAAATTTTCAAAATTTCTCCTCAAAGAAGTTAAAAATTGACCTTATTTTACTATAAATAGCTGAAAAGGGCATTTTAAGAGCTTTTAAACAAAACGACAACGGCTGTCCTTCAAGGAAGGAATTTGGAGCTTCGCCCTCCTCAACATCTCAACATGGACGAAGATATAACTAAGGACTGCGGACTCTTGTTAGTCCTTTTTAATCTAGACCTCAGCGCTCTTAAGAGCAGTTTGCGGAACTGCAGCGGTCTTTAAGCAGCACAATTTACATTCTTGTTGGTCGGCGCGGTGGCTGAAGGAGTAAAACTCTAAATCGCCGCGGCAGATACTCGGGTTCAATCCCGGGGGCGAAGGTGGACTTTTTGCGAAAGGATTGCGAAAGGAGCTTTCAACTCGACTGCTTGGAGCGCGCTATTTCGGGGTGCAATCCCCGCTTACAGGTTTTAATACGGGCGGAGATAGGGGGTCGGCAGTCCTTAGTTATATATTGGTCCATGTCCTCGAGCTGACGGCAAGCGGCAAATTTTGGAATTTTCGAAAACTTTAAAATTTGATAAAACAAAAAAAAACAAAATAATAATCAACGTATGGCCAGAAAAACTTACACAAATCTATTTTTAATATAACCGAATGAGCAGAATAAGTGTACCAAATTTCATGTAATTTTGATGGGTCAGTATTTTTTGGAGGTATGGTTTGATATGGATGGCCTTTGAAAATCACTTAAAAATCCCGAAATTTTTATATTTTTAAAAAGAAAAAGAAGAAAAAAAAAGAAAAAAAAACTACCATCGACACAATTAATTTCAAGTTTTTGAGGAGTATTCTATAAAGCCAAGTTTCTTGGTGCAGCGCACTCGCTGAATCAGCGCAAATTATAGCAAGCCTCAGGTCAATTCGACCCAGTTGGTAATCTAAGGGTTAAAGAGGGCAAAGGTAATATTTATTACTTCGTTTTTGTGTTCTAAGAATAAAATGACTACCTCTATTCCAAATACTGTGAAAACATTTTGTTATAAGAAAAATAAAACGGCAAAAAGATCTGCTTTTGACTTCGCAACGATGGAAACCCCTAGAGACTTTAACGCTGCTTGATAAAAGTAGAGATACGAGTTACTTACATGAAATCACAAGTTGACTCTGCAAGATTGAATTCATGGCGCTCTAACTTTTCAGAAACTTATTTTCTTTTGTTAAACGGCTTGTAACTATCATATATTGAACTAAAAAACTAACTGTGCGTATCTTTGAATTCTGTTTTTCTACCTCGCATGGCTTCAGGTAATACTTTTAAGATTTTGATATCAACCCCCTATCTATTCAACGTAGAGCTTTTTGAATAATTACCTGATTTATTGGTGTTGGTATATTTATGACCTATTTGAAAAAGTTTCAAAGAGCCTTTATTGCACGATTTTTTACCAAAAATTTTATGACGCGAAAAGCTGAAACTTTTTAGTTCAGTAAAAATTAATATGCTTACATTTTTTTTTTTTTTATTTATTTAATGAGGTTTATTGACAATAATCCCTTATTGGGCTTACAATCATCGAAGAGTTCATTTATCCGGAGACATCATCGTATTTTCGGAAGGAGGGGGGGTGTGAACATCCATGCTTTTCAAATGGAAAGATCTGAGACCATCAGATCTTTTCAACCCCGCCGAGATTCGAACCCAAGACCCTCGGTTTAGTAGCCAGGGCCGCTGACCACCGGACCACGGAGGCCGGCCAAAATAAATATATATTTTTCAGTGAAGCGTTGGTGGTTAGGGTATGAGAGTAGGCGTTGGCAGACCGGCTATCCTATTGACCAGTTCTGACCATTTATTTTTTCTTTCTTTTTCTTTTTCTTTTTCTTTTTCAAAGCTGCTTTCGAACGACTCGAACGCTTACGACAAATTTTGCGCCATTTTCTGTTTGTTTTTTTTTTGTTTTTTTGTTTTTTTGTTTTTTTTCTTGTTTTTCTTTTTTTAAAATGAGCTCGGCAAGAGTCATTTTTCTTCCTTCTCACCTCCCTTCCTTTCAATGTTGCCATTTTATAGCAGGAATTATCTGAATTTTACATTGAGTTAAATGGGGAATTCGAATAATTTCTGCCATCAATGACAACATTGATTCCTTGCACTCAGTAGAAACATGGATTTTCCTCACCTCTTCATAACCAACCTTGTTTCTTCCGACTCCATCCCCTTCCTCCTCATACACTACCACATTTTAAGTTGGAATTTACAGTCCAGGTATCAAACCAGGCGCAAAACCCACGGATTAAAAAGTGTCGCCATCACTGTCACAATCATCGCCGGATGATTCCTTTATCCCCCTATTTCCCCTTTTAATTTTATGGAGTCCCGAGTTTGATTCCCGTCATTGCGTTGCATTAGGTTTCTGTGTTTATTCTCCGGTGTCAACTCGCTCATTGCCTGCAACAGAGCTAGGTGGCGATGAGATGCCCAACTCGGCTTTGCGCACGGTGGTTAAAACTGGCTCGCACAATGCAACCCGGTGAACATTGCATTCGATAAATCGCTGAGTGGCAGGCTGTTGCACACTATTGCCACAGAATAATACAATCAGAACGGAAACTCTGTCGGATTTTGAAGCAAATTCATTTCGCGTCCGCCATGTTGGGATATAGGATGTTTACATCTGGATTCGCGCGCGAAAAGAAAATATAGGATATGATCCGCGAAATTTTCAGACTGAAATACCATTGGAATAAAAGTGAGGCCGGAAACTTAAGACTTCTTTCCAGAATTTACAGAAATAAATGAGTTTCAACACAAATCACACTCGTCCGCCATGTTGGGAAATAGGACCACAGCGTTGCCTATTGGTGCCGTTAAATTCCAAACTTGCTTCCATTGGCTCTTATGGGAGTTTCCGTTCTGATTGTATTATTCTGTGCTATTGCTACAGGCAGTTTTGGGGTCGATTATGATGTAAAAACTTCCACAAATAACAATAGTAGCACTAAAAACTTACGAAATCTTTTTTTTTTTTTTTTTTTTTTTTTTTTTTTTGGCGAAGAACGGTTTTATAGCCTTCCTCTCTGATGGTCGAGCGGGGCATGTGAGACTCCTCCACTCCGAAGTGGCCCTACTCACCAAAACTCCTTCCACTCAGGTTGCACCGAGTTGATACCCCCAGCTAGCTGGAACCCCACGCGCCGCGACCGTTAGGCATATTAATTACTTCAACTACGATAACTACTCTTAAACTCATGAAATGCTTCTAAACGCGTGGCTGTAATGGCGGCGTTGGGCACTAATAATAGGAGATTCCTATCTAAAAATCTTGTCACTCTATCAAGAAGTGGCCATTAAGAGACAGCTTTCTTTTAGCACCGGTGACATCAGATATGTCACGGTACCACCAATCGTATGCTCTGTCACTTTTCTCCTTCTCAGCATAGAATGAGTGACGAAATTAAGATAGGCGCATCTCCCATTATTTGCGTCCAACGCCACCACTAAGGTCGCGAATTTCAAAGCATTCTTTGAGTTTAGGAGTGGATTTCGGAAGTTGTTAGTACAGCTACCATCGTTACTTATGGAAGTTTTTAAACCTGGGCCAACCCTTAAATTTCCTGTTGCAAAAAAGTGCATTAGCCCCATTGACCCATTGATGCGTGAATTTTAGCGGTAAAAGTATGGAGCGGACCAAGCCCTAAATTTAGTATCCGAATCGTAAAGTTGAAACCATTGTGCGACGAGTGAAGATTTGAGTAGGTGCCCCATCGTCGGTCAAGAGCCGAGCGGGAAAGGCATATTAAGGATACCAAGGAAAGATAAGAGATTGAGCCCTATAACAGGGCTGCTTTGCAGATTTCCCTCACCACGCAATGAGCAGAAGTCTCTGATTACCTGACCAAAATCAGAAAGAAAAATCCGTCTTAAATCGTCCACCAAAGGTTTTTAAATAACAATGCGACAACAGAACTTTATGTATTGGACAGTAGGCATATTTTTAAACGTGATTTGAGGCTTTCAAGATTTCAGGGCAAAAGCTGAAATCTGGAGAACTTTTTAATATTTCGTAAAAATTGAAATACCGTTCATTTCTTTTCAGGGATTATTTACTCAAAGAGTAATCTTAATTGCTGGTAAAAGTTTCTCTTAAATATAAGTGTAAATTTACGCCGAGCGGAAGTCGTGGATTGATATGATGCATCGATTGATACTCGGATTTGGCATAGTTTTGCTGTTCTTAAATGGTCGAGGGACCCCCCTCCCTTATCCCTCGCCAGTGGCGTAAATACGCGGTAGTAAGCCAAGCCGTTGCCCTTGGGTGCACGAGCTTCAGGGGAGCAAATTGGGAGAAGGAAAAGAAAAGAAAGAGAAAAAGAAAGGAGGAAGAAAAGAAAGATAAAAAAAAGAAGAAAAGGAAAAAAAAGAGAAGGAAAAGGAAGAGACAGAGAGGGGAGGGGGAGGAAGCGGAAAGGGAGAGAATGAACAAGGATGGAAGAAGTGGGAGGGAGGGAAGGAAAGTAATAGACGTGGAGCTATAACGGCCAGTGGCGTCGCGTGCAATTTGGCAACAATGTATTCTACCCATTTAAACTCATGTAAAAGGTCGAATTCAAAGGGTGCACACGGTAAATTCGATATATTGAATGCTTTTAAATGGTGGAGGAGGCACATATTTGCCAGATGGCACGCGACGCCACTGATAAGGGCTATAGCTACGCATCCTCTAAAAATCGGGACCACAGAGTTTTTGTTTTCCCCTCAGTGGCCATCTCATCCTCCGCTACGAATTTTGTCATTAGGTGGCACAAAAAACCAAAAGAAGAAAAATACTACCAAGTGGACGTGGACACCACGTACGTCACGCTGCTCAAAAAGTCAACAGTTTTTGGCTAAAATTTACGAATTTACGCTAAAAACACAATTTTGAGGAACGTCAGCACCTGCGAGCATACTTCAGGAAGATACCCTGAAAATTTCAAGCTGAAACACTAAAAAAAAATAAAGCCGGAAATTATGAAATACGAAAATTCCCATGAGCCTGAATGAGTGTGAGTGAGGCAAATAGACGTTTTATCACTCGCACTCACTCTCACTCACTAAGCTTGTGAAAAATGAATTTTATAATTTTTGGCTTTAATTCTGAACTAATGTTTGCGTTTAATCTATGGTTTCAGTTATTTAAAACGCCAAAAACACTAATTTTCCGAAAAGCGACTACTGGCGCTATCCATCGGATTGAAATTTGGAAAAGTTTTGCCTGGAATCACCTAAAAGGTATTAAAGCTTCTGAGCAATCATAATCTTATTCACTCGCTAACATTTGGCCGCTAGAGTTGGTCTTTTTTACCGACTGTGAGCCATGCCAAGATCTCGATGATGGTGTGGTGAGTCATACACTTATACTATACAGAGGTAAGAAGCAAAGTGCTAGGAAAGAAGTAATGGCCGATGACCGCCTTCTCGAGGGGAAAAATGACACTAGCTCGGAGCTTCCAGACCCATATTGTCACGGCACAAAATATCCAATCGGGAGGGGGGAAGGTGCTTTCAATGTAGCGCCGCAAAGTATCGCATCGTTGCAACATTGAACACGTGTGCACCAGAAAAAAAAAATAAACCTGCGGGCCGATCAATTACTTTATCGTTAAACCGATCGTTAAGATTGTCTATGAGTGATTGATTCTATTCGAAAATTGTAAAACTTGGCCGTTGCTATGGTAACCATCGTTAATATGCCCGATATTTAAGGTAACACATGAGTAGCCTTTATACTCGTATAACGAGACTCATAACGATGGTATTACCATAGCATCAGCCAAGTTTTACAATTTTCGACTATTAGAATCACTCATAGACAATCTTAACGATCGGTTTAACGATAAAGTAAATGATCACCCCGCTGAAGTGCACAGAAGGACTGGCAAGTAACTTAGGCTTGCTTTGTAGGTAAATCTGGATACCTGACCTCAGGGCGCGGAGCGACTTAAAACTTGATAAAGACAAACAATCCAAACAAACTTTGACTCATAGGCGGATCCAGGAATCTCTCTCTCTCTCTCTCTCTCTCTCTCTCTCTCTCTCTCTCTCTCTCTCTCTCTCTCTCTCTCTCTCTCTCTCTCTCTCTCTCTCTCTCTCTCTCTCTCTCTCTCTCTCTCTCTCTCTCTCTCATCAGTCTCATCAGACTCATCAGTCTAACATTCCTCTCTTGGTTCTGCCTCTTGGAAGCAAAAACACTTTGTAATTATTATTCTTTGAATTTAATTCCTATTTGATAATTAATTATTCTTTGTTATGGAATCTGATCTTTTTGGATTTGCGTCATAAATCAATTGCTCTCTCTATCTTTCTCTTAAATTCGTCCACTTGTCTAAATTTCTCTTGTCATTTATACTTATCATGTGTTAATGCATATATACTACATATTTTTTTAAGTATGTATGTAGAAATAGAAGAAATGAACCTATGTATCATGGCAAATTAAAAGCATATATTTCCGTCTCTCCCTCTCTCTCCTTGCATATTTGAACGTGTGTGTTGGAAAAGGATAGAGGAAGGGGAAAAAAGCACGTGAATGCCCTTTGTTGGTCCTTTTCTAACACTAGCGTCTAAATTAGGGTGAAGAGAGAGAGAGGGAGAGAGCGAGAGAGAGAGGGAGATAGAGAGGGAGAGAGAGAGGGGGCAGATTCTTCTATGCGTCAGTGTTTTACCTTAGGTCCGGCAACAGCTCTCTTCAACCTTTTGCCGTCTCTCAAGATCTTTTATTGCTCTTGCGGAGATGACTTCAACCTGAGTAAAGGAACGATATGAAGTGCATATTTAACGGCGACCGTCTCGCAAAATGAAGTTTGTAAAAATTATTCAGTCGTTGCGTTTTTTTTTTTCATCTGAGAGGAATGGGAGTGTCGCGGAGGGGCGAGGGGGCAAAAGAGGGCCATAAATGAACGGCCGAGTAGCGGCTCGAGTCGACTCTTTAATGAACTCTCTGAATTAAGAACTAACTTCTTACGAACGTTTCCAGAAATGAGTACAACTCACAATCAGACGCAGATTCTTAAATTTTAAACTGGTTTGAACGACAAGTCAAATTACTAAAGTGGTGGTTCCACCTGCGTGTTTTTTTTTTTTTTTCTTTTTTGTTTTGTTTTTTTTGCGACAGTACAACAAAAGCCCAGAGGCGGATTCAGGAGTCGGTCTCTCTCTCTCTCTCCGTTTCTCTCTCCTCTCTCTCTCTCCTCTCTCTCCCTCTCTCTTTCTCTCTCTCTCTCTCTCTCTCTCCTCCCTCCCTCCCTCCCTCCCTCCCTCCCTCCCTCTCTCTCTCCTCCCTCTCCTCCTCTCTCTCCTCTCTCTCTCTCTCTCTCTCTCCTCTCTCTCTCTCTCTCTCTCTCTCCTCTCTCTCTCTCTCTCTCTCTCTCTCTCTCTCTCTCTCTCTCTCTCTCTCTCTCTCTCTCTCTCTCTCTCTCTCTCTCTCTCTCCTCTCTCCTCTCTCTCTCTCTCTCTCTCTCTCTCTCTCTCTCTCTCTCTCTCTCTCTCTCTCTCTCTCTCTCTCTCTCTCTCTCTCTCTCTCTCTCTGAAGCGCAGTGGTTTTCGTTAGTACAGTTTTGAAAATAGTGAAGCGCGGGGTGTTTAAAATTGAAGATTTTTTTTTTTTTTTTTTTTTTTAAGCGGTTTCCTAGAGTGGCTTTATAAAGGTCATCATGTGCGCATCATTATATTTTCGCAGAAATTTAGGTTGGAACCGACCCACTATTCTGTTGTAGCAAAAGTAAGCACGCAACCCATCCATTTCGGCCGCACGTGATGAAAACAGTCAACGCAGATCGTCAGGTACAAACAGCGACGTAAGGACGTAAGGTGCTTGCGCGAGGCGCCAGCACTTAAAAAAGAACGGACACTTCAGGAGCCAAAGTCTTGCGGTACCTCCATTTTCCGATCCCCTGACACGTCAAAGTGACAGCTAGAAGAAAAAAGAGAGACAAATAAAATAGATTCGCAGAAAAAGAGAAGAGCGCAATAACTGAGTAACACGCCTTAGAGGAATTGGAGATGGGGCATGATTTCATAGGTTCGTCACAGTGATGGAGCCAGTGACGGCTCGTAAAATTTGGCAACAATGTTTTGCCTCCATTTGAATCTATGTAAAACAATCGATCGATGATGAAGCACAGAGCGCTTCACTGTCGATTTGATTGTATAACATAAATTCAAATGGAGGATAAACAGTGTTGCCACAATGCACGAGCCGCCGCTGGATGGAGCTATTGCAAAGCTTGGCAGTAGGCAGATGGACTTTCAATCACAGTGTTGCCAGATAGAGGGTAAAAAGCCGTATCGTCCCCATTTAAATCAATGTAAAACGTATGGCTTTTTCACCCCAATCTGACAACACTGATCAATCATGCGATGTTAAATGCTGCAAAAATAACATTGAGACCATTGAAAAATTCTAAAACTCACACTCCTTCGCAAAGGAATTTTAGCTCTAAGTTCAGATTAACCACTCGTTTATATGCACTATTTACGTTTTGCACCTCCAAGCAAAAGAAGAAAACCTCCGAATTGGAACGATTCGATTCTCGCATTTGGTTTTGAAACAATGAATTTAGAATTTAGTTTTTTTTTTTTTTTTTTTTTTTTTTTTTTTTTTTTTTTTTTTTAAATCAACAGTACTATTACATTACTTAGTACTAAACTTACACCTACTATACATTTGAGAATATCTATGTGCTATTTATAACTTACACTTAATTTTTAACTTTTGCTGCTAGTCCAGTAACAGAATATATCTTTGCTGGAATATAAAGTAACATGAAATAAATATAGTTCTACTCCCGTTGGGGATAGACTGTGCCTAAACCAGTAAATACAACAAACAAAAATAAAGATAAATACATATAAATAATAACAATAATAAAATAATAAGCAAAAAAGGCAAGACAAATAAATGAATAAAGAAACAAAAATAAATAAAACAAACATTCAAATCAATTACTCTATAAGTAAAACTACTAAAAATTGGTTTTGGGTCGCAAAAATTTCAGGATCTACTACTAATAGTGAGAGTGGGCCCAATTGATGCCCAAAGTTTCGTCAGGGACAGGCAGTGGGCGAAGGATGCCGATTTTGAGTGAATCCCTTTGATTTACTTAGTAAAAAGAAGTTAGTAGCGAGGAACTTGGTGATACCAGCTAAAAAATTCTGGGTTGCGTTGTAAGAGAGAAAAATAGCCGTGAATTTAAGGAATGAGCTCTTTTGTTTGGGGAGTAAAACGTAAGTGTAGCGCTGTAAGAGCATCATACACGGGTGGTCCACTGGTACAGTCGGGGACAAAAATAATGTCAGACGACTCCTTGAAATAGGCCACCTGCAATGCTTAAATTCATTGGGACAAGTATGACGGGTGGCCTACTTCAAGGAGACGTCTGACATTCTTTTGGTCCCCGACTTTTGATCTGTGCGAAATTATGGATTTCTCAGGAATTCAGTGAATCCCCTGGCAATCAATTGTTTTGCGTAGCTTCAAATGGAGATAATCCGTTTTTACCATATTGCACGCTCCGCCACTGATCGATTCTTTTGAGGCTTATCTGATCCGTCGATTATTTCCCTTGAGTTCAAATGGAGGGAGTACGTCGATGTATCGCGATCCGCAAGCCTCCACCGCAGGTGCAGGTCGCAGGACACATCTTCGAATTCGTTGTTTTATGTCCGCGCCTCCGAGCGAACAGCACAATCGTTTCGAACTTTAAAAAACAACTCGATTTCAGACTTGAAGCGATTAAGAGTACTGTTAACTACGCTCGAGACAAGGCAATTGCTCAAGCATTAAATTAGTTTGCTGCTTTTTTTTACACGTTAGCTGAAGAACTGCATCTTCTAAGTATAAAACTTTTTTTCTTTTTCTTTTTTGCGACCTCTAGCGCGGGTGCGAGAGTCTGGATCTGAGGCGAATCTGAAGTCAAATGCAATTTATTCAGACGGGACAGTAGTGGAGTAGTGGGAGTGGTAGGGGGGAGGGTGATGGGAGGGGAGGGGGCGACGGAGGGGGAGGAGGTGTTAATAGTATTCGTATCTACGATGGCGTGACCATTTAACGGCAGCGTTTTAAACTTTGATATGTTTTTAATCGATCAAGAAAATGCTCCCGTCGCTGGAACGCTGTATTGCCAACTTGACCAAACGGAGAAAAAAAGAGTATCCACAAAAAAAAAAAAAAAAAAAAAAAAAAAACGAGCAAAAATCAGAAAATAGAGTAACAAACAATAAACAAAATACGAAAATCATTAATCATTTGCTCGCATGAGATTGGTGACGGTTGCAATCCGGCAACAATAATTTTATCCATTTAAACCCCTGCGAAATATCACGGGAAAAAAATAGTTGGCCAGACTTACCATCATGATGACTGATTTTGGCACCTGCGAAAAAGATGGTTTAAACTATACCAGATATTGGGTTGAATGAACTAGGCACTTTATAAATTAAACTTAAGTTCAAGCATACCTAACCCAATATCTGCGGTATAGTTTTGCATCTTTTCGGCAGGTGACGAAATCAGTCATCATGATGGTAAGTCTGGCCAACTATTTTTTTCCGTGATCGATTAGAGGGATTGCATTGTGCGCCTCAAATAAATCGACCTTTCCCATGCGTTTAAATAAACAAACTGCAACGTTGCCGGATTGCACACGATATACCGCTGACTTGAGCAGGCCAATTCCGCTCTTTTAGACGACACGCGAGACGAGATACTGGGAATCAGTTAATCCCATTGGTTTATCCAGCGTCACGTGACTATATATAAACAAAATTTTACAGTCATTTGGTCTTGAACGAATGACTTGAGTGACTCCAAATCTTATGAACATAGTCACGTGACTATAGAAACAAAATTTTACAATCATTTGGTCTACAACGAACGACTTGAACGACTCCAAATCTTATGAACATAGTCACGTGACTATGTGAACAAAATTTTACAGTCATTTGGTCTGAAACGAACGATTTGAACGTCTCTAAATCTTATGAACATAGTCACGTGATTTTGTAAATAAAATTTTACAGTCATTTGGTCTTGAACAAACCAACGAACGACTTGAACGACTCCAAAACATAGTCACATGACTATATAAACAAAATTTTACAGTCATTTGGTCTTGAACGAACGACTTGAACGACTCCTAATTTTATGAACATAGTCACGTGACGCCGTTTAAACTGATGGGATTAGTCGATTACCTCTTTTTTGTCTCGTCTCGTGTCGTCCAAAAGAGCAGACTCGGTTTTCAGAAGCTTTCATTTTCTATGGTTTCCAAAGGCAAAGTGATAACTATGACGCGCGTCGCACTATGGTCTACAATGGGTATCTAGCTAGACAAAAGTCGATTTTTGGAGGTCGGAAAAACGGAAATCTGACAACGTAGTGTGATTCCCCATATCTTAGTGCATCTGTATCTCAAATTTTTCCGACCGATCATGTTTGGCTTGGTTGCAACATGCGTTTAAAGCAACGCGCGCAAGGTGTGTTTGTATACTTTAAGGTGCTATTGGTTTCTAGCCATTGCAATCCCCAGACAAAAAGTCCGATTTTTACTTAGTTACTTTATTTTTTGTTCAAACTTAGAACTTGTTGATCCTTCCTGCTGATAAGGCGAATACATTCATCTATATATATTTCATTTAAGTCAATAATTTGGACTTTTTAGAGACTGTATAAGGTCGGTACCAATTTTACTCAAAATTGACGAGAATTTTAGGCTTTAAGGCCACCTACGTTTTTTGGCCCACGAATGCCCACGCTTAGAGTGGCAAGGAAATGTTCCTAAGACCTCTGGGAACACGTTTTTCAATATGCGAATGTCGTCTTTTGTCGTCCTTACAAGTTATGAATTTTTTCGGTTGGAGAACTCAGCGGATAATGGGGGATTTTGCCGTTGACGTGGACGAACAATCTTCAATCATCAAAACAGTAAAAAACTATAATAACTGTGAAAACCGTTTGGAACTCGTAAAATTTTACACTACATAGATTCTCTGTGATCTTGAAACTTCCGACTCAAGAAAAATATTGAGCGGGGAACACCCCCCCCACACTACCATCAACTATCTGAACCCTCCACATTCAAATATTGGCATCTTACCAAGGGGTGGGCAAAAGTAACGCACAACCTCCCTCAAATTTTTTTCCTGATTCATATTTAGAGAATCGGTTTCTGCCAATCTTTTTAATTCAGGGGGCTCATCTGTTTGGCTATGTTGGGTGCCCCCCTCATTTTGGGGGGGGGGGGGGGGTGGAAAGGGGTCGGGGGGGCTAAATCGAATATTTCAAATAGGGACCCCATAATTTTTTGCATACTTAGAAAGAACATAAAATTCTAAGCATTTTGGCACAAACCAAAGTTCGATACCTTTTGTCGTATTCGATATATCGAAGTTCAAAGTTCGATATCCACCCATTTTCCAAAAGTCGTTGCTCCCATTTAAATGAACCAAATTTAAAAAACTTTGGGTGCAAAATGTTCTACTAAACAAGCACTGTAAGGAAAAAAATACGACAGTTCCCAAAAATTTGCCCATACTTAATTTCTGGGCCCTCAAAATTTGTTCGATTTTTAAAAAAAATGGAATACCCAATTTTTTTTCAAAAAACGGTCAAATGGAGGATAACGGACTGAAAATCGCATGTTCTACTGCACTGACGGCTGAGAAACCATAAAAATAACCAATTGTCAATTTTCACCACCGCAACTGCTTTAGGGGACTTTTGTCTAGCTAGCTGGCTTGCGTAGACCAGTGTGCGTCGCGTCGTAGCTCTTAAAAAAAATAATTGAAAATAAGAAAACCTAATGAACGTGGACTGAACCATTTTTCCCCCCGAGGTTTTTATTGAATAAAAAATACGGAAAATAATTGGGAGGCTCATTACTTGATCACATATTGTTGGTATGTGAAGAAAGAGAAGAATCAGTAGCGCAACGAGAGTTTCTTCGTCTCTCTCTTTTCTCCATTAAGAAACGTATGTTAGACAAGGATGGACAAGGGGATAAAACCCCATCTTTCTGTCCTTTTCCTACTTATACATTCAAATGGGAAATGAGAGAGATGGAAGAAATCCTGGGTGCGCCAGTGAGAAGAATACTCTAAACGAAAAATGAGCTTCGCAACACGTGAACACAACGTGAATTATTATTTTTTTAAATCAACGATGACTTGATATACCTGCCAACATTTTAAGTATAACAAAGCAACTTGCTCCGGAAAAGCTAGAACGTTATTTGCTCGGCGAGGCTATTTTAAAAGGCTGCTTTGACTCTACTTAAACTTTATTTTTTCAGTGAACAACAGGTGACTAGGTGCGCATTGATGCTTAAAATACACCATGCTGTCGTGTTTTTCGACAAAAGCTGTTGTTTGACAGGCCGTAAAACACGAATCCTTCAAATCACTTCATCGAACATCCGAATCATCATCAAAAGTTCAAAAACAACGACCTCCATCGTATTTATTTTTGATTGCTGGAAGTTCGATGTCGCCTCACCTGATGTCTGTTTGATCCAATTGTTTGATCTTGCACAAATCAACGATATAACTTTAGAGTGGCAGCGGATTGGTCCACCTTGTGCCACACAGGGTAGAAGGAATCCCGGGAAAAGGCGGAATTTGGACGGCAGATTCCAAGGTTTGAGGTTAAATTTTGTAGGTTGTTTCCGGCGATGCCCGAGTTTGTTTACGAAACGACCGGAAATGGCCTACAAAATTTAACCTCATAATCGATTTTTAATGCAAGATCACCTAGGTTCACCTATAGGTAACAACAGTGAACCGGCGGAACGTTCCTTGATTTGCCACTCTAAAGTCATAGCTCGTTGGCACAAATACATTTTCAAAGGTAGCGTTCTAGAATTCAACCATTTACTGCATCCGTGCAAAAAAGATTACATTATCCTGTGATACTGTATATCTATGTACATTGGAAAGTGCTGCTATTCATAATCTTTTCTGCATCGAGACAATAAAGGGATGAATTCTAGAACGGTACCAAAGGCTGGCTATAACGGTTAACCAGCTCATCTGAATGCGTCTGAATTGGGAAGTCGCAAGAAAATAAGATTTAAACAAGAAGCTATTTTCACTATGAGGCTCTCCGATGAAGATTTTCACCCGAACCAACCGACTGATGGTAAGGAAATTGATTATCTCACCCGAACTGTTTGTTCGGCATCGATGGATGATACCGATGCTGGGCCCGAACCTTCTGAATTTGTCCTCATTACACGGAGGTGGGGTTGAAACGAGTATAACTCAACGGTGTGAAAGACAACAATACTCAACGCTCGCTTGATCGAATAGAAATGGTTTTGTCGACTTTGGCGTTCTGGTTCTGTGTCCCCCCCGAAAAGTTCCGAACCTCAAATCTTCCACCGAACCCAACATTGTATAGTAATAGAGAAGCTGATATATAGTATAAGTCCTATCCCAAAGTAAGGCTGCATGGATGATCTAATTCTGTGTTTTTGTGTGCACGGGGAAAAAAAACTTCGGTTCATGCGGAACACCGAGGGTAATTGGTTCCAGTAACCGAAGTTTTCAGTTGTGAGTACCGAACTTTAGTTAGGAGTACCGAAGTGGTTCAGTAGGAACGAATTGTGAGTCATAGTATTAGTCACACTTGCCGAAACCTTCGGTACTCCTAACTGAAGCTCGGTACTCACAACCGAAAACTTTGGTTACTGTAACCGAACACCTCGGTGTTCCATATGAGCCGAAGTTCAGTTATCATAACCGAATTTTTTTTCTCCGTGTGTTTTTTTTTTTTTTTTCTCTCTCAATTTTGTTTTTTTTTTTTTTTTTTGCCTCAAATTTTTTTGACCTCAGATCAAAAATTGTAATTAATTCTGTGGAAATTTGTTTTAAATGAAAGTGCAAGTGTTTCAGAGTAGAGCTATCCGGGACACAGTATTTTAACACAGCTATCCAGGTGAGGAAATTTGGCTCTTTCTGTCTTGTGTCAGTTTATTTATCCAGTAAATCCTTCCATAAGAAACAGTTATATCAATGTCTGTGTCCAGATTGCTGATCTAAAACACTTGCACTTTTGTTTAAAACCAATTTAATATGGATTGGTCATGCACAATTTTTTTTTTTTTTTTTTTTTTTTTTTTAAAGTATGAGGCAAACAAACCGAGCCTTCGTGAAAAATATCCATAAGAAATTGTCATCATGGCTACCTCCGTGCTGCTTCAAAAACACGTCCCACCACTGGCGCAATGGAGCTGTTGCAAACTTTTGCTACAGGCTTATTAATAGTTGATCAAGGGGTAATATCCTGTAAAAATAACAAAGAGCGCACTAAAAAATCGCGAAATCCACTCCTAAACTCACGAAATGCTTTCAAACGCGAGACCTTAATGCGGCCGAGGCCGCGGTTTTCTAATGGCAATTGTATACTTCTTCTTCTTCTTGTGTGGTGTTGCGAGAACACCTCGTGTAGATGGCGCTGATTGAAGATAGGGAACCCCAATGAAAACCGCGGCCCCTGCCGCCATTACGGTCTCGCGTTTAAAAGCATTTTGTGAGTTTAGGAGTGGATTTCGTGATTTTTTAGTGCGCTAATCGTCATTTTTATTGGGTATTACCCCATTATCAACTATTAATAAGCCTGTAGCAAAAGTTTGCAACAGCTCCATCAGGATCTCTTCCATCTCTCTCATTTCCCATTTGAATGTAGAAGTAGGAAAAGGACAGAAAGAGGGGGTTTTATCCCCTTGTCCATCCTTGTCTAACATACGTTTTTTAATGGAGAAAAGAGAGAGTTGAAGAAACTCTCGGTCTCGTTACCCGAACCTGATAGTAAAATTCGCTTAAGCTGAGAGCACAACGGCATCAGAGTATATGGTGCGACTGATGCGAGTCGAGGGCTCACCAAACACCACTACACCACACGTCCACCTTCCACCTTCGACCGTCGTGTTGCCAACCAACCAACCAACCAACGTATAGTTGTTCGCGCTTGGAAAACACTGGAGTCATTTCCTCTTAATTACACGCGTTATCTTTTATTTCGCGCCCTCTTGCCTCAGCCGAACCAAAATAAATTGATTGTCGCTAATGACCAAGAAAAGCATACGTAATTCTTTTCGCCTTTACCGCTCCACTAGCGGATCCAAGTTATTGTCCATCTCTTTCTTCTCCCATTAGAACGTATGTATTAGCAAAGGATAGAAGAGGGGGCAAAAATCACGTGACTACCCCTAATCTGTCCTTTTCTATCATACGCGTTCTAATGAAATAAGAGAAAGAAGGATAGATTCCTGGATCCACCAGTGCACCGCGCGAGGACGAAAAGAGGAAGGTGAGTAGAAGAAAAAGAGAAGAAGGAGCCATGAGCGGATACAGGAATTTGTCTTCCTCTCTCTCCTTTCATTTGAACACATGTGTTGGAAAAGGATAGCAGAGGAGGCCATCAAGAGATCTCATACCCTATCTCCGTCCTTTTCTAACGCACCCGATCAAATGGAAGGCGAGAGAGAAAGACTAATTCCTGTATCCACCCTTGGAAGGAGGATGCATGGAAAACTCCGATGGTGCATAATTGTGAATTTGTAACTTGGTATGTTGTGAACACAGAGTTCAGGGTCAGGGCATTAGATTATAGAGCTCCGGGTGAACTGTGAAGTGTGAGATGTGAAGTGTGAAGTGTGAAGTAAGGAGCCATTGTCCTCAAACGTGCGTCACCGGAATTGTTGACGAATTTTAACCTGCCGTCAAGCAGTGGAACAAGAAACACGATTTTGGGACTAAAAGTATGGATGAGTGTGAATTGTGTCCAAATTGCTGCGGGTCGCCAAAATCTGCATCCTTCACCCCCGAAATCTACCCAAAATTCCGGTCATCTTTGCACACCGTACATTTACGCCGAAACTACTCATTTAATGAAAGAAATCATTGGTTCAAATCTATAGAGCACCCAATTTTACGTTCGCCCGTGATTTCCATTTTCCCCAGTACCTAATGGGGCAGTTGCAAGGGTCTGAAATCGTGTGTTTTTTATAAAGAATGTGATAGGACCTGTTGGGCTGAGAACAATGGTGCCTTTGGTTTTTTCCTAAGTGTCCCGGTTTTGGAGATACGCAAGTGTAAAGTTGTAAAAAATCGAGTGCGTATTGCCGTCACTGCGCGGAATTCCCATTTAAAACAATGTGTTTTTTCTCAATCTCATATTCGGAACAATGAGACTTAATTAGAAACCAAAGGCATCTTTGTCCTTAACTCTTCAAGTACTTTCATTTACTACATAAAAAACCCAACATTTCAGACCCTTGCAACTGCCCTATTGGCAAATGTAACCCCCCTCTCCCTGCTCCCCTAAAGAATGTGTCACTAGATAAAGAAAACCTTATCTTTGGGTAAGAAGAAAACCTAATGCATGCAACTCAAAATTTCCTATAGGATCACTTCATAAAACCTGTTATTGCAATTTTAGTTTCAAACCTAGTTTTCTCTGGACTGCAGTAACGCTGGAGCACGCTGGAGTCTTGCTGACCGAATTTGGAAATCGTGTAATTCGAATGGAAGTTGACTTTCCGACTTGATCAAGGTCTGTTTAAACAGGTTAGTACGGTAGCGCTGAAATCTTTTGCTGCTTTCAGTATATCCCGGCACACACTGGACGAAAATACCCTTATGCTCGGACATGGGGGGTCAAGTCAATCTGCAGAAAACCCCAACTTTTTGACAAAAAGTAGTATTTTAGAACCCAATTGTAACTTTTCTGACATTGTTTTTTTTTTCCTCGAGCCAGCACTATACCTCACCATTGTCGAATAACGGGTTCTTGGTGCGGTTTGAAATTTTGACGCTAAAATTTCGTGTTTTATTTTGCCTAAAAAGATGTGTTAATCTTTTTTTCAACAAACGCCGATACAATAGTCATTTTCACCATTGCATGGAGATAATTTTCGACCTATAGTTTTTTAAAATCATGCAAATATAGATGTATGTAGTGATGGTTTTTGTTCAAATTTAACATTTGAAGGTTTAAAAAAATTAAAATACAGTTTCAACAGGCTATTTAATCGTATTTAATGTGAACTTTGAGCTAGTAGTGTTTATTACAACTTGGAAAAACCACCTCAATGATCTTTAGCTGCGATAAACTGCGGATACGAGAAATAATCGTGTAATAGCACGACGCGGCGCGCATTGGAGCGAGTCAATGGGTGAGGGTCGGAAACGAAATACACTACTGAAAATAAAAATGCGATTGTTTCTACAGTCGAAAAACACATTATATAGGGTGATTCTTGTGGGAAACACACAAAAAAATTTGAAAAAAATAAAAAAAATAAAAAAAAAAAATAAAAAAAAATTAAAAAAAAAATAAAAATAAAAAAAAAAAAAAAAAAAATAATAAAAAATGAAAATAAGTTAAAAGGATGTCGGTTTTAAAGAAAAATAGCCAAAACAACTCGAAAAAACAAAGATAGGAGCGCGAAACCAGCCATGTCCGGGCACAAGGACGTTTTCGTCCAGTGTGCGGCAGTACGACCTGGCCGAACTGGGAAATTAACCCCCATTTGAATTTCACGATTTCTCGCATTTTCGCTTTGGTTTTAACTACGGAATTTTTCTACGTTCTTTTTATTATTTCATGAATCCAACAAAAATCCTAAAATCAATTTCACTGTTCGGCGTGCGATCCGCAGACTTTCGGGATTTTCTTCGACCGCGGACCTCACTGATTCCGCCGCCTTGCACCGTGGCCAGGAAAAATACACGGTTGTCGTATAGCCGGAAAACACATAACAGGACCCCCCGAGAAACCGGAAGTGACTTTTTTCTTTTCTCCTTTTTTCCAACTTCACCTTCTCGAAGGCGGGTTCTGCTCCATGCCGCTTCCCATCACCGCCGTCTAATTACTTCTCAATTATAATACGGAGGATAAGAAGGATAGAGCAAGGAGAGTGGAGGAAAGAGGGAGGAGAAGAGAGGAGGGGAGGGGAGGGGAGGGGAGGGGAGGGGAGGGGGATAAGGAGGAGAGGAGCGTAAGAGTTAAACTGACTAACACACGAGCACAAACTAACGCAGAACGCTTGAATACGTTATTACAATGCAAAGCCTGCGATAACCACGCACTGTGGGACTCATAATGTGTGTATCCGGACCAACAGCTGTAATCTTTGCATCCGTACAGGGATGGAAGTTGCCCAATTCCCTCCCAATATTCCCTCCCGATTCCGATTCCCTCCCGTGATGCTATCCGATACCCGATTCCCTCCTGGTGTCGATTAAATGAAAAAAAAAATGGCAACGTCGCAACAACAAGTTTAATGATAAAAACTAAAACTAAACTCACCATGTCAGGAATGTTTAGTTCATACCGTAAGTTGATAGGCAGTACAAAATTATTAGATGCTCGGATGAAGAAAATGAGTTCGATGGACAGAACTTTCCATGGGCGGATACAGGGAATTGTCTTTCTCTCTCTCCTCCCATTTGAAAACGTGCTTTAGAAAAGGACAGAAGAGGGGGCCAAAGTCACGTGATGGCCCCCTCTGCTGTCCTTTTCTAATACATAAGTTCAAATGGATAAAGAGAGAGAAAGACAATTCCCTGTATCCGCCCATGTAACTTTCCAAACTCTGCTTCACAACCATAAAGCAAAATTTGAAAACCTTTCTCCTCCCTCAACCTTTATCATGGCTGCCGGATGAAAATAATGTTAAAAAATTAGGAAACTAAAAGCGTAAAATTCACTGTACGGGTGTATGGAGCCCGGTGCGTCAACAATTTGAAACTTAAACGTATATTACAAATTCACAAAAAAACATTCGGAGAATTCCTGTATGAGACCGTGCGAATGCCATGCAAATGTATACTCCCGACTCCTGAGTCAAACGTTTAAGCAGTGGTACACTGAAAACAAAATATAGCAATAATACCAAATGCACAACGGTATGGCAAGCAAGGTAGGGATTGGTATTATGACTTTCAAAAGAAAGCACATAGATCGAAATTTTCACTCTTTTAAATCTCGGCAATCTTTTCGGCCGGGGTACATTCTTTTGAAAGTCATAGTACTTTTTCAAGAATTTCTACTGTTTGTACCATATAGTTCTTGAAAATGTTGAGGAAATTCTGGTACTGTGACCATATCCTGATAGTGTAACACCAGAAGTACTAGACTCTCCATGGTTCAGATATCGTTATGCTTCTGGTAATATTACTAGAATTTTATAATTATATTTTTCGTGTAAAAGTCCCTAGATGGAAATATTGTATATAGAGCGTACCGACACGACGGCACGCTTCATGGAGCTCTTGAGTACCTAGCCAAACAATTTAACATGGACCTGTTTAGTGATGACGTCACGATCAAAATTGGTTCCAAACAAATGCTCCGTCTCGCTCACTCTCGTGGATTTACCCATAAGAAATCAGATCCAAATTTTTGAATGCAAATTCATGCTAGTTAACAACCATTTTTCTCAAATTTTATTGCACCATTTGATTCCACGTACCTTAAAGTATCTTTTCACTCCGACATAATTCCTGAAAGATCACAAGTCAATTTACAATCACAGTTATACCGAGAGTTGTATGTTTTTTCCTTGGCTTACTCACAGTCTCTTATGGGCTTATCAACACCATGACACTCAACCATCCTAACCTCTCATATCCTATCGAAGCTTGTTCGAGGTATAACACTTGGTGTGGTGGACCACCACTGGTGGTGCTGATGAGCCTATATCCTAGAGTTCTGTGTCCATGAGAAACTGTGAGTGGGACAAGGACAAAACATTGGACTTTCTTCGAAATAACTGTGATTGTAAATTAATGCGTGATGTTTCACAAATGTTGTTGTAGCGTGATTATATTTTAAAGTACGTGGAATCTGATGGTGTAATCAAATCTGAGAAAACTTATTGTTTACTGTCATGAATTTCCATTTGAAAAATTGGATCTTGTTTCTTATGGGAAAACCCACGAGAGCGAGTGAGATGGAGCATTTGTTTGGAACCGATTTTTTTCGTGACGTCACACTAAACAGGTCTATTGGCAGGATAGCAAATCGACTCCTCTGGTATCTTCTTCTGGTATGCTTGAATCCATTGTACCTCTAGATTGAAGCAAACATGCATAACATAACATGCAGGCAGGACAATTGCGAACCATAGCATTCAGTGTAGATACCGGTATAAGATGATCATAGACGACTATTAGATGCATTTGCCTGTTTGGAATTTTTTTTCGGAATGACGGGTATAGAGGTAATGAAACTTTACAGGTAACGCACATCAAATCAGATTGATAAAACAAACAAAGAAGGCCATTCACTCGTGGTCAGTAAGAATGATGATTAAGACGTTTGGCATCCAGAAATGGGCACGGTAAATCCTATTGTGCGCGATGCAGCGCCCGTATTGCCGGTGAGGAAATTGCTTTTTGTAGTGTGTACGTTGATGTGAGGTGGTCACATACACTTTTTATATGCTTACGCTTTATTCTGAAGAAAATGGGAGCGACGCCGCCGGCCCAGCCCCCAAGATTTTTCACGTAAGATTAACAGTTTCCCCCCCCTTTTCTTTTTTTCATCTTTTTAGATTATTCTTTTCCCTTTTAATTAATTAATATAATAACGTTAAGAAAAAAAAATGTTTGAGAAAATGAGATAGAGACAGGAGTGGAGGAAAAGGAGAGAGAAGGGGAGAGAGAGGAGGTAGTGAGGGGCATACGGAGAGAGAGAGTGAGTGAGAGATGGGGGGAGAGAGGGGGAGAGAGAGAGAGAGAGAGGTGGGGGAGAGGGAGAGAGGGATAGAGAGAGAGAGGGGGGAGAGACCAGAAACAAAGGTGTTTTGAGAATTGCCGCTTTTCGAATCCACCCGCGCGAGAGGAATCGTCGTTAGCTGAGAATCACGAAAAGGATCATCGGCGAATAAATATACAGTGGAACAGGTTTTTTGACACAAACGTCTCGTCATTACAAATTCCGCGCCATCCTTTAAGTTAGTTATTTATTTATATAATTTTTTTTCCGCTTTATTGAACTCAAATTAAGGACTTTTCGATTAAACCCTGTCTCTCTTTAAGCTGCTTTGAATGGCAGAATAAAAAATAAAAAAAAAAATTAAAAAAAAATTCATTCTTGATTTAGTGATCGATTGTATTTTCGTGGAGAACAACAGCCGGGGGCAATAATGAAACAAACGTTTTGAAAGACCACAACAAACGTAGTATCTTGGGTCCAAAACATATTCGGGATGGATAGGCTTTAGGTTATACCTGAAAATAGTGGATCGAACCTGACATTTCTTTAACGGAACAGCTTAGCGGAATTTTGGTAGTGCTCCTAACTCTCTGTTACTTAGGACCAATGAGCTATAACTTTAGAGTGGCAGCGGGCTGGTCCGCCTTGTGCCACAAAGGGTAGAAGGAATCCCGGGAAAAAGCGGAATTTGGACGGCAGATTCCAAGGTTTGAGGTTAAATTTTGTAGGTCGTTCGGAATTTGGCGGGAATTTGGACGGCAGATTCCAAGGTTTGAGGTTAAATTTTGAAGGCCGTTTCCGGCGATGCCCGAGTTTGTTTACGAAACGACCGGAAACAACCTACAAAACTTAACCTCAAAATCGATTTTTACGGCAAGATGGCGTCGCCCTAGGTGACAACAATGAACCAGCGGAACGTTCCTAGATGTGCCACTCTAAAGTTATAGCTCATTGCTTAGGACCGGTTAAGAGTCTACCCGACTCACCTTCAATGCAGCGATTCGTTGGTTTACCATGCGTACGTGATACTTAATTAATATGATGTGGTTGTTTTTTTGACGGTTCAATGCGGTCCATTGAGTGATGACCGAAGCTTGTTGAGGTACTTGCGTGGCGGACTTTTCGTCAAGGACCGTCCGTCCCGAACATTTTTTAGTCCCTAGTTTCTCACCGTTTCTCAAGTAAATGTAATTTTAATGAGAAGCGGGAAATTCAAAATTGACCAATTAGATGTCGGTTTCACATTTAATAAAAGCATCTAAGCCAATCAGATTCCTGGATTCCATTAGTCACTAAATCAGTCTATACATTTTTAGAAAAGGTTTACACATATCAGGGCTGCCGTTTTTGAGGGATCTTAAGGTTTATAATATCAAGAACGATTCCTCCGGTTGACAAAAACATTACACGACCCACTTTAGTAGTATGACTGTAACCAGTGGCGGATCCAGAAAATGTCTCGGGGGGGAGGGAGGGGCTGTCACGAGAAATTTTGAAATTTGAGGCGTCGCGTCGGTGGAAGCGATTTCGAGCTTTTTTCTGCGTTGAAAAAAGGTGAAATTTAAGGCTCCTGGGGCCGAATGGGGGGCATATGAGGGGGGGAGGTATCCGGTGGATCCACCTCTGACTTCAACGTCTGTAACGCTATTTTTGACCGATAGAATCATCGAATGTCAGAATCCCATCAATTTTTTAAAGTTCAAGATGCACCGAATCGGTGGTCGAAAATATGACAGATCAGAGCATTTTCGTGGTTGATATAGTCACACTGCTGAACTGGTTCGTACAATGATTTTGTCAACCGGTGTATGGATTCCACTTCAGTTCCACATGAGGGCATCCTTGAGTGCCTAATTATTTTGGTTTATTGCAAAGATGGTTAATCAATCTGACCGAAGAGTAAAGGGTGCATGAGTGCATGTGCACTCACATACTATGTGGTTCGAGTAAAAATTATCCCAACTGTCACGATTTCATGATGATGTGACAACCGCCAAAAAGATTAATAAATATTAATGACTGTCGAGTAAGGCTCAAATAAAAAGGAAGAAGGGTGGCGAATTTACGAGGCCATTAAACTTCTGATTTGAAAGATGGCGGAAAGAGGGAGGCAAAAAAACAGCATCTGATCTCGTACCGACGGAAAGATTTAAAACTCAGATTAAAACTCATTAAAAAGATAAATACTACACCTCCGAAAAAGAAAAGGTTGTCTTTGTCATTTTCCGCTCGCTTTAATATCGAGATCCGACCGAATTATCAGCAGCTATACGAAAGAAATAAAACTGTCATCGATACAGAGAAGAGGAGAAGAAGAAGGCCGACAAAAAATCTATTATTTATACTACAAATTATTCAACTGATCGAATTTCAATAGAGAGGATAAAATTCTTGAGAAATCTGCGATGACAACACAAACCTACAAAATGGATTGGATAAAAAAAATAAAATAAAATAAAATAAAAAAAAAGATATAGGCGGTAGATAGAAAAGAAAGAGAAGAAGCAAGCAGCTGCTTACAGTCGAATGAATCGAAAAGTAATCAGTTAAATAAAAAACAAGAGAGAGAGAGAGAGAGGGTGAGGAGGAAAAAGAAGAAAAAATGAGGTGTCCGAACACAACACAACGGCAATGGGAATTGAGATGTCAAATCGAGCGGACAAACGGCGATTTTCCACCGGCAAAAGTCAGCGCAGATCGGATCCAAGAGGCTGAAATCCACCAGGTTGAGCGTGAGACTTCTCCCTTACTGCCGAGGATGTCAGATCTACTAATTTTAGAGTGCGTTTTCGTGAATGGGGCTCTTGCAAACTTTTGCTACAGGGAATTGAAGAGTTGATTCTTGCATATTAACCTATAAAAATGACAATAAGTACTCTAAAAAATCACGAGATTCACTCTCAGAATCGGGCTTAATGGCGGAGAGACGCAGGTGAGAGATTCCTATCTAAATTGAGACATATCTCTGTGTTTCTGGAGAGAAAGTGATATAATAGACAGGAATATAACTCCCATGATACCCGCGTTGAGACGCCATTACGAACTTCCTATCTAAATTGAGACATATCTCTGTGTTTCTGGAGAGAAAGTGATATAATAGACAGGAATATAACTCCCATGATACCCGCGTTGAGACGCCATTACAAACTTGCTGTTACAGCAGTTATGTGAGTTTATTATAATGAATTTTAGACTTCCATAATGTGATTTTTGTTATTAATTTGCTCACAGCAAAATTTTGCAAGAGCTCCATTAACGATTACGGTGTGACGGCATTAAACCGCGATATAACCTAAAAGGAAGAGAAAAATCGCCGTACATTTACTGTCAGTTTTTGCCTGGAGACTAAATGAGCGTCGTATATGTGTATTACATACATACAGCATACAGCGACAATAGCATCGGGTGCTTGCGGTGCTTGCGCTACGCGCGGATATCACCTAATAAAGAATTGGCGCAGTTTGAACATTACACTAATTGTGAGAGAAAAAAGTTCTCCACACGGAGAAAAAAACTTCGGTTCATATGGAACACCGAGGGTGTTTGGTTCCAGTAACCGAATTTTTCAGTTGTGAGTACCGAACTTCAATTAGGAGTACCGAAGTGGTTCAGTAGGAACGAAATGTGAGGAATATAATATTAGTCACACTTACCGAAACCTTCGGTACTCCTAACTAAAGTTCGGTACCCACAACCCAAAACTTTGGTTACTGTAACCGAACACCTCCGTGTTCCATATGAGCCGAAGCTCAGTTCTTACAACCGATTTTTTTTCTCCGTGCATATAGAATGACCAAAATCAAAGCCGAGTGATTAGCGTTAAATGTAATCCAATTCAGTATGAGTTTTGATGTCGAGAACCTCCTAAATTCCCAGTTTACAATTTTTTCTTACTGTCTATAGATCTTAGTCGATAATATGGGTCGTTTTCTTTGCAATCGTAATGAAAAGGGCAAATTTGAGGGGAAAATATATTTTGAAAATAACGCTGAAAGCATCAAAAAGTTGACAATTACTCACGAACTCGAAAATAACGTTTAAACTAAACTCCAAGATGACTTTCGTATATGATTACAATATGATAGTCGCAAAGGGGAGTTCCAGATAACAGCCTCTTCTATATGCTGTGAGAAGTGATTCATCTTATAGAGTAGCAAACTTGCTAGATGAGACTCTAGACTCCCTCGTTGCTATTATAAGAGTTATAATAATAATAGTTCTAACAAATTATAGTTAGGAGACCGTCAGCTTTGAATATAAAAGTAAATATTGGAGAGGTTTGATGCCCCAAACGTTATTTTCAAACTATTTTACACCAGAGTTACTGGCCGTCTTTATAATCTAAAAGCAAAATATTGCCTTAGATCCATTACGGAAAGTATTTTTCTTTTTATTTTGGTGCATATCTGAACCTATGTGAAGGGAAACAAAAAACCTAACCCATAAATGTCCAGAATTGATTAAAGTTTGTAGGTGTTTTTCTCAAAATAAAACAATCTGACAATGAGACCTAAAATCATGAAAAAATGGGGGGGGGGGGAGAACCGAAAATCTGTAGTCCAGCTAAATATTACGTGCAAAACACTCCTAAAATTGGTATTTTCAGTGATACTGGTCCAAATTTCTGAACTTTTGCTCAAAATTAACACAACAAATCAATAAAGATCCAGTCCAGTGGGCATCATAACGGGCTATAAAGAGCTTTCTTTGCTTAAAAAAAAAATTATTGCGTTGAGGGTTTCCCCGTGTTTAATGGGGCTCTGGCAAACTTTTGCTGAGAGTAAATAAATAGTCCATTTTCCTGCAAAAACAAGCAAAAATCACGAAAATCACTCTGAGAAAGTATAAAATTCAGTAATAAACTCACATAACAGCTATAACGGCAAGTTCGTAATGGCGGTTCAACCGTGATATCATGGGAGATTCTTGTCTATTATGTCACTTTCTCGACAGAAACACAGTGATTTGTCTCAATTTAAATAAGAATCTCCCATGATACCTGCGTCTCTCCGCCATTAATACCGATTCTGAGAGTGAATTTCGTGATTTTTTAAGTATACTCATCGTCGTTTTTACAGGTTTTCATGCAAGAATCAACTCTTTTCAATGGGGCTCTTGCGAACTTTTGCTACAGGGGATTGAAGAGTTGATTCTTGCATAAAAACCTGTAAAAGTGAAGATGAGCACACTGAAAAATCACGACATTTACTCTCAGAATCGGGCAGAATGGCGGTTCGACGCAGGTATCATGGGAGATTCCTATCCAATTTGAGACGTATCTCTATGTTTCCGTAGAAAAAGACAAATTAGACAGGAATCTCCCATGATACCTGCTTCGAACCGCCAGTACGATCTTGCCGATTGAGGAGTTTCGTGAGTTTATTACTGAATTATATACTTTCTTATAGTGTGATTTTCGTGAATTTTGCTGGTATTTACACCAGAATGGATTATTCATTTCCTAACAGCGAATGTTTGCAAGAGCCCCATTCCCTATGGCAGAAGTTTGCAAGAGACCCATTCTGGCAACTCTGTGCTCTAATGTGCTTGAAATGATGCATCTCGTGTTTGTGGAGCTGTTTTCGTTTTTGCCGACCCGGCTGTCCTTTCGTTTGGTTTGTCTCTGGGAATACTCTATTAAAAAACAAGTAAAGAAGGAGTCGGAGTCATCTTCTCACTGCATGGCGCCAAGGTTCGGTGAAGCTAATTCCGAGTTTGGGTTCTTGACTTTTTCTACGCTCCCTCGATTCAATACCTGTATTTTCACCTGAAACACACTGCAACTCGGCCGCAGGCCCTTCGCCCTTTTGTGATCTCTGTCTTGTAAAAAAGAAAAGGTCAAGTGGTCATTCGGAACGATATTTGTTGTTTCTTTTTCAAAAGGTGACACACTTGCCCTCTCCCTCGAGTTTTGAGTGAGTTTTTCAAGAGAGGCGTACCATACGTGGACTATATGTCTCTATTCAAAGGATCTTCATTCTACCGTGAAATATCGGTTTTTTTTTCTCGGTTTTTTTTTTCTCAGTTTTTTTTTTTTTTTTACGTTTTGTGTACTATATGCAAGGATGACCAACGTCCAGGTTTCAGGAAATTGATACTACTATCTGTTCTAACACAGCAGGTAATGCCAGCTGATTGATTCGTTCAGATTGACGTCAAATACTATTCATGCGATGGCATTGACATTTACATACTCACACAGGTATGCCAGTGGCGTAGCGTGCAATGTGGCAACGTTGTAATGTGTCCATTAAAACCCATGTAAAAGGTCGAATGCGAAGGTGTTCACCGAACACCCGACAGTTCGATATTTTTCATGAGTTTAAATAGACAGATTACAACGTTGCCATATTGCACGCTACGCCACTGAGGTATGCGTTTGTAAAATGTCGTGACTCACAACCCAACGTAGATTAATTAGGCGAGGGAAGACAGGTATGTTGTGAACCAACTTACTCCTCGAAATGAGCTGCAATTGGTCAATTTACGAGGTCGATAAATGCTGCGGGGACTCTGTTTCATGGGCGAATCCAGCAATTTGGCAGCCATGAATTCATCCCATTTGAACTATGAGAAACGATCGATTCTGGAGGGGGCCATAGCTCTTTCACCGATCGATTGTTTCTCATGCAATCAAATGGAAGTAATACGCAGTTATAACGGATTGCTGGATCCACCTTTGCTCCGTTTGATGGATGACTCCGTTTGTTGGTTCACGATTGCTGATCGGTGAACCAGCTCTGGTGAACCGATAAACGTTGCGAAACTATAAGCTATCGATGGAAACCTTTCTCGCCATAAAACAAACGAAAAAAAAAAAAAAACCTTTCTCGCTCGGAACTCCTAGTAGGCTTCTTTAAGCGTTGAAGAGTCATTCTCTAAATAGGAGGAAAAAAGTTGAAAAAATCAAGTTCACTTAAAATAACAAATAATTATTCAAGTGAATAGCATAACTCCTCAATTTTACGAATCCGAACTAGTTTGATAACATTATCGTAATTTCTAGTGTATTTTCGCTCTAATTCGTGAGCATGTTAGTCAGTGTGATTTTGTGCAAAAGTTGGCACCACTGTTTCTTGTTGTTATTCAAACAATTTATCTCCGAAACTCGGATATTCTGCATTCAGTTGCAATCCAAAAGCATCCAGGAAAGCAACAATTTTCTGGTAAGTCAAATAATGATTTTATACAACACTTGATCTAGATAGGTCAAAGTGTCACGTGCGTTACGGAAAAGTACGAAGTTTTGATTTCTGGCGAATCTGTTCGATCAAAATGAAATATAATTCGTAGAAGTAAGGATATGAGAATACTCTATCGAAACATCCCCTTTGATTTGCTTTAAAATAAGTAGAAATTCATTTTCCGACTATTTTCATTTCTGTCACGTGCGTCACAGTTTCTGTAAAACCCTACTGCACGCAATTTCATCCCTATACAATCCGGCATAACTTTTCCATTCCATGTGCGATCATGCAATAGCCCTCATAACACAGGGCTAGTTTAGCTATTTTGGGTGGATTTCGATAAAATTTGGTATCTGGAGGTATCTTGGTCCGAGAAAAACGAATCCGACGTCAGTTTCTTAAAATTCTTAAATCCAAGATGGCTGCCGTGCGCACATCCACAAATACAAAATAGAGGAGTAGATTAGCTGTTACCGGCGGATTTTGATGAAATTTGGTATCCACGGTATTTTGGCCCGAGAAAAACGAATCCGATATAGGTTTCTCAATATTCTAAAATTCAAGATGGCCGCCTCGCGCACGTCCACAAATACATGACAGAGGGCTGGTTTGGCTATTTTGGGTGGATTTCGACGAAAGTTGATACCCAGGGGTATTTTGGTCCGAGAAAAACGAATCCGATGTAGGTTTCTTAATATTCTAAAATCCAAGATGGCCGCCTTGTGCACGTCCACAAATACATGACAGAGGGCTAGTTTAGTAATTTTGGGTGGATTTCGATGAAATTTGGTATCCGGGGGTATTTTGGTCCGAAAATGGAATCGTTTTTCTCGGATTAAATTACCGCATGCTACCAAATTTCATCAAAATCCATCCCAAAATAGCTGAGCTATACTCTGTTTCGTATTTGTAGATGTGCATAAGGCAGCCATCTTGGATTTTAGAATATTAAGAAACCGACATTGGATTTGTTTTTCTCGGACCAAGATACTCCCAGATATCGAATTTCATCGAAATCCACCCAAAATAGCTAAACCAGCCCTCTGCCATGTATTTGTGGACGTGCGCGAGGCGGCCATCTTGGATTTTAGAATATCAAGAAACCGATATCGGATTCGTTTTTCTCGGGTCAAAATACCCCCAGATACCGAATTACATCAAAATCCGCCGGTAACAGCTAATCAACTCCTCTATTTTGTATTTGTGGATGTGCGCAAGGCAGCCATCTTGGATTTAAGACTTTGAAGAAACTGACGTCGAATTCGTTTTTTTTCGGACCAAAATACCCTCAGGTACCAAATTTCATCGAATTTTGTCCATAAAAACATGAGATGTGCTATGTTTAAAAACGTTATCACGTGCGTTATCACGCGAGGAAAATATGTCACGTGCGTTACGGTCACGTGCGTTACCACCGCTTTTTAAGTAAGCTTAAAATTTTGATGAAAAAATCAATTTTGAATTAGTGCTTTTTAGTTGGGAGGAAACTATTGGGTATGAGGTCTCAGAGACTGCCAACAGATTTTTTTTTTTTCTTCCCTAGGCGACCTAACATGTAATAGCAGAGGGTGCATCAAACGCGTTCCTGTTTTTGTCACGTGCGTTACAGTCTAGTTTTGGATAGAGTCCCTTGATGGAAATATTGTATAGGGAGTACCGACACGACGCTTTATGCATTTTGACAGGGGTCGATTTAGTCGACTGCCTGAACGAATTCGAAGGTTAAGTTCAACAGTGGACCAGTGGTGGACTGGCGGATTTGCCGGCATTCCGGTCCGTTCCCATACGTTCCTCTACGAGTCGGCTCCTTTCGTGTGGAGCCTTCGATGTCGTCGACTCCTGCTCGACTCCGTGAGAGCCTAAAACCAACGACCGATCACAACTCGTTGAGCTCGTGTCGGTACTCCCTATACAATATTTCCATCAAGGGACTCTAGTTTTGGATATAACTTTTGAACGACTTGATATTTTAATTTGAAAATTTGAGAGCATGCCTAAAAAATCCGTCCATAAAGTCTCCTAATACCAGCATCACGGTAGTGGACTTTCAATAGCATTTTTTTTTTTTCAACTTTTATGAGTAACTATGTCACGTACTTATTCAGATGTTGAGCACCCTCCTCTACACTTCCCAGAATCCCAGCCTATCCCCCTTGTGTCCACCGAATGTCATCGTCGTTCAACACCATGCGACATCAGAAGGTGTTGGCTGTTGTTTTACATGTTAATGTGTTGAATCCCCGAAAATTCAGTGTGCCTCAAATCTTCCCTTTGTATTTTAGCGTAGTGCTCCGTCTCTGTTTGTCTCAGTTAATAACAGAGGTTACTAATGGTAAGCCAATGGTACATGGTATAACGCATCTCGCAGATAGAATCGAAGTGTTGCTTGCTCTGAACGCAGTACGCTGATGGTAGCCCCATAAGAACTCCTTCGAAGCGTTACGGCCGCCTGCCTATGCCCGGTTGTATTGCGGCAGGCGCAATATAGTACAGGGTGGGGCGTAGAGATCTGACGATTTTCAAAAGGCTATAAATAAAGAACTATTTGACTTAGAGAAAAAAACTTTTTTTTATTGAATTCAGTACAGAATGCCGTTTTCTTACATTAAGTTTTAAAAATTACATCTCGTAGATGTTGACCGTCAGCGTCAATACACTCTTGAAGTCGATTTCGAAAGGAATTCACCGCTCTTTCGCACATTTGTATGGGTATATTATCGATTTCCTCTCTGATTCGCACTTTAAATTCCTCTAAAGTATGGGGGCGACTCCTAAAAACCCTTTCCTTAAGGTAGCCCCATAAAAAAAGTCACAAATGCTCAAATCGGGAGATCGCGGAGGCCACTGTAAATCTCCTCTGAGAGAGACCAACCGATTTGGAAACATTTCCCGCATAGCGGCAAGGGAAATGCGAGCAGTATGAGCTGTTGCTCCATCCTGTTGGAACCAGACGTCTCCTAAATCATTTTCTTCCGCTAAATTTTCCAACATGGGCTGCACATAGTCTTCCAACATGGAAACATATCGGTTCGAATTAACAGTGACAGTTACGTTGTCTTCCCATACCCATACAAATGTGCGAAAGAGCGGTGAATTCCTTTCGAAATCGACTTCAAGAGTGTATTGACGCTGACGGTCAACATCTACGAGATGTAATTTTTAAAACTTAATGTAAGAAAACGGCATTCTGTACTGAATTCAATAAAAAAAAAGTGTTTTTCTCTAAGTCAAATAGTTCTTTATTTATAGCCTTTTGAAAATCGTCAGATCTCTACGCCCCACCCTGTATTTTCCGTTTTATATCTAACCGAAGCATAGCTTTTCGCAACTTTTTTGGTTCAAAAGTTTTCCCTTGGTATCAGTTTACTTAAGAGCGAAACTGTTAACGAGTGTTAACTCTCTCGCGAAGCGTAGAAAGAAATAACACTGTCTATGTTGTGTACGAATGGATTTTCAAGGAAATTTTGGGCGTTTTTTTGAAAAAGTAAGTAATTCCCCACCCCCCTCTTGTAAGATTTTTAGATCTGCCACTGCTCCCCCCCCCCCAACCACCAATTTCTACGGCGGAGCGAAGAAGGAAAGAAGATAATCATTTTCAGTCAAACGCTCATCAATACTAGAGTACCTATATGTATAGTATACGTGTATAAGAGTAGAGTATAGCGGTCTGTAAATCCTACGCTCATTGGCTGCGACATCTTAGGCGTTCAAGGAGCTCTTAGGGCCCGATTTCAAGATGGCCGATTGGGTAAACCGTGTAACCTTTGAGGTTATGTTTACATTTTATGGCGGGCGAAACGGTCATCATACTCACCGTCCACCGACACCGTTCTCATCAACAATGTAACATAACCTCAAACAACACGACCACCGCCATCTTGAAATTGGGCCCTAAGAGCTCCATGATCGCAGACCGCCATACTCTACTTTCATATAGGAACTCTAATTAATCCCAAGCTCCTACCACCGAAAATCCTGCGTTCGCCACTGTCCACACAATACTATTGAGTGAAGGAATGCGGTAGTATCTTAAGAAATAACTGAAGTATCCTGCAATGGTTAACAAGAATATTTCTAAGTATGCGAGCTCAATTATTATTAAAAGAAGTGAGAATCCTGCATAAATTAACATCAGAATTATTATAAAGGTATTCGGGATGAGACGAAGGATGAATCAGAGTGCGCGCGCATTCGTATGAGAGGTGAGAAAAAAATTTGCGCGATGCGAATAGTCAGATTATGTTTGCCCGCGGACTGCGCGGAATTTCTCGCGCGACTACTACGAATTGCGCCCCGACAACTTTTCAGGGCTTGTCGTAGGCGAAACGCGCGCTTATTCACATTGAGTCTCAAAAAAAAAGTTGAGACGTGGCGCGCGCGCAAAGTTGACATTTTACAAGCTTGGCATCAACAAAAGCGCAGTGCGCATGCGCTCTCTGAACTTGCGCACAGTGAATCGAAACATGAAATTTCCGGGTCTACAAGTCTTGATTAAAAATCGAGATTATATGAACAAGAAACAGCGAGAAAACTTTAAATGTGAGAAATTATTCAGTAGGGCAAAAACGAGGCAAATAACATGGTTTTCGCTAAGAAATATCCAGATACAACGGTAGATAGGATTTTGTAGGACGTAATAGTGGAACTGCAAGGAGGCAGCCAGGATTGAAATCTCTTGTAGACATTTCTCTTATACGGGCTCGGTTTGTTTGCCTCATAATGTTTAACCTTTAAATTTAAAAAATAATAAATAAAATAAAATAAAAATAAAATAAAAAAAAAAAAAAAAAAAAAAAAAAATGTGTAAAATCCATTTAAAATTAGTTATAAACGAAGGAGCAAGTGTTCGAGAGTTGGTATCTGGACACAAAAATCGATATAATTGTTTCTTTCGGAAGGATTTGAAATCGATATAATTGTTTCTTTCGGAAGGATTTGAAATCGATATAATTGTTTCTTTCGGAAGGATTTGAAATCGATATAATTGTTTCTTTCGGAAGGATTTGAAATCGATATAATGGTTTCTTTCGGAAGGATTTGAAATCGATATAATTGTTTCTTTCGGAAGGATTTGAAATCGATATAATTGTTTCTTTCGGAAGGATTTGAAATCGATATAATTGTTTCTTTCGGAAGGATTTGAAATCGATATAATTGTTTCTTTCGGAAGGATTTGAAATCGATATAATTGTTTCTTTCGGAAGGATTTGAAATCGATATAATTGTTTCTTTCGGAAGGATTTGAAATCGATATAATTGTTTCTTTCGGAAGGATTTGCGCAGTAAAGAAACGGGCACGTGACAGAAACAAGACAAATTTTCACACCTAGATATATAGTTGTGTCGGAACTCTGTGTCGAGAAAGCCACTCTAAAACACTTGCACTTTCCTTTGAGACAAATTGCCTCTTAATTATTTACAATTTTTGATTTTGGGTTAAAAAATATGAGACGAACAACCCACATTCAGATCACTCATCAGTGGCGTAGCCAGGAATTTTTCGAGGGGAGGGGGAGTCTGGGGTCCGAAAATTGTCAAGGTGGTCTAAAGATAACAATTTGGTCATGTTACTCTGAAAACGAAAACAAATTTCCTTTTTTAGGGCAAATTTTGGTGTCATTTGGTGATTTTGGTGTCTGCGCCACTGCCACTCGTGCTGTCACACTTTGAGATAGGACTTTAAAACATGTATCAGCATTCCTTTTGCTGTATCCTGTTGGTGGCAGCACTTTTTTTTTTTTCATAATACAAAATTTTCACGGAGAAACAAAACTGGTAGAATTTACCATCTGCTTAGCTGATTTTGGAGTCCTCTATCAAGAACGGTAAATTTCACCATTATATGATAAATCAAACGTACCTTGTTGTAAATTAAGAAAACCTGTTGGTACATTTCACCACAAAAGTACGTTACATTTGACAGTTGATGGTAAAATTTACCATACTTGATAGCAGACTCAAAAATCAGATATGCAGATTGTAAATTCCACCAGTTTTTTTTTTTTCCCCCCGCGTTAATAAGTAATTTCTGATCTAAAATTTTAGATTTCAGGAAATAAAACCATCAGAGGAAATGTCAAGACTCTTCTCGAAGGGTAAATGCGTCATCACAAAATGCTCATTAATATCCTCGCATAAAAATTTACAAAGTAAACGACTATTATACATGTATATGTTCGCGAGTAAAAATTCCGGTCTTGTCGACTCGGCTCTATTGTTTCCTTTAACAAATTCCTGTGTCGCGTGCAGAAGATTCCCCATACGTGTAAAATACATAGTACATATACTCTGCATTGCTCCGGAGAGGAATAGGATTTTACTGTTTCATCCGCGGCAATGCAATGGTGCGCATTAAACTGTAAGAATGAATGGAATGCAACCATAGAGAAACCGTGCAGAGCCACACAATGGATCGAAAAATTAATTTTTCTGGACATAAAATTTGTCGTTTTTCCCCCTTTGTAAAAACACTTTATTTTTGATATTCCACAATCAAAAACCATATTAATTTGACTAATTTTTAGCTCCAAAACGAATTATTTCTTCCAGTTGAAGTTTCTCAAGAAGTCTTTGCTGTTTATTCCGTTTATAAATATTGATTTTTTTTCGTAAAATGATGTCCGGGAAATTCCAATGTCTCGACTTACTGTGAGCGTGAGCCGCCCTGGCAGATTAGCTTACTTAAGTGTGAAAACAGTGAATGACTGCACGCGATGCTTAACAGGGGGATGGGTGGGGGGGGTGTGAAATGTATGATAGGCGAGTGGTTTGTAGAAGCGCCTAGTAAAAATTCAAATGTGAATTGAATTAAAATATTCTGAAAACTTCTTGTCGCACAGTTGGTTTCCTCGGTTTAAATATGAATTAGCTGGACCATTCGATGAAGATGACTAGTTTTTTAGTGTGATTTTACAGAAGTCAATAGGCCTCTTTATAGATGATAGAATTCGATCTTCTAAGTAGCCACTAAGAGAATATCTGGTGATTGGTATCATTGATACTTGCAAGTGCAAGCCAATCAGAGGGCTGACTGCAATGGCGGCTCGTGCAATTTGGCAACAATGTTTCCCCTCCATTTGACTCTATGCACAATAATCGATTGCAGGTGAAGCGCTGCTTCACTATCGAATCGATTATTTTGCATTGAATCAAATCAAATGGAGGGAAAACATTGTTGCCAAAATGAACGAGCCGTCACTGGCTGACTGTCTTCTTTTTCATGGAATGCCTATATTACTGCTATAATTCTCAACCATTTTACTAGTTTTGGGCTCAAAAATTCCATTAAAAAATTACGTAAAGTGCTGACGTTCTTGAATTTTGTGTTTTTTCTTTGATGATTTCAATTTAAAATGCCAAAAACACGACTTTTCCAAAAATTGACTAGTGGCGCTACCTATCGGATTGAAATCTGGTAAAGTTTCGCCTCTTAAAGCTGACGTGACGGAGGTTTCTTCGCTGCGTAACTTGCGTGACCTGTCTTGTCTTCTTGTCCCGTGAACCGACCTTGCTGACTGAGGAAAGGGAGGTCATCATTCTTTCTCTGCCTCAAATTACACTATCTCGTCACGGGAAGGTGAGATTCAACAAGAGAGGTGGGATATTCTCGCCAATGCTGCCAGATGTCGCATAAAATAAGCAAATTTTACATTTGACTTAATGGAAAGTGCGTAAATTTTTGCTAAAATCTGGCAGCGCTGCGCTGATTCTCGTGCGCAGAATTGTATGTTCCTTGCCCTCCGGATCTTGTGCGCACCAAATACAAACAATGACGCATATTCCAAGCGGAAATGGAAAATATTCAGGGTGGAACAAGAATAGATATACTAATTTTTTTTTTTTTTTTTTTTTTTTTTTTTTTTTTTTTTTTTTTTTTTTTTTTTTAAATATATAAGTCAACTTTAATGTTTCAAGGTTTGACTAGAACATCATTCAATGTCGAAGAGTGCAATCTGGTGACGTTAGATTTTCTCCATTTAAATCCATGAAAAATATCGAATTGTTGTTGGCTCATGCGATTTGGCAATCGAGCAATTTTTCCACTTAGCAAAGGTGAAACAATCGATTCTTGAGGTGGTAGACAAGCTCCTGATGGAAAATAATAATACTTATTTAAAAATAATGAAATAAGTAATTTAGTGAGTTTGTGGGTGATTTAATAAAATTATTTAATTAATTATAGAATTTAATAAAGTTTGTCATAGTTCGTAATTTTTGCTGGATTTTACCCAAGAATTAACTATTCAATCACTTATATCAAAAGTTAACAGAGCCTTATTTTACTAATAAAAATCAAGACCATGAACGGTTATAGTAGCAAGATATTATCAAAATGTGTCAAATCATTTGTAATAGAGCTTAAAATGAGTCAGATAACATGGTTTCCAAAAAACAAAAAAATCTTGGCATCGATGAAGCACATACACTGTAAAAACAAAGTTTATGTATATTACGTTGTTTATGTTTATATTAAGTTTTACAGCCAAAGCAGCCTTTTAAAATAGCCTCGCAGAGCAAAAGTTCAAGCTGTACCGGAGAAAGTTACAGGTGTACCAAAGCTCTACTTCTTTAGAGTAACGGCCTCTTTTCTTGCTTTGGCTCTACCGAAGTAGTGTTTTAGGGCAACCGCAACTTCCTCCGGTAGAGCAAGGATTTTTGCTCTGCAAAGCTATTTTAAAAAGCTGCTTCGGTTCTACTTAAACTTTCTTTTTTCAGTGTACAGTAGCGCCGAGTACAATCTAGCAACGCTGAATTTCATCCATTTAAATGCATGAAAAAGGTCGAACTTTTGAATTTGCAGAGTGTACTCTCCCTCAAATCGATATTTTGTGGAGTTATTTGGACGAAACGCAGAGTTGCTAGATTGCAAGCGACGTCATGGAAGCCACATAATTTGTCCTCCTTTCTTCTTTCTTACATTTTAAGATAGATTTAGGGGGAAACCTGCTCTTGACAAGAGTGTCTGAGGAATACAACAAAAGTGCATTTCGGTAAAATTTCTTGGATGAAACACCTAAGAGCTAAAGACAAAACAGCCCCTTTCATTTTTCGCAATGCTGCGAAGCGAGCTGTGAGCTGTCTCTCTCGACAAGCACCACTAGGGGATTGTTCCAAACTCGAATGTCAGACACTTGAGAAAAACTACGGCCTATTTTACGTTGAAGTTAACACGAGATAGATCTAGAAATCTTTAAAGAAGGGAGGGGCAGGCGGCTAAAACCTTCTTTTTCAACAAAAAGCGAACATTTAATTCTAGTAAGTAATATTATCAGTGGCGTCATTTGCGGGGGGGCAGGGGGGACAACTGCCCCCCCCCCCCCCGAGTGAAAAAAGATTACCTTTTTTTTTTTTTTTTTTTTTTTTTGAGTAAAAAAAAAGTTTCGAACTAAAATTTGGTGGTCATTAACGAGTTTTAAGGGCCTGAATATAGAACATGCAGGGCTAAAATAATATTGATGAGAAAAAAAAAGACAAAACCAAAAAAAAAAAAAAAAAAGGTCATCACAAGTTCCCCCCCCCCCCCAAGCCGAACCTGAAATGACGCCCCTGAATATTATCAGAAGCACAACGATATATGAACCACGAAAAGTCTTGTGCTTTTATCAGAAAATGGGGCTCTTGCAAACTTTTTTACAAGCAAATGAATAGCAAAATCTGAAGTAAAAATCAGCGAAAATCACGAAAATCACACCTGAAAATTCGAAAAGTCAGTAATAAACTAGGAAAACAGCTGAGACGGCAAGATCGTATAATGGCAGATAAAATCAGATATCATGGGAGATTCCTGTCTAATTTGTCACTTTCTCTATACGGAAACGCATAGATATGTGTTTGAGGGGGGGGGGGGGGAGGCTAAGGGGACTAAAGCCCCTCCCTCAGACTTCCAATTATTAAGGGTGGAGGGGAAAAGGAGAATACTTTTCTGTCAAACGCTCATTAATGCAAGCCCCTACCAACAAAAATCCTACGTGCGCCATTGTAATCATGCCGAATTGGCATTAGGTAAAGAAATTATAAAGATTGGTGAAAAAACGGTGAGAGAGTTTGCCCTAAAAAATTTTGCTTCAACAAATGAAATAAATTCTTTGAGTCTCTTTCAGCGTTATCGTTTTGATGACTTTTCGTAATGCCAATGAAAAAATAAAATTAAAAAAAAAAAAAAAAAAAAACAGTCAATAAGGCAATTAGAGCTCCTTTCAAAAGGGTAGGCGAACCCCGACCAATAATCTTTGGACTTTTCCCGATATTATTTCTCATATCGAATGATTGAAATAAAAAGTATAAGTAAAAGAATCTGAGCTTTGGATTTCTCATAAAAAACGCTTTATAACCAAGAAAAGAAAGTCTTAGGCAAGGTTTGTCTTGATTTGAAGGAATTAAAATTGAAAATTCGCCAAGGATTGTCAGTGAACACCGCCTACCTACTTCTGTAACGAACTTTAAATAGCTAAATTTACCCGGATAAAGCACAGTGACGTAATTCCTTTTTTTGCTAGGATGGTTAAAATAAAGATGGATGAAGAGGAAGGGGGGGGGGAGGGGGGGCTATTGACTTCTCTTATACCCTCTACAACTGACACGGCGCCCCTGACTGCAGAAAGATGTAAAATCTCAACCACCCGCTCTTCAGCTCTCGCTGCAATTTCTCAAACTAAATAGTTTAGCAATTTTCATAAATGGTTGACAGCGAGACGATAGAGAAGCAGGGTGGGTGTGAGGTGCCGACCGTCGGGGAGGGGGGGGGGGGGGAGGTCTTTGAGCTAGCGAGTATCCAGGACTCCAGGACTCCAAGTCTCCCGTGAGACACATTTTTCAGGAGTTCACACTCATCTCCTGTCTATTACGCACGTAAATTCCCTTATAATTTTCAATTTGCATCCCCTTCCAAAGCTGCACTTTGGGACGTCGAAGTATATAAGCGACCTGTTTTGAATAATTTAATAAAAACAGTTTTGCTCAGTAAAAAAAAAAAAAAAAAAAAAAAAAAAAAAAAAAAAAAAAAAAGTTTGCCATAAACTTATGATTCGCTTGAAACACAGTCACGAAGCGATTCACGTTTTAATATATTTAAATGAATGCATAATTTTTCAGGGAGAAAAAAAAGGATTCATTCCTCCTGAATTAAGGCGAGAAGAGCTGTTGCTAAAGTGAATGATGCTGGTGGAAACAGAAGAAGAAAAAAAAAGAAGAAAAAAACTCGATGAAATATCCGACTTCATGATGACAGAAGTGCTCAAGTTGAGCATTTTACCTGTGCACAAAAAGAGACGTTCAAAACTATCCTCAACTTTGATAAAGTATCATGAAAAGTCTGCAAGCAGCTTCTATGATATTTAAAAATTTATTCTATAAAAGCGCATCTAGATCTACATTGAGTTTGCAAACACACACCCACACATTCTTTCACACATAGATACACGCACACACTGATGGAGCAAGATGCTGTTGATTCACGGAATCAAAGAGAACTTACTGTTCACCGATGCAACTTAAGCACACTCAAAGCTTAAAATATACAAGATGTTGTGCTTACTTCAAGGCAATACATAACAAAGTATCGACGGTATTCGTTGAAAAGTGCTCGTAATCTATATCAGTGCCGTAGCGTAGATTTTGACAATGCAGTTCGTTCGTTTAGACTCTTGAAAAAAATCGAAATGTTGGGTGTTTGGTGAACAACCTCGCAATTGACCTTTTACATGGGTTTAAATGGATACAATACAACGTTGCCAAATTGCACGCTACCCCACTGATCTATATGTGCATGACTTAAAAAAGAAAACATTTGTTCATCGCTTGTCTTGTTTTAACAAATGAATAGCAGATATATATTTAGAGGCAAAATCACAGCATTCGATAAATCTATATCGGTTCTAGTGAAATCAAAGAAGTACAGTGGGTTCGTGCAATTTGGCAACCAGGCAATTTTTCCATTTAAACCGAGAGGAAACAATCGATGGCCGCCGAAAGCCCTCTGAAGAATCGATTGTTTTCCATGTCTATAAACGGGGTGAAAACAATGTCGCCAAATCGCGCGAGCCATCACCGCACCAGTGGCGCAGCGTACAATTTGGCAACGATGTGTTATGTCCATTTGAACGCATGTGAAAGGTCGAATGCGAAGTCGTTCGCCGAACATCCAATAGTTCGATGTTTTTCATGGGTTTTAATAAACAAACTGCAACGTTGCCAAATTGCACGCTACGCCACTGCACAGCACCGGTGCTAAAGTGTGAGTGTAAAATACAAGAACTCAATGTAACACCCACCACATTCGGTAACTCTCCTCTGCTTTTCGTTCGTCACATCCATCTGAATCGGTAAATTCGTTGACGATCAATTTTATTTGGCCTGAAGCTCATGGCATTTTGACCAGTGACCGCCGACACTTTGCTCTGAGATGTTTTTTTTTCCTTCAAAGTATCTGAACTGCGCCCTTTTTATAGTAAATCTGATAATTTTTTTTAACTACCCATCGAAATAAAATCAACATATGCCATAAACGATTCCCTCACAACGTAAAGAGACAATCACTCAGGCTCAGTAAATTCGATATATTGCTATGTCTTCATCATCGTTTGAACCTGTATGTAAAAGAATCGATACTCGGGGTATATACCATTAAGCTACTAAGGAATCGATACTTTTACATAGATTCAAATAGGAGAATCGATATTATTGACGAGCCGCTTCTGCAATCATTTACACATCAGGTGAAGATTGTAGTCATAAAATCTACGGCATTTTAATACTATTTCAATTTCGTTCAAATGAAATGGTTGTTTAGTAAACGAAAGCAATATTTAGAGACAGAGATCCCACCGAGTAATTTTAATGCACCCGCATAAAGGTGTAGATCGATAGGGGGAACCTTTAAAAATTTCTGAAAGTATTAGCTCAGCCTTTTCAGAGAGGAACTTCATCATCAGAGAAGGTGAGATTATAGACGTGGCGGGAGAAACCACTCTCAAAAATAATTGGAATCCAGAAAAGTTTATTGGAGATCCTTGTAAAGTCAGGATAGTTATGGTATGCTACCTGAAAAAATGCAAGCCCCCCCCCCTCCCCCATGAACTACCTTCAAAGTTTTTTTTTTTTTTTTTTTTTTTTTTTTTTTTTAAATTTAACAACGGTTCGACTGTTCTCCTTCTCGGAAAGAAAAAAAAAGAAAAAAACCCTTTGCGTGTTTTGTTGATCAATGAGCCAAAGAAGAGAGAATTCTGTTTAAACGCGCTTCCTTGAGATGCAGCGGATAAGCTTCAGCAAGTTTTGCAGTCGGAGTTTACTTTAAGATGTTTTGTTTCCTGCGGACATTCAGTGATAGGTGTAAAGTCGTCGAATTTTTACTCTCGTTAGTATTTTTCTTATTAAAAGAAATATGAGCGTCTCTTTGAAAATTAAAAAAACAAAACAAAAATCTGGAAGAAAATTTGAAGTTAAATACGCTAATTTAAATTGGCAATTCCTTTCGACGCCGACAAATGATCAATTAAAATTTCAATTAAAATGATTAATTAAAATAATCAATTTAATTTCCTTAATTTGATGTATTTTTGAGACATTTGGATTCATTTAGGGTTAAAAAAAAAAAAAAAAAAAAAAAAAATGCGGACATTCAAAATTGTTGACGCCAAGATATTAAGCGAATCAAAATTAATGTTTTTCAGCCGTTGTGTAATTGGCATATATTCGTGAAAATGTTGACCTTTGAAAATTCAAAAAATGAGTAGGTATTCAACGACCCATTAAGTTTAAGTATGTATGTACATGTGAGCTGAACGATAATATCACCGAGTATACTCTAATTTCAAATCAGTTGTACGAGCCTCTTTTCAAATTTATTTTCCTTCTATCGGTTTTCAAAAAATGTCGTTGCACGTGTTAATTTTAATACAGCCTTTTTCATACGACATAATGTCACTTTGCATGAGATCATGATTCCGGGGCTGGATACCAAAGGCGGCTCATGAAATTCGGCAACAATATTATTCCTGCATTTGATCCAATATACAACAATTGATTGTTGGTGAATCGAATCGATTGTTTCATATAGAATAAAATGGAGGTAAAGCTTTGCTGCCGAATCGCTCGAGCAGCCACTGCTGCATATTCTGACAGTTGGAACGTGAAATTACGAGTCATGATCTAGCATGAATGCAAGAGAGACAATAATAGAGACCACGCACTATAAATCTTGCCCATGTTTGTTTGCGCGTTGTGGCAATTTTTTTTTTTTTTCGGGGTCTCAACAAAACACCGCAAAAATGGACCATACATTGTCTAATGAGCAAAGTTTTTGAGGTAAATGAGAGGGAAGCACCGAAATTGCATCAGTCAACGTATGGTCCATGTTGGATGGTGTTTCCTCATGCGCCTTACGTTAGTTCCTGTTGAGTTCCGAAAAAAAGTCAGCCACGGCGCGGCGCGCAAGGCTAATGCGTGATCCCTATTAATTGTCTCTGCATGGATGTTATAGGCGTATTTCAAACTAATGACGGGCCAGAATTGGCGGCATCTCGAAAGAGTCAAATTCCGACTCATAAGAGAGTTTTAAATTGTTATAAAACCACGACTTAACACTTTTGCGAGTTAATGATTTTTGTGGAGGCAACCGCGCAGTGTTGCCAGATCGAGGGTAAAAAGCCGTATCGTCCCCATTTAAATCAATGTAAAAAGTACGGCCTTTTCACCCGAATCTGGCAACACTGCAACCGCGTAAAGCGTCCCGTCGAGGTGATGTCAAACCGAACAATTTCTGGATTGTGCTCAAAGCTCAAAGAAATCATTTACTTGAAATTTGAAAATAATGTTGCGGGAGCATCGAAAAGTATGGGAATCAACTCATAAACTAAATCAATCCTTTTAACCAAAATTCGAACAAGGAAAAACAAGATTGGCGTCCCTTCTGCCAACAACGTAGGCGTCTCTTCTAATATCTAGACTGTTTTAGTGCAGCTATATCGCATCGATTGCAGTCCGAGGACCTCTTGGTCCAAACAAACTCTTACTCTATGTATTTTGCCCATATAAGCGCATTTTTGAACCGAAATTTTGGCAATGGGGCAGTTGCAAAGGTCTGATTCATTGTGTTTTTTATAAAGGAAATGAAAATACTTGATGAGCTGAGAACAAAAATGCCTTTGGTTTCTAATCAAGTCCCATTGTTCCGGAGATGAGATTTTGGCCGAAAATATACATTGCATTAAATGGGAATTTCGCGTAGTGACGTCACTACGCACACGATTCTTAACAACTTTACACGTGTGTATCTCCAAAACCGGGACACTTATGAAAAAACCAAAGGCACCATTGTTCTCAGCTCATCAACTACTATTTTTTCCTTTATAAAAACACGCAATTTCAGACCCTTTCAACTGCCCTATTAAATCAAGAAATTAATGCGACCTTGTCGCGATTGTGAATTCTACGTCCTAGAAAATGCTAAAATGTTGCAAAGACTATGCCTGGTTCCACAACTACAACTGACGAAATTAACAACATATGACTGACTTAACTCAATGAGCTATAACTTTAGAGTGGCACATCAACACGGAAAAAAAACTACGGTGAAATTAACCATACGATAGCTGATTTTGGCACCTGCTAGATGTTATGGTAATGTTATCCAGAAGTATACTATGTTTGACTAGGTACTGGGGTGATGTTACCTGATTGCATGTCGAATTTACTCAAAGTATCGGTAAATGTACCATACTTCTGGTCAAGTTTACCATAACATCTAGCAGGTGCCAAAATCATCTATCGTATGGTTAATTTCACTAATCTTTTTTTTTTCCGTGAAGGAACGTTCCGCTGGTTCATTGTTGTCACCTAGGGCGCCGCCATCTTGCCGTAAAAATGGATTTTGAGGTTAAATTTTGTACTTAGGTAGTTTCCGGTCGTTCCGTATAAACAAACTCGGGCATCGCCGGAAACGACTTGGAAACGACCTACAAAACTTAACCTCAAACCTTGGAATCTGCCGTCCGAATTCCGCTTTTTCCGGGGATTCCTTCTACTCTGTGAGGCACAAGGTGGACCAATCCGCTGCCACTCTAAAGTTATAGCTCATTGACTTAACTATGCATTTGGAGGTTAGAATCACCCAAATTTTATTGTTGCAGTTGTGGAATGGGCGAAAATTCGGGCGATTCTAACCTCCAAATATGTTATCAATAAAAAAGTATGATTAGCTCGTACAACAACTAACGATAAAGTATGAAGTAACGTGGCAACATTGCTCACAACAATAATAGGCTCCTCCCATACCCACTTTCCTCCGTCGTTTACCAATCGCTCTCATTTGACTCATTTTTCCGTAAAAAATTAAATCGTTTGAGAATTCTTGAGAAATAATTTCAGCGACGGTTCGTCGTGCCGTAGCATCGGAATCAGCAAAATTGGATTTTTTTTTTTTTTTTTTTTTTTTTTTTTTTTTTTTTTAAGATTCACACATTTTGCGACCATCGTGAGAAAGTAACATGAAAATGAGGGAGGAATGAACCAAAGCAAGGGCTACGCTACGGTTCGCTGGAGTGCGGTGCTGGATCAAATGATGAAGGGGGGGAGCAAACGATAAGTTGTGGGGGGGGGGGGGATTATGAGATATTTCAATCATACCTCGAAATCGCGGCGGACGCGCGCGATAGTGCATGTGAGTGTTTCCGTATTGAAAGAGCTCGTTTCAGAAGAATGGAGACGCAGCTAAACGATAATCTTTGGCGAATTCTCATTTGTCATTCCTTTAAATAAAAATAATAATTAAAAAAAATAAAAAAAAAAAAAACTTTTTGAGATTTTGACTTTCTGACTTAAAAGCGTTCTTTGATGAAATGTCAAGGTTCGAATTCGGGTACATCCAAATATATTACTAGCACAGAGGACGTGCTTGGACTAGACCTGGCTCTCAGATCCCCGGATGCGAGATCCATAGGAATTCGTTGTCATCTGAAACCAACTGTCTTATAGATCTTCAACGCACGCTCTACATATATTTTGTTATAATAAATACATTTTTGAATAAATTCTGCCGAAGAGGCTCATAGAGTACGTTTCAGAAGAAAGGGGGAAGATCACCGATATTTTTGGGCGAATTTTCAACTTTTATTCATTAAAATCGAAACAAAACTTGCTTGTGACTTTGTGGTTTTAAAGCGTTCTTCACTGGACAGCCAAAGCTCATACTCGTTTTTATTCAATTTTTCTATGTAGGTAATATGAGAAATAACGTTGTGAAATTCCAAAGGTTATCGGTCGAGGTGCAGTGGCGAAGGTCGCTATCTGGCAACGTTTCTTTTTCCCATTTAAACACATTAGAACGGTCGAAATGTCTGGTCATCGCCGATAACTGAAGCGTTTCACTTTTTAGGCGAATTTAAATGAAGAAAATGCATCTTTGCCAAATGTTTTACGCCTAGCACTGTCCGCAGGTTACACTTCTAAAACGGACTCATCTACAAACGATATGCAGCATTTCTATAAAATTCACCGTGAAAAGCCATAAAAAAGCGCAATGATGAAGCTTAGAGTAAATAAACTGTAGTTTTTTTCCTTGTTATTTCATCCCGGTTCCGGTCTTTTGTTTCACCTCCCACTCTGTTAACCGCACATTTCGTAGGACGGACAATCATATTCTTCACTCTTTATTGCATCATAAGATAATTAAATTTGATAATTTGTCAAGAGAGTTTGTGAATATGGGTCAACATGATGGTTGCCACAGTCAAGAACAGCTCGGTGGTTTAGGGCCGTCCGGAAAATTGCACTTGAGTTTATGTCGTGTCGGCGGCATATACTCGAAAAATGACGTTAGAGCACAATGTTGCCGATTCTTGGTGTACAGGTAAAATGTCGCATACACGTTTCTCATTCAAGTTTGACACTTAATTTTGAGATGGCAACGCTTAAAAATGGCAACGCTGCCTAAGAGACACTTGTGCTCGCCTCGTTGTGACAGTATGACTTTGCATGCGTCGTTGCCGTGGCCAAAATTCAAATTTAGACATTTTCACTCCAGCCCTAGTTACAGTCGAAGACAAAAAGAATTTCAGACGACTCCTTGGATTTTGGTATAGGTAGGCCACCTGCAATGCTTAAATTCATTGATATGAGTTCTGCAGGTACCCTACATACAGGAGTCAGAATGTCAGACGACTCCTTGGATTTTGGTATAGGTAGGCCACCTGCAATGCTTAACTTCATTGATATGAGTTTTGCGGGTACCCTACATACAGGAGTCAGAATGTCAGACGACTCCTTGGATTTTGGTATAGGTAGGCCACCTGCAATGCTTAAATTCATTGATATGAGTTTTGCAGGTACCCTACATACAGGAGTCAGAATGTCAGACGACTCCTTGGATTTTGGTATAGGTAGGCCACCTGCAATGCTTAAATTCATTGATATGAGTTTTGCAGGTACCCTACATACAGGAGTCAGAATGTCAGACGACTCCTTGGATTTTGGTATAGGTAGGCCACCTGCAATGCTTAAATTCATTGATATGAGTTCTGCAGGTACCCTACATACAGGAGTCAGAATGTCAGACGACTCCTTGGATTTTGGTATAGGTAGGCCACCTGCAATGCTTAAATTCATTGATATGAGTTTTGCGGGTACCCTACATACAGGAGTCAGAATGTCAGACGACTCCTTGGATTTTGGTATAGGTAGGCCACCTGCAATGCTTAAATTCATTGATATGAGTTTTGCAGGTACCCTACATACAGGAGTCAGAATGTCAGACGACTCCTTGGATTTTGGTATAGGTAGGCCACCTGCAATGCTTAACTTCATTGATATGAGTTTTGCGGGTACCCTACATACGGGAGACAGTGGGTGTCATGCAGTTTTCTGGGATTTTGCGGGCATTTCTAGCCATGTTTAGGCCTTATCGTCAATTTTTTTCCAGCAGAGGCTCCCTCAAAAAATTTCTGGCTGCCCCTTTTCTGCCCGTTGAGGTGTTTAATGCTTATGCTGAAACTCTTTCCCAGGTTACTTTTGAACAAGGAGAAACGAACACGGCAAAACCATGCTGAATAAAAGTGGCGTAAAAGGTTTAGGCAACATTGCGCAAGGAATGTTTTACCTATCGTAAAAGCCGCTGCTAACATCTCCCTTCCCCTCCCCTCATATTCTTTATGACCATCCCCATTCTCCGTATCAATCGTCCATCATGTTGGAAATTAAAACATACATTTTGAATACAGTCACCCTTCTTTATGTAGAGGCACTTGCAACTGTGCTCAACAAGCGCTCTTGCGCGGGCTATCGTATTCCAGGACACACAGTAGCGCGCAACGGAGAGAAATTCCCTATCTCTCCCTTTCCTCTCCATTAAAACAAGTATGTTAGACAAGGAAATAAAACCATCTATTCCTATCCTTTTTCAACTTATACCATCAAAGGTAAAAAGAGAGGGATGGAAGAGATATACATGTATACACACGATGAGGAGCGCGAGTGGTCGACAATAGGTTTCAGCTCGCGCAGAGCGAGTGGTGTTTTTCATGGCGCCGCACAGTGATCTGAGATAATCAAAAAGTGACCAAAATTAGGCGAAAAAAAGTCATAAATTTGAACCTTTATTCAAGCTTAATTTAAAACTTTCCGGTCACGGGCTTGGTTTAAATTACGTCTGAAAAGTTTTCTCTGTGGTCTTGACACTTTGACAGTTTGTAAAATGATAAATTCAGTGGAAAGGCGTGCGATTTGGCAACATTCCTTTTTTCCATTGAAACACGTTGAAAGGTCGAAATGCCTGGTCATTGCCGATGACTGGAACGTTCGACCTTTTTGGTGGATTTAAATGGAGAAAACACATATTGTTGCCAAATTTCTCGCATCGCCACTGGATAAATTGATGAGAAATTTACTTTTCGATTTGTGGCCACTTTTTGACGATATTAGACCATAGTGCGCCGTGGCAATCACCCTCCCCCTCCCCCCCACAATTGTTTCCATTTTATGATTTCAAAAATGCCCACTATGTATAGTATATAGCCTTCCTCTATACGTTCGTCCCCTCGGTATCCTCGCCAGCTTGCCCACAATTTGAGCACCGAGTCGCTGCACAATTTCTCGGTGCAAAAACAAAAAAGAGAGTTATGACGTGCACATTTTGATTAATACAGGTAGATCAACGAGGTACAGCAACAGAGAGGCTGGTACTAGCAGAGACAAAGATACCTGTCATGGGTATGCAATACGCAATGCAAAATATACCCATTCGACACATGTATTACGTGCGTTGCGTATTGCCTACTCTGGCTAGGTATTTTTGTCTCCGCTATATAGTACATGTTATGAGTCCTATCCCGAGGTGTAGCGGTATGGGCGATCCTATTCAGGTTTGTTTTGCCTCATACTTTTTTTAACCTAGAATAATTAATTCAGGGGGGTAATGGTTTTAAACGAAAGTACAAAGTGTTTTCGAGTGGCTATCATCTGGACACAGAATTCCAATGAAACTATGCAGGTGAGAAAATTTGGCTTCTTTCTGTCATGCATTGTGTCAGTTTCTTCATCGTGCAAATCCTTTCAGAAGAAATAGTTATCTTAATTTCTTCGTCAAAATAGCCACTTCAAAACACTTTTACCTTCGATTCGGCATTCATAAAACAGCTAACCACGTCGCGTCATGTCTAATATTTGTATTTTGCCAACATTTCGGTGCTTTGATTTCTCCATCAATCTAGGATCAATGATGTTGAAATTTGGCTTAACATTCGCAGTTCGTGTGTGGACGCCCCCTTGAAAAAATTTCCAACTTGAACTATACGATTATCGAATACGGTCTTAAAACTCAGACACGCATAAATCTGAGTTATTTTTATATTTGTTTACACCCTAATTTAAAAATGGTGTGCTAGGATTAGTGAGTATCGCAACGATAAATTTTCAATCTCTCTCTTTTCTACATTGAAACACGTGTAAGGTTAGACAAATAAGGATTGACAATAATGGGATAAAACCCCTTCTTTTTATCCTTTCTCAACTTACATATATATTCTAAGAAAAAATTAGAGAGACAGAAGAGATCCTAGAATTGTCCCATACGGATGGCATGCTTTTCATTCATTTTTTCCAGGAAATTTGGATCGAAATTCACGATTTCTTTCTTTTTTTTTGCTTTTCGAAAAAAGGTATGTTAACTTCTGCGAAAGTTCATTACCGTTTCTACTCAGCCCGCACGCGCTTCATTTAGATCCCTCTTCCTCCCCCCTCTCCCCCCTCCCCCCTCCCCCTCCCCCCTTCTCCCTCTCACTCACTCTTGCTCTTTACCGGAAAAATTTACATGTACGGAAAAATTGGAAGATATGGTTCATTCCGAGGTCGAAATATAATTATAATTCTAAGTATAGAAAAAGCGCAGAAATTGTGAACGTGGCATGCGGTGACGTTGACATTATGATGTAAAAATGAAACTAGGAGGAAAAATATATGAAAGCTTTTGAATACACGGCAAGAATGTTCGTTAACAACTTTTAGATGCTTCTGAATTTACTCAACTCTGAGTTGCTCTTTTATTTAATACGGTCATGCTACGACTCACGGATGTGAAAAGAAAAACACCACATTAGTGTCTAGCGAGCTCGCAGCAGAAGAACACACGTATACCTCTCCACAAGAGATATTCTCGCGTTTTTCCCTTTTTTCCTTGCGACCCCCCCCCCCCCCGTCTAAGAAACAAATAAGTAAAGCAGGCAAAACCTTGAGGTGGAAAAAAATGAATCCGGAACAGGCAAGCCTGATGAGGTTGAACAGCCTGATGAACCATTTAAAGGTCAGTTTGTACTGCTAAAATCATATACTAGAGAAGCGGACAAATGATCGGAAAGTACCGAAACAGTATTTCATGAGCTACACAATTTCCGGGGTATTTGCTGAAAGTTGTACACTTTCTTGTTTTTTAAAACTTTCAAAGATGATGAGACATTTTTCTACTATGGATAATATTGATAAAAAAAAAACACTCGAACTTTGAAATTTTAAAAAATGCTTCTGAGCTTATTTGTGCCTACATTGTACTACAAATCTAGATATTTACGCTTATTTTTATCCGAATGGAAGGTATTTGTCGCTATAATAGATCGGGAAGTATGATTAAAAGAGTCGAAAAGTACCAAAACACTTTTTCATGAACAAGAGAATTCGTGGATCATTGGCGACTTGAAGAAATTCTAATACAACGATTCGCTACTTTTCGCTTTTTGTGTCGTGGATAGTGTTTTGTGTAAGAGTTCGAGTTGGATCCATAAACCCAAAAATAGGGTATCGCTCCAACGGGAGATGATTTATGGACAAGTTTGGCTCTCTCTGGTATGTGACCTTTCAATACAAAATGCAAATTATTTGTTGGTGTTTTCAGGGTTCTGTGTCAAAGTCATTAGTATCAACTAGCCCCTGACACATTTTGATACGATTTAGATGCACCCAATAATTTTGATGACATTATTTTGTACCCCGGAAACGTCAACGCAACATTTGCATTTCTAAGTGCATCCATTGCTTCAGACCTGCGAACCACTCAACAGAGCATGTCGCTAAATTACGCTAAAATTAATGTCACACTGAATCAGTGGGTCCAATTACGAATAAAAGTGCGCGGCTTGGAGCATCATCGAGGCGGTATTGAGGGGGCAAGGACGCCACTTATTTGCGGTCTCGGTTCAATTTTCAAAAAAAAAAAAAAAAAAAAAAAAAACTGTTTTCTTGAGCCTCTACGTCACTTTTACGACATGAAATTTCGGAATTTTCAACAACGAAGTGGCTGGGAGAAAGGGAGGTTACCTAATAAACATAATTTTATGCGTTTTTCAGAGAAATTGTACCAAATGATCTTCGGACCCCTCTTGACAATTTTCGGTCCCCGGACTCCACCTTTGAAAAATTCCTGGCTACGTCACTGGTTTTATCGGATTTTTCTGAAATTTTTTCATCCTCATATTATTCATGGCAATTATTTTTTCGCAATTTTCATACACATCAATTATCAATTTTTCCTTCAAGCTGAAAGAACCTTTATACATACCTCTTGGAGACCCTTTTTGTACCCCCAAGGGATTCTAGAAATTTCTGTGGTTGCTTCCAACAAACAAGAGAGAATGGGTCTCCCTCACTGAGAGTGCACTCAAAATTCAGACATACTTATTAGGCATGCCTCATTGTGATATAAAGCCATAGTTCAAAATATCAAACGAATAAATAGCGGAATTTCTATCACATTTTTTCATCCCGCCAAGGGGTACCTACGCAGGTCGCAGAGGGTTGAAGACCTCTGTTGTAGACGGTTGCGTTTAAGGGATGTCTAGACTAAAGACGTCCATCAATGTAAGGAGGGAGTCACTCCGAGGGACGCGGGAAGGGGGGGGACAAAAAGCTCGAAATGCCCTTTTCACCGAACAAAGCTATTTCGGTATAGCTTCACGCTTCAAATGACCTTGATTTCCCGCCACTTTTATTCAAATCGCGCCAAGCGAACGTGAACGCGAACGCGAAAGGTACTATATATTGAGTAGGTCATGACCGCCGCGCCTTTGCAACCTAGGCGACGCCAACACGGCTGTTGCGGCATCCAGTCTTAATTAGGCCTTTGTCCGAGGTACAAGGGCTGGAGTAATATCCCCTAATACGCGTCTACATTCCGCTAGTAGCGGGGACAGATTTTCAATTAAGGGATGTTAATGTTAAAACTAAATTGCCCCCGTCAACGTACGCCGCACCCCCCCCCCCCCACTCCCATCGCGCATAGAGCATCAGCGTTTAAATGTTTCGTGGCCGTGTCAAAAATCGCACATTGAAATAGATTGTCGAATTATTTTGGATACCAAAAATATTGCACAGAAAGAAGGAAAATTGGACGTTTTCGATCAGTAACGCCGCAAACTGGAAATTTTTGTGAGTTAGCAAGAACAAGAACATTGTATACACCCAGAGAAATCATTTCTTCAAAAACATGGAAACACGTTTACTTGTGACAGCTTTGCTTGTGCGAAGTAAAGTTCTGTTGCATGAAAGAGAATCTCTGTCACAACAAGAAATCTTTTACTTGTAGCGGCAGACATTTTCCTTGGGTAAAAGGAATTCTCCCGTAGTAAATATTTCACTATGCAGTTTCTTTAACACAGACGAAATATACCTTGGATTAAAAAAAAAAAAAAAAAAATCTCTCAGTGTACATACATACCGGGTGAATAAGTCCCCACTCGAAAGTTCGCGATGACACTATCTATTTGGGTCAGAATGTGAGATTAGTATTAGATAGATCTGCAGAAGCGGAAGGAAAGACAATATTGTCAGGATTGGACGAAAGCAGTAGTCAGCATTTTTACTTCTTCAGGATCTTTTTATGCATTAATATAACCTAGGCTTTCTTCAGTCACTCTCCACCATCATATATTTTCCCCTTTCTCGCCTCTTAGCGAACACATTTTGCTTGATTTTATTCGCGTGTTCCTCCCCCCCCCCCCCCCCCCCCATTTTTTAAGGGAACGGGAGAGAAAAAAAAATTGCAAGACAGCGTTGTCAAAGATAAAAAAAAAAAATCCGCCTACACCAATTTGAAAGAAGAAAAAAATGGTCCAAAATGGTTTTTCCCCCTTCATTTCCTTCTTCTTCTTTTGTTAGGGTTAGAGCCTCTATTAAACAATCAATATGAGCAGAAATCCATTTAAAGTGACCTACGGTGGTACAGTACGAACTCGTCAATCTTTGATGAATACACTGATTTTGAATAACTTCATGACGCGATTTTTGCTCCCACCTATTTAGCCCTATATAGGATTCATTTATTTGCATAGAAGATAAATTGTCATTTATTTACTGAATCCTACTCTTAAATAACAGTCATCAATTTTTAGCACTTACAGGTAGGTTTAGATACCCTTGATGCCATAGTAGCGTCCTGTGAAAAATGTCGATAAATCGAAGTCCTTCCACTTAAATTGGAAAAGAATCGATCGTCAGGAGATTCTAAATAATCGATACTTTTGCATCGTTGTAAGTGAAATAAGTAAACACGATAGTTGACAAAATTCTGGAGCCACAACCCAAAAAAAAAAAAAAAAAAAAAAAATTAACATTGAACGACACGTGCTTTTAGTATTAACCAGAAAGTAATACGAACTTCATGAGACTTTGTGAACTCAACGTATAACTTGCAGTAAAATTCAGTGGGGCGGCCCGTGCAATTTGGCAAAAAATGTTACCCCTCCACATGAATCTATGATTAACAATCGATTTCTGGTAAACCAGTGCTTCACTATCGAATCGGTTGTTTTACATAGAATCAAATGATGGTAAAACATTGTTGTCAAACTGCACGGGCCGCCACTGATAAAGTTAGGTAACAATTTGTTTCACCTCAAAAACGTTCCGTATCTCTACGAAGAAAATTCACCTATCAGATTGCTTTCTTTCTGACGAATATTTGACAACTCCCGGAGTCGCGTTACAAGATGTTTAGGAATTCATTTATTCACTTTTTACGAGTTGGAGAGGGCGGGGCAGGGCAGCGCTATACCGATACACTTCTGTTAAACCCCCCACCCCCTCCCCCACCCCCTCCCCCCAACCCCTCCCCCTCCCCCCCACCACACTCAGCAATTCTAAATCTTTCTGCAAGGAGAAAAAAATTGCATGTAACAAAAATGAATAAAATGAGACGCGGGGTAAAATTTATGGAGCCGTCGGTGAGAATTGACATAATGATGCGTAAATGTTTGAATTTAATTAATGCTCGCCTGTCACGGAGAAATGATTCGGCTCGTGTGATCTCTCCAGACGATATAATCCTTTGGCAAATAAAAATTCGAGCGACGGAAATTGATTCACCTCGTTTGAGTTGACGTGTGGAGTCTTTTGATGATAATAATGAGGTAAAACAAACAAAAAACAACAAAAATTCAGCCAACTTTTTCGGGTGAATGTCCCAAAATGGTCACTGTTTGTTTTTCTCTCGCAGTTCGCAATCTTTCTGGAATTGAAATCACCAACAGTATATACTCGTAATGAGGCTCTTGCAAACTTTTGCTATGGGGGATAAAAGAGTTGATTCTTGCATAAAAACCTGTAACAATGACGATGAGTACACTAAAAAATCACGAAATCCACTCTCAGAATCGGGTTTAATGGCGGTTCATCGCAGGTTTCATGGGAGATTCCATCTAAATTTAGACATATTTCTGTGTTTCCGTACAGCAAGTGGCAAAATAGACAGGAATCTCCCATGATAATACCTGCGTTGAACCTCCATTACCATCATGCCGTTATAGCAGTCATATGTGACTCACATTCAGTAATAAGCTCACACGATGTGAGTTCATTACTAAATTTTAACTTACTTAGGGTGGTTTTAGTGATTTTCGCTGGTTTTTACGTCAGATTGGACTATTCATTTGCTCCCAGCAAAAGTTTGCAAGAGCCCCATTGTTTCTCCGCTAAAACGATATCCGAAAGATGGACTGCGAGCAACTAGTGCTCTCTTTCCTTTAAATCGTCAAAGAGTATTATTAAGGATTCCAGGTATACTCATAACAGACTCGTTGTTATAAGAGGAGCTTTTGTACACTATACACCTTAATTATTTAAGAGAGAAACCAGGAAACCTTTTTGGGAAGTAGTTTCGCCCCATTTTTCCAACTGTCTGGTGGGGAGGGGGAGCAAATCGCCATTAAACTTGTTTTTGAAATAAATTATAGCTAATATATTAGCAGGGCCTAGATGCCAGTGGCGTAGCGTGCAATTTGGCAACGTTGCAGTTCGTCAATATAGAGCCATGAAAAAGATCGAATGATTGGGTGTTCGGTGAACACCTTCACAATCGACCTTTCATATGGGTTTGAATGAACGAACTGCAAACGTTGCCAAATTGCACGCTACGCCATGTCACTGCTAGATGCTCCCCTCCTCCTTTAGGTTAAACGCTACTAAATCATTAAGAGGTGGCAGGAAAGTGTCATTTCGAACCCCCAATTTTGATCGAATATGTGAAAATTTTGAGGGCTACTTGCAAAACTGAAAACCTGCACGCGTATATCAGGACAAATGCATTAATAAAACAAATAAATCAAAAAAGAACAAAGCAAAAATCATTGGTTTTTCATGGGTCTCCATGGAAAAACTTTGTTTTCCACTGTTTTTTCTCGGCATAAGAGATAATTTTTGGCATCTTACAATAAACAATATGTGGACAAGTATAAATCAATCAAATGAATGTGAAATTGCCGAACACACAAAAAAGTAGTTTTTCAACGAAGTCATCACCGCAAAAAAAAAAAGTTAAGAGCTAAATAATCAAGACGATTAATGTGGCATAATGAACCATTAAAAAAAGAATTAGGCTTTAGAGAAATGGAGCCGCCATCCAAGTAATTATAATTGACAGAGTGTTGGGTAATATGGGATAAAACTGATCATCTATATTGTCCCCAAAAGTCAACGCTGCCTAAAAGTTATTGACATCCCTGAAATGTCAGTCAATGAAAAAGAAAAAAATCGATCTTTATAGATACATCAATGCAGCCTTCGATTAATCGATACTTTTGCGTTCACGGAAAAAAAAAAACTACGGTGAAAATAACCATGCGGATACTTGATTTTGGCACTTGCTAGATGTTATGGTAATGTTAACCAGAAGTATACTATGTTTTGACTAGGTACTAGGTGATGTTACCTAATTGCATGTCGAATTTACTCAAAGTATCGGTAAATGTACCATACTTCTGGTCAAGTTTACCATAACATCTAGCAGGTGCCAAAATCAGGTATCCGTATGGTTATTTTCACTAATCTTTTTTTTCCGTGTTGGTTCATATAAGATAGAAACGATGAACAACGGTCTCCATCACTACAGCCATGGATGCCTAAAAGCGAAACCTTCCAAAGCATCAATGGAGCTGTTGCAAACTTTTGCTACAGGCTTATTAATAGTTAATTATGGGGTGATACCCTGTAAAAATAACGATTAGCGCACTAAAAAATCACGAAATCCACTCCTAAACTCACAAAATGCTTTTAAACGCGAGACCGTAATGGCGGACGGGGCCGCGGTTTTCATTGGGGTTCTCTATCTTCAATCAGCGCCATCTACACGGGGTGTTCTCGCAACACCACGCAAGAAGAAGAAGAAGCATACAATTGCCATAAGAAAACCGCGGCCCCGGCCGCCATTACGGTCTCGCGTTTAAAAGCATTTTGTGAGTTTAGGAGTGGATTTCGTGATTTTTAGTGCGCTAATCGTTATTTTTACAGGGTATTACCGCATAATCAACTATTTTTAAGCCTGTAGCAAAAGTTTGCAACAGCTCCATTCGATACATCGAACAATCGAACAAGAACTCGATTAATCGATACTTTTGCGTTGGTTCATACTGGATAGACACGCTGAACAAATAGTCTGTATCACTATAGCCATCATGGATGCCTAAAAGTGAAACATTCCAAAGCATCATTCGATACATCGAACAATCGAACACGGACAAATGCTGCCGACACGTGTCCTGTTTTCACCGCCGCGCCGCCATGCGCATCTTCGCGTTGTCATGCATTGAAGTATTGTGGCATGTACTTACTTATACTTACCTCATTCGTCAGTTATTCCCTCCATTTTTTCTTCTTTTTTTGTTCTTTTTACCCTCCTCTTCTGTCTGCCGTAAATTTTAACGACAGCCGGTACAAATAGAAAGTCTAATTCATATGCAATTTGAAGAGTCTTCGTTTACAACAAATTCTCCTGTCCTGTCCTGTACCTCGAACAAGTAGCCGGACGTATCCTCGCACGTGGAGCGAATTCGTAAGCAGAGAGACGTTTCTGTGAATGGACACTGACACTATACACGCCGCACAGGGTGACCAAGAAAAAGAGGTAAGTTCGATCGTTTCGAGACTCGTTGCGATTTTTTTCAGAAATAAAAAAAACGCTTTTATAGCCAAAGGTGGATCCAGCAATCTGGCAACTGCGCATTCTCCCCATTTGAATGTATAGTAAACAATTGATTCTTGAAGAGGCCCCGAGACTATCGATTATTTCTCAAGCAGTCTAATGGGAAGAACACACTGCTGCCAGATTTCTGGATCCGCCAATGTTTATAGCTGAGTAATTCCATGCATATAACAGGGCTTTTTGCTGACACCACAAATTTCATAGAAATTGCATCATTAAAGTATATTACTACCCCTGAGAAAACATCGTTCTTGAATTCCTCGAAAATGAGTCCGTTATAAACTTTTGATTCATCTATAAAGAGAGGGTCTATTCTGGTGCAAAACCGTGGGTAAATCGCATCGAATCACGTAGCGATATTGTGAAAAAAAGGTTGAGATTTTCAAGACAAGTGGGAGTTGATTCTTTTGATCAATTTACTTCAGCAGCTTTGCTTACACCCTTGAAAAAGTGGTCCTCCAATTCTCCAAAATGCAACTTTTTCTGGGGGGGATGAGCTGTGTGGAATACTCCACGAACAATTTCTCACATTAAAATTAATCTGGGGGGACTCCAGACCCCCTTGCATTTTCTGGGGGAGACCCTGAGGTCTCCCCCAGAAAATATAGAAAAATTATACAGAAAATATTATAGGGGGGTCTGGACCCCCCTATAATATTTTGGGGGAGACCCCTAGACTCCCCTTAAGGATATAATTTTACAGTAGGCTGTTTGCAGAATGTTTTTGCATATTTTCATCAAAATTCAAACTGCTTTAATTGAAATATTTCAATTTCTCGCTATATAAACTTACCCATTAAATTTATACTTAAAACCTCTTATCTTTGGTAACTTGCTTACAATTTAAATTGTCGAAAAAACAAAACAAAAAAGCCTCTCTGGAGAATGTTGAAAGGAACTTTTCTGCAAAATTTTGATGCATATGGACCATCATTGATTCAAAAGTTATGCCGGGTTACGGACAGGCAGGCATCTGCGCCATCGCAATACTTTCTCAATTTCTAACTTTATTAGGTGTGAGAAAGTAAAAAAAAAAAAAAAAACAAGAAAAAAGAAAAAAGAAAGGTAGAGAAAATGAAGTGCCGGCTAACATCTTTTGTGATCACCCTGTGGGTGTGCCGTCCGACGCAACGCAACGTGCGGCTCATCTCTCGTCCGCGAACTTCTTATTATTCGTCAACGATAGTTCCCAACTCCAGTGTCCTTTGCTTTGCGCTATAGGATATATGCACCTGCAAAGCTTAAAAGAAACAATGCTCTTTCTATATAATCAGCAAGGAACAAAGAGGCAAGCGTTGTTGAATGTTGAGGGTAGGGAAAATACAGGTATTTGCGGTTCAAAAAAAAAAAACATGTTTTACAACAAAAAAGAAATCGATGAAGAATGCCGTGGAGGTAAATATATAAGAGAAGGGAAGGGATGAAAATCGGCAATAATATATGATATTGTGAAAAAGAGGGGAAAATCCTTTTTTATATGAGGTGTCGCTGAAAAAAAAAAAGTAAAAAAACAACCGGATTGAAAATTGACAAAACGAGTGAAATAATTGCTTGAGAAGAGTGTCTTTTATTCGCCATCGCAACGCCTCTTGAGAGATTGCTGAATAAAAATGTCCTCTGAAAAGAAACTTCACGGTCGGAGGAAAAGAGTGACGCGAAGCGGTAAGTAAGCATTTCCTTCACTTCACACTACGCTTGCTTATCTCTCCTCTCTCTCTCTCTCTCTCTCTCTCTCTCTCTCTCTCTCTCTCTCTCTCTCTCTCTCTCTCTCTCTCTCTCTCTCTCTCTCTCTCTCTCTCTCTCTCTCTCTCTCTCTCTCTCTCTCTCTCTCTCTCTCTCTCTCTCTCTCTCTCTCTCTCTCTCTCTCTCTCTCTTGTTTACTAAAATAAACCACGTAAAATTCCCAGGAATCGACCGTCCATAAGGTGAAAGCATCAATTACAGACACCCCCTAAGAATGGTAACAGTGACAGACACTTCAAAAGGCTGATGTCCTGATCTGAAAAGAGACAGTTAGTGAGGACTTAAAATTACTTTCAAGTTCTGCTATTTCGACGTTTTAAGCTTTTCAATACAACTTCTAAATCCGAAAAATTGTGCATTTGTGGCAAAAGAATTTAGAAATTGTGGGTATCCAGCTGTCACTAGTGCCGTTCTTAGGGGGTGTCTGTAACTGGTGCTTTCACCTTAATGCCATAATGCACCAGCAAAAGTTTTCAATACACATATTACAAACCCATTCGAAAAAGGACATTTAGTCATTACGATCGCCTTATTCTTTTTTCATCGGTTGCTGCAGGAGTCAAGTCATTGATCTTTATAGCGAGACTGACCATCTCTAAAAGAAGAGCGGTCGCGTAATACTAAACAGATGCGTCGGGAGGCACATCATTACCCTTTTAACGGTAAAATATCATTCAAAATCGAGATTCAAGCGGGGGGAAAAGTAACCCCCCCCCCCCCTTCCATCGGGGAACAATGTTCGACAAGGCGCTTTGAGAGGCACATAAATTGATCGTTAGGGGACATTACAACTTCTTAGCGCTCGTTTCGTGAACTTTCAATCGCAGCATCGATTTTGTCTCCCTCATCCTCTTTTTTTTTCCTTCTTCTTTTTTACCGTAAAATATTCCGCCATTATTCTACCGAAAAATGCGAGAGCGAATCCAGTTCTTGTTCCGAAAGGGCAATTAGAGAATTCCGAGAAATGTTTCGATACCCGTCGATGATCATTTTCAGGTATCGAAAAATGTAACGAAACGTCTATGGTATTTTTATACATCTGTAGGAAAGAATACAAATTGCGTAAAGATAAGGGTTTTGTAATGCTGGTTGAAAATCGGAAGAAATAGTATCGTCTATAAATTAAGAAATACCTTGAATGATTGAACAGGTTTATCGAACATTTTAAAGGAATGTTTCAAAGCAGGGTTGCCGTCAATGGCGTAGCATGCAATTTGGCAACGTTGCAATTCGTCCATTTAAACTCATGAAAAAGATCGATCTATTGGGTTTTCGATGAACACCCTCCTCTCGACCTTTTATCTGGGTTTACATGCACACATTACAACGTTGCCAAATAGCACGCTACGCCATCGCCATCGCCACTGGGTTTATAGCTCACTCTTTCTGTTCTGATGTTTCATGCGTAATTCATTGAAACCAATTTTTTGTTACAAATTTACTTGAATTTCAAGGGAAACCATTTGAATTTCAAGGAAAATCATTCAAATCTCAAGGGAAATCATTTGAATTTCAAGAGAATTTCACGTGAAATGGGTCAAGAGACCTCTACTAACATGCTTTCTTTACCTTCTTTTCAAGAGTTTTTCGCGGGTTTTTTTACGAATTTTTTAAGCTGTTTTTACAAGAAGTTTAGGAATTTTTCAAGTTTTCTTCACTTGTTTTTCAAGTGTAAATGTTAAGAGGATGCTACAATGCAGCAGTGCTTTACCAAAAATCGATTGTTTCTTGCCAAATTTTACAAGTCGCCACTGCACTGTGGCAAACCTGCAAAAAAAATTATAGCACGTACAATGCAAATAAAATATTATAATAATAACCGAAAAATCGAAAAATCGATTTATGTTTTACGTATCTGATGAGCCTTCTTTTAAATTCATGTCATCATCTCAACTCTCCGTTTCGTGAAACCTCGCCAAGAGTTTGGGCCTCAATAAAATTATCTCCATCAAATCGAAGAAGGTGTCATCGCTCATCGGTTGTCCGTTGTCGCGTCAGGCGTCACCAGTCAGCACTCCCCCAGATGATGCTTTGTTCCCACGCTGAGAAAAGTAATTTGTACACAGCGTGTGCGTTTATAAAATTGATTCACCCCTCGTTGGGGGCACCTCTAAGCATATAACAAAAGATGAAATAAAAGTATCCACCATAATTCTGATCGGTATGCGGACGTCAGATAGTTGGCCGAAATCATGAATGTTGATTGGTGGGCATCCGCACACCCAGCGTTTCCCGGTCAGGATTTCGGATAAAAATAAACTGTAGGGAATACCCTACTTTCTCACATCAAATTTAATCTGGGAGAGACCCCTAGACCCCCTTTTGATATATTTTTCCAGATCCAAAGATCCATTTTTGAAATATTTAAATTTTTCCTTTTTTTGACCTAAGTATTTTCACATTGATTTTAATGGAAACAATTGTTCACCCATAACTAATCTAAAAATTAAAATTTCAAAAAAACAAAAAAAAATCCTCTTATAGGAATGTTAAAAGCAACAGCTCTGTATCTGGATGCATATGGATCAGTAGTTAAAACTTTAATCTGGGTTTCCCGTTTTTATGGCTACAGACAGACGGACAGACGGACAAACAGACGCCAAAGAAAGTTTGTGCATTTACACCTCCAAGCCACAAATAGTTAAATAATATTGAAAGTTCATGGATGAGTATTAATTAGGATAGTATTAAGAATGATGAGAGCCAATTATTTTGTAATGGGGCTGTTGCGCACTTTTGCTATAAGGGGCAAGGGGGTTAACATAGTCGATCCTGGTGTAAAAACCTCGAAAAATAACGATGGCATGTCAACACTAAAAACTTCCGAAACTCTCTCTCTATAAGTCTCTCACGATGATTCTAAGTGCGGATCCTCAAAGTAGCGTCCAAGTGGGCATTTGGTAATCGTTGCGCAACATCATTTCAAATATTTGAGAATATTAAAGGCGATATTTGACGTCTAAACTTTAGAAATGTTGTGTATCTTGACAAGAAATGAATCTATAGGTGTCATTCTGTGTGACAAATCGATGATCGTCAAAGAGGGTTACGTTGGCTATTATTACGATGGATGGTGCGAGCTAATCACTAGATCATAGACGCGATCCAGCAATCTGGCAACTGCGCATTCTTTTCCCATTTGAATGCATCATTAACAATCGATTCTTGAATAAGAGGATATCGCCCCGTGTCTGGTCGATTATTTTCCATGCAATCAAATGGGAAGAATACACAGTTCTTCTAGCTGCCATGTTTGCTGGATCCGCCAATGCACTATACAGGGTGTTTCAGACCACCAGTCCACTATCTTTTTAGCAAAAACGGCGCAAGATATCGAAATTCTGACGAAACTTTTCCAATGTATATTGACCCCAAAAAATTCAGTGAAAATATTGCCGTCCCCGAAAAACGGCCCTGGAAAAACGGTATTGGAGGAAACATCGAGAAGGCCATAGAAAACAATCACGACCACTTACAAAATCCCGCGAATATGAGAAAAATACTGCAAATCTTTCAATGGCTGTAACTCTGGTTGAAATTATCGAATTGAGACACGGTTTGGACCATTCTCTTCGTATTTTCAAGGGCTTTTGAATAATTAATAACATCTTGTACCCTGCCATTTTCAATTTTACTCAAAGGTGCCCCGCCCCCAAAGCCCCAAAATTTAGGGGTAGAGGCCAGGCTGTAACTCTCGTTGAAATTATCATATTGACTTCCGGTTTGGACCATTTTCTTTGTCTTTTCAAGAGCTTTCGAGTGATGTAGCACAACCTATACCTTCCCATTTGAAATTTTTTTATTAGAGGCCCCCAAAGCCCCAAAATTTGGAGGGGAGGGGGCCCCCAATTTTTTTTCGCAGAAAATAGGGTTGTGATACATCAAAAGAAAGCCCTTGATCTGCTGAGTCAGAATATTTTTAGTTTTTTGAAATCCGACCATTTTTAAGGTCACAGCGAGCGATTCAAAATGGCCCCTAATTTTTTTTAAATGTCCCCTAACTTGAGAAAGGGCCATTTTTTGAAAAAAATGCCCTCAACAAAAAATGCTTATTTTTAGGTGAACAATTCATTTCTGAAATAAAAAAACACCCGCCCCATAAGAAAACATTGAGAAACAGCAATTTGACCCTTTCTAGGGGCCCAATTAGGCCCTTAGGGGCCGTTTTTCGGGGGACGGCAATATTTTCACTGAATTTTTTGGGGTCAAGATACATTGGAAAAGTTTCGTCAGAATTTCGATATCTTGCGCCGTTTTTGCTAAAAATATAGTGGACTGGTGGTCTGAAACACCCTGTATAGATGTTCACTTGGAAGCTACTTTGAGGAATCAATTCGAAAGTCTAATAAGAGGCACAAACACTCCACTGGTGACCTTGGAACGCAAGATAACTCAACAATCAGCGCAGTGGCTCCTCGAGAACGATCGATTGTCGTTTCTCTGTCTAATTTGAACCTATGCAAAAATATCGATCATCAGGAGATTCAGTTGAGCCGCGCACCCGTCCTTCGAGGTTCCTTACCAGGTTCGATACTTTTGCATAGATTTATATGGAGGGGATATTGATGCATCGCGATTCACGAGCTGCAACTGCCAACAACCGTCACAAATAAACTTCGATTTAATAAAGAACACGGTCGACCAAACCTTTTACAACTCCGTCAAGCCCTATTGAGTAAAAAGTATCGACAGCGCCTCGCTATATTTAATAATCCCCTTTTTATGCATCTCCTTATATTAAGAGATCCCCCTACGAGAAAATTTTCTTCATTTAAAAAATTGCGAGCAGATATCTCGTAAAGCGCAGCTCTCCTACAGTCAAGGAAAAGTATGAAGCAGATTTGAAACAGTGCACACAGGTCTGAGATCGAAAAAAAAGTGGCCAAAAACAGTAGCGGCGCGTGCAACTTGACAACAGTGTTATCCCTCTATTTGATTGTATGTAAAACAATCGATTCGAAAGTGAAGCAGCGCTTCACCAGCATTCGATTATTGAACATGGATTCAAATGGAGCGAATACATTGTTGCCAAGCAGCACGAGCCTTAAATAATCGCTTTCGACCTTATAAAAGCATATTAAAACTTGCCAGGAATATAACTAGATTCAAATTACTTTTAAAAATAGTATCTTGTATAGTTAAAATTGGTCTTGATAGTGTAAAAATGATAAATTGATGAGAAACTTACTTTCTGATTTTTGGCCAATTTTTGACTATCTCAGACCATAGTGCGGTGGTGGAGAAGGCTTAGGGGGTGGAGGGGGTTGAATGGGATGGGATAGGATATTAAAGAATAAAAATAAAAACTGGTGTGAAACAACGGGGGATCACACCAATAAAAGGGGTGGCTTTACAAAGGACAAGAAAGCAGGTCCCTTTCTAAATGCGAAAATAATTGCCAGGACTCGGAGGAGAAGCGCGAAAATCTGTTGAAAAACGTAAATACTACATCCGCGTCGTCGCGCGACGCTTCAACTCGTGGCGCGCGGTATACGACGCGAAGCTGTGAAAGCTCTGTTGCCACATTTTAAGCGAAAAGAAATAAAGTCACAATGGGGCTCTTGCAAACTTTTGCTGCAGGGGATTGAAGAGTTGATTCTTGCATAAAAACCTGTAAAAATGACGATGCGCGTACACTGAAAATTCACGAAATTCACTCTCAGAATCGGGCATAATGGCGGCTCAACGCAGGTATCATGAGAGATTTCTATCTAATTTGAGACATATCTCTGTGTTTCCGTAGAGAAAGTGACTTAATAGACAGGAATCTCCCATGATACCTGCGTCGAACCACCATTACCATCTTACCGTTATAGCAGTTATGTGAGTTTATTACTAAATTTTAGACTTTCTTAGTGTGATTTTCGTGATTTTTGCTGGTCTTTACACAAGATGGAACTATTCATTTCCTTACAGCAAAAGTTTGCAAGAGCCCCATTGAACAAAAATTGTCGCATTAACAGTTGAATTTTCTGAAATCGGTGACTTCTGTGCTGAACTAACGTTTAAAACTTTTTGCAATTTCGAGGTGATGTAATGCAGTAATGTCTAATGATGTACCTATAATGGTGTAATAAACTGATGCACTGATGAATTGGTGGACTGGTGGTGGACTGGTGGTGGACTGGTGGTGGACTGGTGGTGGACTGGTGGTGGACTGGTGGTGGACTGACGGACCTCGTAGTCCACTCTGATAGGTAGTTTGGTGGATATCGATGTCTTGCCATGGATAAGAATCGATCTCAAGATGGCTTAACAAAATTGATCTCCCAAAAATTCGATACTTACATAAATGCATTGGTGCACAAGGCAAATGGAATGTCCACATACATCCAAGTCATGGGACATTATGATGACGTTGGTAATGCAATTCTCGCGGTACATCCGAGTGGTTGTGAAATGTTGTGAGTGTCTGAATAACATCCTTAAATAATCTAATAACTACAAAAATACTAGAACTCTTTAATGTTGTAATTATTTTATCGGGCGCTTACCATTTATAATAACCCCTTGGACTTTCCTCGAAGTTTTAATTTAAACTTTCGCAGAACGTCTTGAGACTTACATGACCAAAGACAGTTATAGACATTGATGTCACCTTTTTCTGAACGTCTCTAAAACGTTTAGCATTTTGTCGGACTGGCTTGAACGCTGAACATGGTATAGTTCCGCAGTTGTTCCGAGGTGAGTAACTTCCGCAGAACGTCTTAAGACTGAGATGGCCATGAACAATTCTAGATAATTATGTCACCTTTTTCTGAACGTCTCTATAACGTTTAGCATTTTGTTGGACTGGCTTTGAACACTGAACATGGTATAGTTCCGCAGTTGTTCCGAGGTGAGTAACTTCCGCAGAACGTCTTAGGACTGAGATGGCCATGGACAATTCTAGATGATGATGTCACCTTTTTCTGAACGTCTCTAAAACGTTTAGCATTTCGTTGGACTGGCTTGAACGCTGAACATGGTATAGTTCCGCAGTTGTTCCGAGGTGAGTACCTAACTTCCGCAGAACGTCTTAAGACTAAGATGGCCATGGACAGTTCTAGATAATGATGTCACCTTTTTCTGAACGTCTCTAAAACGTTTAGCATTTTGTTGGACTGGCTTGAACGCTGAACATGGTATAGTTCCGCAGTTGTTCCGAGGTGAGTACCTAACTTCCGCAGAACGTCTTAAGACTAAGATGGCCATGGACAATTTTAGATAATGATGTCACCTTTTACTGAACGTCCATGAAACGTTCAGTATTTTGCCGAACTAGCTAACATTACACTAGCTTAAACCGAGGATATTTCGGTCCAGTATAACTAAGGACGTTTTTGGGACGTTTTACGGACGTTGAATTCTTTGGAGGGCGCACTGGAGAGCGGGCAACGCTGCTGAATTGAGCATGACGACGCAGGGGCACACGCTGATTGAAGGTCTCTACGGGAGGAATTGTTCCTCACCCCCATCTGTAAGATTCGAAGAGATGGGGGGGAGGGAGTCTGTAGACTTGGAGGAAGAATAACACTAAGAGGTTTTGTTTTATCCCGACCAATTATTTGTATAAGAAGTGCGAGAGTTAGCTTAGGCGCCTTTCATGATCCTATACACTCTCCCTACGGAGTCAGGGACAAGAACGCGGGGGTGACCGGGCGCGCACCAAGAGGTGAAATTATTAAGGGAAGAAAGGAAACACCGCGAGTTGAGGGAGGAGGAAAAAGGGAGGGTACAGGGGAGGGAGTAGTCTTTTGGCGAGAAAAAATAATCAAGAAAACAAAAAAGTAATCTAAACTTTCGAGTTTTAAACGTAAACTTGAGCCATTGCGTCTCACCACCGCACCGCCGCCGTGCCGACTTCGAAATGACATGTCGCGTCGTGAAAAAAAAAAAAAAAAGTTACTTCCTGCATAACTCAACTTTTCCAGCCGCGCATTGATTGATTCCCCCTCACCCCCCCTCCCTCCATCTCCCTCCTTGTCCGCTCTTATCCGGAGTTCTTCTTGCGCGAACAGTATAAGCAAAAGTACCACTCTCTCACTTTCAATTCGAAATGCGCCTTTTTTCTCTTTTGAAGTTTTCTCGCCAATTCAAGCCCGAAACCGAATCAGTAAACGACCGGAAATATAATCTTTAATCACCGTCTTTATACAAATAGCTTTTGTACATGGCACAACCTTTCCTCCAGACAGATGCGGAATATTTGAGTCAGTGGCTTGGCGTGCAATCCGACAGCATTGCACTGTTTCTATCTATAAGCTACTGAAAAAGATCGACCAAAAGAATCTTAAAAACTGCGACGAAAAAGTTATATTCAAAATTTTCCAGAAACGTGCCGTTTCCCTAAAAAATTGGATCAAAGAAAAATAAACCCCTCTTCTAGGTCCTGAACTTTTGAGACAAGCTCCGTACAATCAAGTGCTCGTTTTATGGAACTTTTAGGAAATTCCAATGTTCGACGATGATTTCACTGGTGCACGAAAAGAGTACATTGCTCGATAGAAACATATGTCAGTATTTTAAGAAAGCGGCCGAATCTGTTGAACAAAGGGTGTCGCAAAAGTACAGAGACTGATGCTCAAACTTCCATACTAATTGTAAGAAAAACCGTATACATGCGGTTAATATTATTTTTTTTCTTTTCAAACTCTCACATCTTGGTCTAATATCGATCAAATGAGCTCATCTTGAGCTCTATCGTTATCAAATGAGTTGATCTTTCAAATTCAATCCAGCCCAGATCGCTAGCCGATTTAGTTTTGAAGCTACGGCAACAGTCCTGGTTCTTTTGAGACACCCCTCGTATTTTCCTCTCCCGCGGTAGAACTATCGGGAAACTTGAGAATTCTCTAAATAGTCAGCAAAACGATTGAGCAATGCATGTTTACATCAACTGCAGGAAAGTCTGACCTAGTTTCCCTTGCTAACACCTTATTCACTACATTATTTTGCTTCTGGGGTTTGAAACCAGGACCTTTGATCCGTGCTGCTGGCTGCGTGATTGCGCGTGAAGTACCAGACAGCTGCAGAGAGGTCGACAGAAAAGAGATAGTCTTATACTTCGAATCTTTGAACGCGATGAGAAGGAAACCACGGAACTTATATACGGATCTGCTGGAAAATAGAAAAGAAGCGAACGAGAGAAAATAGCCACAAGTGATTGATTTGGTCCCCCGGACCGGATGTTTATCAGAAGTCCAATTACAGATCATGACCTTGAACGAAAGTAAAGGAACGGTTTCATGAAAGCTCGGAAGATTGGAACCGAAATGAGCCTCGGGAAGCTGAAGCAAGCGCACGCCTCAGCACGGCCAGTGCAACCCAAAAAATGCAATATCACTTCCACGATAATTTAATTGATTACGCAGTAAAAGCGGTGAGGTTTCCTCGAAAATTGGTAGTGCTACAGACGTGATAGAAGTGTACCAGAGGCCTCCTCTAACTCGACCCTACCCCCTCGGAGAGATGGGCTGATGGACTTCAAATGGAGGTAAACATCGCAGGTATTTTAATGATTAGGTTGGCGTTGGCGCGCTAGAGGCATGGTCGGACACAGGAATTCGTTTTTCTCTCTCTCCTTCCAATTGAACTCATGTGTTTAGAAAAGGATAGCACAGGAGACCATCACGTGACTTTAGCCCACGTCTCCATCCTTTTCTGACGCACGCGTTCAAATGGAAGGAGAGAGAGGAAAATGAATTCCTGTAATTCGCTCATGGCTAGAAGCGGCCGTGATCATGGCGTCTGGCCTGACTACTAGGCTGGTCCATCCGCCCGCCCGTTCCAGTCCGGTTCGACTCGCGACCGACGTTCGATTTGGCGGGACGGGATGCGATGGAGGGCCGAACGAAAGCGGAGCGGACCGCGCAGGCGCAGAGAAGAGAAGCCCCAAGTCTCGGCTCTCGCATCGCTCCTCACCGCAACCGACGGCCAGATTCATATTATTAGGCTACTGAATATATTATTTATAATTAGCTTCCACAAAACCTTTTCGTTAAGATGAAAAAAGAAATAATAATAAAATCGGTCCACTTGATTACGTAAATACAATGCTTGCATGTGCGTGGTGCACACAAGCACACAGAGCATTCATACACTCTCACATATAAAAGCAGGCAGAAAGCCCTCCGCCCTGGTTGGAAGGTAAAAGCAAACCGCGCGTCTTCAGTGTTAATGGGCTTGTTTCTCCGAAACAAAGGTATCTTTATTCAATGTGTTTGGTCCGGACAAACATCGGATCGTATGATATCAATGGAGTAGGTTAACTCTCTCTCTCTCTCTCTCTCTCTCTTTCTATCTCTCTTTTTCTCTCTCTCTTTCTCGTTCTCTCTCGCCCTTTCTCCTGCTCTCTTTCTCCCTCTCTCTTTTAGAATCCAATCACCCTTTCCCCCTTTTCACATTTCAGTTCGCTTCGTCAAAGCATGCATGCTTGATTTTGAGCAACAAAAGTCAAAGTCAATAATCATTGTCAATAACAGTCGGACTGTTCAGTGTTCAATTGTTTTCGGCGGTTTCGTTGACTCAATTCTCCGCGGGCAATTTCCTCGGACAGTCTATGGGTGTAGCTGTACAGACGTACAGTTCGATGGACAGTGTAAGTACTTTTGAACAGGTTCTTTGATATGGAGACATTTTTTGCACTCCAGAACTTAAAAAAAAAAAAAAAAAAAAAAAAAAAAAAACGAAAGTGAAAGTGAATAGGGAAACAAACTTTTCCAGCGAGTCCAGTGCGCAGTGGCGTATCCAGGCGGGGGGGGGGGGGGGGGGGGTCCAGACCTCCTGGACCCCCCCCCCCCCCTTTACACCGAAATTTGTCCAAAAAAAGGTCATTTTTTCGTTTTCAGACAAATTTTACCAAATTAGTATCTTTAGACCCCCCTCCCCCCTTGACAATTTTCGGACCCCAGACCCCCCCTAAAAAAAATTCCTGGCTACGCCACTGCCAGTGCGTGTGACACGGACTTTGGTAATTGGTCAAGTGTCACCGCTAAATGCTTCTTCTAATTCGACTGAGAGCAGTGGCGTTGAGTGTCACCTGACAAAGTTGCAATTTGGATTTAAATCCATACAAAAGGTCTAACTATTGGAGATGGAGGCGCATAGTGCACTCCCTCAAATCGATATTTCACCCGGTTTTAAATTGACAAATTGCAAGTGACGCCACTGACTTATAGATACTCTTTACTAGAGACTCTACTTTTTAGAGATACTGAACTGTTCAAACTTTATATGGGGAGGAGGAGTTATCAACCGGTTTCTATTTTAACCCTCTAAAGGCCAGGTTAGTTCAAAAGAACGCCACTATTCTGTTTGCCTAGTGAAGGTAGTTAACTGTTCGTACTCTGGGGAGCTGGGATTGCCTATATGATACATTGAAGGCGCCCGAAGGAAGCTTATCTTGTGAGTGTTTTCATCAATAATCGCATTTTTCCGGAATGATGACGGAGACAATGTGAACAGTGGCGTAGCGTGCAATTTGGCAAGAATGTCTTGCCTGCATTCAAACTCATGTGAAAGATCGAATGCGAAGGTGTTCACCGAACACATAGCAGTTCGATCTTTTTCATGGGTTTAAATGGAAAAACTGCAACGTTGTCAACTTGCACGCTTCGCCACTGAATGTGAAATAGGCAAAAGAAGAAAAACGAGCATACTCGGGCTTGGCGCTTAAAGGGTTAACGTGATTCGTTTAAGAAAAATGAACCATCAGATTTCGTCAAAGAGTTAAACGGTCGACCTGGCATGACAGGCTGGCAAGGCGAATCTTGTTGGTCTAAGAATCGTCTCTGATTGGAACCTTAGCTCAAGACTGCGCACACACCAAAGTCAGCAGAATTTGTTGGCTAAAATGATTTCTCGGCTTGGCTCGGCCTGCCCGACACCCCAGAGTCGTAGATAACTGGAAACCAGAGGATTTAGAGGATAATAAATAGACTTTTGAAGCTTCTGCTGTGTTTTCACTTATTATCTGTTCGGTGAAAAAAAAAGGGGGGGGAAGGAGTAGGCGACGCCGCGCCGCAGCCACATTGATCATCTGGGATAGCTGCCAACACACGGTTAAATGAAAGAGAAAATTGAAATTGATGAGAGTTGATCGGAGGAAATGCTCGGGGAGTGCTTTTCGAGAGTTATCCTGTTCTGCGCGGATGGGGTGGTGGGGGTGCGACCCCCTCCCCCGGGGGCGGGTGGGGGAGGGAAGGAGAAAGGGAGAAACAGGAATCGATCTCCCAAATGAGATCTGTAACTTCGCAATCACAAATTATGATTAAGACGGGCTCATTCTTTCTGTAATCACAATGAAAGTGATAGTAGCTCATTGGCAGGGGAACTGCGAGGCCGAACCGAGGCGCCGCGCTCTGCTGTGAAAAGTCGGAGGTGGCGGGAACATCGTTGCTAGATGTCTCCTTGACTACCATAGTATTTCATTTTGAGCTAAATGAGTCTAATGCAAACTTTTGGTATACAGAAGGGTCGGTTCCTGTGTAAAATCACGTGCAATCTTTCAATTTTTTTTTTTTTTTTTTTTTTTCTTTTTCTTTTGGTGCGTTTGTCTTATGCTCTAATGGGGCTCTTGCAAACTTTTGCTTTACGGGATTGAAGAGTTGATTCTTGCCTGCAAACCTGTACAAATGACGATGCGTACACTGAAAATTCACGAAATTCACTCTCAGAATCGGGCGTAATGGCGGCTCAAGGTATCATGAGAGATTCCTATCTAATTTGAGACATATCTCTGTGTTTTCGTAGAGAAAGTGACTTAATAGACAGGAATCTCCCATGATACCTGCGTCGAACCACCATTACCATCTTGCCGTTATAGCAGTTATGTGAGTTTATTACTAAATTTTAGACTTTCTTAGTGTGATTTTCGTGATTTTTGCTGGTCTTTACATGAGATTGAACTATTTATTTGCTTATTACAGCAAAAGTTTGCAAGACCCCCATTTAAAAACCTCTACCATTGGAACTGTAAGACAGTGGCATGTTTGGTACTTAAACTGTGAACTTATAGTACACATATAAAGGAGTTTGCCCTGAGGAATAAGGTGATACCAAATAAAGTATTCTACGTTTTATAATAAGCGAG
>VMOF01000379.1:19678626-20100349 GCA_011764245.1 Trialeurodes vaporariorum
TGATTGCGGAGTGTCTATACGTCTTCGTGCGTCCGATACACTATACAGGGTGATCCAAAAGTCCCGAGACAGCTTCATAACTTTTTAACGGCTGCAGATTAAAAAAAAAACCAAACTTGGGCGATGCTTTCTAACCCTAACTTAATGGGAGCTACTTTTTGGCGCTTTCAAAATTTCCAAACGGCATCCCTTGGGGGAGGGGGGAGGGGGTCCCACCCTCTCATTTCAAACTTTTCAAATGGCAACTCCAATCTTGTGCTTAAATATTTGCAGGAACATAAAATTCTAAGACTTTTGGTGCAAACCGCAGGTCGACATCGGTTTTCGTTTTCGATTTAATCGTGGGTCTAAGTTTGATTTGGACCCATTTTTAAAAAATCAATACTCCTACTTGAAAAGTGCGCCAGAAAGTAGTTCCCACTTACTTATAAACATCCTCAGAAGTTTATTTTTCTTTATCTGCAGCCGTTGAAAAGTTATGAAGCCGTCCATGGACTTTTAGACCACCCTGTACAGTGTACATACATAGGTATACGCAAAATGAGGTGATGGAGATGGCGGCCGAGGGTCGCGTTGCGTCAAAATGCAAGCAAAATAATATATAATCATTTTAGCAGTTGAGCAGTTGCGAATTCGTTCCTTTGCTCGGTTGTCAAATAGTTGATTTTGTAGTTTCGAAGCGGAAATATCAATGTCTTTGTAGGGAAATAACACTTGAGACTGAAGATTCTCTGCATCAGTAAGTAAGTATGATGGGTGAGGGGGAGGGGGTTGATTGCGCACCTCTTCGCTATATAGCTATTCCAGTGAAAACACGAGCTTTAGTTGGGTTTTCCTAGAAAGCCCTCGTAATTTTAATTGCCAACTAGGAAAAGTCATTACTTAATTGGACCCTGCTTTTGTACGTAAACTGTGAAGTATATTTGCTACGCGACAAAACTTATATTGCCTACCGTGGAAATTGAAGGAGACCGTTCCGGCAATTCAACTTCCCTCCTCGATTCATATTATTAATTACCTCGGTAAACTTTATAATTTACTGTCTCTCAATCAACGAATGTATGTACGACCGACATCAAACGTTGAATAGCTGACTTTTCTTACAGTATACACATGCAGAAGTAACTGCTCTAAACTAGAAATTTAGGAAGTTGATGAGTTTCGAAAAATTACCCTCGCGAATTTTGTTCTTGTTACAATTATTATTGGCGTAATAGCTTCACTTCACGACTCACTTTTTTTTTAATTGATGAGTGAGCAATCATTGATTTGATAAGTAAACCTACCTCGTTGCGATCACTGTATTTTTAAAAACAAAAACAAAAACAAAAAACAAAAAACAAAAAACAAAAAACATCAAAGGTCACGTCATGTCATTTCAAATTCTCTGAACCTTAATAAAATGATCACTTTGTCAACGTAATGCTATTCAAAAGCGAAACGATCTCATGCAACACAAACCAAAATGATGCCAGGTTTTAGACATAAATATCAATTTACTGTCGTATGCTTCACTGCAAAAACCAGAAAAAATATGGTTTCTTTTTTCTTCACCTAGACAACGTTTATCATAACCGCAAAACCGGTAAAATAAATACACATAAAAATATAAGTAACCTGGACGCATTTATCAATATTGAGGCGAGATTGATTAGCCGCAGGAGAGATTTGCAGCTTCGTAAAGTGCGTTTCAAATTTCAATTTACGAGTCAAGTCTACAAGTTTATTTGCATTGAGAGAAAAATGACTGAGACAACTAATCAGTACACATACTAAAGCGAGTCCGAGAATTGTTGTACTTACGCACTACGTATACTTGGACTGAAAATTATGTTAGATAAGTGACATTTGGACCAAAAATTACATTGGTGGACAGTAAATTATTTGGACCAAAAATGACACTGAACATTTTGTAACTTTGGACGTAAAATTACATTATAATTAAAATGCTTTGAACCTTTTTTTTGCTTTGGACGTTTTTTCACAGTGGCCTTTTTTTTTGTATTGGACTTTATTTTCTTGGATAATTCTTCTAGCCACCGAAGATTATCCAGCAAAAGTAGAATCAGTTGCTGGTGCAGCTAGAGCTCACTTCCAACAACGAAAATTTCCAAAACTCCCATTACTTGTGGCATATATGATAACTATGCAGTTGTTGCTGTTGTTGTTGTTTTGTTTTTTGTTTTTTTTTTTTCAAACGCGAGTCAAGTGTTATATTGATGAATGGTTGAGGGATCAAAGGTGGGTCATAGATGCCACCAAATACCAATCTGCTGTACAGACTAGACAGTTCGAGTGGGACGAGCCTCATTGAGTGAGCTGTTGTCATCGATGCTATCTCTGACACCAAACAACAGCCAATTAATCACTAACTTTCGGCCTCGCTCGTGAATTGAGTCAAAAACGTCGAGCCAAGCGCGCGGCCAATGCATGTTGCCGTTCCACTTATTGTTCGCAGTAGCGCAACAGAGAGAAATCCTCCATCTCTTTTCCTGTCTTCATTAAAACGTGCTTGTAAGACAAGGATAGATAAAGGGGTGAAATCCCCTCGATTTATCCTTTGCTAACTTATACATTCAAATGAGAAATGAAAGAGATGAAAGAAATCCTGCGGTTACGCCGCACAGTGGAACGAGTCAATGGGAGGGATCGGACATGGAATAAATTAATAAAAATGCAAATTCGATTGTTTTTACCATCGAAAAGTAAATTGTAAAGGTTGATTCTAGTAGGAAATGTTACGATAAAAACAATGCAACCACTTTCAATTTTCTACGTTGCGTTCACACTGGGTCTGTTGCAAACGTTTGCTACAACGATTAAGAGTGTATAATCTAATGTAAAATCGCCTGAAAAGTCCATTGGTGGCATCAGAAAGTCATAAAATGCAATATAATAAACTCACAAGAGGCGTTTAATGAAATCCAAGATGGCGGATAAATATCGAGCAATTTGTATGCATGCACCACAAACATCCAAGGATGGCCAACTTTGACAACCTCACTGGAAGTATGTAGAGGTTATGTGTTTGTTTACGTTGTGATTGGTTGTGATCGATATTGTGAGGTTGGTCATACTTGGATGTTCGTGGATGCATAAAAATTGCTCAATATTTCTCCGTCATCTTTGATTTCATTAAACGCCTCTTGTGAGTTTATTAAATATTGTATTTTTTATGTTTTTCTGATGCCACCAATGGACTTTTCAGGCGATTTTACATCAGTTTAATCACTCTTAATCGTTGTAGCAAAAGTTTGCAACAGACCCATTTACAAAGATATACGTATTTAAAGTCGTGACGCCATGTCCAGCCTCTTCCATTGACTCGCTCCACCAGTGGCGGCTCGTGCATTTTGTAAACAATGTTTTCCCTCCATTTGATTCAATGCAAAATAATCGATTCGATAGTGAAGCAGCGCTTCACCTGCAATCGATTGTTTTTCATGTATTCAAATGAAGGGAAAACATTGTTGACAAAATGCACGAGCCGCCACTGCGCTCCACTCAGTGGCGGCTCGTGCAATTTGGCAACTATGCTTTTTTGCCATTTAAACCTATGCAAAAGTATCGATAACTTGGGGGGTGCATTGCACCTCCTGAAGATCGATTGTTTAATATAGGTTTAAATGGAGGGATTACATTGTTGACAAAATGCACGAGCCGCCAATGCGCTCCACTCAGTGGCGGCTCGTGCAATTTGGCAACTATGCTTTTTTGCCATTTAAACCTATGCAAAAGTATCGATAACTTGGGGGTGCATTGCACCTCCTGAAGATCGATTGTTTAATATAGGTTTAAATGGAGGGATTACATTGTTGACAAAATGCACGAGCCGCCAATGCGCTCCACTCAGTGGCGGCTCGTGCAATTTGGCAACTATGCTTTTTTGCCATTTAAACCTATGCAAAAGTATCGATAACTTGGGGGTGCATTGCACCTCCTGAAGATCGATTGTTTAATATAGGTTTAAATGGAGGGATTACATTGTTGACAAAATGCACGAGCCGCCACTGCGCTCCACTCAGTGGCGGCTCGTGCAATTTGGCAACTATGCTTTTTTGCCATTTAAACCTATGCAAAAGTATCGATAACTTGGGGGTACATTGCACCTCCTGAAGATCGATTGTTTAATATAGGTTTAAATGGAGGGATTACATTGTTGACAAAATGCACGAGCCGCAACTGCGCTCCACTGTGCGCCATTGCACTCTGTTGACTGCGTAATGTAATAACCGATTCGTTCAATGGACTGTCGGTCTTCGGCGTTAAATTGCGACATTGCGTACAGTCCGAAGCTTCCATTGAAACACTTATTTGATGTGATAGAAACGAAATAGGATATTCTCTAACTCGTTCAATTCATTGCGCGAACGGAAAACTTAACTTGATCTAATGGGGCCGTCAGTGTCAAAGGGTATAAAGGAAGTTTTTTTCTGAGCCGACTTGAAAATACAGAGTGTGAACGAACTTTCTGCACGGAGGACGGAAGTGAATGAGTAGACTTGATTCAAATGATAATCACTGTGATGGTGGATCCAAAAAATTGTCCTTTTCTATCTTTGGCCATTTAAACGCATGTGTTAGAAAAGGATAAAAGAGGGGGCGAAGATCACGTTACTGCCTCTGAGCTGTCCTTTTTTAACACAGGCATTCTTATGGGGGAAGAGAGATAAGGACAGATTAGAGGTAAAGTTGCATGGGAAAATTTGACGATCAACCCCCCCCCCCCCCCCCTCCCCGAAAGCTTTTCGCCTTGCGCAACTGCGATCTAAATGCACCACATTGAGAGTAGAATTCAGAAACGTTTCTTGAAAAGTCACCCTGACTTGACTTGACTTGAGAAAATGAGAAAATATTCAAGTCGAAACGAGGGTGAATGGGACTTTGCAATTCAGAGAGGTCAACCAACAAATTGTGAGAAATCTTTAGCCGTTCTCTAGGGAGCCAAGAGTTAACCTTAACGGAAAGAGATGCCTTTGTAATTTCTCGTTAAAAATTTTCCTTGAGTCGGCACTTGAGAATTTTTAAAGCGTTTCTGAGATGCAAAACCGAACCGAGATGTTTGGACCGTCCTTGAAACTTACATGAGAATTCTCAAGGTTTCGATGAATTCAAGATATGCATTTCTGATTGCAAATTAAATTCAGAGGACTCCTTAAAGAGATAAGTCAAGGAGGCTTCAAGTAAAGTTTCTGAATTTCAGTAAGTATTCACAAGAAATGTGATTGAGGATACATTAAATGGATTAAACGTACTAATGTATTCAAATAAAAATTCAAAGCTTTTAAATTGATAGGAGATCATGAAAATATGTTAATATCATGTTAAAATGTAAACTATCTAAATTGCACCTTCAGAGTTTTCAGTAATCACAAAAAATGTAATTTAGAATAAAGCTAAATGGATTAAACGTAGTAAATTATAAAAATAAAAATTCAAAACTTTGTGTTGATCGGTGAACATAAAAAATTGTTAGTCCTCAGAAGGCTACAATGATATACGAATGAATCGTGTTCAACTGTATTCATTTAAAGGTTCTTTTTTATTACGGTTCTAATTTAATATCAGACGGCATTAATGATCAACGTTCAAAGCCGAACAAATGAGATTTCTCACCAGGGAAAGATGAGTCTCCGAACGTAGATGTAAAGACAGCATCGTTGAAGTTTTCGTGAATGCAAAGTTTTCAGTAATGAGAATCTTTTGTTTGAAGGAACTTGGAATCCTTTTCGACGAAATCCCCTCACCCCCCCCTACCATCCCCCACCCACCCCCACCCCTTGTCTCTTTAAAATAATGTAAATTTATGAAAATGAGAGAGCTAAGCCTTCACCCTCGGTCTTTTGGTGCGTTGCGGCAGGGTGCGAAGCAACGCTCCCAGACAGACGAATAAAATCAACCAACGGACGGAATCGATTTCTGATGAGAGAAGAGTTGCTTGGTCTGCTCGTTTCGGACGCACCGTCCACCGATTCTCAATGGTCTGAGATCGAAAAAAAAATTGGCCAAAAATCAGAGAAGAAAAAAGTCATTAAAATTAATCGTTTTTCACCTTTCAAGCTTACACTGAAAAAAAAAATCAATTGTTAAAGCAACAATTCAAAATTTGCTGATTTAACAAAAATTGAAAGTTGCTAAATCAACCAGGGTTTTCTGTTAAGTTAACAATTTATTTGTTGGGTTTACAAAAATAGTTGTTAAATCAACCACATAATGGTGTTCTTTTAACAAAATAAACATTGTCAATTTAGCAATTTTAAATAGTTAAAAACATACAGAACTTAACCCAATTAGCTGATCTAACAATTCAGCTTGTTATATATCAGCAAAATAAATTGCTGATTTTACTTACTAATTTGTTATTCCAGCATAAAAATTGTTATTTTTACAATTTGATTTGCTGGCAGGGTCGGACTGGCCAGGGCCGCTAGGCCGCGATCGCGGCCTAAAGTTTCGCTTTTTGAGGCCCAAGGGGGCCCCGCAGGGGCCTTCGATGGGGCCCCCGAATGGATAAAATGGAAAAATTTAGGAATGAAAAAAAGAATAATGTATCAAAGAAGACAGTAAATAGATTAATTATTCTAAAGGAAAACCATTGTAAGCTAATTAAGATTGCTTAATATAAGGATTGAAAATGCATCGAGACTGGCCAAGTCCACTCTAGTCCAAGATGCAGACCGACATTTGGAAAATCTGGGGCCCCCGAACGTTTAAAAAAGGAGCCTTCGAATGGATTAAAACGGGGCCCCGGTCGGGTCAAAATGGGGCCCCAAAACGGTTAAAAAGGGGCCCCCAAACGGTTTAAAAACGGGGCCCCGAACGGTCAAAACGGGGCCCCTTAGTCCCCCAAAAAGTATCGAAAGAATAAACTGGGAAGAAAATAATAAATACTGGCAAGAAAAACGAAAAAATGACAATTCGTGTCATTGCAAGCGAGAGGCGAGTCCTAGGAGTCTACTATTAAGTATGTCTTATATTTTTTAAAAACAATTTTTCCTCTTTTCCTTCTTTTCAAAATCAAAACTTGCTAAAATGTTATCTCTATCTCATAAATAATTACTCGGTTCTCTCACAAATGAAACCCTAAAAAACTCATTAAAACTGGGTTTTTAGGACGTAAAATTTTCAAAATTTCCCGGGGGAGGGCCCCCGGACCCCCCGTCAACACCTGGGGGGTATTCCATACCCCCCAGACCCCCCGGTAAGTGAGGCACGTGAAAACAGATGGCGTCACTTTACCCCCCCCCCCCAAGAATGAATATCTAACTCCACCACCGAAGATAATAAGTTACTTTATTCTGGACTAGAAGCCGCAGCCGAGCATATGCTCTAGCTGATATTTGGGTGGGTTTAAAAAGGACAAAGAGAAGCCCACTGCGATCTGGATCCTTTAATAAGTCTACGTAATAACTAAAAAATAAGAAACAGAGGGGTTTAATTATATCAGTTGAAAAATAGCGTAAAAACTGCTTCGTTTTAAGTTAATTTTTAAAAAACGGTCTGAGGGGGGCCCCAAAATGGAGGGAGGGGCCCCCAAATTTACCGAGCGGCCCAACATTTAGAGAGCCAGTCCGACCCTGTTTGCTGGTTGGGCAAAGTGAGTTGTTAAGCTAACAAAATTAATTGCTGATTTAGCATTTGAGTTGTTAATTTAACAAAATTAAAGGTTAATTTAGCATATCATTTTGTTCTGTACTTTTTCAAATATTTATTTTTTTCAGTGATAGTTTAAAGTGACGTTTTCTAGATATAAATTACTCGTTGAAAGTGTTTCTCTGTGATTCAAATTGGTCTTGAACGTTTATCAATGATAAAATGATGAGACATTATTTTTGGCCACTTTTTGAGAATCTTAGACCACACTGCGACGTCGCGACAGTCCAACCTTTTTGATTAACCAATTCAAAAAAACCCATTTCAGAATCGGACACTTCTTTATTTTATATTATTACCTATTTCATGTATATTGTATCGTACGTTCCGCCGTGTTTTATAAGGAGGAGGGGAGGGGTGAGGGGTGAGGGAGGAAAGGTAAAAGTGTTTTTAATATCGAATACAATTTTATAAATTCAATTCGGGATCTCGATTGTTATGAGTTTTTAACTTGACTGACTGAGCAAGCCTGGGAGCGAGTGACAGGGGATTGGAGTTTTCGGTGTTTTTCAGTGTTCGGTTATGATGGTTGATGCATAGTGTTTTTTGTGTCCCTGCCGGACAATCCCATATCTCCCATCCCTCGCGGCCGCGCGTCTACTCCCCCCCCCCCCAAACACACACACACACTCACACACAGTCGACTAACCAGTGGTCTAGCAGCCGTCAGTTCCCTGCGGCCTAATTACTTCCCATTCTCATCCGACGCTTGCTTAATTTTAGTTGTTCGCAGTGTATCCGTGTCCGTATGAAGCTTTTACAGGATGCTCAAAAACGAGTGAGCAATCTGAAAGTAGCTCAAATCTGACAAATCTGAAGAGTGGAAACATGGGTAACTTTTGGGAATCAAAATTGGTAGGCTTTAAAGTTGGAGACTTTTTTCCCCCTTATTTTTGGGTCATCAGTCGATTATAAGGACTTGAAGCTTGTACAGTCAGGGACAAAAAGAATGTCAGACAATTCTTTCCGTATCGGCTTAGGTTATAGCCTCGTCTTACTCTATCTTTGTCCATTTGACTGCGTGTGTTAGAAATGGACAGAAACATGGACTGAAGACAAGGTTATAGATTAAAGAGGTATGCTCATCTGACTTCGCGCCACAAATTCGGTGGCGCGCAGTTCAAAATCACTGCAGGCAAGATGGCTGAAAAATAAAGCAGAAAACGTATACTCTTTGCAGAAAACATTGGGCTGCACTCTACAGGAAAGCAGAAAACAACCCAATGTTTTCTGCAAAGTAGTATACGTTTTCTGCTTTTGTCGGCCATCTTGCCTGCAGTGATTTTGAACTGCGCGCCACCGAATTTGTGGCGCGAAGGCAGATGAGCAAACCTCTTTAGTCTATAACCTTGGGCTGAAGACACATGACAGCCCTTACATCTATATTTTTCTAACACTTGAGTTCAATTGTAAGAGAGAGAAAGGCAACATCCTGGCTACGGTTATTGCTTAGGTAAATATGTAGGCCACGGCCGGGGCCACTCGCAACTTAAATTAATTTTGATTTTTGACAAGTATTGCGGGCTGCCTACCTCAAAGAGTTACCTGAAATTCTCTCTGTCCCCGCCTCTAAGTACATCACGGCAAGAACATGATAAGTCACTTCAAGCGCGTTGTCAAATTTTGGCAACTGACCCTTCACTTTACTCCTGTGAGCCACACTCAAAAACATCATACATTTTGTAGACGAGTAAGAAAAAGATCCCCAATTTTTTTCTTTCAAAGCGTTATGTAACCGGAGTAAGAATGAACATTTCTAACAGTGCATGAGCCATTTTCCGATCATGAGTGAGGCGGGAAAATTCAAAATGTTGTAAGTGACATCAGACATTGCAAGATTGTGCAGCTTCTTAATCTTTTTTAGAGTAACCTCTGAGAAAACTCAGTTGAAATTTTTTCCCTAGAAAATTCGTCTAATTCAAGAAAATTATTCCCCAAAATTTTCGTTCTTTTCAGAGCCTTCAATTATTTTTTACGGAGAGAAAAAGCTGCACAATCTTTGCATCGTCGGATGGCTTTTGAATTTTCATGCCTCAAGTTACCCTATTAAAAATGACCAGTTCACAGAACAAAGTAGAGGTTGTCGTAGGCGTAGAACGTAATTTGGGTTCACCGGGCCACAATTTGGATCAGTTTTTTTTTTTTTTTGCATGGGATACAATCAGATTGATTCGTTGACACACTCTGATTATGTCCCATGCAAAAAACTGATCCAAATTGTGGCCCGGTGAACCCAAATTCGTGCCTACGACACATTCTACTTTTTTTCGTATTGACATCATTAGATATCAGTTGATATCTGGCTGATGTCAACTGATATCAACTGGTGTCAACTGGTCATTTTTATTAGGGTACGAATTAACACCGCGGGTCATAGTGCGCCATCGCACGGCTTTACCATGGGACAGCCGTTTCGAAAAGCGCGATCCTTATGCCCTCTGCTACACAGAGAAAAATAATTCGGTAAAATTTGATCACCGAAGTTTTCGGTTAGAGGAACCGAAATGTTCGTCCTGAGTACCGAATGCTTCATTAGTAATACTGAGTATTAGGTAGGGGCGGAATTTGGGTTATACTTACCGATTTCTTCGATACTTACGACCGAAAATTTTGGTTTATTCAACCGAAAATTTCGGTGATCAAAATAAGTCGAATCTTCAGTGCTAACAACAATTTTTCTCTGTGTAATAAACTTTGGTTAAATTTCAGGGGACGCTGTCGATTTGAAACACCCTGTATGTCTCCGAGTAGACCCGCGTCCAAACGTATTCTGCGGTATTTTTCGGTTTTCCATCGTGTCTCACACCACACCTCCCTCGAATGGAATGGAATCGGACAACATATACTCGCCTGTCGCCGTGGTTCGTTTCAATTTCAATTTGCGTTAACTTTCCCCCTCAATATTGGCAAAATCGGTTCATGGAACCGCCCCGCATATAGAACATGATTGTTTCCACTTAATGCGCGGTTCATTCCGATGTCATATCGCGCTGTTCAAAACCATCTAAATGCAGAGGTAATCATCTCGATTGGAGACAGCGGCAGCGAGCAGCGGTGACAAAATTTTGGAGTTACCTAATCACTGAGAATTCCTATTGTTTTCTCTCTTTTTTTTGCCACCGATAATTGATTGCCTAACGAATAACTATTTTACATTAATCCTTCGATTTGTTTCATTAGGGCTCAATTTTTTCGAGTGCTATCTTATCCGTCGGTTTTTTTTTTTTTTTTTTTTTTTTTTTGGTCCGCAGTTCCACGGTGACAGCGTTGCCGCACATTCAGCGTGAAAAAGGGTACGATCGCATAGTAAGGCTCTTTCAAACTTTTGCTACAAGGGATTGAAGAGTTGATTCTACAAAATTCACTCTCAGAATCGGGCTTAATGGCGGAGAGACACAGGTATTATGGGAGATTCCTCTCTAAACTGAGACACATGCATATATATGTCTATGTTTCCGTTGAGAAAGTGACAAATTAGATAGGAATCTCACATGGCACCTACCTGCGTTGAACCACCATTACGATCTTGCTGTCATAGCAGTTAGGGTAATTTCCCAAGTTGGCAGATTACAGTGTTTTTTTCGTGATTTTCCTGGTTTTCAAAGATTCTGATATTCTATTTGTTCACAGAAAAGTTCTAAGACCCCTTAATTACTTTGTGTTTTTTAAAAAAAAAAAAAATTAAGGACTAACAAATGGCAACGCGCGAGGGGTTTCATCGAACGAATTCTTTTTGCAATCTGACCATAAAATTTCACAATTTTAAAGGTTTTTACTCTGATTTTCGGTGATTTAACAGCTGTTTTCACTTTTAATTCCCCCATCCATTTGTTCAAGCCCAACCGGTTCTAAAGAAGCCCCCTTTTATATCGAAAAAATACGATTCCCCAATTGTTTGTCCAAAAAAATATCAATTTGACGGAGCTGATAAATCTTGAATTTCCACGAAGAAAAATTTCTTATGGGAATTCCTAAACGTACTTTTAAATATGGAGGGAAATTAATTTATTTTAAAATAACAAGAATTCTTATTTATCCAACGATTCTTTCTTGTGTTTCTTCTGAATCATCAGAACGTTCTATTGGATCAATAATGATTCTCATTGATCCAATGGAACGTTCTGATAATTTACAACAAGGAATCGTCGAATCACAGAATACTCTAATCAGAACGGAAACTCCCATAAGAGCCAATGGAAACAAGATTTGGAATTTACTGGCACAAATTGGCAACTGTGCCTACTCACTTCTCAAGATGGCGGACATGCTTTTTCAGGCTATACAACCAATCACAACTCGGCCAGTTGCCGAAGATCTGCCGAAGATTGCCGAGGATGCTCACTTTCGAACATGGCGGCCCGAAGTAAAGAATGTTTCAAAATGAATTGAGTTTCCGTTCTGTTCTGTGGTCGAATCAATGAGAATTCTTGTTTTTTTAAAAGGGATTTCTTTTCACCACGTCTTTAATAATACGTTCCGTAATTCTAATAGCACATTTTTCTCCATGTGTGTTTTGGCTATTTCTCCGACTTACGAAACCCAAAACCCCCGTAACAAAATGAGTGCATGAGTATAGGTTATTTCGCCCGCGCCCTTCGGTTATTTGCAATTTGACAACAATGGCTTTCCCTCTGAACCTACGAGTACATAAAATATCGATTATTCAGGAAGCAATGCTTCCAAAAGCATCGATTATTTTAAATGGACTTAAACTAGGGAAAATCACCGTTGTATCTATAGGTGCTTGCTTCGCCTTTGAATAAAACAAACTATTGCGCATTTTTAGTCAAAATCAACGTGTCTTTCCCGAAAGTAACCCAACTCGTACTTAAAATTTGAGTAATTCTTCCCATGACCTCGTCAAACACGGATCGGATCCGCAAAGCAACACCGCACCGTAACACTTAGACAATCACGTAACGAAGGGATTTGTCGGAACTAATAACGAGTAACAAGACATGAAAGTACAAAGAGTGTAACAATAAAGCTATGGAAGAGCGCACTGTGGGAGAATCATCTTGAGTCCTGGAATAATTTACTGCTCGTAAATAGCTTTATTATTATTTTCTTGATCATTATTTGTATTGTTCACCAGTTTTATTGTTATTATTACTATTAACCCATAGATGCCCAATTTTATTCGAACATTTAAGGTGTTATTTGGTGTTTTTTCTCAAAAAAACACGATCTTAGACTTAAAAAAGTTGAAAAATTAAAAATTTTGAAACTTTCTGGTCCAGCTAAATGATACGTGCTGAAAGATCATAACCTTGATTTTCAAGTCAAAATGGCCTAAAATTTACTGTAAATCGGTCCCCCCCCCCAAAAAAAACCATTAAAAAAGGGTCGTTAACGAAACAATTATGGGCAATACATTGGTTTTAATAAGTTTTTTTTTTTTTTCTTCAAATTTCTTTTAGTGTACTTTAGGACAGTAAATCTCTGTGTGGGGTTTTCACTTTCTTGAAATATTGGTTTGATTTAGAAGGAGGGGGAGGGGGTATTTTGAAAAGAAACTCCCTCCGAACAGGGTTAAACCTGCCCGGGCTAGGGGGAACCTAACTAAAACAAAACAAACAAAACAAACAAAACAAACAAAACAAACAAAACACAAACAAAATAACTAATATTTTTGCGGTTATAGGTGGTTTTGCACTTGGGCTTAAATTCATAATGTTCATCATTGCGAGCGGTTTGTCCCAATGTGACGTGTCACTACAAATGTACCCGGGTGAAAATAACGAGAAATAATAAGTGTAAATAGAGTACAGGTGGGCGTCAAAGGGACAGATGAGGGAAAGAGGTGTTTCCGACTTTGTGTAGGAAAGCACCACTCTGGGTGTATATTCTGCAGCGTAAAGTAGATTATACGGTTCTTTAGACAAAAACAGTTGAAATGCGCTCGGCTATGATGACGTCGACTGAAACACTGAAAAGAAACTCGACTGTTATTAAAGTCCGTGACAAGATGTCAAGACTCATTTCGTTTGTTAGTCAAGAATGCGGAGAGATGGCATGGATGCCATGATAGGTGCTGAATGTGAGTGACGCGTACTGGATCCACTGTTGTCAGATTTCTCCTTTAAATTCCTTTATTTTTCATTGATTTAAATAGGAAGTATTCAGTCTGAAATAGTATTAAGAGGCACTTGGGCAACACCGAGCGGATCTTAAAGTTTCCTCTCTCAAATTATTCATTTTGTTTCAGGGCGATTCAAGGTACGTATATACACCTATACATGTATACAGAAAGTCTAGCATACATAGTTGCCAAATTTGGAAAAATAGTCAGTGATTACACGAGGAACAAACTTATGTAAGTGACAGAACTCGTCCCCCCTCCCCCACCGCACGCCTGCCATAGCGGAGGCTCGTGCAATATGACAACAATGTTTTTCCTCCGTTTGATGTCATACAAAACAATCGGTTCGATAGTGAGCGGCGCTTCTTGTGCAATCGATTGTTGTACATAGATTCAAATGGAGGGGAAACATTGTTGCCAACATGAAACATGAAACATAAAAAGCCATGAATTCCTGGATGTGCCGAAGGCAAAGAATGCCAGATTTTTCCATGAATTACCAAATTTTACATTAGGTCCAATGGGGAAAATAGGATAATTATCCGAAAGTTGGCAACACCGGCCGTTGGGAATCAACGCAAAATTCTTGGAACCGTTACAGCAAAACGATTTTTATACGAGCAGGAATTAAGGGGAACTAGGTACCTTTGCATTGAATTGGATCAATAATGATATTTCCAAGAAGCTTTCCAAGGAAGAGGTGTTAAAAGCTGTTTTCAGTTTCCTTGCCTTTTAATTATACTCAATCTGAATGTCAATTAGGAGTTCTATTTCTGTCACGACTTTATCCACTTAATAATTTCAGTAATCGATTATTTACCCCGTGATTATTCTGTTTTCTTTACAAGTTTACGTTTCTTTTTGTGGGTCACCGAGCTGTGACTTAACTATAGAGGAGTTACGATATGCTTTAAGTCCTGTCCAAACAGTGGCGTAGCGTGCAATTTGGTGGTCTTTTATTCATTTAAACTCATGAAAAATATTGAACTATTGAGTGTTCGGCGAACACCTTTGCATTCGATCTTTTTCATGGACTTAAATGGACGAAAAATACCACGTTGCCAGATTTCACGTTACGCCTCTGGTCCCAAAGTGAGAAGTGTGACATCATGGACGGTTTGATTATACGGCTTGTTTGCATCTTACTTTTTTAAACTTAAGTTAATTTCCGGGAAATTGGTTTTAAACGAACGTGCAAGTGTTTTGGAGTTGCTAACATGGACACAGAATTCTAATTCAACTATCCAGGTGAAAAAATGTTGCTTGTTTCCGGCATGTGTCAATTTATTTATTGTGCAAATCAACCCTATACCAAAAGAAACAGTTTATTCAACAGTGGCGTAGCGTACAACTTGGCAACGTTGCAGTTTGTCCATTTAAGCCCATGAAAAAGGTCGATCCGATGGGTGTTCGGTGAACACCTTCGCATTCGACTTTTTACAAGGGGTCAAATGAAAACAGTGCAACGTTGCAAAATTGCACGCTATACGCCAGCACTGTATATCAATTTCTTCGTCCAGATCGCCATTCCAAAACACCTTTACCTTCATTTCGGCGTTGTTTCATAAAACGGCTAACCAAGTCGCGTCGTGTCTAATATTATTGAAGGAGACACTTAGTGACTCCAGATAATTTGCATCCTTCAATAATATAAGACATGCGCACTGAAAAAAATTTGAATGGTTCATTAATCAATTCTAATGTTAAAAATCGTATGACCGCAAAATGGTTGTGTTAATTTAACGACTGGATTGCTGAATCAACAAAATATCGATGTTAAACTAACAAAATAGAGTGTTAAAGAAACAGATTGGGTTTGTGAAATTTAGAAAAAAAAACAGAAACAAAAACCAAAAAAAAAAAAAAAAATGATTTGACAATCTATATTTTCAGTTCAACAATAATATTTTGTTTCCATTCAGCATTGGCTATTCGGCTAAATTAACAAAATTATTTTGTAATTACAACTTTTAACATTAGAATTGTAAAATCAACTATTTTTTTCTGTTTTCAGTGAGTGCCTGTTTCCGGTCGGATATTTACACAGCGATTTTACCTGAAAAATGATGGTACCTTTTTTTTGAACACCCTGCATATTATTGTATGAGTCTCGATAGGGATATAATAAATCGTTTTCTCTTTCTCTTTTGCTCACACAAAGACACTGTCTCTCTATTTCCTTTTGGATGAAACTGCGGGCTCATCAGCAACACAATTCGAAATGTATTGCAAGAGCGCAACGAGGATCTCTTCCTCTTCTATCTCTCTCATTTCCCCGCTTGAATATATAAGTTGAAAAAGGATAGAATGAGAGGGCTTTATCCCCTTGTCCATCTTCGTCTAACATACGTGTTTTAATGGAGAACAAAGAGAGATAGAAAATTTCCCGTTGTTAGAGTACCCCCAGAAGTAGAATGGTATAGAATGGACACCAAACTTGACAACAACGGGTCTAAGCGAGCTGTCATTTAATTAAAAGGTATTGACTGGACCTTTGAAAACGTTCGAGTGACCTAATTATATAAAAGAAGATTGTGACCAAAGTGGCCCTGATTTTACACCTACGGAGTGTGTCAAAGTGTGCTTTGGCGCGGTGAGCTGGTTTTTGTATTTTATTAGCATTTCGATGAAAGAGGGGAGACATGAAAGATGTGACACCATCATTGGCGTGCGCAGGAATTAATCTCTCTCGCTCTTTTCCCGTTTGAGAGTATGTACTAGAAAAGGAAAGAGATGGAGGCTGAAGATACGTACAGTCGTACAAGCCCCTGTTTCTGTCCTTTCTCTACTCACGCCTTCTAATGGGGAAAGAGAGAGAAAGAAAAATTCCTGTGTACCTACGCCACTGGACACCATGCATTTAGTCGGGGGAGAGAGGGCAAACGTCGAGACTCACAGAAATTTGGATCAGATTGCCTCTCGCATTTAATAAACGCATCTATTTTCCTATTAAGAATTACGCGTATAAACAATGACCCTCATTGATAAATGGACCCAGTGTTGCCGATTGGGGCGCAGAAGGAAGGAAAGGACAAATTTTAGACCAAGAGTTCGTTTCAGAAGTGTAGATGTGCAGCTTACTGATAATCTTTGGCGAATTTTAAATTATCATTCGTTCAAATGAAAGAGAAGAAACCTCCGTGCAATTAGGCCTTTTAATTTTAAAGCGTTTTTCGATACAAATCCAATTCTTGAATTCATTTTTATTTATTTGTATCATGCAATAAGTGAAAGGTGGAAAATTCCAAAGATTATTGGTCTAGGTGTGCCTACCTTTCTGAAACGACCTCTACCTTCGAGTGTCAACGGATGTGACTTTCGTGCGTAAGAATGTGAACTTTCCTTTATAATTTCATTTTTATTTTTTATTTTTTGAAGACACTTACAAATTCGAATGGAAAGTTTAGATTTCTTCTGTGTTTTGATTAAGGGTTTTATTTCGTTATTATTTGTGTTTTCGCTCCTCACACATTCATCAACTCGTTAACAGTGAAAGTAGCAGCAAAGTTCTATAGATAGGCTGTCTGAATGAGGGAGAAGAGGTTAACGTTCGTGGGACAGTTGCAAGGGTCTGAAATGTTGTGTTTTTTAAAGAAAAAAAAATTATTGTTCTTGATGAGCTGAGAACAATGGTGCCTTTGGTTTTTTCCTAAGAGTCCCGATTTTGGAGATACACACGTGTAAAAATGTAAAAAACCATGTGCGTAATGACGACACTACGCGGAATTCCCATTTAAAACAAATGTATTTTGGGCCAAAATCGCATATCCGGAACAACAGGACTTAACTGGAAACTAAAGGCATATTTTTTCTCAGCTTATATTAATTTCATTTTCTTTATAAAAAACACAACATTTCAGACCCTTTCTACATGCCCCATTCTACGGTAAATAATAGCTTAGGCGGATCCAGCAATCTTTCAACCACGCATTTTTTCCATTTAATTGTATGATTGGCAATCGACTCTTGAAGAGGCTATCGCCACGTGACTAATCGATTATTTGTCATCCAATCAAATGAGAAAAATTCACTGTTGCCAGATTGCTATGGATCCGCCAATCGCAGGCTTTTCGCTGACGCCAAAAAAATGTCACGAAAATTGCACCAACCGATTTAATTATTTATTTCTGTTGCTCCTTTCAGCGAGTTGTACAGAAACGGGCCGTAAATTTAATGAATCGTTGAAATTGTGTAGGTTTTTTAACAGTCAAAACAAGCTGACTGACCTGCTAAAATGATATTCTGTCTCCTCGAAATTAGTATGATTTCCAAGTGTCATATAAAATTAAGTTTTTTTTTTTTTAAGTAGATTCCAGGAATCTACTTATTGCAGAGGGTGCGATGTTGGATTTTTCGGGAAATTTTATCAAATGAGCACGTTTCATGGTCCCCTGAGTGAGAAAATACCACTCGTTGAAAATTGTATATATATATATATATATATATATATATATATATATATATATATATATATATATATATATATATATATATATATATATATATATATATATATATATATATATATATATATATATATATATATATATATATATATATATATATATATATGTTTATATGTATGTTTCAGCCAGTTTTACCGTTTTTATGTCCCACGATCCTGTTCGTAATTTTTGGTTTTTATTTTTGAAATTTGTCTCAACTATTCGTTGGGTTTAATTCTTGGATGAGTTCGAAGATGGTGTAAATCCGACAGTTAGTTTTCGCGTTATGGGCCGTGTTTGAGTCGTAAAATGTGTTTTTGAGGTTTATTTTTAGGAGTGTTTGTTTTGAGTATTTTTTTTGGGAAAATTTATGTTAGCCGTTTTGTTACGCAGCTTTTTTACTCGAGTCATTTTTTTGTTTTTTGCGTTGTAAGCGAGTTATAGCGATGTGTTTTTCGGGTTTTTTGGCAGTGTTTTTTTATGAAGAAATTGTTTTTTTGTATCGTAAATAGTATATATCGTAGAGGATGTTTATAGTTCATATGCTCCATTTCTTAAATTTTCCTTGTGTTTTACGTGTTTTACGAGCTATTTAGTTTCTTATGGGATTTTACATGTGAAAGACAAGGATAGTGTATTGGTATAATTGCTCGTTCTTTGTTTTACACGTGCACTGTTACTTAAGTACGTTATTTATTTATTTTATTGTTTGATCAGCTGCTCTTATTCAGATTTATTCCTCATTAGCGTTACAAAGATTACACATTTTTCTATCTTGGTACTATAATCTTTTTCTCATGGGTATTTTTATTTAAATGTTGAACAGCTGATAAAAAAAAAAAAAATGAATAATTCAAAGAAAATCATAACATAACCTATTTATTGAAATTTGTGAAAAACTTATATAACCTAGCTTTTATTTCTCACTTGCATTGTAAAGATTACACATTTCTCTATTGGTAATATAATCTTTTTCACAATAATATTTGGATTTTGAGCAGCTGATGAAATAAAAAAAAAAAATTAACGAAAATTATAACCTATATTTAAATTTTTGAAAAAATGATGTAACCAAGCATGGAATCTACTTCGTCTTACCGGCCTGCCGGGAGGCATTTTTTTTTTTTTTTTTTTTTTTTTTTTAAATATCCATTCGTTTGGTGGCTTTAATCAGAGGCTCCCAATAGTTCGATATTTTTTATGGGTTTAAATGGAGGAACTACAACGTTGCTAAATTGCACGCTACGCCACTGGTTTTGATGGTGCACTTTCTATGACGAATACTGGCGTAAGGGATCATCCATTGCACGTTATACACACTGCAAACGGCCGGGGCAGTTCGAATCGGCAACGGTATTTTCGGATGACTCAAACGGGCGTCACACAACTCATCTCATAAGTACATACGTAAACGCAGCCCATCCATCGGACAATGCGATTGGCAGTTAAGATAAAGGGACACGGCTGGACGCGCGCGAGGAATAACGAGCGCGCAGTGAGTGGGGGGGGGGGGGGGGGGTGCTCGATCTTTCAGCCCTAATCTTATACGGTCTCTCAAAGCCAGGAACGATTGAGAGAGTGAATCGTCCTATCACACTCCCATGGTCCCGACCGCAGCTCGTCAACCCGTTTCGGGAATAAATTTTCATTTCCTCCGGAAATTGACATTAATTGGATGACGTTGTCATCCTCCCCCTCTCCCTCCCGCCTCTTGCCCCTCACCTCCCCCCCCCCCCCCTATCGTCTCATCATTTAACGACCTCCGAATGAATTTTAATCAGGAAAAGTTTTCTCAGATTCACTCGGTAAGGCATGGGTCAATGGGTGGCAAGGCGAAATGCTGCGTTGCTTGCCGTAAAATGCGTACAGGGGCTTATTGGTGCATAGGTGCATATAGGTGAATTGAGGCCACAACTGCCGTTGTACGTATAATTAATGACATATTTTTCAATTTACCGATGATTCTATCGGTTGAGGAAAGATTACAATCTTCTATTCAGTGTATGACTGTAATGCACGGAAATACTCGCACCTGTATAATCTTTCCTCAACCGGTGGAGTCGTCGATGCGACTTTAAAAAACTTGCGGATATTTTAATAATGGGGCTATTGCACACGTTTGCTACAAGCTATTTAATAGTCGATTATGGCGTAAAAACCTCAAAAAATAACGATGGCGGCACTAAAAACTTCCAAAATCCACTCCTAAACTCAATAAACGCAGTTATTTGCGCGAGCGTAGTCAGTGGCGGATCCAGACCTCGCGAACGGGGGGGGCGAATTTTGGATTTTCGCCCCTCAATGACCCCCTTTTCTTGTTTTCGCTATTGCTTTTCCCCTTCCTCTCCCCTCTTTTCCCACTTTTTGGGTCGAACGGGGGGGGGGCGATCGCCCCCTTCGCCCCCCCCCCCCCTGTATCCGCCAATGAGCGTAGTGGTGGTCGAAGGCACTAACAGTGGGAGATTCCCATCTAACAATTCTGAAACTCCATCAAGAAGTGACCAATAAGAGACTACTTTCATTTGACATCGGTGTCACTAGGTGTTGCGGCACCATTCATCGGATGTGGATCATCACTCTGATGACTATTTACTCTGTGAATCATCCTTGTCAACATAGAAAGAGTGACGAAATTAAGATAGGAATCTCCCATTGTTAGTGCCTTCGGCCACCATTACGCTCGCGCAAGTAACTGCGTTTATTGAAGTTAGGAGTGGATTTTGGAAGTTTTTAGTGCCGCCATCGTTATTTCTTGAGGATTTTACGCCATAATCGACTATTAAATCGCTTATAGCAAAAGTGTGCAATAGCCCCATTGAACGGCAATTGCACCGATTGAGAAAAGATTACAGATCAGAGTATTTTCGTGCTGTACAGTCATACACTGAACTGAACTGTTTAATCTTTTCTCATCGGTGGACTCATCGGTGAATTGAAAAATACCATTGATTATACGCAAAACAGAAGCTCTGATTGAGGCATAGTTCATCGCCATGAAATTGAGCCGTTCCCGCATGCAGAGGTGCTGCTGAAGTATTTTCTTTTTCTTTTGCAACAAATTTGATGAATATGCTAAACAGTTTGAAAGATTTACACGGCTTCAAAATTTTTATGAACCACAATATTATACATATTTGCGTGAGAGAGAAAGAAGAGGCCTATAAACTGCAACGTCACTATAATCTGTAATCGATCAGAAGTGGCGAAAAATCGGTGGAAAAAAGTAATCAAAAATCACTGTTTTTTAACCTCTTCAAACTTATTTTTAAAACTTTCCAGTGACATTCATAAGTTTGAATTATTTGTTAAAGTGCTCTCTGTGATTAAAATTGGTCTCTAAAGTTTGTAAATATGATGCATTGATGAGAAATTGACTTTCTGATTCTTTGCCATTTTTCGACGATCTAATATCATAGTGCGTCGTTTTCAAGAGGGCCCAAATTTTGTACGGGACGGAAGGTCCTCATTGAGGATTGCTGAGGATTTAGCATTGAAACGGAAATACCTAAGTCCTCAAAATTTTTCAGTCGAGAGTAGATTACTAAATTACCAGAATCACCAAATGTGGGTCCAGGAGGGGCGGATCCAGCCCTCACGAACGGGGGGCGAACTGGGAATTTTTGCCCCCTGGTGACCCCCTTTTCTTTTTTCTCTCTTTCTTTTCCTTTTCCTTTCCACTCTTTCCCCCCCCTTTTTTTTTTTTGGGCCGAACGGAGGAAGGAAAATCGCCCTTTCCCTCTGTATCCGCTAATGGCCCAGAGGTCAGTCTGATAGCCGTGTAATCTGTTTCTCTCTTTCTTGTAACCAAAATGGCAGCAATGAAATCTCGCCAAATCGAGAAATCAAACCCCATTTGAATGACATGGTTTCCCGATTCGGTCACTCAGGTCACAGACTATACAGCGTTATCGGACTGACATTTTTACATGGACCTTCTTTCAGACAGTAACATAGGCAAAAAATCAGCATTAGGGTCTAAGGTCTAAAAAAAGGGGGGGAAAGAGTGGAAAGGAAAAGGAAAAGAAAGAGAGAAAAAAGAAAAGGGGGTCACCAGGGGGCAAAAATTCCCAGTTCGCCCCCCGTTCGTGAGGGCTGGATCCGCCCCTCCTGGACCCACATTTGGTGATTCTGGTAATTTAGTAATCTACTCTCGACTGAAAAATTTTGAGGACTCAAAGGAACGTTTTAATGCATCGTTTCGTTTTCGAGTGTGAAAATTCCATTTCCAAAAATATACCAACTTAAAATCAGAATTGAGAAAGAAAGAAAGAAAGATAGCTAGAAAACAAGAGACAATCGACCTACTGCTCCGTCCTGATACCCTTGCCCGTTTTGCAGGGAGTGACGCGCTGTGAGCTGCTCTGCTGAAGTCGAACCACACAAGTTTTTATTTGTACCATATACATCTGCCTTTCACTGTCAAAGCCCAAAAGACACACACCCCTTGATATGGAGACTGGTAAATTTTTTGTTTGACCTAAGGTGTTAGCCAAAATCACCATTAACTCTGGTCATTGGTCCATCCTAGGTTGGACTAAAACGTTGGTCTCACCGCGGAGTTATGATATACATTTTTCATTAATTAAATACGGACACTCACTATAAAAACCGATTCGGTACCCATTAGAGAGCATTATGAGTCTAAGTCTAAACTTTTCCGGTCTCATGAAAATTAACTTGGAGTTTTTATTTAGGCTGTTTTCCTCGAAACCAGTGCTAAATTGATGCGTTCAAACATATCTTTGAATCGATTCAGCAGAAGCTCTAAATGAAATGATTTGTTGAACATGGCGTTTTTGTTCAAAATGAGCAAGGTAATTTAGCTATCAAGCAGGCTGCCCATTCAATGGAGTTGTTGAACACTTTAGCTGTGAGCGATTTAAGGGTCGATTCAGATGTAAAAATCTGCAAAAATAACGATGGACAAGAAACAATAACGAAATCCACTCCGAACTCATAAAATGCTTTTAACTGCGCGAGAGTAATGACGGCGTTGGGCACTAAATGGGAGATTCCCATCTAATAATTCTGTATCTCTGTCAAGAAGTGACCAATAAAGAGGTGACTTCCCTTTGACACCGGTGTCGCCAGGTGTCTAGGTACCATTAATCGGATGTAGATCACTACTCAGATGTCAAACTATTCTGTGAATCTTCCGTGTCATCATTTAGAGAGAGTGAAGAAATTAAGATAGGAATTTCCCATCTTTAGTGCCCAACACCGCCATTACAATCGCGTATTTGAAAGCACTTTATGAGTTTAGGAATGGATTTTGTGAAAATATAGTGCTACTATCGTTCTGAATCGACCCTTAAATTGCTTTCAGCAAAAGCGTGCAACAGCCCTATTGCAACTTTTGATAATCTTCAGATTAGGTCAATAACTTATTGATATTTTTCGATTGTGACAGAAAACCTTCTGACAAGTCATTCAACATCCAATCCCTTTGGCGACCGAATCCTCGATAACCTTTAAAGTAGCGCCGCGCCGCGCCGGCCGCCGTGACCCTCTCAACCCCTAGTCCCCTCCTTGGTCCTCAGTAAACAAAAACAAAGGATGGAGCCCTTTAATAAAACCACCGAAATTTGCCGACGGCGCACTATGGTCAGATTTCGTCTAAAAGTGGAAAAAATCAGAAAGTAAATTTTTCATCAAATTCATCATTTCCAAACTTTCAACACCTATTTTAATTACAGAGAAACAGTGGGGCAGTTGCAAGGGTCTGAAATAGTGTGTTTTTTATAAAGAAAATGAAAGTACTTGATGAGCTGAGAACAAAGATGCCTTTGGTGTCTAATTAAGTCCCATTGTTCCGGAAATGAGATTTTTGCCCAAAATACATTGTTTTAAAGGGGCATTCCGCGTAGTGACGTCACTACACACACGAATTTCTGTAACTTTACACGTGTGGATCTCAAAAACCAAGACACTTAGGAAAAAACCAAAGGCACCATTGTTCTCAGCTCATCAAGTACTGTCATTTTCTTTATAAAAAATACACGATTTCAGACCCTTGGAACTGCCCCATTGTGTAACCTAGAAAAGGAAACAACAGTTTCAGTGGAAAGTCCGAATGTACCTGTTGAACACTTTGCTGCAAGCGATTTTAGGATCGGTTTAGAGCTAAAAACTTCCGAAAATAACGATGGCTTCACTTTAAGCTTACGAAATTCACTCCTAATTTCATAAAATGATTTTAAATGCACCAGCGAGATGGCGGCGATTGGCACAAATAATGGGAGATTCTCATCTAATAATACTGTAACTCCATGAAGGCGTGACCAATAAAAGACGACACGACTCCCCTTTGACACTGACACCGGTATCGCCAGGTGCCACGGCACCATTAATCGGATGTGGATTACTATACTCTGGTGTATAAATTACTCTGTATAGAATGTGAATCCTCCCAGTCATCATGGAGAGAGTGACGAAATTAACACGGAAAAAAAAGACTGGTAGATTTTACCATCTGCATAGCTGATTTTGAAATCTGCTTTCAAGTATGGTAAATTTTACCATCATATGGTAAATGCAACGTACCTAGTGGTACATTAAGATAACCTGTTCAATTTCACCACAAGGTATGTTGCATCTACCATACTTTTGATAGCAGACTCCAAAATCAGCTATGCAGATGGTAAATTCTACCAGTCTTTTTTCCCCCGTGAAGATAGGAATGTCCCATTAATATAGTGTCCAACGCCGCTATTATACGCTTCTGCATTTAAAAGCATTTTATGAGTTTTGGAGTGATTTTCGTGAGCTTTCAGTGCTATCATCATTCTTTTCGGAGGTTTTTACCTCTAAATCGCCCTAAAATTGCTTGGCGTAAAGTGTGCTACAGCTACATTTAAAACTTTCCACTGACATTTTCCTAGGATACAAAAGGGTTCTTTGTAATTGAAGTCGGTCTTGGAAGTTTATACTTAAATGGTGAATTTATGAGATATTTATTTTATATATTTAAAAGTTTTTAGTGCTACGATTGTTATTTTTCCAGGTTTTACCGCACTGAATCTCCCTCAGAGCAAAAGTGTGCGACATCCTAACAATAAGCTTAAAAGGTCGGATATTAACGATGATTTTTGATTACTGGTCGGCACTGATTTTTTGCCACTTTTTTGTCTATCTCAGGCATAGTGCGGCGGTGGATGATGACTCGCAAGGTCACCGAACAACGGCCTTTTTCAAGTTTCCAAAAGCAGGGAGGTTTCGGTATTCCAGCGCGAGCGGTTGCAGAGTCCTCTCATCTTGAGCTCGACACACTTAAGATCGAGCTTCTGGTATTCCTGGTCCTGGAGTTAATAAACATCCTTCGATCGGGGAGGTCCAACGATAATCAAAGAGGGCTTTCGGTTGGTGTTGTTGTTTGTTTGCGTTGGGGCGGTGCGTTCGGTGTTTGCTGCGCATTCGTCGTCAATCGTCGCATCCACCGTCCACCGTCCGCGTCCGTCGCGACGAACTCATCGTTGGAATTTGGTGCTGAGTCATCCGAATAAAACACCGTTGATTGCTTGTTGAGTGGCACAAGCTACCCTCTCTCGATCCTTGGCCTCTTCTCTCCTCTCTTTATATGAAGCACCGTTGCCACATCCTTAAAGTTTCCGCTGGAAACACGATCAAAATTGAGGTGTTTCGTGCAATAAGACTCTAGCAAACTTTTGCTGAAAGCAAATGAATAGTAAAATACTGATGCAAAAACCAGCAAAAATCACGACAGTCACGCTAAAACAGTCGAAATTCCATGAGAAACTCAGAGAACAGCTGTAACAGCAAAATCGTATTGGCGGAGCTACGCAGGTATCATGGGAAATTCATGTCTAATAAGTCAGTTTCTCTACGGAAAAACAGTGATTTGTCTCAAATTAGATAGGAATCTCTCATGATACATGTGTATAGCTTCGTCATTAAGTCCGATTCTGAGAGTGAATTTTGTAATTTTAAGTGTGCTCGTCGTCGTTTTAATGCAAGAATCTACTCTTCAATCATTTGTAACAAAAGTTTGACAAAGCCCCATTACAGCTTGAATGAGAAACATGCGTTTCGAGAAATCAAAGTTATTCATCATAGAGAAAGCTGCGATAAGACGGTACTCCCAAATTGTGACCACCATACATGCGAATTTCGTTAAGCAGATTTATTGAGCTTGAGAGTGGATTTTGAGTCCTCTCGTTGATTTTCAATGTGATTTTCACACGATTTTGCACAGCGATCGAACTTGCAAAACTTTGCAATAGACCCATTGACCAGTATGTCACAGGTCAAAGTGTCCCTAGAGGTTTGACAGCTAAACGCACACATTCAAACTTCAAACGCACTTACAGGAGATGGGGCAATGTGTGGAAGCTAGCGCGGTTCGCCATCTGGAGCTCACAGCCAGTCAGATTTCAGGACTACGGACGGGGTATCAGGACGGAGCAGTAGGTCGATTGTCTTTTAATTGCTAGATTTCTTGCTTTCTCAATTTTTATAGTCTTGGAAGGTCATATTTTTTTGGACATCAAATTTTCATTCTTGAAAACGCACTTACACATAAATCCTTATGTGCCCCCCGGGGGAGTTTAATTACCACCCCATAGCCCAGTTTTTAAGAAAAAAATTGGAAATTTTATTGAATCTCTTCAACGTTTCTTGCTGGCCGCGATGAGGGTAATTATAGAAGATGTTCGCAAAAAATCGAAAATTGTCATCAAATTATTCCGCCTTCATTGACAAGAAAGTTGATGGGGTGAAAATTCGACTCCCCCCCCCCTCCCTATGGCATTGACCTATTTTCAGTACTTCCAAGGTAAAAAGCATTTTTAGTATAATGTCATTTTATGTCCAAGTTAAGAAATTCCAGTGTCATTTTACGTCCAAATACTATAGTTTCGTACCCAATTTAATGTTTGATATAAATGACCTAATGTCCTAACTTTTACGAATAAAAAGTAGACAAGACCATTATTAATCTTTTTAAGGTTGGACGACAATTTCAGCAAATTATTAGGATTATTATTTTATTTCACGTTGAAAAGAACTGAGTTGGTATTTACTTAATGTTTGACGAAAGTTGTAGCATTAGCGGAGACATGGAAGGGGGCATCACCCCCCCCCCGTTCGATCGATCAAAAAAGGGGGAATGATGGGGTTTAGAAAAGGGGAAAAGAGAAAAAGGGTGTTACTTCGGGGCGAAAATCCCAAGTTTGTCCCTTTCACGACCTCCAGGCCAATTTTTAAAGATAAAAAGGGGTAATTTCATTGAATCACTTCGAGGTTCCATGGAGGCCTCGATGAGGGTAAAGTAAACTGAAAACCACATGTTGTAATGTCATAAAATATTTCTTTGCACTCATTAGTTGGTCTGAATTTTTAATTCTAAAAATCTGGCCTCATAAAAAAGCGGGTGACCTCAATGCGGTATTTCCTCTCATACTACCTCATCTGCGACACCTCAGAGTTGAGAAGATATTTTGATCCAAAAATTTGTTCCGACATAAAGAAGAAGCGTATTCCAGAACTTTATACATCTTCTGGAAAAACTAGACACAGAATTTTAATTTCAAATTTTCAAATCTTGATCAACGGTATCAACTTTAGCACTCTACTTGCCTCTGCTCACCTGATACTTCTGTTGCGTTTTGAAATTGACTTGCACTTGTTGTGATGATCCGCTTGTGACTTACTGCGTTCCGTCCGAACGACCTGCTACGCTGTCGTGAGACCCTGGCGTTCTTACATCTTTGGACTGCGCTGTGAGCTCGGGAGCCCTACACATATTTGCATGCATACTTTTAGTTCATGTACGTCAAACCCTGTAGATGAGAAATTTATAATAGACATTTTTACTTTCGTTTATACGTATGGTAGTGAACTAAGGTTACCTAGCTTAGGTTAACTAATGTTTAACCCTTTTACATAACTCCATCCACTTCACACAGTTTAAATTCCTTCCTGACAGTTAAAGCTACCCCTGAATGCTTCGTTATTAGCAAAAAATATGTATACAAGTGATGTATAGTCGAGTCGGGGGTGTTTCGTCGATCGTCAAGCGCCTTCAATCATGTGGATAGGCAATATCAACACCTCGAAGTAGAAATATTTAACTACCCATTAAATGTCAGCGTATTATCATTGATTTATTGAAATAACCTGGCCGTGAAGAAAGGGTTTAATAAAGCCCGTAGTCAACTTTGGGATTGACTATAGTAATTTGTTGTTTAACTTGTACAAAAAAAAAAAAAGGTTCTTCGACTAGAAGAATAGGCTCAGCTCTGCATTATAAGGTATCGGACCAACGAACGAATCTTTCGTTCAACGTTCTGTCTCTAATGTGCTTTGAATCAAGAAGAGCTGCCGTTTTGTGCATATTTAATGGCGTTTTTTCAATTCACCGATTATTATACCAGTTGACGAAAAGATTACACGGTTCAGTTCAATGTATGACTGTAACGCATGAAAAAACTTGAGTCTGTAATCTTTTCTCAATCGAAGGAGCATCACCGTTAAATTATCAAAATAGCCGCAAATGTTTTAAAAAGTCATTGACGGAGACTCCATGGGTTGAGAAAATATTACATTTTTGCGTATAACAGTCATACGCCGAACTGAACTGAGTAATCTTTAGATCAACCGGTGGAACTGTCGGTGAATTTAAAAATGTCATTGAATAAGGCAGCTCTTCAATCAGCCAAAGCGAAGATTAGGAAGTGGAAAGTGAAGGCGGCGCCACGCAGGGTGGAGAGATTTCAGTGTTGCCAGATTGGGGTGAAAAAGTCGTACGCTTTACATTGATTTAAAAGGGGGCGATACGGCTTGTTACCTTCGATCTGGCAACACTGGAGGGAGTCAACAGGAGGGGTCGATCATGGAATATATGACTAAAAATACAAATTTGAATGTTTTGACCGTCAAAAAACAAACTATACAGGGTGATTCTGAACTTTTACAATAAAACCAATTTCACACGTCTACGTTGCGTATAAACAAAGATATACGCATTTAAAGTATCCCCGCCATGGGCGCCATGTTCGGCCTCTCCCATGGAGACTATTGAACTAGCTGCACTATGTGCGCCAAGGGCGTAGCGTGCAAATTGGCAACGTTGTGTTTTGTTCATTTAAACCCTTACAAAAGGTCAAATGCAAAGGTGTTCACCGAACACCCAAAAGTTCGATCTTTTTCCTGGGTTTAAATGGACGAACTGCATCGTTGCCACATTGCGCGCTACGTCACTGGCCGGCGGCGCTTATTTACGCCACCATTCAACCAGAATAGTGCATATGTCGTGCACTCGTGTATTAAATTATTGTGTCACCACTATGACGGATCCTGTGGATTGCCCTTCTCTCTCTAAGTCCATTTGAATGCATGTGTCAGCAAAGGATAGAAGAGGGGGTTAGGGTCATGTGACTGCCCCTATTCTATCCTTTTCTAACACACGCGATCAAACGGGTAAAGAGAGAGAAGGAGATTTTCCTAGATCCGATAGTGTGTGTCACCCTTGAAAGTGCAGTAGCCCCGAATGTGGGAGTAACAGAGTCAAGTTGGAGATCAAAATCGCCAAAGAAGAGAGCATTCAACTGACTGCGCATTACAATTGGGTGAGGGGGAGGGGGAGATTCCGTCGCAACAGTACATACTTGGATGCGTTGAGTTATTTAATTAGAAGATCCCGATCTCTATATGTCAATGAGTGGTTTTCAAGCAGATATATTCGATTGATACTTGAGAGTGAGAATTTGCAGTACAGACACACGATTGATATTTGAGTGAGAGAATTTGCAGTGAACAGTACAAACATAGTAAACAGTCTGTTGAAAACACATGCTACAGCTTTAAGGTGAGTGGTTAGTTCGATACCCTTATGAAATCATATGAAAATCACACCGTGAATTTTGTTAATAGCATTAATTGAGTTTGTGAGTGGGTTTTGAGAATTTTCCATGCTTGCAATGTGATTTTCACGCAAACATGCGCATTATATGGACCCTCCTAAACGTTGTATGGCAAAAGTTTGCAGAAGACCCGTTTTAGAGCTTCTTGATGCTTGCAACGTTAATCTCAAGTGGTTTTTTACATTTGAATTGACCCTACTCATTGCAGCAGCAAAATTTTGCCACAAAAACACATTTGGCTCGTATAGCCTCCACACGGAGGGAAATTTATATTTGAGGCCATATCAGAATTATACTTAACTTTTACGTAAATGTTATTTCTGGTATTTGTAGAGATATTTCTGGTCTCAATGATGAAAGAATGTATTTTGAATAATACCATAGAAAAAATGTGGTTAAAAAAGGATACACGAATTACATCTAACTATTAGGTAGAAGTAATTCTGGTGAATTTAGCTCCGTGCATCTTAAATACGCGTAAATAATAATTCTATCTGAGGGATCATAAGAGGTGTTATATTATACTAAATTTCCTCATTAATTCGCTCACTAAACGATGCGATAAATTTTCGAGGAGTTTTTGTGAGATTTAATCCACAAGTGAGACAACGTACATCAAACACATAAAATGGTTCTTTGTTGAAGCTCAGATTTGCAAAATTCAATTAGGAAAAGCAATCAGGTGAGGGCCATTTGCAACCATAATTCAGGCTAAACTCCACACTAATTTCAAAACTTTCCGATGATATTTCACTGGTCTGCTGGACTCAGGCAATACTTGACGATGCAAAGAATGAATTATACTCCAATCGAGATAAACTGTATCGCGACATGATTTTTATTAGCTCAAGGCACAAATCGTTATAATGTATTCATCCCATAGCCGTGGCCAGGAATTTGTCTTTCTCTCTCTTTGCCCGTTTGACTACGTGTGTTAGAAAAGGACAGAAACAGGGGCTGAAGTCACGTGACAACCCGTATCTCCATCCTTTTCTAACACATGCGCTCAAATGGGCTAAGAGAGAGAAGGACAATATCCTGGCAACGGCTACGATTCATCCTATATGGCATCGAATTTCGTACTGAAAACGGACGAATTTCAAATTCGGATTCGCAAAATTGCACTCTTATATAATGGTTATGGTCGAAAGCAGGTTCACTTAATTGTATCTTCATCTCTCTCTCTTTGTTAATTCAAATGCGTGTATAGGAAAAGGATGCAGAGAGGGCGGACCATCACTCGACTCATGGCTCGAATTTCGGTCCTTCTCTAACACTCGAGCTCGAATGGGTTGAGAAGAAGGATAACACATTTCTGGATTCATTTCTGACTATGAGGTTAAGAGAGTGGATGAATGGAAACAGGTTTAACATTTCTGCTTCGTCTTGCTTTTAAAATGTATAATTCAATTTGAAAAATTGGTGTTGAAATGTGTGGCGGGAAGATCTGACTCACAATCAGATATTCTGTTCCTTACATCTGTCCTAATAATATTTTATTAGGAGCATGGGCGCGATCCAGCAATTTGGCAACCCTGAATTCATCCCATTTAAACGTATCTGAAACAATCGATTCTTGAGGGGGCCATGGCCCTGTTACTAATCGATTGTTTATCATGCATTCAAATGGGAAGGATACACAGTTGCAAAATTAAGAGTGGCTGCCATGGCAGTTTTAACCCTTTTCGTCTTGCAACACGGGGTGAAACAATTAAAAAATTTTAAATTGGGGGGAAATTGACCAAAACGATATTCTGTTTTGGCATCTGCCTAAAAATTTTTTGGAGTTTGGGGGACCAGAATTTGGAAAACCCCGAATTTCCATTAAATTCGACATCAATCGGTACATCGGGGCCCAGGCCCTGTTAAACATTGTTTATTCATAACATTAAAAATAAGGATCACGGGTTCCCAAAATAGCTGGCCCCGCCATGGTTTTTCCCCCGTCGATCTTTTCCGGGGTGTAGCCGTCAAAATTGGAGCACAACCACTCCGCAGGCAAAGGTGTAAGCGCACGCCAGCCGCACCGCTCACTGGATGAAAACTTGGATTTTTCCAGACAAGGGAAGTTTTTGTTTTTGCTCTTAAAAACTTTTAATTTTTTATATTTTCTTGCAGAAAATCATATATTATTTGACTCCTTTTAAGCTCTAACGTGACTTTTACACGTGTTAATTAAGATAATTCGCCATTAATATAGTTCATATAGTCTTGATTTTTATTCGTAAAAATGAGGTTCTTGCTGGCTTTTGATACAAGCAAATGCACCGAGAAAAATTTCCGATTGTTCCAATGATAGTACATATATTCCCGCGCTTTATTTTCCATTGAGGCGATCGGAATTTCATAGAGACAATCGGAATTCGAGTAGATTCAAGCGTCCAAACTATTGCAACGATAGATCTTATGATTGAAATAAGGGAAAAAACAACTATGGTTCTATTCTAATAGTTTTAACAGCCACTTTTTTCTCAGTGTGAATAGTCAAATCTGTTGTATGAACCAGGGCGATTCGCGAAAATCACACTAAAAAAGTCTCAAATTCACTAATAAACTTAGAAAACAGCTGTGACGGAAAGATTGTAATGGCGGAGCTACGCAAACAAGAAACACAGGGAGAAAAAAAAACCTTCTGACAAACCTTTCTGCGTGGAGATTCAGAGATAAGTGTCAATTTAGATAGGAATCTCCCATGACACCTGCGTAGCTCCACTATTAAATCATGGGGCTGTTGCACACTTTTGCTATAAGCGATTCAATAATCGATTCCGGTGGAGGAACCTTCAAAAATAACGATGGCAGCACTAAAAACTTCCGAAATGCACTCCTACACTCAATAAACGCTTTTGTTTGCGAGGGCGTAGTGGTGGCTGAGGGTGGTAATAAATGGGAGATTCCCATCTAACAATACTGTAACTCCATCAAGTAGTGACCAATAAGAGACGACTTTCATGTGACACCGCAGTATCACGAGATGTCACAGTACCTACCATTCATCGGATGTGGATCACTACTCTGGTCACTACTTACTCCACTGTGAATCATCCTTGTCAGCATAGAGAGAGTGACGAAATTAAGATAGGAATCTCCCATTATTACTGCCCTCAGCCACCATTACGCACTCGCAAATAAAAGCGTTTATTGAGTTTAGGAGTAGATTTTGGATGTTTTTAGTGCTGCCATCGTTAGTTTTGGGGGTTTTTACACCAGACTCGATTATTAAATCGCTGAAAGCAAAACTGTGCAGTGAATTTTGTGATTTTTTTGTGTATACTTGTCGTTATTTTTCCTGGGTATTTTATGCAAGTAGGTATCAACTCTTCAAACACCCGTAGCAAATAAAAGCGTTTATTGAGTTTAAGCGTAGATTTCGGAAGTTTTTAGTGCTGCCATCGTTAGTTTTGGGGGTTTTTACACCAGACTCGATTATTAAGTCGCTGAAAGCAAAACTGTGCAGTGAATTTTGTGATTTTTTTGTGTATACTTGTCGTTATTTTTCCTGGGTATTTAATGCAAGTAGATATCAACTCTTCAAACACCTGTAGCAAAAGTTTGCGATGCCTCCACATTGTCTCACCTGAATACAGCTGTCTAGAATTTCATTTTATTTTCATTTCATTTACAATTTCATCATTTTCATCTCCATTATGTCCGGGAAATTCAGTAATTTGATTCGCCGTGCGGCGCCCGTGCCCGAGGAGCAATTACCATTTCGAGATTCCTCAGAACACGGGAGGAATCATTCGCATCGCGACTTTGTAAGTATAAACTTACTCCTCCTCCGGTGCGCAAAGTTAACTAAAGTGGTCGCGAGTCCTTTCCGCGTACAAATACAAAATTAATTATCGAAGAGATGCCAGGTTTTCCGCCAAAGGTAACTCGGGAATCGGACTCGTGGGAAAGGGACGCACCCCCCCCCACCCCACCCCCCCCCCCCCCCCCGGAACCCCCCCCCCCCATCTGATCCCCCCACCCACGACCGCGCTCTTACGCGCCGTTCGAGCTCGCTTCACGCTTCACGCCTCAAAACGGTGTTGCCAAATTTCATTTATTTCTGTGAGAGTTAATGATACAAACTGGACCCCAAAAATTTTAGGCAGTTATTTTTTGTTTTGTTTTTTTTTTAAGTTCAGTTTTTAGCCTCGAAATTTAGCCGAATGTTGAGCCTTTGAATCGAACCCGAAAAAAAATAGTAACAAATCGATTTGGTAACGATACCAAAATTGGTTACTAATACAAACAAGAGCCCAACATTTTCGGCATTTTTTTTTTTTTTTTTTTTTTTTATTTAATTATTTTTTTTTTTTTTTTCAAAGCGGTTTAGTTTTCAGCCTCGAAATTTATTAGCTGAATGTAAACTCGTTGAATTGAAAACGAGAAAACATTGTAACAAATCGATTTGGTAACGATACCAAATTTGGTTACTAATACAAACGAGAGCCCAAACTTTCCGGCATTTTATTTTTATTTTTTTATAAATATATATTTTTTTTTTCAAAGCGGTTTAGTTTTCAGCCTCGAAATTTATTATAGCTGAATGTAGAATCGTTGAATCGAAAACGAAAAAACATCGTAACAAATCGATTTGGTACCCAGTGATCAGGAGATTTGATCTTTATCCCTTTAACGACCTGTTTACGAAAGCAAATCAATGTTCACTCGCTCAAATTATAAGTAAGCTGCAGTTAATTAATTATTCCTACACCACAGTGCTGATTTTGAATACGTAATTGATTGAAGGCGCTCGAAGAAACATTATTTTTTAGATATTTGGATAAGTAATTTGGAGTCGCAATAATTGTTAATGATAACTGATATTGTGTGATGTAGATCTAGTCACAGAAACGCGAGTAGGTATGTTATGGAAAGAGTGAGGTAGAATTTTGGGCGTTTTGGCCAAAAGTCCTGGTTTTTTTACCAGAATAATCTGACGATGTGATGGAACAGAACAATTTTGTAAAAAATGCCAGAATTCTACTTGTAAGAAGACCAGAATTCTACTTCAAGAGACCAGAATTCTCCTGAAAACTACAAGAATTAATGTCGGAAACTTTTTATCAGAATTCTTGTCATTTTTGGTAGGATGTTTTTCTCCGGCAGCGCCAATCTGTGATTGATGCGAAAGAGGAGCATGAATACTGCGTGACGCTGCTATTCTCTGCTAAGTCGTTCGGTTCAGAGTTTTGAAAATGGATTTTGCTGCAGATATTTGGTGAAGACGGTCAATTTTAGAGTAAAATCACTTGAAAACAACTTCAAAGGCACCGGGTGAAGAAGAGCCCCAATTCAAAGAGACAGCAAAGAGTGACAAAATTAAAATGGGAATATCCAATTAATTAGTATGCCGCCATCACGCTCGCTTATTTAACATCATTTCGTGAGTTTCAGTGTGGGCTTCGTAAGTTTTAAGTTAAGTGATCCTGTCATTATTTGAGGGCAGCCCCCCCCCCCCCCAAAATCGACCCTTAAATCGCTTACAGCAAAAACTTGCAACAGTCCAATAGAAGATACGACGATTGTATAGTTTTGCTTTAGATTAAAATAGGACTAATAGGAGAAAACCGACAATCTAATGATTATACGGACCACCACTTATTGCCAGTGACGTGCAAACATTTGAGTGGCTTTTCCCGGAAAGGCATTCCAACTAAATTAATTTTCTGTGCAGTTTGGTTCCGTTCTGCGTAAAGATGTTTCAATCGCTGATCAAACTTTATATTTGAACACGAGAGTCAAGATTTGAAAGAGACGGTCCTTTAGATAGTCGCGCAAACTTGCAACCTTGAGCTGCGGTGAAATAGGTTTGATCAAAGATTTCAGAGTGTCTGAGGAAGTGCTCTGTTTCACCGCGCACCGTGAAGCTATGTGCTGAAACGACCAAACCGCTGACAATTAGCAGAATTTAACTAGTTTAAGCCATTTCCTGCCATCTCGTTGTTGCCTGCCTTTTGCCCTCGCGACCTTTCCACTTGTTCAGCTTAAGGCGTTGCAGCCGATGCGAAACCGTGCCGTCGCGTGGTCAATGAAAATCGATCTCTTGGCTTGATTTAAGCACTCCCTATCTAGTCTTGTATTTCGGTCAAATTTATACAAGAAAGTAATTAAATTAACATCGAAAAAGTTGGACAAGAGACAGTTATTGCGCTCAAAAAAATTTCTTTCAAGCGAGAAAAGTTTACGCATGCTGTATCGATTCAGCCAGAACGTTTGACAATGCTATTTCTAATAATATCACAAAAAACCCAGAACATGGAATTAAATTGACATCGAAAAAGTTGGAGAAAAGACAGTATGTATGCTCATAAAAATTGCTTTCAAGCGAGAACGTTTTACACATGCTATATCAATTCAGCCAGAACGTTTGACAACGCTATTTCAAATAATATCACAAAAAAATCCTAGAACATGGAATTAAATTAACATCGAAAAAGTTGGGCAAGAGACAGTAATTCCGCTCAAAAAATTTGCTTTCAAGCGAGAACGTTTTACACACGCTATATTAATTCAGCCAGAACGTTTGACAACGCTATTTCAAAAAATATCACAAAAAAATCCCAGACCATGGAATTAAATTAACGTCGAAAAAGTTGGACAAGAGACAATATTTACGCTCAAAAAAATTGCTTCTAAGCGAGAGCGTTGTACACAAACTTTTTTATTTTTGCGCCACAGGCTTTTTCAAGTAATATCACAAAATAATACCAGAGCAGGGAATTAAATCAACATCGAAGAAATTTGACAAAAGACAGAATCTTTGCTCATAAAAGTTGATTACGAGCAAGAACAATTTGCACATGCTCATTAAAGAATCAACACAGAATATCCCTGAGCATTAAATAAAGAAAATGGTAAAAAAGTTGACGAATAGGGGAGAAAAAAATATGGAAAAAATTTGACAAGATTATTTCAAATAAACATTTTAAATATAAGGATCAATGGTTTGCAGTTTCTATTAAAATGTTAAACATGTGGCGGCGGTATTGGTCAACGCCGTGTTGCCAGATTGGGGTGAAAAAGCCGTACGTTTAACATTGATTTAAATGGGGACGATACGGCTTTTTACTCTCGATCTGGCAACACTGGGTCAACGTTAAATGAATTAAAAAGGGATTTATTATTGAAGAGTTGTTCCACATACCACGCAACAAAGACACCACAACTTACTGGAACCATCAGTTTGACAAATGTGCTTTGAAGCAGATAATTTCCAATCGGCAGCGTTTATTCCGATATTTTTTGCTAAAACCTGAGCCCATTTTCCGATGAACGGAAAGTATCTATTTCCTATATCATCCCGTAACGGATGATAGAATTCAATTTTCTTTAAAGATGGATAAGCAACCATTAAAACCCAGTGGGAGTTGGTTGGATTACATGGGATTACTATCTTATCGTACAGAGAAGCATTTTCGGGAAATAACGTATTTCGATTTAAGGTGCATAAATTAATGCACTGACTTACAGCTGGATCCACAATTTTGACAGGAATATAATTTAAGGATACAATTTTATCAAGATATATATTCAAGCAATCATAAAGCCATCCTCTTTGAAAATCTGGGACTTGTGTTTTAATTTTTCTCAAATTTTCATTAGAAATATTGCTATCAAGGCACTTTACATGGTTATAATTGAAGAGTATAAAGACCTGCAGTATACAGTACATTATTTCCAGTCTTTGCGTCTTCAATGTTTTTAGTGAAACTTGTTTTTTTAGAAGGTAAGAGGCTCGATCTTACCTTCTAAAAAGGCCGGGTTAGTTGGCCTACAGATTTTAGGCCTACAAGAAATTTGAACCACAATATTCAACCTACAATACTTTAGTCTACAGTATTTTGCCTACAATACAATTTGACCCACACTGTTTTTTACCTTATATAGATTTGGCCTTACGTTGATTTTAGTCAAGTAGCTGTAAGATCTTCATGATTTTTATCCTAAAGAAACGTAAATTTTAAAGCAGCCTCCTTTTTATTTCAAGTTATGAACGGTCACTCTCATTCCAATCATAGACTCTTTGCAGAACGAAAAATATATCAGCTGTTACATTATCATAGGTATAACCACAGCAAAATGCCTCATCTTAATCTTAAACTGATAGTTTATTAGGTCTTCGTGCTGGCTCAAATCCCACCACGAGAAAGTATAAAGCGAATTATGGAACGGGTGCGTCAAAGAGACCTCCCTCCGAATCCCAAATCCATCAATGATATTGTGCAAATACCAGATACATATAAAAACACACTGGCTGGTCAGAATTTTCTAATTTTTGAAGTAAAATGAGGGAGAAAAGGGGAAAATACTGATTTTTTTTCTTCGAATCTACCTCAGAGTGATTGGCCACAACTACAACCTGTAGATCTCAGTTGGTACTACCTGTAGTAAAATTTTTAGGCTAAAAAACATGAAGGTCTTACTTGACTAAAATCTACGTAAGGCCAAATGTATATTAGGTCAAAAGCCGTGTGGGTCAAATTGTAGTGTAGGCAAAATAATGTAGACTAAAGTATTGTAGGTTAAATGTTGTAGGTCAAATTTCTTGTAGGCCTAAAATCCGTAGGTCAACTGACCGGGGACCGATCTCCTCTTCCTCTTCAAACGTAGGCAATTTAAAACGGTTTTTTGATTCCCCTCTTTCCTTCGTGGTACGATAAAAAACATTTGTTTGGCATTTTAATTTTTCATTTGGGGTGGCGTGAGTTTTTTCCATTGATGGAACTGGAGGAAATGGTGCACCAGCACCACTGGAAACCAGTCCATTACATCGAGATACAATCAATGTTAATCTCTTTTCAATACTTGGTATAGCAACGGACCTAACTGGCTTGCGTTACCATTTAAAAGTGATTCTAGTTTGTGCAGTTGGTCTTTAGCAGATAAGAGAAGCTTTCCATCATTTTGCAAATTAAACATGGGTAAAGACTGTGTAGGGGTGCATATAATAGAAGCTCATCACAACTTTCATCATCACTAACTCCTAAATCATGTGGCTCCTCAAGGTGATTTTTCTGCCTGAGGTACGAATGGATTTTATGGATGTGTTTACACAAGTGGCTTACATCTTTACAGGAACAAACATGTAAGTGGTTACATAAATTGAAACAAGATGACTTTTCACAATTAATAAAACATGTGCTGGATTCAGTGTAGTTATCAAATAATACTTCAACACCATAAAAAGTATTTTCTTCCAACTTAGATCTAATTTTGATTTTTTTTTCAGACTCTTGTACAATGTCTTCATCTAAAATACGCATTCCTTTCATGTGCCGACAATCTTTGTCATTTTGTTTCCCTGGTGGCTTTTCTTCACTTAAGCGTTTATACAGCAATGCTACATGATGATCTTTATCGATTTTTAAGAGCACATTAATGAGATCATCAATCCTACGATTAAGTTTTCTGCCATGATAAAATGTTTTGAGTTTATTGTGAAAAGATTCACAGAACATTGTGGTGTCTGTTTTGGCATATTCAAAATTTCTATGGCACATGGCCAACAACTCGGGCCTTTCGGCATAATAAGTTTCAAAATAATCACAAAAAGCAGGACAAATTTTGGCATATTTCTTTATAAAGTGAGATAACATTACTTCAAAATTACTTAAAATTGGTTCCTTTTGAAGAAAATCTAAATTGTTACTCTTTTCTGCCACTAAATCTGGATTTTACAAATGTTAAAGTTGAGCTGAGTGTGCCAAGCGCGTTTAACATGCCATGTACACAGTATATGCCTTGTTTCTGGGCCAAAGACGGAAAAGAAAGAATTATAAAGCAGGGTCATCGTCAGTGGCAAGACAGTTAACAAATAGCTCAGGACAACTAAGTTTTATACTGCGGTATGGCTATCATAGTGTTGGTATCAACACGGTTAGTTAAAAAATGACCAACAGGGTATCCTACTCTAAATTCATCAGGAACAATGAGGTTAACTAACTGAAAGTCATAATAGTTTGTTCTATGGGTTGCTTCAATGACTAAACTTTGTTTGCAACCCTTAATCATCTCAATATGCTGCCTTTCCTCTTGAAACCCAAAGAGAAAAAGATCAGGGTCATTCAAAATTTCTTTAACATTATTACGACCTATTTCTACACATTTTCTTGTGGTTTATAAACAAGAACCGAATTTTTATTTTCCGCAAGAAGGCTGTTGAGCATCCGTTTTGTGCAATCGGTTCTTCTTGAAAAATTCATACTTTATTTTACTAATTTGTTTGTGGTTATAAAATGCTCTTTTAGAGGAAACACGTATTTTAAATCTACATTCCCTGGTTCAAAATCGGCTGTAATCTTTAGAGCCGGAATTTCTTTTTCTAGCATGGCATGAATATAATTTTTTTTGTCGGGATGCCACCGATAAAATTTGACATTTTTAAATGATAACTCATGGTTGTGACAAGATGCATATTTTACAAACACACCCTCTTCCGATTCTTGGACATATATTCTTGCCGGACAATGGGCCTGTTGCATAGATCGGAATTTTGATGTTTTTCACTGAAAAACAGAAAGTCCCGAGCAAGAGAAAAACGTTGATGGTCTCCGTTTTTCCCTACGATGCATCATTGCAGAGAAAACACGACATGAAATTTGGACCCGTTTGAAACGACCCTGTTTTGGCGGGAAGAGGTTGCGGTGGCTCGCTACGTCACGATTTGTATAGCCGAGCAGTGCGAGAGTGGAGACCAGCGAGGCCAGCCGCTGTCCCGTTGAATTCTTACGGCACGGCACTTACGCGGCAGTCGAACCCATCCCTCTTTACACGCGATTTTCTCGAATATCGTTCGTCTCACGTAAAAATTTGTGAGGATCAAATCGAAAGAGCATGAAATTTCCATGCTGTTTGATGACTTTATTTTCCTGCTCGAATGGGTTGACATCAAATGCGCCAGACCGCAAAAAATGACGGATTAGCGCATAAAAGTCCGGTATTGCATTTTTAAAAGTAGTTTTTTACCCGTCTTAACAAGAGGCTCTGAAAACTTTGAGTTTAATGGTCCGATAGGAAATTTTGTGTTCTTCAAAATTGTCCCCAAGCATTTTCCTTGTCAGATGAACGGTTATTGAGATACAAAGAGAAAATCAGTGAAAATGACCGTTTTCCGTCAGAACTCCCGGATCATCAACTTTTGAGTTTTTCCTATTTCCAAGCGGACAGGAAAACTATGAAAAAACCAAAAGTACACGTTTAAAAGGGAATTTTACGCTCTTTAACTTTGATTCTTACATTTTTTTATGCAAAATGCATCGTAATCGAGATAAATGAAAATTAATGAAAAAAGTTGAGTTGTTCCGGGTTAAAATAGTGACTACGACTCCGCAGTTCTCGTACATTTACCTGCATTTATTTCGATTGCTATGCATTCTGCATAAAAAGTGGTAAGGATCAAAGTTAAAGAACGTAAAATTCCCTTTTAAACGTGTACTTTTGGTTTTTTCATAGTTTTCCTGTCCGCTTGTAAATAGGAAAAACTCAAAAGTTGATGATCCGGGAGTTCTGGCGGAAAGCGGTCATTTTCACTGATTTTCTCTTTGTATCTCAATAACCGTTCATCTAACAAGGAAAATGCTTGGGGACAATTTTGAAGAACACAAAATTTCCTATCGGACCATTAAACTCAAAGTTTTCAGAGCCTCTGTTAAGACGGGTAAAAAACTACTTTTAAAAATGCAATACCGGACTTTTATGCGCTAATCCGTCATTTTTTGCGGTCTGGCGCATTTGATGTCAACCCATTCGAGCAGGAAAATAAAGTCATCAAACAGCATGGAAATTTTATGCTCTTTCGATTTGATCCTCACAAATTTTTACGTGAGACGAACGATATTCGAGAAAATCGCGTGTAAAGAGGGATGGGTTCGACTGCCGCGTAAGTGCCGTGCCGTAAGAATTCAACGGGACAGCGGCTGGCCTCGCTGGTCTCCACTCTCGCACTGCTCGGCTATACAAATCGTGACGTAGCGAGCCACCGCAGCCTCTTCCCGCCAAAACAGGGTCGTTTCAAATATTTTCAAATTTGAGCAACTTTGCACCATTTTTTCTCGGTGTTCGCGCGTCCAAATCAAAAAAAGAAAAAATATGGGGTCAATGATTTTCATTCTAATTTCATAAAATGAAATAAAAAAAGTTCATGCAACAGGCCCATTGGTATTTTTATACTCTCATTATCATGTCTACAAGGGCTTCTCGACTCAGAATTACATCTATTTCTACCATCAAATTTACAGACATAATAATGAGTCTTCACAGAATTTTTTTCAAAATCTCCTCTTTGCTTTGAGTTCAGCACAAAGAGGCTTCTTTCCTCATTTTTTTCCACTAATTAAAGGCATGCATTGAGAGGAAGGATTCATACTTGGCTGAGTGCGTTCTAAATTTTATATTACATTTGGGATCAATACCAATCAATGAATTTAATTTTACTATTGTTACATTTCTCTAAATGTCTACGATAGGAGAAGCTATTTGTGTAGGAAACATTGCAATCCTCACAAATTATAGGGTTGATACAAGATGGGGAAGAAGGTGTGGGCACTGGCATAAGGTTGGAGTTGCTCACTACTTCTGTCACACTCTCTGTTGAATCTGATTGGCTAGTGTGCGAAACTTTGGATACGTCTACACTAGGACTAGAACAGTTCATTGAACCTAATACATTGACAATTGGCTTACATCTTTTTTTCGAAATATAATTGTATAAAATGAACATTTAGAGGCATAGGTTTTTGGCAATCTTTACAAATCCTTGGATATTTTATGCATTCATCATCTCCTCCGCCATTTACATTTCTATGAACGAGAGGACAATTTTCTTGGAATGACTGAATATGAAAGGCAGGTGCTTTAGGAGATGCTTTGGATGTATTCCGAGGAGTAGGTATCGGAGAATTTCACAGCAGGTTTAGGAGCAGGCTTAGGAAATGGATTAAAACGAGAGACAGGTGCTTTAGGAGATGCTTTTACAGGAGGGAGCTTGGATGTATTCCGAAAAGTAAATCTCGTCCAAACCGCACGTCGGGGAAACTTTCCGATTCTGAGAATTAATTTTTAGACTGTCAAAAATCGCTATTTTGGCGCTCTCAGCGACGGCTACGAGGGCGGGAAAATTCATTTCCCAACATAGTCGCGAAATTCGTTGAACATTTTTATACGAGGGTTGTTTAGGTCGCAGAATTAAATTCTGGCAGTTTCAAATACTTTTAAAATCCAAGGTGGCTGCCCCCCGTATCGGCTCGGCAGCCATTCGAGAATAGAATAAATTATCGAACTCATTGGTAAAAAGACCGAAAAAATAAACGTTTTCGACTGATTATAGCCAGTGTTTTCGGTCGCTACAACCAAAGGTTTCTTTTTCATCCACAAGTTTCACGCCTCCACCCACTCTTTTTTAAAATGAAATGCACTCTTACACTAAACTTAACTACCAATAACTTTTTATAATTCACGCTGCGCGATGGTCAGACGAGATCGTCAAAAAGTGGCCAAAAATCATAAAGTAAATTTCTTATCAATTAATCATTTATAAAATTTTAAGACCAATTTCAATGACAAGTAATTGAAAAACCTATGAAAATTCCACTGGAAAGTTTTTAACTAAGCTTAAAAAGGTCGAAAACAATGATTTTTGATGACTTATATTTCACTGATTTTGGCCACTTTTCTTCGATCTCAGACCAAAGGACACTGGCCCGTCACGTCGAGACTCAAGCAATTGATTCGGTAAACTTGGTAAAGAAAAAAAAAAAAAAACAAAAAAACAAAAAAACAAAAATATTATTTTCAAGTAATTAGAGAATCGCATCAGAGAAAGGAAACCCATGCCATGCGGTGGGGGGGGGGCAGAAAAAATCTATTAATAGTTACACTGTATCGATTGAAACTATTATTACCGCAAGTTAATTATTCATATTAACGACGACATAACCACACTGTGCGCACTTCACCTCCATTTCTATCACAAACTCCTCAGGTTTATACAATAGAGGTTAATGACTCTTTTGCACCGTGATGCGAAATTTACCTGGAAGGAAACGCGGAATTTTACTTGAAGGCGATTTTGCAGGGCACAGCACGACCTATGAAAAAGTGAAACTTCATATCTGCTGAGAATTCCTAAAGGCTCTATCACTTGCGGAGCCAAGATATTGTCCATCTCGCTCTTTTCCCATTAGAATTCATGTGTTAGAAAAGGAGAGCGAAAATCACTTGACTGCCCCTAGTCTGGCCTTTTCAAACACATGCATTCTAATGGCGAAAGAGAGAGAAGGGTACATTCTACAGCCGCCAACCAGTGGGCTATATACTGTGAGACTTGGGGCTTTTATTTGATATTTTGTCCGTTTTTATTTTTCTCTCTAAAGTTCGTCTCGTTTTGATTTCAGGGAGAAATCTATTCACACACATAATCATATTATTGGTCATCATGATGGATACATGAGGTCGACCCCCCCCCCGGGTTTGGTAATAAAAGAAAGGGAGGAGAGGTGGGTGAAAAGGGGAAGAAACAGAGAAACAAGAAAAGGAAGGACTTCAGAGTCTTCAGGAAAAATCTAAACCGGTTTTTCATAGATAATGTCTTTTACCATGTGACTGTATATTTAGAACCATCAAACTGGAACAGGACCTTTGAGCTTGCAATATATTTTGTTCTCATTTTAAGTGTATGATTCCATTATCACTTTTTGTATTTTTTTTTTTTTTTTTGTATTATGTATACATTTTCAAGTTGACTTGTACCAAGCCTTTTACAAGGCTAACTCGTAAAAAATAGATAAAAAATAAAACATTAAAAATAAAAAATAAGGAGAGAATCCCAGGTTCAACCCCCCCCCCCCCGACCCCGGCCACGTTCGCGAGAGCTAGATCCACAGATATTATTATTGCATAGATTATTTACATCCGACAATGCTGTCCCTTCCTACTACCCGCATTTCCACTCCATGCAGCTTGCAACCACTTTAACTCTAATGGGTGATTACATTCAATTCATCGCCCTTTTTCATATCGCATGATTCTAAGTTTTTCAAATTGTTCCTCTATTTGCTCTTTCGTTCGCACTGTAACACTGTTAATAGTCATTCATTTTACAAAGTCCCCTTTTTTTGCGGAGCGGCAAACAGTCGATTGCAGCGGTTTACTGATTATTTAGCGGCCGTCGGGCCGCGCCCCCCGAGGGGTGGGGAAAACGAAACACCCTAAAAATGTGTCTCCCTCGAAAATATTTTAGATGTGTTTCGGCGTTTCTCGAATTTCGAAGCCGTTCGCGAGAAATTCGAGATGGTACATATTTTCTTCGACACCCTGTATATCTGGTCGAGTGGTCACCCTGTCGATTCTGGGAGGGGCTCAGTGTTCGATACTCAGAGCCTCCTTCTTTCCCTTAGCTTGTAATTACCCCCTCCCCCCTGTACACCCTGTACAGTGTACCCCCCTTCAATCTCTCAACCCTTCGCACACTGGGATTAGCACTGGCGAAACCACTGACTTTAAGAGGACTTAGATGTATGTTCGTGCGAGAACAGGTTGTTTACGGTTAATCCAAACCCAACTTTTCAATTATGACGATTCCTCGCCTGTCTGAATTGAGATTCGGGCTCAATAGTTAGCGCCACGAGTCACTTTTTTTTCAAAATTTGACTTTCAAAGCTCATGGTTTTTTTTTCCTGAAAACATTAATCGAAACTGGGTAAATTTACGGCACAAATTAGGCCCGTAAATTGAGCCCCCCCCCCCTGGAAAAATTTGTTTCACCGTGCAGTGTATTAGAAACTACCACAATAGCCCCAGTGAAAACGCACAACCGTCGACTCCCCCCCCCTGAAAACATATGAGCCCCTCCGCCCTCCTGGACAACATGCCTGGTTACAGACCTGATTCCGCGATACCTTTTGAAAAAAAAAAAAAAAAAAAAAAAAATAAGGGAAAACTGATGGCGCAATAGCTTCCACTGAGCGCTCCTGCAATCCAACCCGCGGGTCTAATCCTGCGTCCTTCTGCAAATACACGCTTTCAAGTTTTCCTGCGGCTAGTTGCTAGTTGCTGGATGCTGGACGCCAATATACGTTTGGGCTGCGCCTCGCCTATGCCTGCGCCCGCCGCGGCCGCGCCGTGTCAGAGTGCGATTGTACGAATCAGGCATCCGACTTGATTGCAGGATAACAAGGGGGCAAAGGGTGAGGGGGGCTGAGGAGGGGGGAGCAACGTAATCTTTATACCGTAGTTCCCCCCCTCCCTATACTACCATCGAAATTATAGATATTCACACGTTACATGCGAGTGTGAGTCTGATTATGATCGTGTCCATCATTTGACGCGCCTGCCGTGCACACGAGAGGAGACTGATGCGATGGTGTGAGAATATGTTATCAGCGATGCCAGATTTCAGGGGGTTAACCCCCCCCCCCCACCCCCACCACACCCCTACTTCCAAAGATTTCCTAGTCAAATCTTTACGAGGTGTGATAAACAAAATTGAACTTTCGCCATGACCCTTGTAGCAAAGTGAACATTTGTAAGCCTTAAAAAACTGTAAAATTTATATAAAAAGAGAGCACACTTGTAAAATTTATGAAAAAAAGGGGGTAGTTGAAAAATTTAGGTGAAATAAAGAAGGAAATTTAAGGTAAATTATCGTTTTAGTTAGTCAATTTTGGGTAAATTTGGGGCTAAATTTGGGGCTAAATTTATATGAAATAAAGAATGAAATTTAAGATGAATTTACTTTTTAGTTTGTCAATTTTGGGGTAAATTTACATAAAATTTGCTACGTTGAAAAATAAATATAGGTAAAACAGTGCTATAATTTAAGATCGATTAACCAAAACTGAACCAACTGGCTATTCAATTACCTTAAATTTTATTGCTTTTGCTTCTAAATTTCAAATATTTTGATGGTGTAAATTTTATGGAAATTTACCCAAAATTTACTGACTAAAACGGAAATTTTCCTAAAAATTCTCCACCCTTCCTATGTAAATTGTGTATCTTTATACTCAGGAGAAAATGATGCCCTGTTCAAAAAATGATCAAATCGGTTTATATTTATCATCCAAATTATCTGATTTTTCTCTGGACCCACACGACACTTAATTCTACATTTTTTACAAGATTAATGAAACTACAGACAGCTGCAGAAATGTGAACTTTTTGAACGCATTTAAACTTTACCGAGTCGGGACGTTTCGGAGAAATTAAAGCATGCGATGGCACAGTTCCTAGGTCTACAATTTTTTCCTGGTGAAGCAGCACGCCAACAAATCTAAATTCCTCGGTAAACTCTTGTTTTTTCCTTACGAAATATTCACTGATCAATTCCAGGTTTCCAAGTTTTTTTTTTTTTTTTTAAAAAGTTCAAGAATCCTCTTCCACCGACTAGAGCCCGAAAGACAAAATAGACGAGAGACGATGAAGGAAAGATGAAAAAAGAAGATTTACATCCAGAATCTAAGAATAACCGTAATCTTGTTACTTCAGCCGGGATTTGAACCCGGGACCCCATCCCAGATTTTCCTCGCCCGTTCCTGCATATTTTAGGTATACTGACGATGACATGTATACTTGAAAGAGATTCTCAGATTTCTGTTCTCAAAAATGAGTCCCCTGAACATCGATTATTTTACATAGGTTTAAATAGAGATAATCCGTTGTTGCCACATGATGCACGAGCCACCACTGATACCAGTTTTTCGTCCTGCGTTTCGAAAACAATCCTCTCAACAACGCTCTTCCAAAAAAATAAAAATAAAAAAAATAAAAATAAAAAAATAACAGGGGGAAAAACAGGGAGAATAGGATAAAAACCAACCTGATTCCTCATTCCTCTTACTCATTAGTAGGACGGGAAACATTAATCTTTGGAATCATATGGTGTAGCATAAGGACCTTTAATTGTCAGGATACGACACGAAATATCATATCAAATTTCGAAGTCGGTATATTTTTAGCTCCACAGCTGGGAAAAAAATATGTATTTCGATGCGCCTCTTCCGATAGATTAAATACTTTCATACCTGAGGAAATAAACGCGCCTCACTGAGCGTTCATCTCCGGCTAATCCAGTATCCAACCTTCCTTGCCCATTCCTTTTTCAGGGCTGGGCTGGGCTGTATTAAATAAGGACTCGTTTCATCGGGAGCTAATCTAAGATTATTTCAGACCAAGAATACTCGTAATCAGTGGCGTACTGTGCAATCTGGCAACGTCGTAATACGTTCATTTAAACCCATGTAAAAGGTCGAATGCGAAGGTGTTCACCGAGCACTTAATAGTTCGATCTTTTTAATGGGTTTAAATATGGACACATTACAACGTTGCGAAATTGCAGGCTGCTCGTAATTCGACCGAGTCGAATAATAATCACAGTTTGATTAAGCGTTGATTTTTATGAAACAATTTTACTGGGAGTAATAATACAAAAATGTTTTTTTTGTCGTGGGGAAAACAACCATTTCTATAGGAATTTGAAGAAAAAAAGAAAAAAAAAAAAAAAATTCAACCTGTAAATCAAAGGGCCTAAAGTTATGGCCCTCGTAGCAAAAAGTGCAATTTTAAAAGTTTGATGTTAGTATCTCACCTATGAAATTTTGACGATTTTTGGTCCTAAAGATCAAATATTTAGTCTGTTTTGCCTAAGTCTTAATAGATTTCTCTTACCTACTTTGAGCTTTGATAAACAAGTAAGTAGGCGAAAAAAGTGTACTTCTGCGCTTAAAAATGGTCTAGGTGAGAGCAAACGCGATTAAAGAACTAAACAAGAAGTACATTTTTGCCTTCTATAGGACTACAACGCGGCAAATCCTTTAAAACCCTTTCTTGGATAGTGGTACACATGTGTACCATTTTATATAACATGTGATTCAATGGAATTTAAATGGACATTTTTTAAAAAGTTGTGTGACCAATCAAAGTTCTTAAAAAAGTGTCCTCTCTCGAACGGTCTGAATAAATCTAAAAAAAAACTCAAATCCCAAAATGCGTGCATGAAAGGGTTAAGGATTGATTATACAATTACACTGAGCTCCCAAAAATGCACATTTTAGATTAGACTCAAGGCTTTAGGCCCCTATTAAGGCCTGACTTAAAATCATTTGTTTTCTGTTTTCTCCAAAATCCAAATATTCGCCTACCCACAAGGAACATTTTCAGCGGAGGACTCTTGCAAATCATTAAAGGATTGAAGGCTCACGACTTTAAATCAGTTTTTTAATTATTTTTCTTTTTTTCAAAATCCAAAATAATGTTTCCATATACCCGCAGGGCGCATTGTAAGCGGTGGAATTACTCAGTAGTCAGTACTCACATTTAGCAAATTTAAAAACTAAGCAGCATCCTGTGACTATGGGGACAGGGTGCATGGGGGATTTGACACTTCTCCTAAAGTACCGAAAACTTGGAACGTCAAGTTGCCGCGAAACTGTCATACGAGTGAATAGAATATCATCAGAACCCGTAGAGGTCCCACGTTCAAATCCCGGCCCAGCTGATGACAAGATTTAACGTTCTCAAATTTACTCACCTAGGAAACACATGGATGCAACTCTTCTCCCTTTCATATTTCCTTCTTCTTTCTTCAATTTCGTCTACTGTTGGGCCCTAGTTGGCAAAAGAGAGCACTTGAACTCCTGAGAGGGTGGGAGGAGGGGGGGGGGGTCATCAAAAAGGATCTTACTTTTAACTAGACGCCAAGGACGTTGTTTCGATTTTTTTTTAACCTATGTTATAAGACTATTTGAGGCGGTTTCCAAAAAAGGAAGGTTCATAAAACATCAAATTCATCAGACGTATATAAAAACGAAAAACAAAAACGAAAACAAAAATGAGTCAGCATTACTTTAAAATAGAATTCCTACTGCAGAACACATCTGATATTTCATAAGCCATCCTCCGTACAATAATTGTCCAGCTCATTGTAAAGAGGAAGTAGCCGTTTTCGACCTCTATTGTAAAAGTCACCTTGAAAGCAGGGATGGGAGGGGGGACTTGGAGTCCACTCCGTTTAACAAAACACCTTTATTTGAACTATTGGACATGACCCAAATACTGTTAGGGGTGAGGGAGGGAGTATACAAATATTGCACCGATGCGTGCGAATAAAAGCAGTGCACTCCGCGGGAGAAAAAAGATATTTCCGAAGTTAGCGTAAATCGTAAAACGCGCCTCAACATCCTCCACCCCCCAGCCCTGTATTCTAAGCCCCCCCCCCTCGTCAACGTTGGGGTGATAAAAGTCATTAACTCGCTAGCTCATTAGAAGGCGTATTGTCTGGGCCCGTTGTTGCTTTGCCCCCCCCTCCCCCTTGCATTTTACTCACACTGCACTCGCATTGCTCCAGTGCTCCCGCCCACTCCCCCCCCCTCTCTCTCTCTCTCTCTTTCAAACCTCCTCTTGTTGTCTTCATGCGGATATAATGCGCTTTTAACTATGAGCCACGACGACTTTAAAATGGCTTTAACTTTTAATGGTTTCATTTAAAATTAAGCAGCAATCAACCTCCCTTTACCCTCGTCCCTCGTCTACGGCTGCAGACCGTAGAGACGTACAGAGAGCGACGTAGATAGACGTAGAGGCGTAAGTACAGCCTCAGTCCTACGAGTATTGCACTCTCAAAAATACGGTGGAACGTGAAAATGTAAATAGTGGATAATCCTATTTCAACTTGGGACACTTCCGCGCCGCAGCCTAGTTGCCGCGTTACAGATGAGAAAAGTAGTGCCCGCGGATCGAATGCGATTCATCCGCGCAAATGTGACTTCTTTTCGAACCCACAGCCCGCGTAGAACTTGGACTTTTTTTTTTTTTTTTTTTTTTTTTTTAAGATAGTAGAAATTGAAGAGAGAAGAAGAAGGATACATGCGAAAGAGGAAAGAGGAACAAGGAACATCCATGTCTAACCGAAGAGACACGTTTTGCGACTGTCAAATCTCATCGCCTCGGCCGGGATTCGAACCCGGCGCGGCAGTGGCGTAACAATAGCCCCCTCAGCCCCCGCAATTGCGGGTGGGCGCAAGACGTCGGCGGGCGCAAAGAGAGAGGAGGAAAATACGGGGCGAAGAAAGGAAAGGAAAAGAAGAGAAGAAGGAAAGAGAGAAGAAGAAGAAATGAGAGAAGAACAAAAAATAGGAAAACAGGGACGAAGATGATTGCGAGAGGATTGGTAGAAAGAGATGGATTTTGGAAGACTTATTGACGAATTTGCAACATTTAAGGCACACAAAAAAAACCACAGTTGACAAAACTAACTTTTGAAAAAAAAAAAAAATTAAAAAAATAAATGAGGCCTTTATAAAAATACAAAATGTAATATCCTTCTTAAAACAAAATATGAGACGATCCTCAACATTTACCTTTTAAAGTTACAAAAGGTCTCGAATTCAAAAGTTGAATAATTAGAAACTTTGAAACGAAAACGGTGCCACTATAAAAGTTGGAATGACTGACTGTCTGTCGGTCAGTCGGTCTCGACAATACTAAAAAAAATCACCTCTTAAAAATAACTGGAGAGAAAAATCAAATTCATCAAAAAAAAAAGCAGTGGAAATAAAATATAAATAAAAGCAGACGGAAGCGCAGTGAAAAAAAAAATTGAATAAACATTGCAGGAACCTAATTGTTTTTAACATTTCTGCAAAAGTCAATAATGTATGTCAATCATTCATTCACTCCTGCAGCTGGTCTTTTTGTTTTTATAACTTGACCCCAGCCCAGCTTTTTATCCTCCCCGCATGCTCGATTTGAAAAGTCAAAAGGTAAACTCATCCTCGGATTGGAATTTTTACGGTCATTCATTTGAATGCAATGGTTACTCTCTTCGGAAAATGTACGTTTGAATTAAAATACAGGTGATGAAAAAAAATATATATAAAAATATAAAATAATAAAAAAAAAAAAAAAGCGAAAGGCTCTGATCAAAAGTATTTTGACGAAAGTGGATGAAAGGGTCATTTGGGAATCGTTCTTTTTACTGGGAATTTTAAGCATGTTTTTTTTCTATAGGCATATAGTGTGCGAGAGAAAAGTACGTAATTGAAATATAACAGTTATGATTTGAATGACCCGGTGACTCAAATTTACAAAAACAGAAAGCGCGCCGCATGTTATGTGTAGTCATGTGCATACTTATAGATATCGCTCACATCAGAAGCGTGTTTTAGTAAAACAACATACATATACATTAAATACATCTAATTTTAGAGCAGCCGTTTTTTCGAGTATGCAATGTAATGACATTTTTTATCAAAATGTCTGCTGCGTACCTACTTTTGGTGGAGCAATATGTCACGTTAATTTGAACATAAAATTCTGCAAAAGTAATAACGATGCAAATATTAACAACTTTCAGAATCCTTTAATTAATTTGGGGATTCAGCCGCTCCGTCATGGCAGAATGATCTTTTGACTCCCACTTTCAAAAGCAGAGTGATTTCAATGTATCATCAGATTTACGGTTTGATTTTGTTGAACTTTCTAAAAAATAAAATTTAAAAAAAAAACAGAAAACACTATTGACAGAAATATTCATTATACTTTGATAGACTTGAACGTTTGAATGTTTTAATTCCAGAAACAAATTATTATTGGCGTTAGCGAAAAGTCCTGTTCGTAGAAGGAATTAGCACTCAAACAGGCATTAACGTTGAATTTGGTCTATTTAAATTCATCTTTCATCTGTTTTCCATCTCTCTCATTTTCCCTTTGAATGTATGAGTAGAAAAAGAATAGAAAGAGAGGGGTTCCATCCATTTGTCTATCCTTGTCTAACACACGTGTTTTGATGGTGAAAAGAGAGGGATAGAGAATTTCTCGTTGCGCTTCTATTTGATCGCACTACAGCGGGCGCTATTTGAACAACACCCTAGAACTCGATTTTCAGCAGCGGGTCCAAGAAATTATGTCCTTCTCTCTCTCTTTTCCCTTTGGAACGCATTTACTTATTAGAAAAGGCAGAGAAGGCAAAAATCACGTGACAGCCCATAATCTTTCCTTTTCAAACCCGCATTTTAATGGAAAAGAGAGCGATGAAGGACAAATTCCTGGATCCACTAGTGCGATTTTCTTTCACTTTAAGCAAAAAATAAACACTGGTGGGTTTTACAGGTACTTTCACAGAAAAAAACAGGGAAAAACAATTTGGTAGCGCTGACAAAACCATTGGTAGAAAAATGACCCAGCTAAATCTCTTCAATTATAGGCGTACAACACGTTGGTTAGCTCTACTGAAGTCTTTTGGTAGATCATTTTTCTACGAAAGGTTTTTTCAGCGCTACCAAAGCGCCTTTTCTGTTTTTTCTGTGCACTACGGGGGAAAGTGCTCCCTCATTTCCTCTGTAAGTTGTTCTCTTCTGCATTAATCCCGTTCAATCATCCTTCGCTTTTTACGCGACGAAACGCAATAATTTTAGTGTCGTTTTTCAGGGGATAATCTCATAAACGCTTAGGGAGAAAAACTAAAAAGCGGGCTCTTTCAACTCTAATTTTCTACTCTGCCTTGACTTCCGCCAATCACGATACATCCATCAAATTAAGGATCATTAATTCTCAGGATTATCTCGATCTTTTGGTCCTTTATTTCAAAAGATTATCCGTGTACAGAGAGCGCGGCCGCCCGCGCGACTCTTCAGCGCAGTCACCGGTGTCTCCTCTTCCTCCATCTAATCGCGTTGACAGTTGTAAGTCAACGGACGAAATTCTTCGGATTCGTTCGGTAGCGTATTTATGTGTGTAAAGCGGGACCAGTATCCATTTTAGGAAGAATCGGATCCTCTAATCCGCTCCTTATAACAAAAACCGCTCGAGGATTCTTCCATATTTTTTCCCCCTGCATTCTTCTCTCTTTCATTCGCTTTCCTCCCCCTTATTTATTCGGTAAAATTTTTGACTAATTATTTTTACATTACAAGTTCCACAATTCAATATACATATAATTACTGGTCGTGTTTGTGTACATGGTGCGTGTACTTACATGCATAGTCGAGGAAAAACGAAGAATTTAACTCGAGGAAAGATTTAAGGAAGGTAAAATGTTTTAAGTTATAGCAAGAGAGTGAGAGTGAGGGAGGGAGGGATGGAGGGAGGGAAGGAGAGAGAGAGAGAGAGAGAGAGAAGAGCGAGAGAGAGAGAGAGAGAAGAGCGAGAGAGAGAAAGAGAGAGAGAGAGAGAGAAGAGAGAGAGAGAGAGAGAGAGAAGAGAGAGAGAGAGAGAGAAGAGAGAGAGAGAGAGAGAGAGAGAGAGAGAGAGAGAGAAGAGAGAGAGAGAGAGAAGAGAGAGAGAGAGAGGGGGGGGGGAGAGAGAGAGTAAAAAAGGAGGGGGAGGGGAGGAGGAGATGAGGGGGAGAGTGGAAATTCGAGAGGACGGCGGGAAGCTATAATTCCTGTTGCACCTGTAAAGTGGCTATCACGGAGGCTGCAAGTCAGGGCGGTTTGCGTGGCACTAATTGTAATTTGCTTCTTTTCTGATCGGCGAAACTTGCGTCTTGCAGCAGAGGAGGAGAGGGATGCATAGCAAGTGGGCTTGCCAATCGAGGCGGGAGCCCACGGAACGTCGGGGTTGCTCGTCAGTTAGAATCCACATTGAAATAGTACAGGCAATTTCGGGTAACGAGCAAACTTGTTGTTTCGCGCTAGCCCTTGTGGGCATGTCCACACTGTCCAGTGTCCAGGGCTCTTGTTCCAGACACCCCGTCGCACTATGGTCTAGGATCGAAAAAAAAGTGGCCAGAATTTAATTTAAAAAAAAATCATCGAAAATAATCTTTTCCAATTTTTTAAGCTTGATTTAAATTGTTTAAGTGACATTTCTTGGTTTAAATTACTTGATGACAAAGTTTTCTGTGATTAAAATTCGCCTTGAAAGTTTTTTTTAAATGAGAAATTTATAGTTTCTGATTTTTTGCCAGTTTTTGACGATCTTATAAACCATAGTACGTCGATTGCCTTAGTCTCGCGGAAGGACGAGGTTTGGAGCACACCAAAGTACCAGAGGAAAGGGGTGGACCGAGGCGAGGCCGATGGGCGGGGGGGGGGGGGGGGGGGGGGTTGTTGTTGCTGCACCACCTGAAGTTTACTTTAATACCAACTTAACTTAAATCTCAGCCTGGGTGCGATGCAATGGTCAGGTTGAGTTTATACATAACTGGCTAGACGCTATATAGACTCGAAATGATCGATCTAACCGAATCAGGCTTGGCATTATAACCTATACCTCCCTTCGCTCCGGTCCCTGCACTACTATTAAGACTGCGCGCGGTGTATTCTGCCTCGATTCGCAGTAAAATGAGAGAAGAAAAAGAAGGAAGCCCGTGATTTGAGTTTGGATCGATTAATTTGTCCACGAGGGCAGATTGTGCGGTCGACTGATCGGTTTTTTTTTTTTTTTTTTTTTTTTTATCCATTCAGGAGCGACGCGTCGCGCAACCGATTATAGGTTGCGCGCGGCGATGTTGCAAGCGGATGAAAAAAGCTAGCTTCTTCCATGTTTTTGTTACAAAATAGCCAGGAACTTTGAAGTTTGTTCGGAAATTGAAAAAAAGATTCCATCGTGATCGATGGGGAAGGAGAAGGGAAAAAATAGCCTCTGGTATAGTGTAAAAAGTTCCTTGGATCGGTTGTTCTTACGCGAGTCTAAAAGGAATTATTTTCCACATTATTTTCAAATTTCCTCGGTGAAAGGCAACAAGGTATAGCAATGTAGAGCCAGAGGCTGATACATGTTCTAAGTCCTATCCAAAAGTTGTTTGCCTCATATTTTTAACCTAAAACCAAAAATTGTAATTAATCCAGTGGAAATTGGTGTTAAGTGAAAGTGCGTAAGTGTTTTGAAGTGGCTGTCTAAACACAGAATTCAAATATGTAACAATCCCAATGGTGAGAAAATTTTGCTTGATTCTGTTACGGGTCAGTTTCTTTATTGTGCAAATCCTTCTCAAAGAAATACTTATATCGATTTCTATGTCCGGATAGCCGTCTTCAAACACTTGCACTTTTGTTTAAAACCAATTTCAAGTGGATTTGGCACAACCTTTTTTTTTTTTTTTTTAAAGGTTAAAACATATTAGGCAAACAAACCGAGCATGGCTGCCGCCTGTAAGTTTCAATATCACTTCCCCTAAACCCTCTCTATCGCTTTAGCTAATTGATAAAAGGACTTGGCTGACGCCAAAAAATGTCACAGATATTGAACTACATACGAGAATAAAAAGGTCTAAAGCTACCGAACCAATGAATTTTTCTGTTAATAGGTGTTTTATACTGCAATTTCTACAATCGCGGACCGTCACTTTAAAGAAGAGTTGAAATTACGTAGCTTTTTAAGAGTCAAAACAGGCGGAATAGCCTGGCAGTAAGACCATAATCATATCTTCACGGCAGACTGCGACCTTTTGACTCCTCAAAATCAGTGTTTTTTCAATGTATCATTTTAACGGTTTGTTTCTGTTGAACTTGCGAAAAGAAACACTTTTAACAGAAATATGCCTTCTTTTGGTAGCTTTAAAAGTTTCTATGGTGCTAATTCAAGGACAACTATCAGTCCTGTTTCCGTGGATCTGCCGCAAACCTTTGAAACATAGCGATATGGAAGTTCAATGCGTGAAAACCACATTGAAAGCATCGAAAAATCTCAAAATCATTGCTTATTTAATTTTTATTACACTGCTTTCAATGTGATTTATACGAACACTGGATTAAACCCTTCATAACGCTACTAACATCTTTCTCCATATTATTATCACTTTTCTCAGCAAAGGAAGTTTCGATTAGATGAGACTCCCCCATGAAGGTCTCACTCGTGCGATCGCCATCTTTGACTTTCTTTAAACGTATTTACTGAGTTTGTAAGTGGATTTTGAGACTCGCAATGCCTTCAATGTGATTTATTCACGATTTTACACTTAATTAAATAGACCCTGCATATAGTGCTACATCAAAAGTTTGCAACAGACCCAACGCACCCATAAACGTATCGTATTCAACGTATTCATAAACGTATTCAAGGTATCGTTGAATTGCATACCGATGCCTTCGAGGTTAAACGGCATAGATATAAGATATTATAATTATTAAGTGTTGGCAACTCTGCTTTCACGTCGTAGAGTCTTGTCGCATCTCGCGGGGTCACATCCCTCGATCACCAAACAATAAACAACAATCTCTGCTCGTTGCTTGACGTGACGACGAAAAGCCCCCCCCCCTTACCCCCCCCCCCGCCCTCGGTTATAATGTCTCTCCACAGTCTCACTGTTTGGAACCGCGAGAGTCGGCCATATTGACAGACCACTTCTCGGAGCCGGCGTCCCCGAATTGATATGCAAACAAAACTTGACAAACGTTTTTGAAGGAAACAACCCCCTCTCCCCCCCGCCCCCGTGCATAACCCCTCGCTAGCGCCCCCTCTTACCTTTCCTCGCGCTACCGCTTACCCGCCACACAGTGGGTAAAAGTGGACGATAAGGCGGTCAAAGATCATTGAATGACTTTGCACTCAAAGGACTTACAGAACTGCCGCTTTGTGAAATAATTTCACCGATTGACCCAAAGATTACACAATTCAGTATAGTGTATGACTTTACTTACCACACAAAAGCACTCTGATATCTGAGTAGCCGATCTATATGAAATCATTGAACTATAGACTGGTAGACTTTACTGTGGCGGTGCGTGCGTTGAATTTAGTCCATTTAAGTCATGAAAAATATCGAAATACTGGGGGGGGGGGGTGCGGGTGCACAGTGCACTCTCTCGAATCGATATTTACAAAGGTTTAAATGGACTAAATGCAACCTTGCCAGATTGCACGTGCCACACCACTGAGCCTGTATTTAAAGAAGGCCGCTCTTGGTTCCTCTAAAGTGTTTATCGAAAAGTAAAGCCCTGTAACCTATGTTCCGAACAAGCTTTAGCTTATCGAATGCTGTGTACAGAAAAAATAGAGAAAACGATTTGGTGGCGCTAAAAAAAACCTTTGGTAGAAAAATGACCCGAAAACAGGCTTTACTGTAGCTAACCAAAGGTTTTGTACGCCTAACTAAGGCAATTTTGCTGGGTGAACCAAAGATTTGGTTGACTCCATAGTAAAGTGTTTTGCTATAAAGGTATTTTTTCTACCAAAAGTTTTGTCAGCGACATCAAAGTGTTTTTTTACCAGTTTTTTCTGTGAGAGGGGTACTGGGTTACAGAGGTTTACTTTCGATGAACACTTTACAGGGACTCAAAGTAATCTTCCCTACGGCCAATTCACCCATTCACCCAGCTTATCCAATGATTTCAAAGATCAGCCCGCTGAAATCTTTTCTCAACGAGTAAACTCTCCGTAACAGACTTAAAAGAAAAATGTGGATATTGATAATTTAACAGTGATTCCACCGATTGAGAAAAGATTACAGCTACGAGTGACGAGTATTGTCAGTGGACTTAGAATCTTAGGAGGTAGGTACTTATTGTGTTCATACTCCAAGGGAGTTTTCATTTGAATCCACGAGATTATGAAGTCGCGCGCATACTCTAGATTGTAGTGGCAAAAGTTTGCAAAAGATTAAACATAAAAATTATAGTTTCAAAGCATTCGCACAATTTTGCGCCTATAAACGTTATTACTGACCAAGGTTATAAATTAAAGAGGTATGCTCGCATCTGACGTCGCGCCACAAGTTCAGTGGCGCGCAGTTCAAAATCACTGCAGGCAAGATGGCCGACAAAAGCAGAAAACGTATACGCTTTGCAGAAAACATTGGGTTGTTTTCTGCTTTCCTGCAGAGGGCAGCCAGCCCAATGTTTTCTGCAAAGAGTATACGTTTTCTGCTTTTTTCGGCCATCTTGCCTGCAGTGATTTCGAACTGCGCGCCACTGAACTTGTGGCGCGAAGTCAGATGCGAGCATACCTCTTTAATCTATAACCTTGATTACTGACAACCTATATGTTCGTTGAAAAGGGGTAATTTCGGGATCCGAAACTATCCTGAAAGCTTAAACGGCCTGTTCTCACAATTTTAACTGGTTGATGATTGGGTAGAACTAGAACTCTCCGGTGGAAAAATATCGGGGGAAGAAAGATTGTATACTTCACAAAAGCTATGTAATCTTTATTCCCCGCATAAATTCCCCGGGTGAATTCTACAACTCTACTTTATAAGTTGCTGAATGGGTCCCATTGTGCGCGCCGAGCCCGCTAAGCTCAAACGTTCAAGCTCGAACTCCCCACCTGTTCATCCTCGCGACAATGAAATTGACTTCTAATCGACTCCCCGAGACCAGAGCGTAAATATTTATTCACAAACAGGTTGACATACGAAACCTGAGCCTCTCCCCCTCTGAATTCCCCCCTCTTCTCTCCCTCCATGCAATCTTTGGGTTTAAAAAGCACTCATAGAAGTCCATTTTCATCGGTTTGAAAATAAGCGCAGCCTAAACTATTAGGCCAGCGTGAGTATGAGTACCATGAGTGGGGAGCATGTTTCTGCGCGTATGCTTACAGGTTAAAAGATTAAGTCCAATTTTAAAGGAATCCCTTGAGACTCTTCTAGTTTGAGTCTTGAGGTGTGCTTTATGTTGGGTGACAGTATCTGAAGTTCAAGCTGCTTTGACTTGCGATAGATCAATGTATCCTTTAACGGTGCTGTTTTTGCCGGTTAAAAGATTCAGTTCAATTTTAAAGCAATTCCTTGAAACTCTTCTAGTTTCAGTTTTGAGGTGAGCTTTATGTTGGGTGACAGTACCTCCCTGGTAAAAACGACGACTATAACCGTCCCAAAAACGACTATAAACATGGTTGGCCAACTATAGATTATATTCGGCGACTGTGTTTATAGTCGTTTTTGGAATAGTCGTATAGTCGTCATTTTTACCAGGGCTGAAGTTCAAGGTGATTTGACTTACGAAAGATCAATGTACGGTACCGTTTTTACCGGTTAAAAGATTAAGTCCAATCCCAAAGGTAATAAGGGAAGCAATCCCTTGAAACTCAATTCTAGTTTGAGTTTTGAGGTATATACCTATGCTTTATGTTAGGTGACAGTGCCTTAAGTCCAGGCTGCTTTGACTTGCGAGAAATCGGTGTCGGTTTACTTTCACGGGGAAAAAAAGACTGGTAGAATTTACCATCTTCATAGCTGATTTTGGAGTCTGCTATCAAGTATGCGGTAAATTTTATCATCATATGGTAAATTAACCCTTTCAGACCTGAAATTCTTTTGGCTCAGAAACAATTTTTCGATCAACATGGTTGATTTTAGCGATGTCTCCTCGTCTAAATTGATGAGCATATTGTATTTTTATGTTTTCCATAAGACTACATGTTATCCCAATGTCCATTGGAATGGACTCCAGGTCTGAAAGGATTAAGATAATCTGTTGGTTCATTTCACAACAAGGTACGTTACATTTACCATACTTGATAGTAGACTCCAAAATCAGCTATGCAGATGGCAAATTCTACCAGTTTTTTTTTTTTTTTTTTTTTTTTTTTTTTTTTTTTTGCGTGTATAACCGTAAAAAAGTCACTTTTTTAAAAAATAAACGTGCGGATTAAAATTAAGTTGGAGTATTTGAAAACCAATATACTTCCGATTAAATTTTCATTTTGTAATCAAAGAGTACTGCTCGATTACAAACAGTAATCGGCAGTTCAACTTCAGAAATCGAGTCCCGTTTGCCCAACTCTGATTCATACCCATTACCCAACACACTTTCCGAATCCACCCTGTTATTAAGTGGACATGTGCCCTTTTAGCAAGTGTATAGAGCGACGTTTAGGGACTTTCGAGTTCAGTCTAAATCCCAAATGGGCGCGGCGGCCGCTTCAGAGCAAGCGAATGCACAGAGTGAACCACGTCATCCATATGAAATCGAGTGATCTCAAGAATCGCGAATCGAATCAGGTGCAAAATGACGGGGGCGATCTCGCTCAGGCTCGGATTTATTCCGCCATATGGAAGAGGCAGTGTTGCCAGATCGAGGGTAAAAAGCCGTTTCGTCCCCCCATTTAAATCAATGTAAAACGTACGGATTTTTCACCCCAATCTGGCAACGCTGGGAAGAGTACACCGAGCCGCTTCCATTGGAGCGTTGAACGAAAAACACTTGACATACCCCTTTCGTTCCGGTCCAGTTCAGCGAGACTCGTTCTCACCCCTAACCTCTAAATTCTCCCCCTCCCCTCGCCCTCTTATCCTTTTGGTGATCTCACTCTCTCAGCTGAATCCCTGCTCCTTCGTCGCGCGCCGCGCCACACGCATCAGGAAGGGTGCGAAAAGTGGTTGCTTAATGAAGTCTCACAATAAATCGAAAGTGCGCACGGAAATACCGGGTACGCTCGTCACCCGAAACCCTAATACAACCTCTAAGACGATTTCTTTTTAACGAGCATACCCGATTTATTTTGAGCCCTCATTTCGGTTATCGCCTCATTTGTGACGTCTTTGACGGCTGTCGCCCGGCGCGTTGCCCCACGTGACCTCTCATCAAGGCACGGGGCCCCAAAAAAAAAAAAAAAACCCTTAGGCTTTCGGTGCTTAGAGGAGGGGGGTGGTGTCGAGGGAGACAATTTTGGTAATTAAAACGAGTCGCTCTGTATATGTATTTGTTCATGCACCATACACCCCCTCGATCATGCGCACCCATGCTACGTAAGCATGGCACACGCACCATCGAACAATTAAGCTGGTAAACGAGGCATTTGTTACAGAGCGAGAAAATGTGGTAATTAATTCCCCCGATGAAAGAATTCCCCACGAATAGTTCGTACATCTGTTTTTCTCCGTGCGTGCGACCGCGTGCGTGGGTAACCTCCGCTGTAGTTTAGTCCTCAGCAGCGCGTAAATCTATACATATATACATAAATATATATAAACACGCGCGCAATACTTCTGTCCATCCATGAATGAAATATATACTTGTGTGTGGGTTTTAATAATATTGAAACCGAGCTTTTGAACTTGCTCGTCCTATTTCTTCGTCTCCTTTGATCTATACACGATAGTAAATCCGTTCGCACCGTGTTTGTGTCTGCGATCAATTGCAGCATCGTCGAGGATGGATCAATCGCTTGTTAGATCGTTAATGAGAGAGTATATGGCGTGGCGGCTCGTATTTAATTAAGCAAACGCGCTTCTTTGCCATTGAAACCTATGCAAAAATATCGATCTTTACAGGCGATTCTATAATGGATGCAAATAAACATATAGCCTAGGGCGCTGAAGGGAGGGTGAATCCGGCTCTGGTATTGATGAGGACCAAAAGGCTGATTCTATGCTCTTTTGGACGAGACGAGATAGTGAGCATCGATTAATTCCATCGGTTTAAACGGCGCGGCGTCACGTGACAGATTTGATTCAAATGACTTGAAATCATTTGAAGTCATTCTAGCTCTTTTTTGACGTGCGCCGAGTGGTTCTTTTCAAATTCGTGACTCGGATCACGGTTAAGTTATAGGTCGGTTTCACTGGGATCGAAAAAAAAAAATTATTCCCACCATACGTTATCTTTTGAGAATTTGTTTTCTTTTAGTCGACAAAAAAGTCAAAAATGGTCAAATTAGCTCTACACAGTCCCTATACACGCCGTTCCAGGGTTAAACCCACAAACCTCCAGGGTCGATTCTTCTGCTCTGGATAAGTCTTTTGTTTCATATAAACTTGGGTCAAAAAAACCTTGGTCCCCGAAAGTCAAAAAAACTTGTAGTAAATTTATACGTAAAAATACTCCTAGATTCAAACTTTCACGACATTCAGTTAATTGTTTTGGCCGCTATTCCAAAAAAAGCAATTAATGATTCAAAACTTGGAGGAGTTCAAAATGGGAGAATTTTCGGCCCATGCCTGAATAAGGGGGAAGAAAATCTCATTTTAAGCTGAAGAATCGACCATGGAATTTAGAAGGTTTATCCCTTGGACACCCTGTATACTGATTGAGCAGTCGTATGCGTCCCCTCGCTCCTACACTGGTGGATCCAGGAATTGGCATCCTCTCTCTTTCCCCATCAGAACACGTGTGTTAGAAAAAGACAGATTAGGGACAGTCAGTGGCGTAGCCAGGAATTTTTCTTCAGGGTGGTCCAAAGATAGTAATTTGGTCAAATTTGTCCGAAAGCGCAAAAAATTACCTTTTAGAGGTCAAATTTGGGGTGTCTAATGGGGGGGGGGGGTTCCAGACGCCCTGCACCCCCTTCCCTTGGCTACGCCACTGGGGACAGTCACGTGATTTTCTTCACCTCTTCTATCCTTTTCTAACACATACGTTTAAATGGCCACGGAGAGAGAAGGACGATTTCCTATGGATCCACCAGTGTGCTCCTCTCATTGGACCCAATTTATTAGACTGAGTGTTGCATATACCCATCGCTTTTGCTTCTGGCATGGGCGCATCATAGATTGTGCCGTATCTGGAAGTTGTAAGCAATCCTTGTTCGCCCCCAGGATAGCACGCTTTTTCTGCCGTCTGTTTTTTTTTTTTTTTTTTTTTTTTTTTTTTTTTACAAAGCTAGTGTGCGAGTCTCATATAGGTCACTTTTTCAATGTCATGTTGCACTTGTCGGGTCGCGTCCCTGGTGTCGGAGTGCACCTCCTTTTTTTCGTATCACCGATTAACAGGCTTTTTTTTTCTCTCTCTCTCTCCTTCAAGCTGCGACTATCTCTGAATCCCCCCTTCGACCACTCGTCTCACCCTATAGCGATATCATACTCCCCGCTTCACCCTCTGTTTCGAAAAACTTACCCTTTTACCACCCTTCTCCGGACCCGCTCAGAGCAACAACTGCCGCGCTGTGGTACAAGCATATTCACAATATCAGACGATCATTAAAGAGTACAAAACCACGGGTTTCCTGTTACTCGATACAATAGACATGGTGTAAGCGCTCTTTAAGGTGATTCCAGGCGACACTTTTCGAGCTTTCAATCCGATGGATAGCGGTACTATAGTCGCTTTTGGAAAAAGTCGTATTTTTCGCATTTTACATCGAAACCAAAGAAACTACGCAAAATACGTCAGCACCTTCGGAATTGTTTTAATGGCTTTTTCGAGTCCAAAAGGGACAAAATTGGTTAAGAATTAAATCCGATTATTATGAAATTTGTTTCGCCGCAAGCTTAGTGAGTGCGATTGATAGTAAGTCTATCTGCCTCACTCTCACTCATTGTGGCTTGTGGCTTCTAAGAATTTTCGTATTTCATAATTTTCGGCTTTATTTTTGAATTTTCTAGCTTGAGACTTTCAGGGTACCTTCCTGAAGTATGCTCGCAGGTGCTGACATTCCTCAAATTTGAACTTTTGGTGTATCAATTTCAGCCGAAAAATTTTGAATTTTTGAGCATTGCTATATAGTTGCTCTGAACAAGCTTTGCCTGGATTCACCTTAACGCTCCAATCAGAGCTGCCACGGCTCAAGGACGTCATATCAGGTTTATTGGACCAGTTAATGAGCTATAGCCAATGAAGAGGCTAATATACATGTTAAAAATCCCATTCCAAAGTATATGACAGCATGGATGATCTGATTCTGGTTTTCTTTTTGTCTCATTTTTTTTAACCTTCAATCAAAAATTGTAATTAATTCCGAGGAAATCGGTCTTAAACGAAAGTGCAAGAGTAATTGAGACAAATCTGGACAAAGAATTTTAAAACAACTCTCCAGGTAATCCTTCTAGAAGAAACAGTTACCTACATCGACTTCTACATAGGTCCAAATAGCCGCTCTAAAACACTTGCACCTTTGTTTAAAACCAATATCAAATGGATCTATCACAACTTTCGTTTTGAGGTTTTAAGGTTTAAAAGAATGAGGCAAACAAACCGAGCCCGTGTAAAATTTCCATAAGAGTGGCTGCCTCTTTGAACTTTCAAATTCACGTCCCATAAATCCTCTCTGTTGCTTTAGCTCGTTAGAACTACATAGTTTAGTGATGGGGAGTGAGAGAGAGAGGGGGGGAGAGAGAGGAGAGAGAGAGAGAGAGAGAGAGAGAGAGAGAGAGAGAGAGATACAGTTTTTGGAACGCGCAACAGTCAACAAACTTTTTCACCGGATGAAGTCATCACTAAAACAAATCCACCGGTTAAATACGAATGGTTTCAGCCCATTGTGCCGCAATCGCACTTTACTTCAGCAGACTGGAAAATAATACAAAAAAAAAAATGAAATAAAATAAAAACGAAGATGGAAAATAATTCGTTTGTTTCTCGTTGAGCGAGCTCTCGACACATATACCTCTATACATTATAGCCTGTGCGAATGTGCGCATCGTTTCAGCAGCAAATGGCGATTCTCAATACAAATTTGAGCAGCTCACACTCGAGTTAACTTTATTTACCCTTTCATTGTGTGCGTGCGGGTGTGTGGCGGGTAGTGGTTGCGTGCATAGAAGGAGTACTCGCAGGGCGAGGGGGGGGGGGGGGGTTGTTACGCTAAAAGCTGCCAGAGCTTCGCGGTGAAATAATACGGCTGCTCGGCGCCCCCATCCGCATCACATGCCAGTGAGTGGCGACGAATTGAATCCGGTCAAAATTTATTTCTTCGACAGACAGGACTCGTGACCGATACACACTGCACTGTAACTATAACTGTATCGCAAGCATTTAATATTTATGAAGGGCCGTTTGTAAAAAAAAGATACGAAAGTGCCAATATATGAGAACTGTTATTACAATATATGTACAGGGTGTTGAAAAACTGTTCCCGAATATTTCAGGGCCGGATTCTACAGGTCAAAATAAGACTTTTGTCTCCTACTAACATAGGCAGGTCCGAAAAAGCCCCCCCCCCCCCTTTGAGCAACATCCAAAGTTTTAAAAAATTTACGCTTTTTTTTTATAGGGACCACTATTATGAACCAAATGTCCAAAAAATTGGTGCCCCGTGGTAATTTAATGCGTAGAATCCAATAATGACCTCGAGAAATTCAGAAATTGAGTCTGACTGTATACTTTTCACGCGCAATCTTGTACCTTTAACAGCACACATTTTATGTTACGGATTAAAAATTTGAAGAATAATTACCGAAATCAGATGCGAAAAATCCTTGGAAAGATTTTTGGTTCTCTTTGTTTCTTTCGGTACGACGCGTTTTAAGCGAGAAAATTGCTGCACAGTGTGTCGCAAAAGTCAGTGCTTTTACCATAGCGGCCGGTCGGAAGATGCAGCGGAGAGGCGGGTTGCATACTTAAGGTCCTATTCCACCTGAGACTTTAGTCGCCGGATCTAGCGTCAGCGTCAGGAAGATCAGGTGGAGGAGCGAAGATCCGGGATCTAGCGTCAAGTCGCTAGAAGTAGGATCGAATCCTACTTTTTTGACTTCTAGTGCAACGTTGAGCTCCCGAGTTTCATCAATATCCCTGTGTCATCTTCAATTCGGCTGAAAACAACCAAGACAACCATCATCCGCGGTTCTTGTTACTATTATTATTACTTTGTTATTATTATTTTCTTGTTATTATATTATTACGTGAGAAATGACCGACGATTTCGGTAAACAAATGAGTGGTGAGAGGCACCGTTTGCATCGGAGACGCGCTTCAAGTCGCCTTGGTGGAAGGGAGTTTTCAGCTTCTTGACGCTAGATCCGGCGACAAAAGTCTCAGGTGGAATAGGGCCTTTACTGCCGCTTCACCAGTATACATTTCTAAGAATCACAATTACTGTGCTCCTTCACCTGACTTTAATCTGAAAGAAGATGACTCCAAGAAGCCAAGTGAGAAACCAGGAGAAGACAGTGAAATATAAGCCCAAATTGCAGCTGCTGTTGAAGAAAGCCTCAAACAATCAAAAGAAGGAATAATACAAATTTTGTCCGATCGCTTACTTTAAGGAGCGGCAGCCAAATTTGACTGTGGATAGAAAACGTGCTTTTGAATCAGCACTCATATGTTTTCAGTTACCGGATTTTGATTGCTGGAAAAATCTCTATGTGACCTTCACAAATTCTTTTGGGGGGGGGGGGGGGGGGGGAAGAAGGAATCAAGCCTTTAAGGGAGGCAGGAATTGATCTTATAGTGGTCCCTTTTTTGAATTTGTTCAGCTGTCTGTTGATGACGCCCGTTTACCCTCCTTATTTGTAGGACCAGACGAAGCGCGTTTCTTGGCCTTAAACTCAGATGCTGTTTCTGACCAAACATACTACTATACTGGAATGCTGATGGCGTGGTCTGTAACGCATGGAGGACCTGGACTAAATTTCTTTTCGCCAGAATGTGTGACCTGTCTAGTGTCTAACACTTTGATCTCTGGACTGCGGGACTCTAACAGAGACAGAAATTTTCGATGAAGATTTCAGGGCTCAAGTCGAAAATTTGAAGAAAATTAATGACATTCATGATTTGAAGAAGTTTGCTTTAAACAACAGTATTGTTGGTCTCGTTGGCATTAATGCCACCATCAATAGTTTAAATGAAAAAGAGCGAGTAATGGAAGGTAAGAAAATTTAATTTTTGCGTTTCGCCTCATCTCTTAACTCTAACTGCCAAACATGGGTCGTTAGACCCGAGGATTCCTGTAAAGTTGTGCTATTTTTTTTGGTCGACCCTAAAAACCGGTACTTCCCAAATAGCTCTACAAATATATTGAGATACCCAATTTTTGCTCTATCAACAAAAATAAATAAAATTGCAAGTGACAGGGGATTTTTTTAATACCGGGTCTTTTAGACCCATCCCCTGTTTAGGCCCAACTACTCAGAATTTCAAATAGATAGCAACCTAGAAATCTTATGACACATTATCAAAAAGGGCGTATGAAACCGAGCATCTTGACATAAACAAAATGTCGATATCGTTTTTAATTTGCGAGGTATCGAGTGTGATTCCAAAATGTACACAAACATCTTCTCATTTAACATTGATGTAAATAGATGATGGGATGATTTTTTTGCAGAATCTGGCAATCCAGATTGCAGGAGCTTTGCCAAGCAGGATAGACAAATATTTACTTTTTACATTGATTCAAATGGTTTACTTGAAGTTTTGTTTGCACCATATGGCAACTACGATCATACGGATGCCAGATTACAGGGGATAACACCCTCAATGTAAAATAGACAGATTTAGCTGTGTTTTCTGTTAGCTGTTTGGTGTATTTTGAGTGTTGAAAGGTGAGCAATCCAGCATGATTTCTTTCCCATTTGAACCCACGTGAAAATATCGATTATTATTTGAAGATTCATAACTCAACCGGCCGAACCAGATCGATTCATTGGCATGGGTTTATGTGATAATGGAAAAATCGACGCATAGGAATTCGTGCGATCACTCTTCAGAATTCCTTACAAGGCGGCAAAATCGTTTCCTCCCTCCCCCAGTCCCGCCGCATCATTCTCGATCACCTTGATTCACGCCTGAAATCGTAAAATTTAGTGAAATAAATAAACTAAAAAAATAATTTATGAATTCTAATAATAACAACAGATGCACGACGGTGTAATTTCTAGTATTTTTACCAAAAAATCTGGTGTTCCTTCGTTTCTATCAAAATCTACCTAGTCATAGCACCAAACTTTCCTCTTTTTGAAGAACTATGGTGCGAAGACTAGAATTCTAGTAAAAGCACCAGCCTCCGTTAACTTACCGTGTGGTTCTGATATTACATTTTTTTTCTCCTTCAGTGCAGCATATTTTACATGTACTCTTGGGGCTTTCCTATACTTGCGCCTTCAAAGTAGCGACGCGAATAACCGCGCTAGACCGCTTACGATTGAGCCTGTAAATATTTGAATAAGAGTTCAAGCCAGTAATTACTCTGCATGAATGATGAAAAGTTCGGGACCTTCTGCGCGCGCGCAAGAGAGACAGAGAGAGAGAGAGGGGAGAGAGAGAGAGAGAGAGAGAGAGAGGAGAGGAGAGAGAGAGTGGGTGGGGAGGGAGGGAGGTAGAGAGAGAGAGAGAGCCATATGTGCTATCCATTTCAAAGTGAGTCTGATGAGTAACTACGAATGCAAATGTAGGTATCCGGTTATGCCTCCTAGTCAATACCCACCACAAATTCGCCCTCAGCCAACGCGCATTCATCCCTAAAATACAAACGGTAAACTTGTCGCAACTTTTGACAATAAATTACACAAGCCGTTCCCAAGGAATGAGAATGTTTTGCGGGCTCAGCCACATCTATACCCTCCTCCGTCACCACCATGGGCAAGGAACCGTCCGTCCCGTTCCTGAAGGAGGAGGTGGGGGAAGGAGGGGGAAGGAGGAGAAAGGAGGGGGAAGGGGGAGGGGGGAAGGGGGGCTGAAGCGAAGGAGGGCCTCGACATAGGTAGGCCAAAGTTTTGATTGCTCGGTTATCCCCCGTTTCTTTGGCTTTGGCTGGTTGGGGGCCGAAAATATCGGGTTGGAAAACTTCGATATGAAGGGAGAATGAAGAGGGGTGGAAATGGAAGGGGGTGTTAGAGGTGAATATTTTAAAGGGGGGATTGCACGCGGGGTTTCATTTATGAGATGCACAGAGAGGGGTGTGAAGAGGCGCACGGTCGAGAAGTGAGAGTTCTCTTGCACTTCTGCGCTTGAACAAAGATATCCGAGAAAGGTGCCGCGAAGCGATGCTATGCCATTATTGCCGGATTAAAGTGAAAACTCAGCAAAGTAGAATATGGCGGATGAGCAAAGTTTAGCTGCGGCCTTGAGAATGACTGATGTATGCTAGAGTCCCTAGATGGAAGTTTTTTTGTCTATATTTCTTTCCTTTTTTTAAGCTGTTTTCAAGCGAAACTCCCCGAAGAGACAATTGGCCGCTCAGATAGGTTTAGCTGGTTATTACCAGTTAGTACGTGGAAGACTGTTTTGAAATGCGCTCGCTCACGCAAAATTATTTGATTAGCCATTTCGCAATCAATGGAAATGACTCAAACCAACTAACCAGCCTGTCGGCAATAACAGCACGACCCAAATCAGATCTTATAGTTCCGCTGCTATTCCCCTTCTTATTCTAGGATTCAAGAGTCCGTCATACGCCATTATGACCCATGGACAAAGATGAAAGAGAAAAGAAGGACAGATGAGAGAGAAAAGGATCACACGCCTTGCCTTCCGCGGTGACAAGATCTGAGTCCAGCAAATCTTGTCACCCCGGCCGACCGGAATCCGAACTTAGGATCTCTGGATCGCTGGGTCAGCGGTCAGTTGCGCGAACCGCCAAACAACTGAGGCCGACTTGATGGAAGTTCTGTACTGATAGTCTCCACACGAGGCATAAGTAAATAAAAGAGTCGTCCTCACTCCTCATGAACGAATTCGAAGGTCAAGTTCGAAGGACTAGCGTCAGACAGGCGCATTTGTTGGTATTTCGGACCGTTCCCTTGAGTTCTTCTACATCGACTATTAAGGGTAAAGCCTTTGATGTATTCGACACTATTTCGCCTCCGCGAAAGCTTTAAACTAACGATTGATCAGAACTCGTTGAGCTTGCATCGGTCCTCCTTATAAAAAGAAAATTTCCATCAAGGGACTCGGGTGCATCCATGGGTGAAAAATCATGATTAGACAGTTGACGCACTAAAAAATAAATACGCCTCCGAAGTCAGATTTAAGTTAAGCAAATGCCCCGATACCGAACCGCAACAGACAAATATAGACCCAGCTCAAAGCTTGCGATAGGTGACACTTTTATTGAATCAGATTCGCTCGGGAATCACCGGCCTCAACAACAAACAGTCACCAACTGTTGACTTATGAGCAAAAAGTAAGGCTCTGATTGGTCCACAACAAACCGCGAGATTTGAATTCGCCAAGCAAGACCAAGACAAAAACTGTTTCCCTTTTTATCGACCGACCAATCACAGCCTTTCGTTTTGCTCACCCTTCAAAAATATGCGACGGATTGTTGTAGAAGCCATGCAGCGACTCCCGGATGAAATCGGAGCATCCAACTTGCTTTACTTTTTTTTACGGGAAGCATAGCTTGTGCTGGGTCTCTATTTGTCTCTGTGAACCGTCGACCAACCAGATACGAGAATTCTCGAAAAGTGAGGTTAAGCTTTACCTACTTCAGCTACTTAATATGGACTGTTCTTAAACTTGGTTCGGCTCTTGGCCAGAAGCACTATACTGCTCCACCTGCCCATTAGTGGATACGCCTTACGGCCCAGGGTGTATAGAGAGTATCAACCCGACCTGACCACCGAGTTACTCCTTCGATAGTCCTTTTAATGCTCGCGCATGCGCATTCCTCATGTCACGTCTTCCGTTTCTTAGCGAGGAAGCGCAACGATAGCTCCTTGTGACGCACCGGCATCGGCAGCGCACAACCGCGACCGCTACCAACATAGGTAGGAATTTGTCTTTCTCTCTCTTTGCACATTTGAACACATGTGTTAATAAAGGACAACAACAGGGACTGAAATCACGTGACAGTCCCTCTATTCATCCTTTTCTAACGCATGCATTCAAATGGGCAACGAGAGAGAAAGACACGTTCCAGGCTTCGGCTACGGCTACCAATAACATTCGCAATCGGCAAGTCCGCGACATATTCTCTCAAGTCTCAACGTAAATCAGCCCAAGTCCCAGTCCCTTCGCTTCCATTTCTCTCTCTCTTTTCTGGACTCTGGAGTCTAGGATGCGCAGAAGTCGAAGTCTCCGTTCACCGCGCAGGTCGGGCCCGCTTGATAGAGTCATCAATTTCTGTCTCGCAAACCGAAGACACTCCGTTTGATATCTTCTTTCTCTGGTCGCGTCGCGTCGGTTCTCGGTTCTCTGTCGCGTCACAGTCGTCGCAGACTCCCGCGCAGAGTTGCCAAGTTTTGCTCTAGATAAATGGAGATGGACTTTCAGCTTTTATACACGATGTCTGCCCCTAGAAACTAACGTTCGAGTGATGTAAAAGTGCGGACCAAACATCATTTTATCTTTAAGAAAACGGCATGCCAGATACATGAGAATAATCATCTCAAGAATGTGTCTAAAAAAATCTCGTATTGATTTTGGTCCTTAGAAAAAGCTGCCAAGAGCACCATAAGGTGCAATGAGTAAGTGGTGCACTGTTACAAGCTTCAGCTTTAAGCGATTTCAGGATCGATTCATAGCTAAAAACGGCAGCAAAAAGAACGAAAATAGTTCTAATTCCTAAAGTTATCGATTACGAAAGCTCGTTTGAAGCAAGAGAATCGCTGCGCACACTGCAAAAATCAATTGTTAAAGCAACAATTCAAAATTTGCTGATTAAAAAAAATTGAAAGTTGCTAAATCAACCAGGGTTTTCTGTTAAGTTAACAATTTATTTGTTGAGTTTACTATCAACCACAACACAACCACAATGGTGTTCTTTCAACAAAATAGACATTGTCAATTTAGCAATTTTAAATAGTAAAAAAAAATACAGAACTTAACAAAATTAGTTGATCTAACAATTCAGCTTGTTATGCCAGCAAAATAAATTTCTGATTTTACTTACTAATTTGTTATTCCAGTATGAAAATTGTTATTTTTACTATTTGATGTGCTGGTTGGGCAAATTAGTTGTTGAGCTAACAAAATGAATTGCTGATTTAGCATTTGAGTAGTTAATTTAACAAAATTATAGGTTAATTTAGCAAATCATTTTGTTCTGTACTTTTTTAACTATTTGTTTTTTCTCAGTGCAAGGTGGAAAAGTCAGTACTTAAGGTATGACAGGGCAGCAGAAAGAAGTAATGAGGGTGCCAAGCCCTGAATTTGATGAACGCTCTGCGCGTCACAGAGTAAAACGCGCTGACTGTTCTTGTGTTCCACCATACGCGGCGATTCTCTCGCTTATCACACATCTTGCCGTAGAGATAAGAAAGCCATTTGTCTCTCTACGAGTGTTTTCTATCCTGATCAGGGCTGCCGTTTTGCGTATAATCAATGCTATTTTTCAATTCACCGATGATTCCACCGGTTGAAAAAAGATTACACAGTTCAGTTCAGTGCATGACTGTGATGTACTAAAATACTCGCATCTGTAATCTTTTCTCAACCGGTGGAGCCGTCGATGACTTTAAAAAACTTGCGGATATTTTAATTAATCAACGGAGTTGCCACCGATTAAGGAAAGATTACAGATCAGAGTATTTTCGTGCATTACAGTCATACACTGAATTGAACTGTGTAATCTTTTCTCAACTGGTGGATTCATCGGTGAATAGAAAAATAGCATTGATTATACGCAAAACGGCAGTCCTGATTCTAATTTCAATTATATTTTTTTTAAAATTCAACATCCGCAGCATCAAAATTTTTCCATGTATAATAATACCAGAAAATGAGTCAGTCAGGCTCAATTTCTGAATTTATCAAGGTCATTAATGAATTCCGCACGTAAATGAACTTGTGAGGTATAACTTTCATGGCATCTGGTTCGCAATTGTGGACGCTCTTCCGAAAAGACCATTAATTTTTCAAAACTATAGGGAATCTACCTCAAAAGAGGGTCATACTTCAGGACAACCCCCCCCCCCCCTCCCCTGACTCAATAAGCTTTATGAAGTTCCAAAATTAACACGCACAAATTCAATAAATACGATTGAACAAAATTCCAAGATTACTGACAACATCGATGACCGTCAGATTTGCGGGCCACCCAACTATGATGGTTGGATGTTGCGCACCAATTACCAGAAGCATACTTTCGAGCTACTTTGAGGAACCAGTTTGAGCCTCTGAGGAGGTATAATCAAAGTCTGTAAACTATGATAAATCTCTTGCCTTAGCATAGAGACAGCTGCAATGAGATAGGACTCCCCCCTTGAGCCATCCTGCATGAGTCATGTTTGGAATTTTGTTTAAACACCTTTAATTTAGTTTGTGGGTCAAATTCGGAATTTTTTGATGCTCCAAACTTCATCTCAAAGTAAGAAAGTTATTCAAGATTTTAGGACTCAGATTTTCACTTTTTTTCTCAGTGGCAAAAGTTTGCTGCGTAGAGAGACCCATTTTCAATTTTTCACCCTCTACCGTCGACACCCGACATTTGACAACACTGATCGCAAGCACACACACACGCGCGTTACACCTAACTAGTGACACTGAACTCGACTGGTCGACCAGTTGATCGTCTGGGTCTGGTCCGGTCCGGTCCGGTTCGGTCCAGTCGGTAAAATGTAACTGATTGGTTCTGCGTTGTTGTGCAACAAGGGGGTAGGGGGGGGGGGGGGGGGTGCAACGAGGGGAAGGGAGGAAGGAGGGAAGGAAGGAGCAGCAGTATAGACTTGGCTTTCAAAACGCGGAGGCAAAAAGGCTAGCAGGAAAACTGATTGTGTGCAGAAAAGCACGTTTTCTGGTTTTGTCGATCCTTAAGTGATTGTCTGGTCACGGAGTCGCAAGTCGGAGTCCCCCGGCAACACTCGGGCAATAAAGTCGCGCTTCCAACCCCCCCCCCCCCCCCCGGTGTGCTCCTCCAAGCCCCGCGCCAACCCCGGCCGCCGGGTGTACGGAAACTACCTTCGGAACCACCACGGCAAGTTACAACTACCCGGAGGGCCAGGGCTGCCGATAACCTCCTCTCCATGGCTTGGCTCCGGATTGAGGGGAAGTAGTGCGGTGTTGCCTTTCGAGAGTCGCACATGAAGCTCCCGTGTCCCGCGGGGTTGCTTTCATACAGATATCAACGTTGTCAAATGTCGTTTCATGAGTGCATAGAATCAATGTTTGAAAATAGTTTTCAGAAGTAAAATCTTCAGTAGAAAGCACTTAAGTCCCTACAGGTAGGTACTAAATTAAGACAAGAGGTTAGACAAACTTTGATTGGCCAAAGAGTTTTGTACTCTACGGGGGCTACCATTGGATGAGATTTGCACATCTGTTTACATTCTTAGAGTCCGTATATGTAGAGAGTAAAGACATGAGAACAGTCAACCTCTGATTAGCCAACCAGTTTTCGGCTCTACGGGCGCCGCCACCGTTAATATACGATTTGCACATTTGTTTACATTCTCAGAAAGCGACAAATCGGGGAGAGACGCAACACGCAATACCCGCAGAATTCACTATTGAGGATCAAGCCGAGGTAGATTAATAAAGGTAGGTGCATATAAATATGGTGGATAAAGACAGGGATGTTGATAACTGACTTGCAGTACGAAGTGAGCAGTGATTGATCATTTGATCAATTTAAGAGGTCAATAAATGCAAAGATTCGCAATTGCATAGATGACCCTATAGCAGTACCAGAAAAGACTGAATTTAACAATTCTGCAGCTTTCAAGAAAACATTCTCTTCAATCTTCAAACCTCAGATGGGGCAATCTGATTGGTTAGAAGCAGTAAAGAAGTTGACGTTTCCATTCAAACCTACAGTTGCCAGGTACAATCATTCGCGATTCGTTGGTTTACGTCTCGTGATACATATTTGAGGTTAGTTTGTGGTGTCGCCATTTTTAAACGGTCCGGTGCGGTCCGTTGAGTGGTGGTCAATACTTGTTGAGAGACTTGTGGCCGAGGATCGAATGTAATGAAAATTTTTTGGGCCCAGAGCTCGTTCAGCTCGCGTCAGTACGACTAGAGTCCCTTGATGGAAATATTGTATAGGGAGTACCGACACGACGCTTTGTGCATTTTGACAGGAGTCGATTTTGTCGACCGCGTGAACGCATTCGAAGGTTAAGTTCGACAGTGGACTAGTGGTGGACTGGCGGATTTGCCGGCATTTCGGTCCGTTCCTCTACGAATCGACTCCTTTCGTGTGGAGCCTTCGATGTCGTCGACTCCTGCTCGACTCCGTGAGAGCCTAAAACCAACGACCAATCACAACTCGTTGAGCTCGTGTCGGTACTCCCTATACAAATATTTCCATCACGGGACTCTAAGTACGACCTAACAAAAAATCCATCAACGGACTCTAATCGGCCCTTTTCTAACACACGCATTCTAATGGGCAAAGAGAGAGATTTCCTGGATACGCCATCAATGGCTCGACCATCCAAATAGACTAGTGCATTTACCTGTATTAATCTACCTTGGTATCAAGCTTGGGCCGCTCGGTCATATTCTGCATGCCAGGTTCAGCGTCTTCGTCCCCCACACTGTTGCCTGTTGAGTGTTGTTGAGCCTTGCGGAAAAACCGTATGGGGAGTGAGAGGTAGCGGAGGGGATGCTGAAAAGGACCAAAGGAGGCAAGGAGGCAAGACTGGTTTTCGAATAAATAATGGTCCACCGTGTCCATCGGCCCGTCCCCCGTCCCCCGTCCCCCGTCAGCGACCATGAGTCCGCCACACCACGCAGACGGTCTCCGCGTCCATCTCGCGATGTGCTAGTGTTTCCAAGGAGCGGAAAAGGCTCGCCGATAAATCAACCGGAATCAATGCGCGCTCAACAAAAACGACTTTTTCCAGCCAACTTCGAGACCCCCCCCTCTCTTGCCCCTCCCCGCATCTCTTTTTCCACACAGTCCAAACCACACTCTCTGGCACTGCGGAGCGCACATGTAAGCGACGCACAGTAGTTTCGGAACAGCTTTTCGCATCGAGTTACATAATGTAAAAGGGCATAGCCGAAGTAGCCGAGATATATTGCCATTTTCTGTCTTAGCCCGTTTGAACACTGTGTCAGAAAAGGATGCTGAAGGGATGTAGAGGGGCTATCACGTGACTTCAGCCCTGAACACACGTTCCTGTCCTTTTCCAGCACATGCACATATTCAAACTAGAGTCCCTATATATGAAAAAGTCTCGCCATACGCGGTTCCATCTCTGATTGGCTGCTGAAGAGTGAAGAAGAAGAAGGGGCCTATGAAGCCTAGAGGCGTGCCTCTTGTTTACATCTTCATGGAACCATCTTCACTGCTGCCCAGCTTTGAGGAAACTTTCGGCATTTTTAGCTTGTACGAATGAAATTTGTATTAGAAATTGATGAAAATGTGTTCAGAACAGAGTAAAATTCACGCATTACTTTTAAAACAGGTAGTGAAGCCAACGGGTATTGGAGGTTAGGTTGACTGAACAAAGATTACTTCCACACGAATACATGTATAAGTAATCTTTGGCGGGAAGATCGTTGGATAAAAATGTAAACAAGAGGCGCGCCTCCAGGCTCCTCAGACACCTTCTTCTTCCTCACTTCTGTTCACGTGTCTTGACTCTTTCATACCTATATAGAGACTCTAGGGCATAGCCGAAGTAGCCAAGATATATTGTCATTTTCTGTCTTAGCCCGTTTGAACACTGTGTTAGAAAAGGATGCTGAAGGGATATAGAGGGGCTATCATGTGACTTCAGCCCTGAAAACACGTTTCTGTCCTTTTCCAACATATGCACATTTTCAAACTAGCAAAGAGAGAGAAAGATTCATTCCTGGCTACGGCCCCGTAAAAGGATAATATTGACGGGCTCAGAGACAGATAGAGACTCAACCAATGAGCTATAACTTTAGAGTGGCAGCGGGCTGGTCCACCTTGTGCCACACAGGGTAGAAGGAATCCCGGGAAAAAGCGGAATTTGGACGGCAGATTCCAAGGTTTGAGGTTAAATTTCGTAGGTCGTTCGGAATTTGGCGGGAATTCGGACGGCAGATTCGTAGGTCGTTTCCGGCGATGCCCGAGTTTGTTTACGAAACGACCGGAAACAACCTACAAAACTTAACCTCAAAATCGATTTTTACGGCAAGATGGCGGCGCCCTAGGTGACAACAATGAACCAGCGGAACGTTCCTTGATGTGCCACTCTAAAGTTATAGCTCATTGGACTCAACATCAACGCATGCCATGCTCCCCGTGTCATGAAAGTGCGGCAAGTAAAATGGGATCATTTGTTTTCGGGGGCTCAACAAAAGAACAGTCGCCTACTGTTGCGTGGTGTTAATCCACAATCGGGATCTACCTGAAATTTCGTTTTGAAGTCAAAATTTCAATAGATTGAAGCATGTGATTTTGATAAGTGATTCACCAGGAACCATTATTCTGTCTAAATGACATCAATTTCAAACATGAAGAATACCTGCAAACTATGTCCACCACTCAACTGCGAGCGACTGTTGGCTGTTGCCTATTAATTCGATGAATCGTGACCGCAAAATAATGGAGCTAAAAATTAGACTCAGGGTGCAAGCTATGCCCTGTGGATCTCTATTGGCAATAACTGGGGGCTTGAATTACTCGGCGTTTGCAAAATCTAATATAAATATTCTGCTTTCATGTGCGCGTGAGTGAACGTATTAGTGCTAACCTATCTCTCATTTTTGAATTTCCATCGCTATCTTCAATATCCTCGTCTCTCATGCCTTTCCTTCAACTCCTTGAATATTGCAGCTTCTCTTTTCTTTCTCTGTGAGTAAATGAGCATATTTTAAGCTGATTTAATTAGCATGCACATGCAGCATGCCTAAGAATGTTTCCCTTTGACTCTAGTGCTTACTGAAATTCCGACTTACTTTTCGCCCGCTATGGCATAAAATAAGGTTATTATGTTACATCACATTACTCACGTTTCATTACTTTCACATTTTCCTTGTGGCGGAGAGAATATATGGCCAGGAAAATGTGTTCTTTGTTGAAAACATCCCGGATTGCACGTAAATATACGTCAAAATAGTCTCATAGAGGGTCAAATTTAAAAAAAAAAAAATCGGGGAAGGACCCCCGAACCCCCCTGCAGCTGAGGGGGGAGTCCCCCTTAGAGTCCAGACTCCCCCCCCCCGATTATGCAAACGGCCCAGTAAGGGAGCGGCAATTTCTCCGGTTGCACAGAGGCAGCAAAAGGTTAAATCCGGGCCTAAATGGGGCTCTTGCAAACTTTTTCTGTCAGCAAATAAACAGTCCAATCTGATGTAAAGACCAGCGTAAATCACAAAAATCACACAAAGAAAGTCTAAAATTCAGTAACAAACTCACATAACTGCAATAACGGCAAGATCGTAATGGCGGCTCAACGTAGGTATCATGGGAGATTCCTGCCTATTATGTCACTTTCTCTACGGAAACACAGAGATACGTCTCAATTCAGATAGGAATCTCCCATGATACCAGCGTCTCTCCGCCATTAAGCCCGATTCTGAGTGTGAATTTCGTGATTATTTAGTGTACTCGTCGTCATTTTTATAGGTTTTTATGCAAGAATCAACTCTTCAATCCACTATAGCAAAAGTTTGCGAGAGCCCCATACTTGCCTCACTTTCATGACACGAGAGCATGTGCTGGGTCTATTTTTGTTCCTGGAAATTGTATCTTCATCCACAGAATACTCTGTTCTGTCCCATCGTACGCAGTTCTGTTCGAATCCACTAAGAAAGCTAGTTTCCGTAAGAGCCAAAACGCGCGACGCGACGTTAAGTTTGAGGCACCGCACCGGTTGGCTGCTAAAAAGCGGTACAGTCCCACTGACGGGTGGTGGAAGAATCGAAGCCTCTCGGATGCGGGGATTGCGGGGCGGGGGAAGAGGCAAGGACCCCCGCTATCCCGACATAAAATATTTCATAAAAATCAATTAAAATATAGTTTTCTGCTTTTTACATCTTTATTCTTCCCAAGACGTAGACAAGAGCCCTAAACACGTTTTTTAAGAGACTCAAGTAGACGGAGAAAGGGTGGCGGGAGAGAGGAAGGGGGGCGGTGGGAAGGGGAAGGAGAGAAGAGCACAAGATTAAGATGTCAAGCCTTTCAACGTGGTTTTTTTTTTTTTTTTTTTTTTTTTTTTTGCATTTAAACGCCTGAACGAAGACGTTAATTAGGACTAGAGTATAGGAACAGCGGAACGTCCAACAACTAAAATTTATTTGAGTGTTAAATAATTTTGACTCCCAATGGTCAAAATTATTTAACACGCTAATAAATCTGATACTTTCGACAGCGCGACAGAGCGCGCTTATTCAATATTGTGGTAGTTTCGTTTTGGTCGGAATCACTTGGATCGAAGGATAAAAACACTGTGTGGGTTTTTGTAAAAGTTACGACATATTTTACCGATTGACTACATAATACCAATTGTCTTACTTTGTGGTGTAATTTTTTCAAAGTCATTCAAATCCCTGAGAAGAGACCCAACAGAATTCAATTTTGATAACTATCGGTTTCTTGCTTCTTTCCATCTAAGGCGCAGTTTCATTCTTGGCCGAAAGAAGTTTACAATTTCAAAAATTTGCGAGTAGGATTGAAAAATTGTCAAAAGAAGGCCCCTTCATCCACCACCTATTTGGAGCCCCCCCCCCCAGAGGAGCCCGCAGTCCACTTCAAGTATAGGAGCCCAAAAACAAAATAGGGGCCCTGACTCAAGTTATGTCATTTGCCGAACGTGCTGCAGGCTGCACGAAGACTGAAGACTCTGCAAACAGCTTGCAATAAGATCACGTGATCAGAGACTAGCAGAATAACACTGGCGGATCCAGGAATCTATCCGTCTCTCTCTTCTCCCATTAGAACGCGTATGATAGAAAAGGACAGATTAGGGGCAGTCACGTGATTTTCGCCCCCTCTTCTATCTTTTGCTAACACATTCATTCTAAGGGGAAGAGAGAGAAGGACAATAACTTGGATCCGCTAGTGCAGAATAAGCGTGCGCTGATCTATGATCACATGACCAGTTATCGAACTAATTGAAAATCAGTTCACACACTCTCACACGCACACACAAACGCACACTCATTTAATATAAGTTATGAGGAGGCAAAACACACTCCTCAAAACACAAAACCTTTTATTATTATTTTCAAAAAGCCTAATATAACCTTTGGTCCCGTAAATATAGGGTCAAGCCACTTGTGAGTATAAATCCACACAAGTAGTAAGTGATCATATCACAAAATTACAACAATCAGAACGGAAACCCAATTCCATTTTGGATCGCTCTTTATTTCGGGTATTTTTGGGTCCGCCATGTTGGAAAGTGAGCATTCCGGCAATCTTTGCGGGTTGTGATTCGTTGTGCGTCACCCTCGATAACATAAAATAACGTTGCAAAGCACATCCGCCGCCATCTTGAAAAGTGAGAATTCGTTGTAACTTACCAGTTAGTACTTATAAACTTCATATCTTGTTTCCATTGGGTCTTGTGGAAGTTTTTGTTCTTATTGAAATATTCTATGATGCTCAATGAGCATATCCCTTCAAGGTAACGATCATTGCACATAACACCCGGTATAAATAAGCCCACACGTCTACAGAATTACATGTACACAACATCGAGCTAAACCCATGCATTGAAAGCACAGAAACAAACCTATTTAATTAATTATTGAAGCACATTTTTTCTCTATTTTAAATTGGATAAAAGAGGAATAGCACTCAGATGTAGAAAAGTTGGATTTATTGTATTGTTGCATTTCATACATTACGCTTATCTTTAATAGTAAGTATAAAAATTACATGCTAAAAGCAAAATTCAAGACATGAATAGTTATAAGGAGAGATAAAATACATAGTAAACATAATGGAGAAAAACAACAGATAACTTTGAAACTAGCTGAAACATTCTAAAATGGAAAGAACGAAATAGACAGCAACAAGCAAAGGAATCAACGAGCAAAACAGATGTGAAACTTACTGCCGCAGAATACTACAATCAAAATGGAAACTTCGGTTCATTTTGAAGCATTCTTTTCTAGTCCAACATCTTGAAAATTTCAAAACAATCCTTATACAAACCAATGCGAAAAACAGAGACAGAGATACGTCCGCTATCTTGAAGAGTCGCAGCAAAACGGACCGAAAAAAATGGTTCCACAGGCTCTTATGGGAGTTTTCATTCTGATTTTACATATTACTCTGCGCTACTTCAAAATCCTGCAGAATCAGCTTTGCTCGTTGGTTTTTTTGTTTGCTGCTTTCTAGATCTTTCTTCCCTTTTTAAAATGTTTCTGTTTTTCTTTTATTTTTAATAAATTGTTTTTCTCAATTTCGTTACTAGGTACTATGCCTCTTTTGTTAATTATCAATGTCTTGACTTTAACGTTCGGCTTGTACCTAATTTATACACGATTATTATGCATCTAGGAACTTTGATACTATTGAAGATGAGCGAACCGCTTGAAATACCTACATTTAGTAAAATGAATTGAACTTTTCTGCACCTTGATATTATTCCTCCTTTGTATAAACCTTCCTACCAATTCGTTCAGTGAAACATACGCAATGGCTGAAAACATTCGAAGAGATCGAAGCCAGTTTTTACGTCAATCTGCTACTACCCGCGTTTGCGTCCGACCTCCTGCTTAACTACCCCCCTTCCCCTTCACCATTCGCCTATCCTCTTTCTCTTCCCGCGGATCTTCAAGCACTTCTCCTCAGCTTTCATAGACATCCAACGTCTGACATCTAACATCTTAATCAATTTCAAAGTCAACAGTCAACAATTTCCGATCGGAGGAGACTCAGAAGAGCAGGCGGGAGCGGGGGCTGGGATGGGTCATCGTCGGCGACACGGCCGACGCACGGTGGATCTAAACAAGGATTTTCTGAAAGAAGAAACAAAATTGAGTTTCCTCCTCAGAATTATCTCACCATTGCTATTTTCTTGTAAAAACCGTGTTACCTGACTCATTTTTAAGCCGTAGAAGTGGCGGTTTTACTCGTATATTTCAGTTTTTTGTCATTTTTCGTTCGAAATCTTTGGTTTTGTTAATTAATTCATTGATGCGTCCGCGAAATTTTATGATTAGACTATATGTGCGACAGCGCAGTTCGTAGGGCAGAAGAGTTCGCCGAACGCTTCTCAACTTTACAGATTTAGCCAACGCAAAGTTGCCACGTTTCCAGCAAAAATAAATAGGATTGGTTGTAATTCGTTATACTCTTTAGGAGGCAACTAAAAAATTCCAGACATTAGTTGAGTCACGGATGCGGCGAAGTCTGTACTCGTGAATGGTACCCTTGCATGGACAGAATGACTCATTGCGAATGGAAAATGTCATACGAAAACCAATGGAGACATTTTTTTTCCGAAATTTCTTATAACGCCGGACTTACCTCGTTCTATCACTTTTGTTTGAATGAGGCTATTTAAAGTATTTTCCAACTAGAAATCAAATGTTTCAAGAGTAATCTAAGTTTACATTTTGATTGTGTCATTCTAGGTTCCAAGGTATTTAAATAAATGAGTTGTCAAAATCGTGTCACCTCGGAATAATTGTGCTTCCATTTTGATTGTGTCATTCTGAGTTGCAAGGTATTCCTGTTTATAAATGGGTTGTCAAAATCGCGTCGCCTTGGAACTATGTTTAAAGGAGCATTCATTGAGTTTTCAGGGACCAATAAATGTACGATCACACGGTCCTCGGCCCCAAGTCAGCCCCAAGTCAGCCTTAAGTCCGCCCTAGGTACTTCAACAAGCATCGGCCACCAGCCAACGGACCGCATCGGACCGTTTTAAAATGGCGCAACCACAAAACTAACCTCAAAATAGCACTTAGGGTGGGTTAGAGAGGCTCTAGACCCGCCCCAAGTAACGTAAAGTTGGGAGTGGACCCAACATTCCGATGTGCCGTTAACGAAATGTGAGGTTAGAATCGCCATTTTTAGGTACGACCTAAAGCCCGTTTATACCGTACATTTATTGGTCCCAGACGTCAATGTCGGAACTTTCCGATGCTCCCGGTGGAATAATTTTCGAGTGATTTTACACCAGAAATTACCCTCTTTACAGCTGTAACAAAAGTTCGCAACAAACCCCCTGTGGAAGATTTCTGTGGTGGTAAAATAAAATGAAAAAAGTAAAGATGGCAACGCCTGACCTATGAAACCGATACTAGTTCATCTGCCTACATTGCTTTGCTTGAGTCTCATCTTATCAAGTATCCTCGATGCAGGAGCAAGAGCACGGCTTGCCAATCTCATTGAAAACGTTATTAACCGAATCAAAATACGATGAAACTTATGCTGATGAATGAGAGTGGAAGAGGGGGTGAGGGGGCTATGACCAGCAAAGGCCTCTTCACAGTCTTCAGTTCAAAGAACAGACGGAGTAAGACATGAAACGCGACGCATCAAACATCTTCAAGAATCGAGACATCAGCTTGGGTGCATCCAATCACCCATTCACCATCCACCGTTTTGCCGTTCATCTGTCACCGACGCCCCATCTGAGAGTGTATTTCCATCGGTCATGTCAAGGCGCGAATCAACAATCAACAGAGTACCGACGCGATGCCGCGCGCTGCCAATATTGATATTAACCAAGAGATTGGGATCGGATCCTGCACTTGTGTATATGTGAGAGTGTGTGCGTGAGTGTGTAGGCGGCGCGTGAAGTGTGAGTGGGTGAAACTGAGACGATGCGATACTTGGCGCATGAATTTGACTTTGGTTGGAAGGAACGAGCGATACCTAATAAACTAGAGTTACAGTCCAATGGGGGTAATCCGCGTCAATGAAGTCGGAGATTGTTAGGTTATGGTTACATTGGGCATAATCCTAGATATTCTGTGTATTTTAGTGTGATTTGACCATGACCAAAATACATAATAATGAGGCAACGAAAAAATCTACTCTAACTTTGAAAGTTTAAGACTAGGAAGTGAAACGAGAAAACTTCAAAAACACGGGTCTTTTTCTACGAAAAAAAGGAATCAAGTACATAATTGGTTCATAATTAAACTAGAAAAAGAATGAACCGATTACCGTGAGGATTATTTTGACTCTTACCTTTACCATGGTTACACTCGGACCATCAATCAAATTTTCAGGATAGGTTTCCATCGGGAACTGACAGGAACCAAACTATGATTTAAGAGACCAATTTTTATTATTGTGACATCGATAGCGTTAAATTAGTTTTTAGGAAAGCCCCAAACAAAGTTCGATCGATAGCAATGCCTTTATGAAAATCGGTTAACAATGTAGCAAGACAGCGCACGTATGTTGGTGTTGTGGCGTTTAACTTGTTTTGCCACGTTGAATTAGATCCGTCGGAAAATATTAGAATCGCTGGCTCAAACCTTCAAAATAAACCAACACTTTTTAGCAAAATGCACTTCTGACCTACCTTACTCGACCTACCTTTTTGATTTATATCACCTTTGTAACACAACTTGCCAACTCGTAGTTTACACGGGAGTCAAATCAAAGGAACAAGTCAAGTCACGGAAGTTCAATAGAGTCTCGCTACAAGTTTCGCCCTTGAGAAAAGTACTTTAGCCATCGGATACGTCTTCAGTTCCCTAGCTTACGATTAATTTTGATCCTCCCGAGGACCCAAAGTTCAATCCAATATTGCAACAGAGCAAACGGCGCATCGGATCAGCAGCAAAAGCAGCTTGTGTTATTTGGAAACTGGAGATTGGAGCACTGTGTTTCCTGCCTGCTCTGCGAGCTGCGCCGAGGAATGAGGGGTATAAGTGTTGTGCTTGCGAGTGCACACACTTACATTTCAATCTCTATGCAAATGCTCTCTCCTCTACTTCCACTCTCCTCTTCTCTTGCACTCTCCGGCACTTCACTACTCCAAAGCACGGCATCCCATCGCATCGGCAGTCCAGTCGAACTATCAAGAGTGTAAGCCTCGTGTCTCTCATGTCGCTATTTAAACAATAGATCGATATAAAACATCTCGAATTTCCTCCCTCTATCTCCCTCCCCCGTCCCACTTCTTCCCAATGAGGATCGTATCATCGTGATTCTCCCAACTTCCTCCTCTTTCCATCCACATTCAGCTACCCCTGCCAAAGTTGTGACAATTTGCAACCCGTTTCGGGTACACTTGGTCCTCTCCGAACGTTCCCCTCCTATCACGCCCGCTCCCGAGCGATTCCACTTTGGGACTCTGCAAATAACTTACAACAGCTCGACTTCTCCCCCTCCTTTTTTACCCTCCACCGCTTAGGAATACATGGAAATTCCATTTACGGTTCGCTTTCTCTCTAGTCTCTCTGCATCTCTGGAAAGCTGAAGCGGTTAATTTTTATTGCTGTCACTTCTCTCATCTTTGTACTCTCCTCCGTGTCCCTTTGCTCCTACAATTCACCCGCACTACTAAGCTCTCCTTCCTCCTGGTCTCTACAAGTTCAGCATTATTTTTCCTTGGTCCTTAATTTTTCATATCCTAGATAGGAACCTCTCCCTCCCATTTCTGATTTTTCTTAAGCAGGAGTAATCTTCTTTCAGAGCTTAGTAATAAAGCAGGGAGAGGAAAAATAGGTGGGAGGTAAGGAGGGAGTTATAGAAATTTAAGGAGAAGGTAAAAAAGGTAAGAAGGTAAGACGAAAGAGCCTTAACGTCGGTAAGAAAAAACACAAGACAAAAATTTCAGGCGTGTTTGGGTTATCATTTTTTGTAGCGATTGAGATTATTTTTTTACATTAAAAAAAAACTGACGATTGAGGAAATACTCAACCTAAATATTCATAAGACCTAGTTTATTTATTCTTGATGTATCAAGCCTAAAATATTTTCTTTTTAATACACAAGAGTCAAAACTGTTTTCTTTTTACGTAGGGTTGCAATTGGTCAAATCATCATCATCAAACTCAGAAACTCCAAGAAAAAGGACGCCTTTTCATAGATACTTCATGAAGATTACGTAAGTTCGGTGAAAGAGTATTCTAAAACTTTGCTCTCTAATTTTTAAGTTTTAGAACTTTCCAAAGGAAGCATTTGTAGAGACCAGGAGATATTCCAGAATTCCAAACCCAAATGAGAAAACTCTTATCACAAAACAAGAAGTAAAGCTTTGGTATCGGAACTAAGTCACTGATTGAAAGAGAAACAGATAAAGTTTAAAAAATAAAAACTTTAATTTCAATAAATGAACAACTTGATAAGACGAAAGTAAAAGTCAAGATTAAGTTGGAATTTAAAAAAAGAAACACACACTTAAAAATAGGAAAGACAAAAGACAAAAAAACAAAACAAAAAACAAAAAAACAAAAAAACAAAAAAAAAACAAAAAAAACAAGTTAACTTAAGAACGTCAATCAACTTGCGACACAGATAATTAGATTAGAATGGAATGCATCAGACGATGAGGATGTTTGTTCAGTTTTCTAAAACCATTACAAATAGACAGAATAGTACAGAAAACTGGAGAGAATATAAAGTAATAAAGGAAAAGTACTAAACAAAAGAAATCAAAACCAGATTTTTAAAGAGAAAACAGGACGTTTGAAAGTTAATGTTACAATTCACAAAAATCCTCTAGAACAAATACTCGTTATAGTAACAAACATCATTTGACAAACCATTATGTTAATCATAAAAAGATTTCAGTCGTAAAAAAAGTGAGTTATTAGAGAGCAAAGGAACATTTCTCACCTAATAAAGCTTATCTCTAAAGCGTATCAAAACACATTTGGCTTTCATTTGTGCATTGTGCACACAAAACTTCGGACGTAAATTACAAAAATAAAACGAAAATGATTCGTAACGATGATAACGATAGTGAAAAGTAGATATCTTATCGTGGCTACGAAGCTCACTTGAAATAGGTAGCGAGGTTTTACGAGTAACTAGGAAGGTAAAAATATAGCTTACATAGCACTTACACGGCACTCGGAAAGGAAGTCCTTTAAATCTTTGCTTATACACCAACAATAACAACAGGTGGGTAACTATTCTTGCATTTCTAAGCACTGGAATGATTATCAAAAAAAATTCTCAGCACAGAATCCACAATTCCACAATCAGAACAGAAATCACTGTTTAAGCCAACGAAGACAGGATTTTAAATTTACCAGCACAAACTAGTAATCGGGACCGCCCACTTCTTAAGGGGGCATATTCATCTTGCGACATTATATTTATAATCATGAGCTAATCACGGCTAATCACAAAATAGCCGATTGCCTAAAATTTTTGCAAAGTAAGCATTCCCCCTGAAACTGACCCTAAACCTGGGCCAGAATGGGTAATATTTGAACAAGATCTTTGAAACCCGGTGAAACTTATCGGTAAGTCGGTGGTTCTACTGTTTTGCTGGATATTTGCTTCTTTGAAAGGAAAAAAGTTGGTATGGGTTGAGGCAAGCACAGAATCAGGGACCGTAAGACTATTATAGTTATTCACGGAATACATCCACAAATTTATAGAATGTATTTTGATTTTAAAGTGCTCACTCGTAGCGATTGCTCTTTTGTAGATACGAAACATACTAAGCGTAAAGTCTTACTGTTCTTCAAATAAAGAATTTCGATCTGATCCTTGGCTTGCATCGAGAAACTGACCCTTTAGTAGAAGGAGAAGTCGTCTTAATGGCGAGCTGATGCAGGGATAAAAACTGGAAACGGATCACTATCATTGTTACCTGAATTAAAAGATTGGCGCAGATCATTCATTTCCCAAAGTGACTGAGACATAGGAAAAACTTTGTGTTTCGATTCGGGAACAAAAGTTGGAGAAACGTCAATATCATTATTACCTACATTAGCGACTTGTTTCTGATTACTGGCTTGTGATTCACTGGTCAAGGGAAACGATACTGGTACAAGAGATGGAGACAAACCACCATCAATATTACCCTCAACTAATGAAACATCCCCATTTGAGTTTTGCCCAGGAGAAAAAGAAGAATCGAGAGTAACGACTTCATGCGTAAGTTCACATTCTTCAGCTGCGATAGCGTCAGCCTCAATTTTGGCCCGAATTCTTTCCTGCTTTTTTCTGACCTTTTCTTCTTGGTCATACTGCAGATTCATGAAAAATATGCAGAATCTGTCTAGATCTTTAAAGCTTGTAGGATGCATACAAATGGTCCCAGCTCTATCTTTGTTATATATATTTTCAAAAATAATTTTGACAATTTCCTCTTCGCTCATTCCCAATCTCAGAATTTCACCGGCGTGTTTGACATCCGAGACAAAATCAGCCAAGGATTCTTCGGCTCTTTGTTCCCTGTCAAATTTTAAATTATAGAGTTTTCTTTGTAAATTTCCTGGAATAAAATAGTTCAAAACATCGGCATGAAAATCGTCCAGCGAGTAGTTACATACTACAGCGTTGCGAACACGTGATGCCAAAGGATCTTCTGTGTAGGGTAGGATGGACTCAAAAATCATTGCCGCTGAGAGACCAGAAAAAAGCCTAAGTTCTAGAAGTTTAGCTATGAATTCTAGCAAAGAAGAGATGTGTAAACCATCGGTAACTATAAAACTTTCCAGCAATTTGTTAATAGGATTAGAAATAGGAGCATAAACACATTTTTTTCCACTTTCTTCGCACTCTGCAGTAGACACAACATGGTTCGCTGTTTCGTTTTCGCTTCTGCTTTTCAACATTTTGCTGGTAGATGGAGTAGGTAAAGCAATTTCTTTTACGTCCAATGTGGTACCATTTGAGTCACCCTGCTCTTCATTAGCTTCCACACGAGCCGGGGAGGCAAAATCAGCTCCCATTTCTGACCTGATTCTGCATTTTACTTTTTGATAGAGTAAATCAGTTTTAAAACTCAGCTGCTTCAGATTTTCATCATTACTGTCACCACTACAAACCTCGTATTGGAACCTTTCGGGCAAAAGGACAAATGGATCGGGTGTTTCCCAAAGTAAGTCGACGAATTCAGAAAACAGTTTATTCAATTTGCGTATCAGCTGACTCAGTTGTTCAGAGGATTGAGGCGAGAGCTTCCGTTTCCAAGATAATAGCAATAAAAATTTCATCATGTGCTTTAAGCGTCCTAAGACTTGCCGCGATCGGCCAAAACAATGGTCTTCAGCGTAAGCACTAACATGAAAAGAGAGCTCTTTATATTGAGCCTCAAAACCTGTAATGATTGTTTGAGGGTCAATTTTCTGCACTATACTATCTTTCACAGGAACACCATCTTTGATTGCGCCGGTCAAACGTTGTCTCAGCTCAACGACAGTCCCAGAGACATCCAAACCCCTAATTAGTAATTCCGATTCTACCTGGCTCCTCAGTAAAAGTTCTGGTATGACTTCCGACATCTCTACAAAAACAAATTATCTAAATAATGGAACAATTGTAGAGAAAAACGATTCAGGGATCCAAACAGTTAGTTTGTTGGGTTGACAGCAACCCTAAGGGAATTAATACATTATCAAAAACCTTGAGAGTTAAAAAATCACTTTGTACCAACTCCAGAGGGTGAATATGCGGTAATGCTGTCTAAATATTTCAATTCTGAAAGTTCTTAGCTACCCCTTCTCTAAATAATGCGATTGGAATGCTATAATAGAAACTGAGATTGGCAAACCATTCAATCACTAGTAAAATTACATAAAGAATTACACATATTTTCATAAAAAAAAAAAAATAAAAAAAAAGTTAAAAAAATTTAAAAAAATTTTAAAAAAATTAATCGCGAGATAATATTGTCATCAATCACCAAGATGCATGATTTAAACCTTTGGCATCGACAGCAAAACCTTTCTTTAATCACCTGTAACAATCATAGGGCAACTTCCGAAAAAAGGTCAAAAACAGCACGGATGGATAAACTACTTCAGGAACCACTGCTTTATTTCCACAGTTCTTGAATCACGATAGAAAATACTTCCCAACTGTTCAATAAAAATGTGCGTCCATTTGATATTTGATACTGGAGATACTTTTTCTTCGATTATTCAGGAAACCCCAATGGGATGACCGAACGACGCTTTTAGGCGAATGAATAGGCTTAGGATTATATGAGCTAGGCTTTAGACAAATGAATTGGCGGCAAAGAACACCGTTAGACTTTCGCAAACTCGAGGAATCGTTTAACTTAATTCCATGGAAGGACTTGAAACCCTGGAAACGATAAAGAAAAACTAAGTATAGTACAGGAGAAAAATCATACGTCAAAATCGCCATTCACTTCAAAGAAAAAGAAATGGTCATCTAAAGAGCTCCATTCGATGGCGTAGAGTTACGACCGGTAAGATTGGTAGATTTTGTTAAAGTTCGCTAATTTCGGTTAATTTCCCAGTTTTCACCAAATACTGGTGCAGAAAAACTTGCAAGGTCGTCTTTCACCCCTATCCATACAGGATGTCAATTGACAAGGGTGCCAGGCTGAATAATATCTCGAGAACGACTCCGCATTTTGAATCACGCTGTAACACATGTTCGATTACATAGAGGGGGGCCTCTTTTATGGGGGTCACCGATTTTGGGGCCCCCGTGACAGGGCCCCAAAATCGGCTTCACTTAAAATACTTAAAATACTTCACATAAACTGCATTTCCTTTTGTTATTTTGAGATGGTAAAGTTCTTTGAACTTTAAAACTGTGGTAAAACGTTAATTGTCCCGACCTTCCCAGTCTTTTGTCCCCACCCTAACAGGGGTGTTGTTAGGGTTGGGACACTTTGGTTTTTTTTATAAAAAATGGTTTCTAAAATGTTGGTTTTTAATGAATCGTTGACAACCAAGAGTAAAAGTAAATTTTAGGTCTTCACTCAAGGTGTGAGTGCTTAGCATTTCAAAAAAAATTATTTTTGAGCTTTCCAGATGCTGACAAAAAGTGTCCCGACCCTCTCAGGTCTTTCATACATGTATAACACTTTTTAGTATACAAGGAGTATTTTCCTTTCACTGATCTTCGGGGGAAAAACTATTCAAGGAAGGAATCCGGAATATTTGGATTTTCCTTGGATTTTGAAATTTTGGCGAGGTTTCACATACCGTATCATTGCAACTTTTTTTTTTTTAAAAAGGAATGTTCGGACAGGTTTTCCTTAAATCAACAAATGCAAGTATTGATACAAACTCGTCAGAATGAGAACAATGCAAGTGTTTGCTGACTACAGCTCACCAACCCGCCTAAAAAAGCCCTAACTTTGAATGCTTCAGATCAGGAGAAATTCGTAGTTGCAGTCCAAACCGCTGCGGTGCGGTGGGTCGGATGAAAAGCGACTCCGAATTTGAATTGTTTAATCGAACGATTGATAATCGGCGTATTATTTAGATGAAGAAAACCAAATTATTCGTAAGTGAAAGAATTGAAACTGGCTGACCGACCAACAGTTTGCTTCTTTAATTTGTTGAGATCATCTCCAGAAAAGGGGCTTATGAAATGACAGGTGAACTCATCTCAGTAGTTTCTAATGAAATCGTAAAGCTGATTTCCACGGAAGAGCACACCTGATGATTCATGGGCTCTCCTTACGGAGACGACCTCATTTAAGGCCAGTCCGCCAACTTATTACCCATAGACAAAAAATGTTACTTCAAATTAGACAGTTCGGGTCGTCCCCCCCCCCATTCGTAGGAAAGAAAATCCCTTGGTCAAGCGTTGCCAATTTTAAGTTATGCAGGGTGTATCTGAAATAAATTTCGTCCTTGTAACAATGTATTCCAAAGGTCAAAATAAGACTTTGTTTCCTATAAAAATGTGTCCGAAAACGCCCCCCCCCCTGTTAGCTACTGCCCCCCCCCCCAAAGTTTTAAAAAATGTATCAATTTTTTGGAATAACGACCACTGTAATAAACCAAATGTTCTGAAAATTGATGTCCTCAAGTAATTTTCCGGGTAAACAAGTAGAATCCATTAACCACCTCAAGAAATTCAGAAATTGAGTCTGATTGTACTTTTCAGGCAATCTCTTGTACCTTTAACGGTACGCATTTCATGTTACGGATTAAATATTTGAGGAATGATTACCGAAATCAGATTCAAAAAACCAATAGAAAGATTGTTGATCCTCCTTGTTCCTTTCGATACGACGCGTTTTAAGCGAGATAATCACTACACAATGAGGATAAGTCAGCGCTTTTACCATAGCGGCCGGCCCGAAGAAGCAGCGAAGAAGCGGGTTGCATACTCACTGTCACTTTTCATGGTAAAAGCGCTGACTTTTCCCCACGGTGCAGCGATTACTCGCTTAAAACGCGTCGTATCGAAAGAAACAACAAGGAAGATCAAGAATCTTTCCGACGGTTTTTCCCATCAGATTCCGGTAATTTTTCCTCAAAGTTTTAATCCGTGACATAAATGTTGTGCCGTTAAAGGTACAAGATTGCCTAAAAAGTACAGTTAGACTCACTTTCTGAATTTCTCGAGGTCATCAATGGATTCTACACGTAAAATTACCTGAGGACACCAAGTTTCTGAACATTCGGTTTTTTTCGGACACCTGATTATAGTCTTACTTTGACCTCGAGAATAGGTGGTTACAAGGACGACATATGTTTCTGATACACCCTGTATAAAAACCAAATCGATCCAATTTTTCGGCAATTTGTTCGGCAGCCATCTTGAATTTTTAAATTGCAAAATTGCAAAATGCAAAATTTGAATTCAGCGTTGAAAAATACCCCAGGATACCAAATTTTAAGTCATTTGGACGGTAAGAACAGTTAATGCCAACTTCCACCACCTGTAGTACGCCCCTCGGGGCGGCCTTTTTCGCGAAAGCGCCAACTTTGAACCCTCATAACTCCGCGCTTCGAAGCATTTCTGCAGCATGCGGTTTAAACCATTTTTTAGCAAATTGCGTCTCCTTTTACCCTAAAAACAATTTGTGATAATTCGTGCGTTGCCAAACTTCCACGATTAAAAAAACTGAAAACCCGATTTCAAAAAAATCAAAAATACTTCGATAAATCGATTAAAAATTCAAATTGGGCAAATATTATACAGATCAATCGAAAGGTCTTTGAAAGATCTATCTTTTCGCACAAAGTACATTATCATATCTTTATTCATTCAAAAGTTATGGGCGTTTGAAGTGTCTAACTTTGGACCCCCCTCCCTCCCTTTCCTTTCGTCCAACATCAAAAAATAGGCCAGATTCGGAACGCTGAATTAATCCTCTATCACTCCTGAAATTATTTCACATTTCGCTCTCAGGGGTAAAAAGGCCGATTTTGGGTAATGTCCTTTGTACTTTGAATTAGGACTTGGACGAGGAAATGTCCTGATATACTCATTGTTGCCCGCTCAAACTTTAAACACAATTAAATTCCTTGCGTTTCCACAGTTACACTCAGTGTCAGATCCACGGAGGTCAAAGCGTCGAATTTTGCCTTTTTTCAACAGAAAAAAGCCCAAAATTGCTTCCATTGACGCTTCAAATTTTAAGATTTCACAGGCGTGACCCCTCAGAAAAATTGTCTTGGTCTGCCACAGGTTACATTTGACCCGTTGTGACCTTCTGAAACGTAAAGTGAAAATGACTCAGAGACCTTCACCGAATGACCACACAGTACAATGGGGCAGTTGCAAAGGTCTGAAATGTTGTGTTTTCTGTAAAGAAAATGATAGTACTTGATATAAGCTGAGAACAATGGTGCCTTTGGTTTTTTTTTCCTAAGAGTCCCGATTTTGGAGATACACACGTGTAAAAATGTATAAAACTGTGTGCGTAATGACGTCACTACGCGGTATTCCCATTTAAAACAATGTATTTTGGGCCAAAATCTCAACTCCGGAACAATGGGACTTAATTAGAAACCAAGAGCATATTTGTTCTCAGCTTATCAGTACTTTCATTTTCTTTATAAAAATCACATTTCAGACCCTTGCAACTGCCCATTTAAAGGGTTGGCGTTCATAGGATTTTCTTTTTTAAAAACAAAACAACCTTAGGTGGCGAAGGAGCCAGGTGGTGACCGCTATTACAGGAGAACGCGAAACTTATTGATCTTCTTGGTTGTTTTTTAAGGCCGGCTCGTTCCCTGCAAGATAAAAGGCACCACTTTCCGTAGTTCCGGGAGACACCGAATATTCTATTCCCTCACGGATAACACCACCCCTCCCTTAGTAAGCAACTACTAATAAGGAATAGTATTTCTAAGAATTAAAATTTAAAGTCAATACGTACAAATTGCGAAAGAGTAAACGACAGCGGCATCTAATAGTAAAAAAGTATCAAACAGATTTCTCCAGGCGCCCATTCAACATTGCAGAATCCATGTTTTCAAGTTATTCCAAATCAGGGACACGCAAGTTCCTTAAAACAAAAAGCAAATATAGGTACACAGTTTAAAAGCAAAGATTTTATTGACCGCATTATTTGAGATTATTTGAGATACGTTTTTGAATAGACAGTCCCATTATGGTCTTATGATGGGAAAAGAAAATTTCATAATGATAAAAGTGAAATGCTGAGACTCCTCGTTCTGAGATAAAACCTCCTTGAGCTGACATGAAGTTGAGAATTCCTCGAAAGCCCCTTCCCCCGAAACCCCACTCAAACTGCCCCCCCCCCCGGTGCCCTCTTTTTTCTTTTCATTCTCTTTTAACCCTTTTCTCTCCCAATTTTCCTCCTTTTTTGGCCGAGCGGGGGGGGGGGGGCGGCACGTTACACCCCCCCCCCCGCCTGTATCCGTCAATGACTAGAAATGAGGAGGGAGCTGCCACTGAAAATCACAAGATCTATATTTACACCAAAGATTACGATTTGGAGCCACAAATTCAAGGTTCAGATCGTCAGGTACCTTAAAAAAGTGACACAAAATTGAGCTATCGAAGTTAATGCAGCCAGAGTATCGGCTCCTTCTCAAACCGTGTACACATTACACAATTTTATTTAACTGGGCTTTCTCAAGGCATTCTCGATTCAAGGCCGACTCAAGGAGATTTATTCTTAGAGTCTTTGGATTGCACTCTAAGACTCAATTGGCTTACTTGATAAATCCATGGCAGACACGCTTGGTCGGAAATGTCTCGATCGATTCATAACTTTTTCTTCGATTCTAATTTTTTGAGTTCTATTTAAAAAATGATTTTTGGTTCCATAACAGGGAAATGTCAGAACCAGGATGACAACTGGTCTAAAATATCTGATGAAAAATGCAAATTGAAGCCGATCTTACTGAAACAGCTGATATCATGACTATAGGTGACGTAATAAAATGCGATATCAGCTGTTAGATAACTATCAGCTTTAATTTGCGATTTTCGATCGGAGCTTTGTTTTCAGATGCTCTGCAATTATGGAGTCGAAAGCTCACTTTAAACAAAAAGTCAAAGAAAACCCAGCCGTGAATCGAACAATCTGCCTTTGAGTTTTGACCAATCTTAACCGTCGTGGATTAACCTCAATGGGGGATCTTCAGAACTACTTACGCTATTTCCCTCCTTAAAACAAAAGCTATATTCGTGGGCCTCGACTGATCAAACATCACAGTTGGTGCAAAAATGTGAAACCTTTACAACAAACAACAATTTCTAGGATGTAACAGTGCATTATTATTTTATTTGATTTTTATTTATGTTTTTACTTTCTTTTTCACACCAACAATTAAATTTCACATTGAAATGCATTTTGATAAGTGTTTCAGCGAGTTATAGGGGGGGGGGGGGGGGGGGGTGTTGCTGTATGCTCATAATGGGTGCAGCGTAACAGTGTGCTGCATGATATGGTAATAGTCTCGCAAACATATGTAAGTCTTGTTTTAGGACTAACTTCGATAACTAGATTTAGTAGACTTGCGGTTGTAATTCCCTACCCCCGTGAGAGAAAGTCGGTGGTTCAGTCGAATCAGATTGGAAGAGCCTCTATCAGACTCTGTGGGAAATAATCTATCATTTTGGGGTTCAATTGAATGTCCTGAAAAGCAAAGACTTTACTTTTCCTGCACTTCGGCTCATAGGTTTTAATAAAAAAGAGACAATTATTGGTACTTCGCGGAGGGGGGGGGGGGATCACCTCATTCCAACCAATTTTTTATCAAAATTGCTGTAAATAGCACTTTTTTATTGGGGGGGGGTGTTAAATTTCACGGACGTACTTAAATTCTTGGGAGAAAAATGAAGCCCCTATTTTCTTGGGAGAAAAATGAAGCTCCTATCAGAATCGGCGGCTTAAAATAGGTAATTTAGCTCATTTGACTTCCGATATTCAGAAAAAATCAAACTTCAATTTGAAATTAACTTGGAAGAAGGTGTCAAGATTGGTGCACTCCCGGGCACCACAGTGGCCCTACCTTGAAAGACACTTGCTCCGAAAAAATTCAGCACGAGGTAAATACATAAATCGATATTGTCATAACATGCATACAGAATTTTCGAGGAGAGGGGGATAAATGAAACGGTAACGTATCGTGTGATCGAGCAACGTTGCACTTTGTCCATTCAAACTCATGAAAAAGATCAAACTATTCGACCTTTTGCACGGGTTTGGAGTGTCTACCTGCGTAACAGAACAGTGTCGCCAGATCGCCTGGGAAATCCACATAATTTTCCTTACAATACAAGCGCCACGCACTGGATAGAAGCGTGAAGAAGCGTGGAATTTTCCAAATATGATAAAACGGATACAAATCAATATCATGAACAATAAACAGCGAGATAGCTTAAGCGTAGTGTAAAATCATTAATTTAAAAGCTTAAAATGAGTCGAACTATAGTTTTCGCAACCAATATCAACACTGACATGATTTTAAAGCAGCATATAAAGCAGTGGGCGTATAGCTTGCAATTTGGCAACGTTGCACTGTGTCCGTTTGAACTCTTGTAATAGGTCGAATGCAAAGGTGTTCACCGAACACCCGATAGTTCAATTTTTTTCATAGGTTTAAATGGACAAACTACAACGTTGCCAAATTGCACGCTACGCCATGCGCCAGTCACTGGCATAAAGTCAAAATCTCAATCATCTCATGCTCGGAAAAAATCCGTTTCTGATCCAATTTGCGCCGTGCAAAACGAACCAAAAAGCTCGGATGATCTGTCAAAATTGATGAGCAGTGGCGTAGACGGGAGAAAGGGGGGGAGAGGGGGGGGGGGGTAAACAAGAGGTCTAAACCCTCTCCCCCTTTGATACCGAAATATGCCCGAAAGAAGGTAATTTTTTTGTCCGTGACTTTTGGCCTTCCCCCTCTAAAAATTCTGGGCTACGCCACTGATATACAGGGTAAATAGTCTAACATATTCTTAAAAACTTCGGTACAAAAATGAAGCTAGACCTTCTGTGGAAACCCGAATGGTCAAATGGTTTCCGTCATCATGTACCCCCGCCCAACTGCCCACTGAGGCCAGATTTACACTGATCGAGGGTTACATTTTCACTAGATGAATGGAGATATAGCGCGGTAAGTTATGGAGAATTGGTTGATACAGATTACTTTTAAATACCTCGTGCGTCACTCGAGGTGTTAAAAGTCTGAATTTGTCTCCGTGGCTAACATTTGTATAACTTCACATTTAGAGAGCATGGAGGATACTTACGGAGGGGCAAGGGGCACCCATCCGTAAAAACAAAAACAAAAAACCAAAAAAAAAGGGGAAGGGGGAGGGGAAAGAGCCCCATGTAGCATGGATTGCAATTTATCGAAAAATAGTCGTTAAATTTTTGCAATTTTTTCATCTGACATAAAGTTGCAAATATATGGCGTAAAACTTGTAAGGAAATGGCAAAAAAAAAAATTGAAAATTATCGGAGCTGGCTTTTTTTTCTGCCATACTTTTTACGTATGTGTCACTGTCACCTATGCCTGTGTGTCTATGTGCCAAAAGTTGCAACTTTATTGCAACCTGTGTCATTTAATTGCTACTTTGTTAACATAAATTGCAACATTTAGATTGGAAAATGATACATGCGGTACGAAAATGATGAGACGAATGATGAGACTTGTTATACTTAATACAGGTGTCTTGCTCCCCTTTCAAGAGCTTTAAGCTATACGATTTTTTTAAGTTTGGAGAAAAATTTATTTTTGAAAGAGGGTGGCTGAAAATATCGACAAATTAAACTAAAATTTGGCACTTGACGTATTTATTGGAGCAAAAGTCATGAATAACTATCGATAAAAACATGGAATAAGTCTGAGAACTTTTCTGATAATTTTGTTCATTTGACAACGAAAATATCATACTGCCAACTTTATGCACCTTTGTTGAAGGAATCGAGTTGGAAAACCCAGCTGACTGGTCCGCATGCACTGGTGGCGTGTGCAATCCCGCAACGATGTACATTGTCTTTTAAACTCATGTAAGATATCGATTCGAGACAGTGCACCCCCCATATTTCGAGCTTTTTCATGACTTCAAATGGACTAGATGCATTGATGCCAGATTGCCAGATGCTGGTCTGCAATTTGTTTGCCTGGATTTCCACCATTTCGGTATTACAAAGTAAATTTCGCGCTCTCTTTCTTGAAGCATTAAGGTGCGCTTCATAACGGCAAGTAATTGACCCCCAAACTTAATCAAAGTGAAAAAATGTCACTTCAAAACAGAAAAGAATGTGCGTAGGTTTGTATATAAATGAATAAATAAACACAGAACTAAGTGAAATAAAAAAAAAATCAAGCAATTAATTTAAGATTGCTCTTAAACAATGCACCCAGATTTTGATCCTAAAAGATGTCTGTTTTAGCAAGTAGGTACTATCAACGATTTTAAGATTGTCGCGAGATTTTTTCGAGCTAAGTTGCGCCTTCAATGTGTCGGTTCGGCCACTCTTCGTACTCCTCACTCGACGCAGGCGAGGGGCTAGTGCGGGCGGAACGGGCGGAGTGGAGTGGGAGAGCCGTCGCATATCAGTCCCACACTCACACTCACACGCACAACTGTCGCGTTTGGGTTTCACTCATTTTTGGCAAGGCACGGCACTTGTTATCTTCGCGTCGGCTTTCCTGCTTCTGAGTCTTCGTATTTCCTACGAGGTATTTAAGATTTGCGTCGGCCTTGACCGATTGAATAGACCCCTTTCATTTTTGCATCATTTTTAATTCCATCTCACCTGCTCGCACTGATTGTGAGTTTCGAACTGACGTGGCGCTTACGGCCAATTTACCCCCCGCTTGCCGTTTCAAAGGAACAATTCCCAACTGACCAACGCCCGCACTCCAATTTCCACTCATCAAAACAGTTGAATTGGTTTGTTATGCTGATGATTTATTTTTTTCAGCATCGGATGATGGGTGAGGAGAGGAGAAGGGCTAATCATTCGATGGACACACTTGTATGACTTGAGTCGAGTTCCATCCAGTAGCAGTCCGTCGAAGAGGCAGGGGGAAAAGCTTTAAGGGCTCAGCCCCCCCCCCCCGCGCCCCGAAACTCAATCGTAGAAGGGCTAAAAAGGGAAATAAAAGGTAAAAAAAAAGAAAAAGAGAAAGCAAAAATTCGCAAAATGTCTTTCCAGATAAAGAAGGTAGAGAGTCTCAGCTTTTTTTTAGATACGATGGAAAGTCGAGTATTTTTGAGTACATCATGCGAAAATTTCATTTGAATCTATTGATGCTTACTATTTTTTTTTTGCATTTCCGAGATGCGCAGAAATAATAGATCAATTATGCCGTTCTTGCTTATGATCTCAACCTTTTAAATCGCAAAATTTCGCAGAATGTCTTCCCAGATAAAGAAAGAATAGAGTCTCGGTTTTCTTTTAATACAATGGAAAGTCGAATATTTTTGAGTATATCATGCGAAAATTTTATAATAAAATTTATTGGAATCTATCTATGTTTATTGTTTTTCCCCGTGTGTTTCTGAGATGCGCAGAAAGAACAGATCAATTATGCCGTTCTTGTTTATGATCACAACTTTGTAAAGCGCAAAAATTCGCAGAATGTCTTTCCAGATAATGAAAGTAGAGAGTCTTAGCTTTCTTTTAGGAAAGTCGAGCTTTTTTGAGTATTTCATGCGAAAATTCATTTGAACCTATTGATGTGTTCTGTTTTTCCCCCGTGCATTTCTGAGATTTGCAGATCAATCAATTATGACGTTCTTTTTTATGATCTCAACCTTTTAAATCGCAAAAATTCGCAGAATGTCTTACCAGATAAAAAAGTAGAGAGTCTCAGCTTTCTTTTGATACAGTGGAAAGTCGAGTATTTTTGATTATATCATGCGAAAATTTCATTTTAATCTAAGTATAGATGTTTATACTTTTTTTTTCATAGTGCGTTTTTGAGAAGCGCAGAACAAACACGTCGCAACCGTGCCTTCTATTTTATCATCACAACTTATAAAATCGCAAAAATTCGCAGAATGTCTTTCCAGATAATGAAAGTAGAGAGTCTCAGCTTTCTTTTGATATAAAGGAAAGTCGCGTATTTTGAGCATTTCATGCGAAAATTCATTTGAACCTATTGATGTGTTCTGTTTTTCCCCCGCGTGCATTTCTGAGATTTGCAGATCAATCAATTATGCCGTTCTTTTTTATGATCTCAAACTTTTAGATCCCCAAAAATTCGCAGAATGTCTTTCCAGATAATGAAAGTAGAGAGTCTCAGCTTTCTTTTGATACAAAGGAAAGTCGAGTATTTTTGAGTATTTCATGCGAAAATTCATTTGAACCTATTGATGTTTCTGTTTTTCCCCCGCGTGCATTTCTGAGATTTGCAGATCAATAAATTATGCCGTTTTTTTTTATGATCTCAACCTTTTAAATCGCAAAAATTCGCAGAATGTTCCCAGATAAAAAAGTAGAGAGTCTCGGTTTTTTTTTGATACAATGGAAAGTCAGTATGCGAAAATTTCATTTGAATCTATAGATGTTTATACGCCCCCCCCCGGTGTTTCTGAGATTCGCCGGCTGATGTATGATTCGTGTCCACTATATTTGATGAATTTGAGGTCCCAAATACCCTTTAAAAGGTGCTTTTGGTCATATATGATGCTTTTTTCTTGCTCCTTGTACTTCAAATTTGTCAATCTCACAATCAGACCTTCTTTCAATGATCTCCCAAATTACTTTTTGGAGGTTTTCGGGCGCTAGATTGCCGAAATTACTCACTATGTGCAACGGACGAAATTACAATTTTTGCTAAAAAAATTTTTCTCTTTGTTTACTGCGACATATATCTAGTTTATCCAAGGTACGCACTGTCCGTCGAGAATGCTTAACAGATGCCAACCTTGCTACCGGTAGCCGAAGAAGGAGCGACATACAGCGGGTGGGAAAACGCACGCACACCCCCACCCACTTTTTTACTGTTTGATATTTTGAGACGCGGTTTTCGGCATTCTTTCTCACGTCGAACGGCTACTGGGCTACTCTTCTGGGGCTATTTTGCATGCCACCCTCTAACATGAAGCTTTTTCTGTTTTTTACTTTCTCGCTCCCCCCCTAAGGAGAGAAAGTATTGTCATCATGAAAAATTTCGAAGTTGGGGTTTTTCCATATCTTGGCATTTCAGGTCCCCCTGAACTCAAAAATCATATTCCCAAAAAATGTCTGTCCGTCAGTCCGTCTGTCCGTCCGACATCATAACTTCTGATCTATGGGTCCATTAGCATCCAAATTTGGCAAGAGGGGTTCTTTCAGATAGTGCTAGAGACGTTTTTTTTGTTTTTTCTTAAAATTGAATTTGAGGGTTGTTAGGGGGGGTTTTACCCCTAAAATAGGGTAAAAATTGAAATTCCTAAAAAATGGCACTAAGGATTTCCTTGAAACTTGGTGAAAATATGCTCCTAAGACAGCCAAATCGAATGGCATTATTCGTTTTTTCGAGAAAACCCTAAAAAGGGTAGTTATGGGAGAGGGGGGTGGGGGAAATGGGGAAAAATACCCGTTTCCGAGACCACCACCGTGAGGATTTTCTTGAAACTTGGAGAAAATATGCTCCTAAGACAGCCAAATCGAATGGCATTATTCGTTTTTTCGAGAAAACCCTAAAAAGGGTAGTTATGGGAGAGGGGGGTGGGGGAAATGGGGAAAAATACCCGTTTCCGAGACCACCACCGTGAGGATTTTCTTGAAACTTGGAGAAAATATGCTCCTAAGATAGACACATCGAATGGCAGCATTGATTCGACCAAGAAAAACCAATTAAGGGTAGTTATGGGAGAGGGGGGTGGGGGAAATGGGGAAAAATACCCGTTTCCGAGACCACCACCGTGAGGATTTTCTTGAAACTTGGAGAAAATATGCTCCTAAGATAGACACATCGAATTGCAGCATTGATTCGACCAAGAAAAACCAATTAAGGGTAGTTATGGGAGAGGGGGGTGGGGGAAATGGGGAAAAATACCCGTTTCCGAGACCACCACCGTGAGGATTTTCTTGAAACTTGGAGAAAATATGCTCTTAAGATAGACACATCGAATTGCAGCATTGATTCGACCAAGAAAAACCAATTAAGGGTAGTTATGGGAGAGGGGGGTGGGGGAAATGGGGAAAAATACCCGTTTCCGAGACCACCACCGTGTGGTTATTCATGAAACTTGGTGAAAATATGCTCCTAAGACAGACACATGGGATGGCAGTATTGATTTGTCCCCAATTAAGGGTAGTTATGGAAGAGGGGGTGGGGGTGATTGGGCAAAATACCCGTTTCTGAGAGCACTACTATTCTAGTTTCCGAGGCACAACTGCAATGGGTTAAATCTAGACAGCCAGAGTTATAGCGTGTAAATTGGCTACAACGCATTTTGTCCTTCTGTGTTACCAAATATTATTACCAAATTTCAAGAGTACCCTGAGAGCCATTTTTAAGGAATTTCAATTTTTACCCTATTGTGGGGGTGAAATCCCCCTCACAAAAGGTTTAATTTAAAAGCGTTCACGGAATGACTAGAACTTGACGGAATTCTTCCCATTAAGAGGCAATCTAAGTTATGATAAAGAAAAGAAAATGAATAAAGAGGGAATACCACACTTATTGAGAACCTGTCTACAAGTTTCAATCTTGATCCAGAATGCACAGCCAGTTCCTAACAAAAGTTTGTTCGCATCAAAAGAAGACTAGCAAAATCCAGCAGGTCACAGGAAAAACACAAGCAAAAACCAGCAGCCACAGGAAAAAGGTGGACCGTTAAAGACATCTTCGCAAAGAACCATGGAAGATTTGCAAAGATGATATAACAAGCTGAAATAAAAGACCAGAGGATATTTGTCTTTAGAAATTCGAAACAAGCCCTTAGGATAAGGAAACTGATTTGGTTGTAGATAGTTTGTCTAAAAGAGGCCTCTTATCACCTATAGGTAGGGCTAGTTTCAGAAGTGGTGCTCAACCAGTAATCTTTGGAATTTTTCAATGCTAGTTCTCAAATGCCAAAATTAGTTTTGATTTGAAGGAATGAAAATTTTAATTTTCCAAAGATTATCAGTTGGGCTTCATCCAACCTCTGAAAGGAGCACTACGCTTAAAGGTGATGTTGATTCTGTAGAGAATATTGAAGTATAGATGGTGCAGAAAAGTGATGATGATCACATAAATCTATAGGAAGCAATGTCGTAGCGTGCCATTTGGCAACGTTGTATCTGTGTCTATTTGAACCCTTGTAAAAGGTCGAATTCGAGGGTGTTCACCGAACACCCAGTGGTTCGATATTTTTAATGGGTTTTAATGGAGAATCTTCAACGTTGCCGAATCGCACGCCACGCCACTGATAGGAAGTAAATGATAACTGGGTTTGATAAAACAAATTAGTCGGGTAGAAGATCCAGGATTATATATTCAAACTGATCGATAAAACTATAAACAAGTGACACGATTGGTTGAGACCGATTTGGGGCTGTTGTCATTTGAAAACCATTTTCCAGTTGCTCAATAAGTAAAGGTTGCTTCGAAGACACCTTCACAGAATGAGCATCTGAATGATAGTTTTGGAAGGACTCCCCCCCCCCCCAATCGGTCTCTCACCACCTAGCATAACTTGTATTTAGGCTTATCAATTAGTTTAACCATGAAGTCCCCGGCTCGCTGAACTATTTTACCAGCCTTAGTTACTGAGAAGATATGCCACGGAAGAGGATAGGTTTGAGCAAATAGATAAAAATTAGAAGTCTCGAAAGCCACAGTGAAGACAAGGGTGAGGTCAATGAATGCCATCTCAAAAGTAAGCTCCTTTCGGGAAATCAAAATAAAATGCACTGCTTTGTAGTGGCAGCTCGTGAAATTTGGCAACAATACTTTTCCTTCAAAGGAATTTATGTACAGAAAATTGATAATTACTGAAGCACTACTGCACACTCCAAATTGATTGTTATCCTCCATAATATCAAATGCAGGAAAAACATTGTTGCCGAATATCAAGAGCCGCCACTGCTGCTGTGACGGATCACCCAGAGATTGTTGAAATTTACTGAAACCGAAGTATCAACTGTTTTAGTTACTATATCACTCAACAAAATTTACGTGGTGTTTTCATGAAAGTATGTAGGTACGTATGTTTTTCGTTTCATGCGGGCCATTTCCTCTATCTTTCTCAACCCCACTTGACCCTTCATGAGAGCAGTTTCTGTCCATACCCTTAAATTTCACTCTAGGACTGCTGATACCCAGTAAATTTCTCCCTAATCGTTAAACTGAAGAGCCATTGAGCCGCTAGCATAATATGTTTGAAAAGCAGGCTAAAGTGTTTATGATTCTTGGATTTTAACTTTACCATCGCTTGAAGACCAAAGAAAACAATTCTGGCTAGCCCACTTTAGAACCCGCTAAGTCCTTGCAAACGTTTGTACTTTCATGAAAACATCACATAAACTAGATGTAAACATGACTATTTCATTAAAATTCTCTGATTCTCTGCTTATACTTTCATGAGATAAAATCGCACGCATCAGTTATGAGGAATTTTTTCCCTAAACGAACCATGATTCAAATGATAGTTGTAAAATGAAAATAAGTAAAATAATACGTGATGGCAAATCCATGTGTAAGCTTTGAAAGCCTCTTTCGGAGAAAAGTTGGGAGTACTTGCACTGCTTTTGCCAGCAACCATTCTAAGGAACAAACTATTGAAGGCTTTCGAACGCCAGAACCAACCAGAATTGTCACTGTCACGAGACTAAATTGTTAAGTCACATCATGACTGAAGTATCACGAAAGTGAACCACGACAGACTGAAATGAAAGGTAATATGTCATTAGATGCTGCAAACAGGTTCATTTAAACGAAGAGTTATTTCTGGAAATTATCTCAATTAACTTGCACCACACATCAACAAGAAGGAGACTAGCAATGATGTTCCATTGAAGAAGCTCAACCAAACAATAAATTGACACACAGACAATGATGATGTGAAATATGTTTGGTCAAAAAATGTAAAAATAGGAAATTCAACCTTACAAATTAATGGCTTTCTACAGAAAAGAACCAACTTTGTCATGCTCGTAGAAGGCAACCAATTGCTGCACATTTTCTGTGTAGTTAGATCCCCCCTTCTGCTTGCAAGGAAAAGTTGGATTCTTCCTGCAGAGCTGTTCAGTATGATTAACCGGTGAAAGTGCCTCTGCCTTTGGAATACTTAATCTGTTGCTCTAATCAGCAAGTCAATTACTTGTCATGTCTTGTCACAATTTAAAATAGAATTCAAGAACAAAAATAATGTACGATTTGCCCCTAAATAATAGCAGCACTTCACTGTTCAAAATCAATTCAAAATGTAACTTGACCATGGATCCATACTCACGAAATACAAACTGGGCTGAGCAATAAAGAAGGATAGATTAAAATATCTGACTACTCTGAAGAAAACAATCTGACCAGAAGCGATGACGTTTAATGAGATCTGAGTATATTTTAAACGTGAATCTGAAAATCTAAGACACTTTAATAATAATAATCAAACCATCTGTCATTAGATGACAAACATTTAGATGCTGCAGAGAATCTAACCTCATTTCCAACAACATGAACAACAACAATGTTTACGGCCTCCAGCGTACTGCACGTTGCATCACGGCCATTCTGCAGGCGTTTTTTACGGAACCCGGCCCGGTTCTTCAACACGGCGGAGATAGGAAGTGCCATATCTCTTAGGCTTTAAGTAATCTCTGGATCGAAGACGACCTAAACATAAAAAAGTCTAGCCCTTTCTGAGGAGTCAATTAAAACGCTGTAGATTCCGTAGAGAGTAGTTGGGAGGAAAAAAAAAAAAAAAAAAAAAAAGTTTTTCGCCGGATGATCGATTATATCGAACAACCTGACGACTATCGATTATGACGAATCCGATTGCAGCATTTGAATGTTTGGCATATAATCGATCAATTTCGATAGCTGTCGATCTAGACTGTTGCTTACAATAAAATCGTCGATTCTCGTCAGGCGATATCTATCGATACCTAGAGCCAGACCACAATAATAAGAAACTGTAAGTAATCAATTAATATATACTGCAAATTATTGGCACCATGGAGCGAGAAAGTCGCGTGCGGACCCCGCAACAGAATGTGCCCATATAGGTCAAAACGGCGCGAAGCGCCTATAACGCCTGCGCGTAGCGCAGGTGCGGGGGTTTGGGGGCGGAGCCCCCAAAAATCGATTTTTTTTTTACTCTATGAGTTGAATGTGGTTCGTCTAGCAATCCGATTTGAAAAACCAGGCTGTATCGAAATTCTCAAGGTTCCGTCTTTGTTTGCCTTTTTAAACTAAGGTCTTTATCTATTGTCAGTGCCATTTTTAGAGGAGAAAACTCTTTAAGTCCGTTTCCCGCCAACAAAAAAAAAACAAAAAAAAAGAAGAAGAAACGAAACGAAACGATACTTGTGCTACTTTTAAATAAATCGACATATGCGAAAGAACTCAAGCGGACTTTTTAAGCGGACTGGAAGCGTATCCCCGGTAAAAATGTTCTAATGTTCGAACAGTACGCTCAGTGGCGTCGCGTGCAATTCGGCAACAATGTATTCTATCCATTTAAACTCATGTAAAATATCGAATTCAGGGTGTTTACAGTGCACAAGGAAAATTCGATATATTTAATGAGTTTAAATGGAGCAGTTGCATTGTTGCCAGTTGGCAGGCGACGCCACTGTTTCCACTTATCTTCATCCCTTCTTTATATAAATGTTGGGGGGGGAGGCTTAAGGTGTGATAAAAGAAACATGCGAACCATGATGAAAAACACGGGGGAAAAAAAGACATAAAAAATTGGTGACGACATTTCGGCTCAAATCGCAGCCATTTTCAAAGCAAAATGTAAAAAAAAAAAAAAAAAAAAAAAAAAAAAAAAAAAAAAAAAAAAAAAAAATTATTTCAAAATATTTGTTTGCGTGTTTTACAGCATTCTTCGGTTCACCTGTTTCTTTGCGTCAAGTCGTCGCTGCATTATTTCACCTCGTTAATATGGTAAAACTACCTTATATTTCCCTTTTTAGCCCTTCTACGATTGAGTTTCGGGCGCGGGGGGGGGGGGGGGGGGGGGGGGCCGAGCCCTTAAAGCTTTTCCCCCTGCCTCTTCGACGGACTGCTACTGGATGGAACTCGACTCAAGTCATACAAGTGTGTCCATCGAATGATTAGCCCCTCTCCTCTCCTCACCCATCATCCGATGCTGAAAAAAATAAATCATCAGCATAACAAACCAATTCAACTGTTTTGATGAGTGGAAATTGGAGTGCGGGCGTTGGTCAGTTGGGAATTGTTCCTTTGAAACGGCAAGCAGGGGTAAATTGGCCGTAAGCGCCACGTCAGGTTCGAAACTCACAATCAGTGCGAGCAGGTGAGATGGAATTAAAAATGATGCAAAAATGTAAGGGTCTATTCAATCGGTCAAGGCCGACGCAAATCTTCAATACCTCGTAGGAAATACGAAGATCAGAAGCAGGAAAGCCGACGCGAAGATAAAAGTGCCGTGCCTTCCCGAAATGAGTGAAAGCCAACGCGAAGTTGTGCGTGTGAGTGTGAGTGTGGGACTGATATGCGACGGCTCTCCCACTCACTCCGCCCGTTCCGCCCGCACTAGCCCTCGCCTGCGTCGAGTAGGAGTACGAAGAGTGGCCGAACCGACACATTGAAGGCGCAACTTAGCTCGAAAAAATCTCGCGACAATCTTAAAATCGTTGATAGTACATACAAAGAAAAGATGTAGAATCAATCATTACACAGGTTGTGTGAGGTGAGAAGGATCAAAACAGGATTAATCTAATCATGTTTGTAATCTATCTCTCTCTCTCTCTCTCTCTCTCTCTCTCTCTCTCTCTCTCTCTCTCTCTCTCTCTCTCTTCTCTCCCCTCTCCTCTCTCTCTCTCTCTCTCTCTCCTCTCTCTCTCTCCTCTTCTCTCTCCTCTTCTCTCTCTCTCTCTCTCTCTCTCTCTCTCTCTCTCTCTCCTTCTCTTCTCCTTCTCCTCTCTCTCTCTCTCTCTCTCTCTCTCTCTCTCTCTCTCTCTCTCTCTCTCTTCTCTCTCTCTCTCGACCTCCATGGCATTAATCCTATTTTATTGTTTTAATTTTTAAATTAATGCTATAATAAAAATTTTTAATCAATCAATCAATCTCTCTCTCTCTCTCCCTCCCTCTCTCTCTTGACCTCCATGGCATTAATCCTATTTTATTGTTTTAATTTTTAGGATTAATGCTATAATAAAAATTTTCAATCAATCAATCAATCAATCAATCAATCAATGAATCAATCTCTCTCTCTCTCTCTCTCTCTCCCTCACTCTCACTCTCACTCTCACTCTCACTCTCACTCCATCTCCTCTCACTCTCACTCTCACTTCACTTCACTCTCACTCACTCTCACTTCACTCTCACTCTCACTCTCACTCTCACTCTCACCTCCCTCACTTCACTTCACTCTCACTCTCATCTCACTCTCACTTCACTCTCACTCTCACTCTCACTCTACTCTCACTCTCACTCCACTCTCACTCTCACTCTCACCCCACTCTCACTCTCACTCTCACTCTCACTTCACTCTCACTCTCACTCTCACTCTCACTCTCACTCTCACTTCACTCTCACTCTCACTCTCACTTCACTCCACTCTCACTCTCACTCTCACTCTCACTCTCACTCTCACTCTCACTCTCACTCTCACTCTCACTCTCACTCTCACTCTCACTCTCACTCTCACCTCTCACTCTCACTCTCACTCTCACTCTCACTCTCACTCTCACTCTCACTCTCACTCTCACTCTCACTCTCACTCTCACTCTCCCCTCTCACTCTCACTCTCACTCTACTCTCACTCTCTCTCTCTCTCTCTCTCTCTCTCTCTCTCTCTCTCTCTCTCTCTCTCTCTCTATCTCTCTCTCTCTCTCTCTCTCTTCTCTCTCTCTCTCTCTCTCTCTCTCTCTCTCTCTCTCTCTCTCTCTCTCTCTCTCTCTCTCTCTCTCTCTCTCTCTTCTCTCTCTCTCTCTCTCTCTCTCTCTCTCTCTCTCTCTCTCTCTCTCTCCCTCCCTTCTTTTCAAGTAAGTAAATGGATGATTTTTCTCTTGATATTGCTTGTGCTAGTTTCTGACACTAAGATCATCTAAACTATAATTCAAGGGCAGAAACAATTCTCTGCATACAAAAAACTTTTTCCCCCACTTCAAACAAGAAAATGTCAGGAGCAAATATGAAAAATCAGAACGGATTCATCTAGTTTTGTTTTTTTGTTTTTTATGATTTTATCCTTAAAATAGTAAAAAATGCATACCAAAGAGTCCAAGGTTTTAAGAAAAGGCAGGGGAGGGCCCTAGTCCGCAGACCCATTGTTAAATGAAAGGCGGAGGGGAGGGCCAAATTCCGCATTTGAGATACGAAAAAAATGCTCTCTATCAAATCAAGGTCCCTCTCTTGATGAGAAAAAGTCCCAAAACCCCAAAAAAATCATCTTTGCAGGGACCTAAGTACGAAGAAATGCAAAAAGCACACATCATAATCTCTGTTAGTTCCCTCTTTCTCAAATATCAAACTGATCATGTTCACAGACTTTTAGAACACCCAGAATCTTCAGTTCATAGTGCATGTAATCCATGGGTGGAAATAGGGGGAAGGGGGGAGGGGCTTAGCACCCCATAGAGGTCCACCTAGCCCCCCCCTCTCCAGAAAAGTTTGGAAACAAAAATCATTCAGCCATTTGGCCATGTGATTTTGTATATTCAAAAAATTTGACTCTCATGGAGAATATAAGGAACAAAGACAGAAAGTTTGTCATATTCAGAATTTGTTTTCGCCCAAAATTGACGTGGATTGTGAGTGAAAAAGGGGGTCATCAAAGAGCTTGATGACCAGAGTTATCAGGGGTCAAATTCATGAGAAGCAAAAACACAAAACAAAATCATTCGTTTTTTGCCCACTACTGAGCCACCCCCTTCAGAAAAAAATTCCTAGTTCCGCCTATGATGCACTCATAGGATTTGGCTACATGAAATGGACGATTTCAAATGACTTATTCTGCAGTTAGAGAAACAGCAGTGTTTGAGACGTTGCTATGCAAAGATGAGTGTCACACTGAAAGATGTTTTAAGAGAAAGTTTTAAGAATTGCACAGAGGTAAAGCCATATGAGGAAGGAGAGGCTTTTATAAACATTATAGATTATAAGTCGATGATTCAGAAACAAAATCCTTACCACTAATAATTAGATCCAGAGAAGATAGCTGGAAAGAAAAAGGGGGTCATCAAAGAGCTTGATGACCAGAGTTATCAGGGGTCAAATACATGAGAAGCAAAAACACAAAACAAAATCATTCGTTTTTTGCCCACTACTAAGCCACCCCCTCAGAAAAAAATTCCTAGTTCCCCCTATGATGCACTCATAGGATTTGGCTACATGAAATGGACGATTTCAAATGACTTATTCTGCAGTTAGAGAAACAGCAGTGTTTGAGACGTTGCTATGCAAAGATGAGTGTCACACTGAAAGATGTTTTAAGAATTGCACAGAGGTAAAACCATATGAGGGAGGGGAGGCTTTAATAAACATTATAGATTATAAGTCGATGCTTCAGAAACACAATCCTTACCAGTAATAATTAAATCCAGAAAAATAACGACAACTGCCAATCATAGGAATGGCAACGTTTAAAAACTTCACACAATCACAAGCATGCAAGAGACTGGCACTCAAGATGAAGGAAATTGAAGGTACATCTATAAGAAAATTGACCGAGTAAAACACTGCAATTTTGATAGAACACTTTGACAAACACTCGAGGAAAACGCATTCAACAAGACTAGAAAAATTACGGGATAAAAACAGCTAATTTAGGGGAAGAAAGATAGGGGAAGACCGTCAGCCTGAACCGAATTTCGTGCGGCAATCACTTTTAGGTTAGAAAGGAATCACAACAAAACACTTCGACACCTTCCCCGCGCTCCCCGCACCAACCCATGCGATTACGATGACTGACCGCTGGGAGCTGACGACGACTCTTGTTGAAACATGTGACGAGTGACGTAGCGACGTTGCCACATAGAGCATTTTACGCGCCGAAATTAAAGGAGACAAAATACCAGCGCGCGCGGCTGCCGTTTTGCTTGTAATTATTACACATTTTTCAATTCACCGTTGCACAGTTCAGTGTGGCTGCACTGCACGAAAATACTCTGCTCTATAACCTTTTCTTAATTGGTGCAATCGCCGTTGAATTTTTAAAACATCGACAAGTTTTTTAAGTCATCGGTGACTCCACCCGGCCCACCGGTTGAGAAAAAATTAAATTTGCGAGTATTTTCGTGCTTACAGTCGCACATTGAACTGAACTGTGTATAATCTTTTCTCAACCGGTGGAATCATCGGTGAATTGAAAAATGTCATAAGCAAAACGGCAGCTCTGGCTGCCAGTGTCATGCGAAGCCTCAGCGCATAGAGTAGAGATATGATAGAGCTCGTTTCACGAAAGAAGGCAGATGACAGATCATGCGGCTTGCTGCGCAAAGACGTGTTCGCGTTCCTGCACATGCGCAAAAACGCAAAATCGTTTCTGCGCAGTAAACAAACCAATCTGTTATCGGCCAACTTTCGTGAAACGACCTCTACCACAATCCGACAGAATTTGTATGATCGTCGAGGGAAGAAAATATCTCTGTGTCAGCAGAAATTTCCCTCTCATTTACACCTTCCTGCATGGAGCATGGACGAAGAAAAAAAGTATGGGACATGATCCGCGAAATTTTCATTCTGCAATGCCAGTGGAAATTGGAATAAAATTGAGGCCGGAAACTAAGATTTCTCTCCAGAATTTACAGAAATAAATTAGTTTCAACACAAATCAACCACGTCCGCCATGTTGGGACATAGGACCACAGCGTTGCCTATTGGCAGAGACAAATTTGTCTCTGTCTATTAGTGCCGTTAAATTCCAAACTTGCTTCCATTGGCTCTTATGGGAATTTCCGTTCTGATTGTATTATTCTGTGGTAGCAGTGGCTGATTGTTCAATTTAGCAACGGAGGCTTGTTCAATACGGATTTTCCCATTTGACTCAATGTCAAAGAGCCTCGCCAAATTTGGACCTTTTTTGGTGAGGCTCTTTTTGGATCTTCCAGCTTTGGCAGCGCTGGTTTTGTGCGTATAATTATTAGGATTTTCTCATTTAACTTAATGTAATTCATGGTTGTATTTTCATCTGAACTTACTTATTATCGATCCTCTGGAGCCTCTGCATTGAGCCCCAATAAATCGATACTTTTCCATAGGTTTAAAAGGTAGAATGCATGGTTGTATAGCACGAGCATTCTGCAAAAATAAATGCATGTTTATTCCACAATCGATCAATAACGGCAGAGGGATTCTTGACAAAGAAAAGACAAAGAAAAACATTTTATGGTTTTCATCAAACGGTTCATTCCCCCAAAAACAGAATGGGAAACCAGGCACCGATCCAGGGACGGAGGGAGCTGAGGGGGCTATATCCCCCTTGAGCTAAATTTTTACACTGTCGAAGAAGGGATTTTCGAGGAAATATTGGGTGTTTTGTTGAAAAAGTATTTTTCGGCGCCCCCCTCCACGGGCCACAGGGATCTCAGCCCTCCCTTGAAAGATTTCTAGACGTAGATAGGTACACCACTGGGATGCCCGATGCACATTTAGGATCAAAACTCGTCAACAAAGACGATTTTGGACCAGGAAAGAAAGGGTTCGGAGAATGGGTAAGCATTATTCTCGTGCAATGCTAATCAATCAATAACATATGAATTTCTTAAATTTATAAAATCGTTCTATGGCTCCTTATCTCTGAGAATGATTGAGCCCCATTATACAAAAGAACGTTTAACCGCATGTTGTCATTGGATGATGTAAATGTTTAATAACCCTTCACTGCATAGTGTGACTGGTGTTACATGATGTAAGAAGCCCTGTATCAGACATTGCAATGCATAATGGAGCTGTTGCAAACTTTTGCTACAGGCTTAAAAATAGTTGATTATGCAGTATTACCCTGTACAAATAACGATTAGCGCACTAAAAAATCACGAAATCCACTCCTAAATTCACAAAATGCTTTTAAACGCGAGACCGTAATGGCGGCCCTGGCCGCGGTTTTCTTATGGTAATTGTATGCTTCTTCTTCTTCTTGCGTGGTGTTGCGAGAACACCCTGTGTAGATGGCGCTGATTGAAGACAGGGAACCCCAATGAAAACCGCGGCCCCGTCCGCCATTACGGTCTCGCGTTTAAAAGCAGTTTGTGAGTTTAGGAGTGGATTTCGTGATTTTTTAGTGCGCTAATCGTTATTTTTACAGGGTATTACCCCTTAATCAACTATTAATAAGCCTGTAGCAAAAGTTTGCAACAGCTCCATTCGACTTATTTCCAATTGTATCACCAGTGTCACCTTATAAGAAAACATAAAACGGGCTCAAACATTTTCCGAAATACTACCAGCCCTCATTATAATGCATTTAATATTGGAAATCATGCCGTGGGGAAAATTTGCCCCCATATTCAAAATCACCCCAATTTCATTATTTTTACTAAGCTTTCGGCATTTGCGCTTTGAAAAATCCAAGGTATTTTTTTTTTTTTTTTTTTTTTTTTAAATTTGAAAAAAAAAAAAAAAAAAAAAAAAAAAACAGTTGTTTTCTTCTTTTCCCCATTTTTTATGGTATCATAGCATGTGCAAGAAACGGGTGTAAAGCAGAAACATGATAATTTTGACGGAAAAACCGCCCAATTATTTTTTTCACAATTTTACCTACGTATTTGACCACTAGTGAATTGAAAAATCTAAATGGTTGAAAAAAAAGGTCATGCAGTGAAGGGATAAAAAGCAAAAACTTTCAAACAGCTTACAACTTTTACTTCGACAATTTTCCATGACTTCATCCAAAGGCATAATAAAATTAATATAGATTTCTGTTATGTCTTGCCCATAGGTATTACGTTGATTTTTTAAGTAATTTTACACTCAAATAACTGACCTTCTTTAAAGCTGAAGCAAAGGTTTACAACAAATTCATTGTTCACTATAGCTAGTCCCAGATATGGGCGGATCCAGCAATTTGGCAACCATGAATTCATCCTATTTGAACATATGAGAAACAATCGATTCTTGAGGGGGGTATGACCCCTTTACTAATCGATTGTTTCTCATGCATTCAAACGGTAATAATACACAGTTGGCAGATCGCTGGATCCGCCTTTGGTCCCAGAAAAGATTGGATTCGACACTTCTATTGTTTTTGATAAAAACATCAGCTGCCTGGCTGCCATCCTCAAATAGAGCAACCTGATTGGTTAAGGAGAAGTAAGATTATGATGCTTTCATTAAAACCTAGTGTTGTCGAGTCCAATCATTCTTAGCCTTTGCCGTCTTTGCGTAAATGGTTGCCAGATTTAGTAAACCATAATATCATCCTATGTTCCTGCATTCATCGGCATCGCGTTCAATCTTGCAACGATGCATTTTGTCCGCATTTAAGCTCATCTGCTGCGTGCGATTTCAAATTGACAAAATGCAACGTTGCCAGCAGTGGCAAAGCGAGCAATTTGGCAACGTTGTATTTTCTCTATCTAAACCCATGTGAAAGATTGATTTTGTTGACTTTGACATTTGGTGTCCCCCGAAAAATTCCGAATCTCAAATCTTCCCTCGAACCAAATAATAAAATATGCTTAACCCTTTCATACCTGAAAATACATTGTTCAGGAATACATTTTTGGCCATCGTAGCTGATCTGGGCACAGTTTTCTCACATAAAACGTCATGCGTATCGTATCATATTTTCATTTTCTCCATAAGATTCCATACGTCATTAAGATGTACCAGGTCTGGAAGGGTTAAAGTAAGGAGCGGCCAAGATTTGTCGGCGTATTCGAGTTTCCAAGATTTTCAGGCTGCGCTGCGGTCCTTAGAGGACCACCATTCAATGAATAATTTATAAGACATCATCGTTCATTCTTTTTGCACTTTTAAACGTCAAACTATACTACCGAAAACAAATCCAGTTTTAATTAATAAGATGTTCCCACCAATCAACAATAATTTGCATCTCTTGACCGCTCCACTTAGATCGTGTAAGATGGTTTTATTCACGCCAGGCGCCTGTGCTGACAGGCAAAAAAGATCCTGGTAGTTTTTATAAAGCATCCTTTTATATCATTGTATCCCATAAATCTGATGATTTTCCTCAATTCTCAAAATCAAGGAAAAGTCGACTGTTACTTTACATTGCACTTAAAGTGAAGTTGGTATATTATTCACACTCCAAAAGGCAAACTATTGAAATGTAATCTTCATTTCCTCCTAAAAGAAAGAAGAAGAAAACCTAATTCTCGAAAACCTTCTTCACGGTTTCCTCGTTATAACCTGATTCGCCAAACGCTCTCCTTCTAATTTCCTAAATCCACAAACTTGGTGAATCGAAATAATTTAAAGGATCAAAACCTGCGATGGGCGTAGAAATAACTCTATTTTTGAGGAGCAGGAGAGAGATGCGGCGCGCGAGGTGGTCGACACAGCGCACAGTGCAAATTAATAATTTTTCTAGGGCGAAAAAATGTTTTGTATGAGGAAACTATACGATAAAACAACAGAAATGAATTTAAATAAAAATAAATATACGAATGAAAATTTAAAAAACAAAAACAAAAACAAAAACAAAAAACAAAAAAAAAACAACTCTGTTCCACACAGTTGTGTGAAAAAATACATAGCAGAGTTGGGCAAATGGGAATCGTAATCGTTTACACGATTACCGAGTAATCGTAATCGTCAAATCTTTGGATGGTAATTAAATACATTTTTCACAGATAAATAGTAAAATCAAGGGTATTATTGATTAGATCTAATACGTCTGCAACTAATATGATAGGTGGCTTGTAAAAAATCAGCCTTGATTACCATAGAATCACCCTCCGAAAAAACGACGATTACGATTACTTGGTAATCGTGTAATCGATTACCACCCCTATTTGCCCAACTCTGATACATAGATAGTTTTGGTTAGATACCGATTTGCGCCGGTCTTTCTCTTTATAGTCAATTTCATAAAGTGGCTCTTGCAATGTTTTGCTACACGTGATTGAATAGTTGATTCTGGCATAAAAACCTGTAAAGATGACGATGAGTACACCAAAAAACCTCAAAATTAACTCTCAGTATCGGACTTATTGTTAGTGGCGGAGTTATGTAGGTACTTACCATGGGAGATTCCGATCCAGTGCGGCGTCGCGTGCAATTCGGCAACAACGTATTCTATCCATTTAAACTCATGTAAAAGATCGAATTCAGGGGGTGCACAGTGCACAAGGAAAATTCGATATATTTAATGAGTTTAAATGGAGCAGTCGCATTGTTGCCAGATGGCACGCGACGCCACTGTTCCGATCTAATTTAAGACATTATCCTTGTGTTCTGTAGAGAGTGTGACAAAGACAAGAATCTCCCATGTAACCTGCGTACTGCGTAGCTCCACCATTACGATCTTGCTGTTACATCAGTATATTTTTTTTTATTATTATTACTAATTTTTTTTTTTTTTTTTTTTTTTTTTTTTTTTTTACTGTGTGGTAGTGATTTTTGCTGGTTTAAACATCAGATTTAACTATTCATATGCCCATGGCAAAAGTTTGCAAGAGGCATTGTCGGTTAAAATGTGTATTTTACTTTAGTTTTGGACTCTTGTGGCCGAAATTCCCGGATCCCTGATTCCACTGTGAAGCTCGACCTGGTGCGGAGTGAGGGAAGCACGGAATAATTCGATATGATTTCTTAATGTTTTGCCTAACGGAGCGTTAAAATGCCCGCGGCGCCCCCGGGTTCGCATTCGACGCCCGTCGAGGTAGCGCCGGGAAAAAAAGATGATTCGGTTTATTATAATAACGCGCAAGAGGAAGAGAGAGAGAGAGAGAGAGAGAGAGAGAGAGAGAGAAGGAGATGGAGACTCAAATTATAAATTATCTGAGATCATCATGCCCAAGCCAGACGGAGCGCACCAGACCCTCTCACCTCGCTCACAACTTTTTAGGAGGAAAATATTAAAAACCCGTGCTCATTGGTCCGCGTTCGACGGACGTTCATCGTGGCCTAATTGTTTTCAGGAGCAGATTATGCAATTAAAAGCCATTGAGTAAGCTTGGAGGGGGGGGGGGGGCTGGCTGGCTAGCTGGCTGGTCCTCTTATTATGACATTACCGAACTACTATGATAAACAAATCTGATTAACAATGAAATTATAACAGAATCAGTTTCTGATTGCGGAGGCAAGGTGAATAGAGACAAAATGCATTCAGGCAACACTCCCGGTCTCCCGCACCGCACCCCGCCTGGCCGCCTCGCTTCAACTCTGATTAGTTGCTCCAACACTTCGTCGTTAAAAATTTGACCACATGGATCGTTATCGTGTTACGAATAGTTTGAATTTTATGACCGTTAGATCTTGAGTTGAAATTGAGGCAAAATCGAAGCAAAATTTCCGAAAATACAGACTTCCCTGGTAAAAAAAAAAAAAAAAAAAAAAAAAAAAACGTCAGAAGCCCTCAGAAATTCTATAGGGCACCTTCAGAATTTCTGAGGTTTCTGAGGGCGACCTGTGCAGTTTTGAGGGCACCCACAGATCGTTTGAGGGCACCCACAAAACCGTTGAGGGCACCCACAGAACCTTGGAGGGCACCCTTAGAGCGTTTGAGGGGCTCATGAAATCTTTTGAGAGCACCCTCAAAACTTAAAAAATTACAATCAGCATTCTTCGAAGGCGAGCTATTTTGAAGACTATCGAAACATGTTTAAAGGATTTCAAAGGATTTTTAAAAGTTCAAGATCAAACAAATTCCTGATTAAGGTGATTCTATGGCAAACTCCCAAAAATTTTAATCCGATAGATGACGTTACTTGTCGCTTGCTCCGGAAATAGCCGTTTTTTGACGGTTTTCGACTGTTTTCTCTGAATAGACGAATAAGAGACGAAAAATCGGAATGTCAGCACCTGCTTAATTTTTTGCTTGATTTTTTGAGCCATAAACGGGCCAAATTGGTTCTAAAATAAAGGCGAAAGTATGCAAAGAAGAAATCATGTGTAATTTGGAGTTGTATCAATAAAGATTACAGGTTTCTGTTTCACCTGTAATCTTTACTGATACAACTCCAAATTACACATGATTTTTTCTTTGCATACTTTTGCCTCTCATTTAGAACCAATTTGGCCCGTTTATGGCTCAAAAAATCAAGCAAAAAATTAAGCAGGTGCTGACATTCCGAATTTTCGTCTCTTATTCGTCTATTCAGAGAAAACAGCCGAACCGTCAAAAAACGGCTATTTCCGGAGCAAGCGACCAGTAACGTCATCTATCGGATTAAAATTTTTGGGAGTTTGCCATAGAATCACCTTAAACCAACGCATTGAGCCAGAAATTCTCATATTATTTGACGTGCATATTAGTTACAGTCTATTGACAGCACAAAAAGCCTAAAATATCTGTACAACTGTACAAAAAACGAGAAAATTGGTTCGAGTGTCGGCTACATTTGGTATACCTTGAGTGTCACGGAGACCCAAAATTTAAGTTACAAAAAATTATAGCTTTACGCAAACAAAAAAACAACAAAACAAACTTGCCTGGAGTTGTTTTACACCCCCCCCCCCTCCTTCTTTGACTCACGAGGGATAATCCTCCAATTAAATTGAATCAAGGATCGATAACCCCTCCTTTCTCCTCCTCAGTTCACTCCTTTGAAGAAAGACGAACAATGGACCAGAGAGTGTGGATTGTGGAAGCCAGCCTTCTATTTAGTTCGCGTGCTTGCCTCAAGCGCGTAACGCCCACGCTGAACATATCAGCGGATCCAAGTATTCGTCCTTCTCTCTCTTCTCTCATTTGAAAACGTGTGATAGAAAAGGATAGTAAGCAGGGAACGAAAGTCACGTGACTGCCCCTAATCTGTCCTTTTCTAACACATGCGTTTAAATGGGCGATTACAGAGAAGGACACATAATCTTGTATCCTCCAGTGACGCTGAACTACATCGTGATTCTCATCCGTGGTGCCACGTTAATCGATAAATCTCGATCGATTCTGAAAATAGATATGTACTTACAACACCAGTTGTATCCGCTCATATACGTTAATCGATATTTTATTTAAGATTTATGGAGTTTTCTCGCTCTATAATGGAATATCCCGTTTAGAATGTGTGACAAATCATGGTATAGAAGCGAACGCGTATATTATAACCATAGGACTTTCTTGGGACGTAGTTTTTAAGACACTGAAGCAGGGCTGCCGTTTTGCGTATAATCAATGCTATTTTTCAATTCACCGATGATTCCACCGATGGAGAAAAGATTATACAGTCCAGTTCAGTGCATGACTGTAATAAACTAAAATACTCGCTTCTGTAATCTTTTCTCAACCGGTGGAGTCGTCGATGACTTTAAAAAAATGCGGATATTTTAATTAATCAACAGAGTTTCCACTGATTAAGGAAAGATTACAGATCAGAGTTTTTTCGTGCATTACAGTCATACACTAAACTGAACTGTGTAATCTTTTCTCAACCGGTGGAATCAACGGTGAATAGTAAAATAGCATTGATTATACGCAAAACGGCAGCCCTGCACTGAAGAGGCAACCATGATCGAGATCTCTTAGGGACATTTTACATGGGTCCAGTTTGTGAGCCTCTTATTTGTTAACCTTAAATCATAAGTTGGGACAGATCCATTTGAAATTGGTTTAAAATGAAGCTGCTAGTGATTTTAGTGTTGCTAAATCGCTAAATCTGTTTCTTTTGGAAAGATTTTCACAATAAAGGAACTGATACACAACAGAAACGCGCAAACTTTTCTCGCCTGAATATTTGTATCAGAATTATGTGTCTAGATAGCCACTCTTAAACATTTGCACTTTTGTTTAAAACCGGTTTCTAGCGAATTAGTTTACCTACAATAAAAAAAAAATGGGCTCTTGCAAAATTTTGATTCTTGCATAAAAACCTGTAAAAATGGCGATGAGTACGCGAAAAAAATCACCAAATTCTCTCTCAGAGTCAGGCTAGATGGCCAGGTATCATGGAAGATTCCTTTCTAATTTGGGATTTACATCTGTGTTTTGGTAGAGAAAGTGACAAATGAGACAAGAATATCCTTTGATACCTGCGTAGGCTCCGCCATTAAGATTCCAGATTTTTTCAGACCGATCAAAAGAGGACAATTTTCTAAGAACTTTGATGGGCTCATACAACTTTTTGAAAAATTTCCATTTAAATTCCTTTGAATGCCATGTTACAAAAAGTGGTAAATACGTGTACCACTTCCCGAGAAAATGTTAAAACTTTTGCACTTTCGTTTAAAACCAATTTCAAATGGATTTGTCACACCTTTAAAAAAAAAAAAAAAAAAAAAAAAAAAAAAAAAATATATATATGAGGCAAACAAACCGATCCTGTAAGATAATGTCAATAAAAGATTTCCAACATGGCTTCCTACGTGCTAACTCAAAAGCACGTCCCACAAATCCTCTCTATGGGTAAAGCTCGTTGCCCTTTTACCCTCCCTTTGTATAGTTTTCTGCTCGTGGAGGGTGACGTCACCTCTAAATCAGTTTGTTATTGATCCGTTGCACCTGTTATCTATGGGTCTGGAGCCTCAGCAGCGCAGGTTGCTCAGGGTTCATGACTGAAAAGCGCATTTGCTAAGCTTTTAAGTCGTTTTTGATAACAGAGCCTTGGTAAAATGCTTCTATTCCTAAGTTATTCAGTTCCGAGCCGATACCTCTCAGCTTTGAAATTTGCGTGCGCTGCACGCATAGGACGGAGGCGGGGTGGGGGTCGGAGGATCCACTCTTAAATTAAGCTATCGTGGATTTAAGAGAGGATCACGCTCTCCTCCATGTATAGGACCAGAATCTATGCACAAAACATGCATTCATGGCTCACATATATATGTCCTAACCAACCTATACGAAGTTAAATGAGGTTGTCTTCTCCAAAAAGAGGAGGGCCTCTTAAATGAAAGGTTCGCTCTTCCCAAGAAATCCTGAAGTAAATTAAATTCTGATCTTTCAAAAATAGTACACCCGGTGTTTTCAGGACCTGTCAAGTCGAGGAGGACTGCCTCGTAGTAATAAGCTTGTGTATACGCGGAGTTAACTCATCTTTGGGCTGGTGCCACGCAGCCATGAATGCTATGATGAGTGCAACTTTGAGGGAAAGGATTTCTAGTTCTCAAAGGTTTCGAACGAGCTATCGATCGAGGTTTATGAAACAATCCGTCTGCCTCCCAACAATCTCAAAACCTTTATAAAAGCCAGCTTGTGCAAAACTGAATAATATGACCGGTGAAATTTACTATACTGCCTACCAGAGTTTGGACCCTGCCTCAAGGTATGATAAACGCAACCAGCATACCTAGTGGCATAGTGGCGTCGCGTACAATTTGGCAGCATCGCATTTCGAGCATTTAGTCGAACTACTGGTGGTGCACTGTGCACTCCATCGAATCGATATTTCACATGACTTGAAATGGACGAAAAGCAGTGTTGCCAGCTTGCACGCGATGCCCACTGGCTACCAGACGTCTCGCTTACCTTACCAGACGTCTGATGACGACGTGAGCAGAATTTCTAGTACGTACAGTTTACCAAACTTTAAAGGTGGGTCTAGAATCTGGCAGGCAGTACAGTGAATTTCGTTTGAATATCCGGACTAGCCCAAAATTTCTGAGTCGGGCTAAATCGCCAACAACGGGGATATCCCTAATCAAACGCACAAGAACCAAAATAATAATAATAATAATAATAATAATCAGTATTTTGCCTGCTCAGCCTCTCCCCCAGAAAAAAGTCCTAGATCCATCTACACAGAAAAAAATTGTCGTGCTCCAGACACGAACTTTCTGTGTTCTAGACACGAAATGTGCACACCAGTGCCGGAACGAGTTCTGAGCGCGATCTATTTACGTTGAGTTTGTATCTGAAACGCATTCCGTCGTGTCCAGGACCTGAAAAGTTTGTGCTATGAGCACGTTCCGTACTGGTGTGTATATAGATCGTGTCTGGAGCACGTGCTTTTTTTTCTGTGTATGTGTTTAACGAAGGCAATATGCTTAGGTTGACAGAACGCTCTTAAACTCTGCTTCACAAAAAAAGAATAGTAAAATGAATAGGAACTCCAACTTAAGTCAAGAGAAAGGGGCACTTCTTTGAAAACTGCGAAATTGGTAGCATCCCAGGAAGCGTTTGAGAAGGCTATACTTTCCAAATGGGGCTATTGCACACTTTTGCTATAAGCGATTTAATAGTCGATTATGGCGTAAAAACCTGAAAAAATAACGATGGCGGCACTAAAAACTTCCAAAATCCACTCCTAAACTCAATAAACTCAGTTATTTGCGCGAGCGTAATGGTGGCCGAAGGCACTAACAATGGGAGATTCCTATCTTAATTTCGTCACTCTTTCTATGCTGACAAGGATGATTCACAGAGTAATTAGTCATCAGAGTGATGATCCACATCCGATGAATGGTACCGCAACACCAAGTGACACCGGTGTCAAATGAAAGTAGTCTCTTATTGGTCACTTCTTGATGGAGTTTCAGAATTGTTAGATGGGAATCTCCCATTGTTAGTGCCTTCGGCCACCATTACGCTCCCGCAAATAACTGCGTTTATTGAGTTTAGGAGTGGATTTTGGAAGTTTTTAGTGCCGCCATCGTTATTTTTTCAGGTTTTTACGCCATAATCGACTATTAAATCGCTTATAGCAAAAGTGTGCAATGGTTCTTTAGGCAATTTTATGCCCGTAAGACGTAGAATACAATATTTCAAGCCCACGACGACCAATCGCATCAACAGAGTTTGAACAGAGAAGGCAAAGGGAAGAGTGGAGATTATAATGGAATGCACTCATTGTATACAGTAAAACCGTATCTTTTTATGTGACCAATGAGGAAGTTGCATTCTCGAGTTGAAGCGATTTTTGTGTGACGAATCAATCAACTGACCGATTAATAACGAAATGAAGTGAGTGTATTTACCTACCTTCTCCTCTTGACTTTTTTCTTCTTCTTCACTCTGCACGCGTTTAATGATTACGTTTTCGATTTATTTTCATGTATCCGCGTCTAATGTCCGTCGCGAAGACAGACATATTAGCCTGCTCATCCAACCTTGTGTCAGTTGATTGAAATACTGGTGGATGGTCATAAGGCTGTGAAACCAAGAGATACCAGTCTACAAAATGGTTTTTATACGTGTGTTTGTATGGAATTGGAGGGGAGCGTTTTAAAATTTGCTTTTAATTTCCTGAAAGAGGAGGATAAAAAATTGTGCCCCTGCTTCCCGAGAAATTCTCACATCTTAATCTTAACATCGATTCGTCAACTAGTATCAAGTCAGAGTATACTTTCACAAAATTTCAAGAAAATCTTTAGGTACTAGCGTTATTCATGAGAAGTTCTAAGTTGAGTTTTTGCTATCTATATTCTATAATTCCCATTTGGGGTAAAACCCCTTCTGATTTAAAAGTAGGACAAAATCCAAATAACTTCCTATAGGAAAACTGAAAGCAACTCTTTTTGCCAAAGAAGTTGACCCTTATTTCCTTCATTTGCTTCGTACATGTATGAATTAGAATTTTAAATCTACAAATATTCTTGATCCTTTCTGTACATAATTATGACCATTAAATCAAATTTAAACAAACATACAGGGTGTTTCACGTAACCTGCTCACTATGGTTTTCATGAACGCGGGACGGTAAAAAAATCGGAAAAATCGTTTTTACGGTAACTCGAACCTGAAGTTTCATTTAAAAATACTGTCACAACCCAAAATTTGGATTTTGGGAGGTTTTCAGGGGATCCAGAAAAACTTTCTGGATCCGTCACTGCCTCCGATTACACATAATCCACAATTTTTGTACTGTATTAAAACTTTCAATTTTTGACCAAAAATGGGCAGAAAACGGCCTTCTTGCGAATTTCGTTTCATAAATCGAAAGGAAATAGAAATAAGTATGCCTGTATACTATACCATTTTTATACAGTTCGAAGGAAATGGAAAACAACTGCTCTACTCGGTGGCCGAAACCGAAACATTGTCGGAGAGACCAAAGAGTTGTTGCAGTTGGCGCCCAACTCGGCAGGCTTCCCGCGTCGATGCTGGTATTGCTGGTCCTCAGCATGAGCGGGAGAGCTACGCGACAAAACGAGCGTTGAAAGGCACGGCACGAAATATAATTCGCGAATATCCAATCGTGCTCGCTCCGATGATTCGATTTAGAACGGCGATGATATTTTTTGATTAAAACGAGTTCCACGTCCGCAATAGTCCCAGTCCGATTCCGAACCAAACAGGATGAGGACAATTAACAATTGCACTCCTATTAATAAAATAATGATCGTCGATAGCCATTCATCCATTTATATACACCCCCCCCCTCCCCCGGTTTCAGCGGCGAGCTTGAGTCATCGCACTTTTATCCCGATAACCCGCTGCACCCTCCCTCCCTCCCCCCCCACGTTTTTTCCGGCATCCATCCTGAAGCAATTATAAACACGGCGATCATCGCTGACGCTCATGTTCTCGTGCTCGGCTTTATATGAGGGGGTGGGGGAGGGGGAACGGGGTGATTTTTATTCGATTATTATAGTTATTCGTCCATTTGAGTGTTCCTTTGTTGGTGTTGGTTTTTTGTTTGTTTATTTGTTTTTTCGTTCCAGTGGCGCGGCGGCGCGGCGTAGCGATGAAACGAGGGGGTTTAGGAGATTCATTTTCCTCCCAAATATTGACATGAATTTCTAGATTAATTTTGTCTTTCAGACTGACCACCCCCTCTTCTTAACCCTTCCCGGTCCAGCGTCGAGACTTTTATAGTTTTAGCGTTTGTTCTCGTTTGATCCGGGGTATACCCAACCGAGCCTGCAGATTTGTAGAGTGTATAGACTCAAGGCAGCGTGAAGATTGTTGCAAACGAACGGTATGATCACAAAAGTCTTAGAGTGCGAGACAGTTAGTTATTCATCCCTTGTTTTTAATCCACCCCATCGCTATTTCTTGTGAGTAAGTTGCAAATGTATGATTTCAGTAATCGCTTTCTATCATAAATGTGTTCTGATTTTTTATTATGAATACACGGGAAAAAAAGACTGGTAGAATTACCATTTGCATAGCTGACTTTGGAGTTCTATCAAGTATGGTAAATATCACTATCATACGGTAAATGCAATGTACCTTGTGGTGAAATGTACCAACACGTTATCTTAATTTACCACAAGGTATACGTTTTTCCGTGTAAACTACATCAGGGGCGTCACTTTGAAGCTGATAACGCTGCATTGTGTCAATGGAAGCGCATGGCAAAGGTCGAACTATCAGAGGCGCACTGTGCACTCCCTTCAATCGATATTTTGCGTGGGTTTGAATGGGAAAATTCCAACGATTCTGAATTGCGCGCGACGCCACTGAACTACATTTAACTACAAAAAAAAACTGCGTGCGACAACCTCATTCAGGAAACGTGACGTGACACGATGTCCCCCGTCCCCCGTCCGAGATCCCTTCTTTAAGCTTTTCCATTTCTTCGTTGCCTGATGATGAGCGGGCGAGGGTGCTCATTTGAAATGTCTTTTGTTTTATTCGTCCTTGTCAGCAACTCTTTCCTTTGAACGTATTATCAGTGAGGTGAGGTCCCTATAGAAAACCAAGTACTCTCGCTTGAGACTATGGAGGTCTTTTGCGAAGCGGGACGTTTGAATTCACGTGTATTTAAATGGGCGGAACCAACTTTTTCATCTGAACTTTTAACTATCTTCTGAGACTAAGTTTGAAACCAATTTTTTTTTACTTAAACTAGACCCTTTGGACTTCATTTCTGAGAAGTCTCTTAGATACCACCGATACCAGTCAATTTTTTTATAGGTAAACAGCCCTCTGGAACAACATCTAACAAAGTTGTATGTGCGGGGAAGGGTAGAGAGGGCTTAGACGCCAGCGATGAGCGGAGAATGCAGCTCCGTTCGGCTCTTCTCGGCAATACTCGGCATCGCCCGGTAGTCACGCGCTTCTGATTGGCTCAAAGGAATGGAGGTCCTTTCTCCATAGTGAGAAAGGGGATTCAAGTACCTGGTTTTCTCCAGGGACCATATCTCGCGGTCGCTGACTGAGGAAGGGATGACAACTGAAGTTTGATTTGCAACGAGAGCCTTCATAATATGTCGACAGAGCTGCCGATTTGCCTGGATTTAATAGCATTTTGAAATTCATCGAAGATTCCACCGGTTGAGAAAATATTACAAAATTTAGTTCAGTGTATGACTATGCACGAAAATACTACCGTCTTTTATCTTTTCTCAACCAGTAAAGTCGTCGATATCTTTGAAAACTTGCGGATATTTTCATTAATTAACGGCGTTTCCACCGAATGAGAAAAGATTACAGTTTAGAGCATTTTCGTGCATCACAGTCATATACACTATAATGAACTATGTAATCTTTTCTCAACCGGTGGAATCATCGGTGAATTTAAAAATTGCATTAAATCTACGCAAATTGGCAGCTCTGCATTCCAATATCGAGAGAAATGGAGGATGTCGGGCGATGCGGTGTGGTGTGGTTCGGCGGTACAATGATGACGGTGTTCTGATACGATGCTATACAGGGTTTGTCTTGTAGTGTTAAATCGACAAAATTTCAGGGTATATTTCTTACATCAAAATGAACTTTTAAATCAACTTTTGAAGTTTTAAGGTCATCAATGAATTTTTGTCGTAAAAATACTCCCAAATCAGCATGACATTTGCTTCATAATCTTGGACTCGAACCAGGGTACTTATATTATTTAACAGGTATGCTCAACTCGCTTCCCGCGTCATCTTCAGTGGCGCGAAAATCTAAAGCAGAATCCAAGATGGCAAGATGACAAAAGAAGAAAACACTGAGCAATAGTGTCGGTGTAAAAGAATTCACAGAGCGATAATCAAATCAACTAAAATCGAAGAAGCGAGAAAAAACACTATATAAATAGTGAGTTCCACTTTCATCCATCTTCATAATAAACCTACTCCTGATCATGTTTCACGTCATATCCAAAGTTTTCTACTTTTTTCGGCCATATTAGATTCTGCTTATTTTGATTTTCTCGCCACTGAAGATTACGCGGGAAGCGAGTTGAGCATACCTGTTAAATTTAAGAACCTTGGACTCGAACGCTTTTTCAAAAACCATATATTTTTCAAAACTTTGGGGGTTTCTAGCTCACAAGGGAAAATTAGCGGATACCATGAGAATAGAGGAAGGTGGAAGTCTTATTTTGATCTAGAACCATACAGAAGATCGAATCTGAAAGTTTGTCGGTTTAACCCTCTTACGGCAGAGTTAGTTTCCAAAAGAAATCAACACTATAGCTCGCCCGAAATTCATCGGTGTTTTTACAACGTCAAATTTAACGTTTCAAAAATCTCTTTCCCTTATTTCATTTTTAAAATAAAAGCTTATTTGTGAACGTTTCTAACTTCCTCTTAATTTGAGGTAAAGTGTGGAAAATCTTGCACAATAATTTCCTGGAAATTTATTGTTAATTAGCTCAACATTGGAGATGAAAACTGTTATTGGAGATTTTAAAAAATTGGATTGCCTTACGCATATTTCAGTGACGTCGCGTGCAATCTGACAACACCGAATTCCGTGCATTCAAGCACGCGAAAATGATCGAACTAATGAACAGTGCTCTCTCTTGAATCGATATTTCACATGAGTTTAAATGGATAAAAAAAACAGCGTTGTCAGATTGACCGCGACGCATGTGGCCTCTTTATAAACACACCGATGGAATGTAGTATAGATATCCCAGCAAAAAATGAATCGCCCAGTTTAGTCCTAAAAACGTCCAGGACGTTACTGGACCAAACTGGGCGATTCATTTTTTGCCGGGTCGACTAGCAGAGGCGAAACGTGCAATTCGGCAACGTTACAATCTGTGCATTTAGGCCCATGAAAAAGATCGAACTATTGGGTGTTCGGTGAACATCTTCGTATTCGACATTTTAAATGGGTTTAAATGGGCACAGTACTTACATAACGCTGCCAAATTTCGCGCTACGTCACTAGTAGGTAGTTCATTATTCTTACTCCTTTATCTACATTTTGCCTATACTTCGAATTGAAGGCGCTCCACAAAATGCTATTCTACAAATGTCAACACTTTGGGGTCACTTTAACAATGAATAAAAAGTAAAAATTGAACTTGTGATGTGATGCGCATTGAGTCCCGATATAAATGAAGATACCCGGGCGGGGAATCGAAAGGGTTAACCCTAAGACATACCCTGTAGATTGTAGAATGTCAAACTTCGAAAGTCGCGCCACCCCCCCCCCCCTCGTGAGGAGGAAAATACGCGTCGCGACGCCGAACTTGAGTCTTATCATGGAATCTTCACCGCCTCGATTCACTTCATTCGCTCTGTAAGATTTCAGCTGCCAATCTGACTTGGCGTCGAAAGTTCCAACCCCCCCCCCCCCCCCGCATCGCGGTCACGACAGGTCAACAAATAAACAAGAGAAGCAATTTAATATTCAACATGCGAGGCGACACCAGAAACTTGGAAACTTGCGTACTTTCATCCAACAATAAGTATGTAAATGTTCAATCTAATGGGGCTCTTGCAAACTTTTGCTATAAGCAAATGAATTATTAAAAAATTGATTGATTGTTGATTGGTTTAAAACCGGCTGAAATCACGAAAATCACACCACAAAAGTCTAAAATGCAGTTATAAAATCAGAGAACAGCTGTAAGAGCGAAATCGTAATGGCGAAGCAAGGCAGCTGTATCATAAGAGATTCCTGTCTAATTTGTCACTTTCTCTACGTAAACACAGGAGATACGTCTCAAATTAGATAGGAAGCTCCCATGTAACCTGCGTTTAGCTCCGCCATTTAGCCCAATTCTGACCGTGAATTTTGTGATTTTTAGTGTTCTCGAATCATCTTCATTTTTACAGGTTTTCATGCAAGAGCTAGAGAGCTTTGTGAGTTTATTTTCGCACTTTTTGGTGCTCTCGATGTTATTTTGAAGTGATGTTAGTCTAAGAATAAGAATGTGCCATTTCAATATGATGTTGCAAAAGTTTTCAAAAAACCTTTTGAGACCCACTTAGACCCATGCAAAAGATCGCCTCTGACGGTGTTTCCACCACAGCGAAGACCCTTAAGGTCGATATTTTTCTTGGGTTTGAAGGGACAAAATATGACGTTGCCATATCGTATGCTTATAGCCGTTGACTTAAAGGAATGAATTTTCAGCTCAGAAAGGATCCACAATCCGCATACCCATTCTCCACTCTTTATTTCTCCTACCTTTATCATGGAGCCTCATCTTACGCTAGCGGATCCAAGATATTATCCTTCTCTTCTCTCTCTCTCTCTCTCTCTCTCTCTCTCTCTCTCTCTCTCTCTCTCTCTCTCTCTCTCTCTCTCTCTCTCTCTCTCTTCCCCCATGAAAATGCATGTGTTGGAAAAGGATATAAGATGGGGCAAAAATCACGTGACTGCCCCTGAGCTATCCTTTTCTAACACACGCATTCTAATGGGAAAAGAGAGAGAAGGATAAAGTCTTGGATCCGCCAGCGTCATCTTGTGTAACATATCACTAACTTTTCAACCCGCCTATACCTTTACGCTATGCTAATTATTTTGCTTGAAATATAGGCTGTACGAATGGTGTAAAAGCAGTATGTTCTGAGCGCCCCCCCTCCCCCTCCTATCAACTCCAGCTCCAGCCACGATAACGCGTGTCAGATTCTTGTATCATAACACCCTAGAGATTTGCATAGAAAATGTAAGACTTCGTACGCACAGGACTTCTTACTTTCTTATAGACTCTTGAGTCCAGCACCTACATCTGAGGACACGAGGCAAAATGACCATCAGGCCGCCACCAGTGGCGTAGCGTTCAATATGGCAACGTTGCCCTTTTTTCATTAAAACCCATAAAAAAGATCGAACTATTGGGTGTTCGGTGAACACCTTCTCATTCGACCTTTAACTTAGGTTTAAATGGACTCAATTCAGCGTTGCCAAAATTGCACGCTACGCCGCGCCACTGGCTGACACCCCGCTGCAAGGTGAGTCGAAACATAGTATTTTCCGGTCATAATTTTACGAATAAAAATCAAGATTATTAACACTGAGCTGACTGAGCAGCAATCTAACTTCAAATGTTTACATTCATGCGTGTAAGAGCTGAAAATCAGAGTCAAATAACATGGTTTTTGCAAGAAAATATCAATACAGAAACGTTTTGAAAGAAAATAAAAAACAATTAACAACTTTTTATGTCCGAAAAAACGCATGCTGCGATCCAGTGTGAGCCGAAAGGATTACAGGCATTACAGCCTCATCATAGTTTTCCAGGAGAGTTTCGAGACAGCCGTGTTCATTCATCAAGAAGTATACACCATTTTTGAAGCTATACAGGGTGTACCAGACCACCCGGATAGGTACTTTTTCTCGAAAACGGCTGGGCGTAGAGAGCTGAAACAAAAAAGTCAGATAGGGAATTGACCCCAAAGAATTCAATGAAAATATTTTCAAAGCCCCCCGAGGCCCCCCTGCGGGTGGTTTTTGGGGGGTTTCAAAACACATTTTTCCATTTTTGGCGGGAAAAAGCCTATAAAAGGTACAAAATTAAGTTCAGATCCTGAAAGAACAACTCATTGCCGACATTTTTGTTCCAGTAAATTTTTCCAGAAAACCCCAATTTAAATCTAGGCCTTAAAAAAAGCAAACGAATGCCGCAAACTGCAAATCAATCCGCCTCTCCAATCAAAAGTTATGGCCGATTGAAATTTAAGCAGCCTTAAATAGGCCTTATTGAGCCCTTTAAGTTTCAATCGGCCATAACTTTTGATTGAAGAGGCGGATTGATTTGCAGTTTGCGGCATTCGTTTGCTTTTTTTAAGGCCTTTCCATCCACGTATCGTTCAACCTTGGACTCTTTTCCCAGGACTTACCTTTGAACACCCATAATTTTCAAATGGCCGCCATTTTGAAAGTAATGATTGTAGAGGATTTTGGATTGCGCCATCTTATTCTACTCTTTGAGGGCTTTCGATCGATGTATCACAAGCCATACCTTGCTATTTGACTTTTTTTACGTGGGGGGGCCCAAAGACCCCCAAATTTTGGAATCTAAAAGAGGGCCTTAATTTTTCATTTTTAGGTATTATGTGGCACATCAATCGAAAGGTCTTGATTTCTTCTTTCAGATGGTTTTTAGTTTTTGTAAAAATATTGAATACTGTGGTCACAGTGGCCGAATGAAAATTTCCCCCCAAAAGGGCCCATAACCCCAAAAATTGGGGTTTTCTGGAAAAATTTACTGGAACAAAAATGTCGGCAATGAGTTGTTCTTTCAGGATCTGAACTTAATTTTGTACCTTTTATAGGCTTTTTCCCGCCAAAAATGGAAAAATGTGTTTTGAAACCCCCCAAAAACCTCCCAGGGGGGCCTCGGGGGGCTTTGAAAATATTTTCATTGAATTCTTTGGGGTCAATTCTCTATCTGGTTTTTTTTTTGTTTCAGCTCTCTACGCCCAGCCGTTTTCGAGAAAAAGTACCTATCCGGGTGGTCTGGTACACCCTGTATGTGTAGATTGGCAATTTTATGATGAATTAAAAATTTTTAAGTTGTGAACTTGAAAAAAAAAAAACTAATTTCGCGACAGAATCATACTTAAAGTTGACGAACTTTTCTTTTTCGGGTTTTTAGAAATTCTGACCTTAATTGGTCCGACGTTAAACGACGGCCAGCCGTAGTGGGGGCTCACACTTTTTGGGAAAAGGGCTCAAAAATAGCGACAATTAAAGGTCGTAACACTTCAAGCTCCCCTTTATTTATAAGAAGAATGTCAAGAAGAGCTCGAAAAAAGCAAAAGGCAAAAAAGAGAAAAGTCATCACATTTTTGCAAGTCCCTCGCCCACTTTTGAACTAATAGACCGCAACTGTTGGGGAGAGGCGGGCTGATAGGGCAACATAGTACCCCCCCCCCCCCCCGAAAAAGCGGGAAAGGAAGGCTGAAAGGAAAACTGAGGGAAAATGGGGAATTTGAATAGCTGACCTAACTGGAAAAAAAAAAAAACAGAAAAAAATTGTAGCTATGGCCAATGGCCATTGCCCATGCATCACGCATCAGATCAGTGTTTTTATAAAGGATGAGTAGGACCTAACGTGTTTCCTTTGACGCTCATCTCGATGGAGTGTATACCTTGACTACGAGAACGCAATTAATGTTGCCAGAATTTCCAACAGAATTACCAACTTCAAATAAGAACAACTGGATGGTTGTCCAAAAATTGGCAACACTGCGAAAGTGTTCATTTCCATCACATTTTAATACACACCAAAGTCGGGCTCTATACGAAATCCTCAAGTGTTGAGTCATAAAGCAAAGCGTTTTCAGTCATGATATCTAGAGTTTTCGGTGAATGTAATCAAGACTGAAAATATCAAAGAGATGTTGTGCTTGCAGTTATAGAGTGGAATAGGTACCTCACCCCCTATAACCCCCCCCCCTCATAATACTCCTGTTCAGCCTCCGAAAACTTAGCGTTCAAGAGGAGCCGAATCATTTGAATTGGGTTAAGCGGCGAGAGAAGATGGGGGGGGGGGGAGAAGGCGATGCGGAAGGGGGAAGGAGGGGGCACGCAGTCGTATAATTATGCTCCTTTGAAGGAAATGACGGAGGAGCTAATTCGAGAAAGTTTTCAAGAGCTTTGTGATGCAATTATTTAAACTGAGCAAGAATCTGTTTATGTTTTTCAAAACTCTGGAACAGTCTTTATATTGCTCCACCCCTTTTGACACTATACAGGGTGTCCCAAAATTGATAGTAAATATTTTTACCACGTATTTTTGGGGCCAGAATAAGACTTTTTTTTCCTATGAACACGTGTCCGAAAATGTCCCCCCTCGGAGCTACATCCCCCCAAAGTTTAAAAAAAAAACGGTTTTTCTTCGATTCTAGCAACGGATCTCCGTAAAAATGGATGAAAATTGGTTGCCATGGGTAATTTTAGGCGTTCTTTCCGATTCCGGGGTCGAAAATTTCCGAAAGGGTCAAGAAAGGGCGGTTTGAGGGGGGTTCAAATTTTAAATTGAATAATTTTTTAGTGTTCCGTAAGAAAATGAGAAAAATAACAATAAAATCTAATGGAACAAAACAAAAGGAACATTTTTGATCTCTCGTGTTTTTTTCATAAGACACACGGAAAATGAGTAAAATCGATTTTTCGCCGGGAGCGCACAGCCCGATAGCGCTGTTTCAGTGCCGCGTTGCGTCGAGTTGATCGTTGAGTCAGTTGAGTGCACAGAGCAGCGCTTTCGGGAGGGCTATCGCCGCCGGGAGGGCTGTGCACTCCCGGCGAAAAATCGATTTTACTCGTTTCCCGTGTGTCTTATGAAAAAAACACAAGAGATCAAAAATGTTCCTTTTGTTTTGTTCCATTAGACTCTTTTGTTATTTTTCTCATTTTCTTACGGAGCACTAAAAAGTTATTCAATTTAAAATTTGAACCCCCCTCAAACCCCCCTTTCTTGCCCTTTTCGGAAATTTTCGACCCCGGAATCGGAAAGAACGCCTACAGTTACCCATGGCAACCAATTTTTATCCATTTTTACGGAGATCCGTTGCTAGAATCGAAGAAAAACCGATTTTTTTTAAAAAAAACTTTGGGGGGCTGTAGCTCCGAGGGGGGCATTTTCGGACACGTGTTCATAGGGAAAAAAAGTCTTATTTTGGCCCCAAAAATACGTGGTAAAAATATTTACTATCAATTTAGGGACACCCTGTATATACCTACCGTCTATCCCTCCTCCGGCTATACGTCATTTCCCTCTCGTAAATGCTGCATCAGACGATATTTCGAAATGCGGAAGAAGCGGCCGCGGCTCGGCGCGGAAAAGCAAAGACTCGGGTGAGATTTTTTCTTTGAGGCATACTATTTGAAAGTATAAATGGAGCTCTTGCTTCTTGCAAGGTTTTGTTGTAGGCCTTATGAACTATATTGATCCTGATACAAAGTTTACTGGAAAATAACGAGTATACCATTAAAAAAGTCAAAAACTCACTCCTCTCGGAGAAAATTTAGCGCGAAGTTCAGAAGGACCACCTGTGCATGCAATAGCGTACGCAGGAATTTGACTCTCTTTCTCTTCTCCCGTTTGAATGTATGTGCTGAAAAAGGAAAGAAATAGGGGCTAAAGTCACTTCTTAGCCCCTGTTCTTGTCCTTTTCTAACACACGTGTTCTAATGGGGCAAAAGAGAGAAAGATAGATTCCTGCGTACGCTACTGTGTGTATGCGTGAGCACTATTTACGTCTTGCACCTCAAACAAAAGAACAATATATTGAATAAAGTATGGCGTCTTTCTCGCTTACTATGCAACGTATAACCATCCTATTGCTATATCCGTACTCCTCGCAAAAAAAAAAAAAAAAAAAAAAAAAAAAAAATCTGTAAGAATCGACTTTTGAAGAACTTCACTTTTGGAAACCAAATGCAACCATTTTATACTGTTCCAGTTTGTATAGGTTATATGTTCGTTTGTTTGTGATTCAAAATGTTCGAAAAGTATACATACACAGGGTAACCCTTGTGAACTTTTGGGTTAAGTTTCTTTAACGAGGAGTGAGTTCTATTTATTTTTGATAGTTTCGTTGTTATTTTCGCCAGATTTGCCTTGAGAAATGGTAGTCCATTTGCCTACAGTATAACCTTGCTGGAGCTCCATCGCTCCATCGAAGAGACGAACGAAGAAAAAAAACGCGCTTCAAAAACAGATTGTAACTCTTTAGTAACCCTTGTATCCCTCAAGATAATAGACACTGATCTGAACCTTGTAATATTTTGGTCAATCGTGTTGGAATCATCGATAAATTGAAAATGTCATTAAATATACGTGCTATTCGGCAACGTGGCATTTGGTCCATTTGAACCCATATAGAAGGTCGAATCCACTGGTCATTGGCGATTCCTTGATGATTCGGGTTTTAATGAGCCAAATGCAATGGTGCCAGATTGCTCACAGAGAAAAATACTTCGGTAAAATTTGATCATCACCAAAGTTTTCGGTTAGAGGAACCAAAATGTTCACCCTGAGTACCGAATGCTTCATTAGTAATACTGCGTATTAGGTAGGGGCGGAATTTGGGTTATACTTATCGATTTCTTTGGTACTTACGACCGAACATTTTGGTTTATTCAACCGAAAATTTCGGAGATCAAAATAAGTCGAATCTTCAGTTCTAACAACCAAAGCATTTTTCTCTGTGCTTGCTTCGCCACTCTGAGAAAGCGGCAGCTCTGTTCAAATCTTTTCGATTTGTTCAAGCTCAAGAGATTTCTATGAGACTGGGATGATACGATCTTCTGATCAATGAGCTTTTTGTCTCAGAGATCGGAGGAGAGACTCCAGCAGAACCGAAGTCCATCGTAAAAACGTCTGCCATAAAGTTATGATGTGATTCTGACCACGGAGTCAATCCGATTGCGAAAAGATTTATCAATACACTGAAAAAAAATAGATTTGTGAAATCAGTAAAATGAAGCAAAGGCTAATTTTACCAGCCATTTTTAGTAAAATTTACTACACACATAGCTAATTTTACGTTTTGGATCGTAAATTTTGCTTAATTTTGATTAATTTTACAATTTGGATCATAAATTTTACCAATCGGATTGTAAATTTAACAATTCAAAGTATTGTAATTTTTGCAAGTTGTATAACTGTCACGCCAAGACAGCCATGTAATATGCAAAAGTCACAATGATTTGGATTGTAAAATGTACTAGGTAGATTGAAAAATTTGCAATCCAAATAGAAAAATTACTAAAACTTAAGCAAAATTTACAATTCAAATCGTAAAATTAGCCATAAGTTTAGTAGGATTCACCGAAATTAACTTTATTTTACTGATTTTACAAAACTTAATTGCTTTTTTAGTAATTTCATTTTTTTTTTCAGTGTAGTCATCTCGCTGGCTGTATGATTCTATGGTATTATGTGTGTGGGCTCTCTCGGAAGGACTAACGCAGATCCAGAGAAAAAGGAAACGATTTTATTGAATACGTTGGGTATTGACAATAGGAAAAATATTGCATTTTGACAGTTCTATGATGAAGGAGCGGAGAGCCTGGACCTCGGAGCCGATAGTCTGTGATGTAGAGTTGGGATGTTTTCAAAAGTCAAAGTTAGTTACAATCAGGGAGGGGGGAATTGGGGGGGGGGGGGGGTGGAGACAAAAAGTATACAAACGAAACGGAACGAGCGGAACGGTCCGGGTTGAGGTTGCTGGACAGGTCGGGAAGGAACGGGACGGAATGGGCAATGGGACGGTTGCGCGCGTTGATAAATTGACACTTCATTCGAAAATTCGTCACACTCCGATTTCTGAAAGGGGGCCGACAGAGGGAGAACACAGCCCCTGTGCCCTGTGTGCTGTGCGGTTTTGACGACAACGTCCATCGTTCCATCAGAGAAAGCGGTTTGACAGTGTTGCCGGCTTATGATGGAAATTTCCCCTCAAATCAATATGCCTCAGGCATGGACGTGGGGGGGGGGGGGCTACATCCCTCCGAAATTTTAGAGAAATAAGAAAATAGGGAGAATGGGTCTGTTGCAATTAACTTTTGCTACAGCGATAAAGAGTGTTTTATCGTATGTAAAATCGCCCGAAAAGTTCATTGGTGGCATCAGAAAGTCATGAAATGCGATAATAAACTCACAAGAGACGTTTAATGAAATCCAAGATGGCGGTAAAATATCGAGCAATCTGTATGCATGCACCTTTAACATCCAAGGATTGCCAACGTTGACAACCTCACAGCCTCAGAGGTTATGTGTTTATTTACGTTGTGTTTGGGTGTGATCGATATTGTGAGGTTGGCTATCCTTGGATGTTCGTGGTGCATGCATACAGGTTGCTCGATATTTTACCGCCATCTTAGATTTCATTAAACGTCTCTCGTGGGTTTCATACTGCATTTTATGAATTTCTGATGCCACCAATGGACTTTTCACGCGATTTTACATGGGATTGAACACTCTATAACGCTGTAGCAAAAGTTTGCAACAGACCCATTCAAAGAAGAGGAAGGAAAAACAGCCTTACAAAAAAAAAAAAAAAAAAAAAAAAAAAAAAAAAAAATGGGCATTGAACGTCCGAAGGACATTTCAAGGTAATTTTTAAAACGCCTTGAATTAGTTTGAAATACCGACTTTTGGCATTAAAAAGCTGATCGGCTATAAAAAGAAAAACTTTTGAACTTTCGTCCAAATCAAAATTTTTTCAGGGAGAGGGGAAACCTGCAGTCACCCTCGAAAAAAATTCTAGATTTGCTGCTTCCCAAGAAAAAAAAAATCTTGGCGACGCGACGGCCTTGCGATCACAGGGCTGCGGGCCGCGGAAAATTTTCGGATCTTATAAGATTAATCTTTTATTTCACCGGTGGATGGTTGGTTCCACTGAATGATGAAAAGATTACACGGTCCGAAGCAGCAACGTGACTGTAGCACACGAAAATACTCTGATATGTAATCTGAGACACAATTTTCCCTGTGTGCTCTCCGTCGTTGTTTGTTGGTGCAAGCGAGTGAATTGGTCAAAAAGTTTCAGAAAGAAATACGTCACAAAACAGATTGTTCTTAAAGGGCTACTTCTCGCTTAAAACTGAACAGGTCGGAATGAAATTACGCTCATTGAACTTTTCCAGTATTTTATATTGGATAAAAATTAAAATAAATAAAACCAGTTTAAATTAAAAAAAAAAAAAAAAAAAAAAAAAAAAAAAAAAAAAAAAAAAACTATTAAAAAGTAGTGAAAACGGAAAAAAGAAATTAAAACAAAAATAAATACCTATTTTTGATTTTATTTTACCTTTTGCATCAGGGTTAATTAATTAATAGCCGAAAAAGGAAGTCAAAACTGACGATATCGTGGAAAAATGTGACAATTGATATTGGTCTATTTTAAGCCTGGATTCAGGACGATGATTTAAAAAATAAATAAAAAATTAAAAAAAAAAGAAAAAAACCAATACCAATTTTATTTATCGAAGTGAATTTCGGGTCACCTTTTTTTTAATTTGGCAACGCTGCAGTCCAGTCTTGGGTCCTTGGGTCGTGGTTCGACTCGGTCCAAGCTGGCCTGTTGCGACTAAACCGCACAGCTGGGGTTTTATCCCCTTTGGCCGTTCTGTTGCACAGGACATTTTACTATCGAATCGGTCAAATTCCTGATGTTTTCGACTTTTTTACGAGCTGGATTTTTAACACCAGTTTAAGTTTATGGTGCATGCATGTAGAGGTTCCGCCTTTAAAACTGCGCTGAAGAACTGCAACCTGTCGTGAGCTTGTCACAGGGGCAGGTAGAATGAGGAACACAGGTAGTTCAGAGGTAGAAAAAAATCTTGAGAGGGGTTTCTCACTTTCTAAACCGTGTTTGTCTTATCTATTGTGTAATCAAATATTCACAAGACTCCTTAGTACTCTTTTCCCTCGATAAGATTGAGAATCAGTTTAAGCTTTAGTGAGATGCCGTTTCGGGAGAGTAGGCGCACCAAACCTGACAATATTTAGAATTTTCCAACGTTATTACTCGCACATTACATGGTAAAATTGAATCAAAATAGATTTGAACGTTGGATTTCAATTGAGGAACTCCTTAAAATCAAAAGGTCGAATTTACAGGCAAGTTTTGTTTTGATTTGAATAAATGGAAATTGAAAATTCGTCAAAGATTATCGGTGAGCTGCGACTTCTGAAATTAATTCTAATGGAATTGTTGAGCGGTGTACTTCTGATAAGAGCAGCCTACTTTTATTTCACCACAGGGGCTGACAGGGACGTTAGAGAGGGTAATTCTCCCCGCCCCAAGCCTCGAAGTTGTCAGAAAAGAACCTTATTCAAAATGAGCCATTTTGGCCCTGAGGAATTTGTTTTGGATTATTCTTCCAATGGATAGACCATCTTTTCGCGGTTCTAAAACTGGGTTTGTTTTTGTCTTAGCCCCTCTAGGAGCGGCGGGGGAGGGGGTCAAAGTTGAAACCTATTTTCGTCAATAACTTTTCACCAAATTAAGCTACGACTCTCAACTTTAAACAAAACGTTCAGCGTAAAAAGAGCTTTCTTTTGATGTATATGATAGTGTATTTATCTCAATTTTCAAGGTAAAAATTGCAATTTTTTGTTTTTTACAAACCCAAAATTTTTAAAATTTGCAATTTTTAAAGATGAATACCATCTTCGATTTTTTTCAAAAACTATCTAAAAGAAAGCCCTTTCTTTGTCCTTTCAAATGGCGCAAAGTTCATTTGTCGGCAATGAATACTCTCGGAGATATGATCGGTCAAAGTTGGCAAGGTCCCGAAAATTCTTGAAAGTTGCGCGCTCCAAGGGTTCGTATTTTGCGCCTCCGTACGTACAGTCACGAAAGTTGGAAACGAGCTTATGCAAGTTGTCAGAATGACTTCTGCGCAAGGGGGGTGGGTATTTTGGGTGGCTTAGGGGCATAATTATCGACGGAAATCGGTATGCAGCGTTGCCAAATGTTGTCGAAACTCATACGTTATGTGAAGGAATACATTTACAAAGATGGATGGAATAGTCGGAATTTATGTTCTGAAATTTGGCAAACACAGCTGAAAATATGGTTAGTGGTAGACTGACGGATGAGAGATTTTGTAAGTACTATGTATCTCTTGCCTGACAGCCGCCTTGCACAAGCAGCTTCGAAATTCATCGGCTTCGCTTATCTCCGCTAACTCACCTACAAATGGGATGACATCTGATAAAAGTACTATCTTTATCACACAGATAATGCACCGTGGGTTTACCGATGACATAAATTCCAACTATTCCATCCAACTTTATTAATGTATTCCTTCACATAACGTATGAGTTTCGACAACATTTGGCAACGCTGCATAACGATTTCCGTCGATAATCATGCCCCTAAGCCACCCAAAATACCCACCCCCTTTGCGCAGAAGTCATTCTGACAACTTGCATAAGCTCGTTTCCAACTTTCGTGACTGTACGTACGGAGGCGCAAAATACGAACCCTTGGAGCGCGCAACTTTCAAGAATTTTCGGGACCTTGCCAACTTTGACCGATCATATCTCCGAGAGTATTCATTGCCGACAAATGAACTTTGCGCCATTTGAAAGGACAAAGAAAGGGCTTTCTTTTAGATAGTTTTTGAAAAAAATCGAAGATGGTATTCATCTTTAAAAATTGCAAATTTTAAAAATTTTGGGTTTGTAAAAAACAAAAAATTGCAATTTTTACCTTGAAAATTGAGATAAATACACTATCATATACATCAAAAGAAAGCTCTTTTTACGCTGAACGTTTTGTTTAAAGTTGAGAGTCGTAGCTTAATTTGGTGAAAAGTTATTGACGAAAATAGGTTTCAACTTTGACCCCCTCACCCGCCGCTCCTAGAGGGGCTAAGACAAAAACAAACCCAGTTTTAGAACCGCGAAAAGATGGTCTATCCATTGGAAGAATAATCCAAAACAAATTCCTCAGGGCCAAAATGGCTCATTTTGAATAAGGTTCTTTACCTCTTCCTGAGGTGGTGTCATGAGGGGGGGGGGGGCTCTCCTGTGGTTAAGCACTTACCGAAATTCTGGCTTACACAGACAATTCAAGAAGCAAAAAGGAAAATAAAGGGTTGTCAAACTTTGTTAGTATAGGTTAAAACAGCTTCAAATTTCTTAAAAAGTTTCCAAAATTTGCCCAGATTACGGCCAGAGTCATCAAAGACCTAAAAAGTCAGATTTTTAAGGACCAAATGCACAAGAAGCGCCAAAAAAAACAATTTAAAAAAAACGGATTTTTTTGCTCCCCTTAGCATGAAAACCTAAAATGACGACACTGGTCCTCTCCTAGGGAATTTGGAGGCGTTTTCCCACGATTATTCGAAAGTTTTGGGAAGTTTGCTCCCCCTCCCTCCACCTTTGAAAGGTGGCTTTGCCCCCCTCCCTACATAGGCAAATTTAAAATCTACACCCCATAGTTGGTTCCTTTTTTCGTTAATAATTTCAACTATTTGTATTTTGCATAATAGACCTCCCCCCCTTTTCTCCCGGACTCTTCAGATTGGGAGTACTCTCCAAAATACTTAATCTTGACATTTGCTTCGAATGAAATCATTGGAACAAGGCGTCAATGTTTTCACAAACTAATCCAGTGACTTTATAGAAGTCCGGACAGCAGGCATTTACGACATCCCTAATTAACAGATTAATGGTATTTGCGCACCGCGAGCATTTTAATGTTGTGTCCGCGACGTCATGTAACGGAAGGAGAAAGTGTGACTTCGGTGAATTTGAGCCACAAATCACAACTCAAGGTGTTTCTCGACGATTGGACATCGTAAGTCGTCGTTCGTAAGCGAATTCTCATCAATCCTCAATTTCATCACCTCCAGTTCAAACTCAGCAATCAATCAACATTCTTCTTAAACCTCCGATCCAGTCTCGCCCGTCGTTACCAAAAGCAGTGTGCATGCCGTGTGGCAACGCTGAATTTTTGCCATTTAAACACATTCAAAAGGTCGAATGTGAGGTCTATCACAGTGTCCACCAAAGTTTTCAATCTTTTTCATGGATTTATACGGAGAAAATGAAAGGTTGCCAAATTACACACTACGCCACCGGACGGTTAGCAGAGATTTCGTCCAAAGCAAAAATGTCCAATTTTTTTTTGGTCCAACTTTCTATTTGGTCCAATGTAAGAATACGTACAGAAATTGTTTGTCCAAAACAAATGTCCGGAGTTTACTTTTGTCCAACAGAAAAATTACATGATGTCCGAAAATGAGAATATGCGCGCTCTACACAAGATTCAAACACGATATTCAACGATAGGATAGTTAAATGACCCCTTTTGATAGCAAAAATTAGATTGTTCATTTCTTCCAATACGTAATAGTGTGTTCCGTTGATTTGTTGATTTCCATGAATGTTTCAAAATATTGGACGGAATTGATAAACCGATTCAAAATGGACTAAATAAAATGTGGGAAAGTTGAACGTTGGACAAATTATCGCTTTGGACGAAATAATAATGGACAGTTTAAATTGGACTAATTTACATTGGACGATCTTATTCGGACAAAACGTGTAATGGACAAATTAGGATTGGACGAAATCTCTTGGAACCCCACCGGACACCACACGGAAACAATAATACTTTCACGGCAACCAGCTGGTTTTTTTTCCCCCTTCTTTTTTTTCAACTATCTCGTAGAAGTGATGTTAGGCATTCGTAAACAGAATATTTGTTTTGAATAACCAAAAGTGTTTTAAGCATTACAAGAATTTATTGAAGTGCGGTGGCGCCGGCTTGTCAGTTATTTTTTAGACTCAATTTATCAAAACTGTTTGGTACAGTGTTGATGAGGCGAAAAAGGCAAATCCATCGTCAGAAAAAAATCTCCGGCCGAAATATAGCATATGAATTCTGGGAATCTGGGAGGGATCATTTTCACGGAAAGCTCGGGGAAAGGAAATACTGGTGTATTTTTCATTTTCGGAACTAATTTTGAAATTGATAGACTCGTCTTGTTAGGAGTTGTGTGATAAATAGTATTTTCCAAACTTTGTCAAATCTTTTATTCATAACCTACGGAATCCTATTTTTTGAGCCTCTCATACTTTTTCAAGACTCCGTCCACCGCACCGTTTCCGTTATCCTGCGGGAAATAGAAGGCAGCGAAACAAAACTAGAAAGATCCAATGGCTGAAGCAGTATCGATCTCCTATGCGAGCAGACAAGGTTTCCGAATGTGACAAGTTTGACTTGACGCGGCGCGGACGAACATTTGGAGCTGACGGTAAACAACCGGAGTGAAAATGCTGCTTTTGTTCGAACTCGCAAGAGAACGAGCGAATGAGCCTTAGCGCCGTTCCCTCAGGAAACGCAACGCGGAATACAGGGGCGCATCGCCGGGTGCCGGACGTAGAGTATCGTCGCCGCCGTACACTTGATCAAAACATGGATTTTGCCGGACAAGGACATTTGCTCCTTTTTTTTTATTTATTTATTTTTTGCTTCAAAACATGCTAGCAATGATAATTTCTTGCTAATCCATTTTATTTGCCATTTTAAGCTCGGACATTAATGAAGACCAGGTCGACGGTCAGAAACCGGACTAGAATCAATGGACGAATTTAGTGCGAATATCAACGGTTAGCCAACAACCACAACAATGCACTCATCGGTCGCAATCGGTTGTGATAAAACTCGCGTAGCGTTCCAAACGATCTCACTCACTCTCCCGTGACCCCCATGTATACCCATCTCTTTCTAGTTTCGAAATTCGTATACAGAGCTTTGTTTTACGACATATTATTATCAAAATCGCATTTAAATGCCTCCAGGAATTCATTTCAGCCAAAAAATTTCACGGAATATGTCTCTATATACGATTTTTGAAATTAGAGTGAGATGACAGTACATGGGGGTTACGAGAGAGGGAGAGAGACAAACTGTCTTTATTTAGAACGCTCATCACCGGCTGCCGCCGTTACTAAAACCCTCTATTGATAGGACTGCGTATTAAGACAATCCGATTGGAATTAATGCAGCATATTGGTTAAACACATGGGGTTTCGATTGGTTGTCGTTCACATTTGAAATGCTGTCATAAAACAACTGGTTTTGCAGATAAATTCCACGGTGGTTGGGTCCAATGTGCGCTGGTCTTCGGTTCCCGTCGCTCCGAAGCTGGAGAGTATAGGCAATCGGAAAGTTGAAAGGGGGGGGGGGGTAGTCGCATGATGGAAAAGTTAGACGCAGATTTTGACGCCGCACTTTTCATCTGGCTTGACAGTGGATGCGTCTCCCCCACCACCCTCACCTCAATCCCCTCCCCTCCTCCCCACCTCACGCACCGCTCAATTCCCCCACCACAGCTTCCCCCTTTTTTGACCCTTCTGCCCCCCGACAAATCCTATCTTAGGACCTAAAGGTTGCGACTCCTGACTCCCGACGCGACGCAACCGGCGACACACCGAGTCACATCGGTCAGCTGAACCCTCGTCAAAAGGGTTGTCGTCCATTATTAAACGTCCCTCATTGTGTCACTTTCGATGAAAATAAGCAACCATTCACTGCAGGCTCTACGAAAGGACTTAACGGACTATTTAAAGTTAATTTTCGAGGGACGGGCGGGATTTTATATATAGATCATAAGAATGAAGCCAGTCTTCCGTAATAAACTCAATTTTGCATTTAAGCGACGCAGAATTGTTTTATTCATTTAGTTTCTTCTGTTCAGAGAAAGCGAGAGTAGATGCGTGCTCCATTGATGCGATGATGACCTCAAAGGCGGATACAGGAATTTATTCTCTCTCTCTCTCTCTCTCTCTCTCTCTCTCTCTCTCTCTCTCTCTCTCTCTCTCTCTCCAGCCATTTGAACACAAGCGTTAGAAAAGGATAGTAGAGGGCAAAGTTATAGATTAAAGAGGTATGCTGATCTGACTTCGCGCCACAAATTCAGTGGCGCGCAGTTCAAAATCACTGCGCAGGCAAGATGGACGACAAAAGCAGAAAACGTATACTCTTTGCAGAAAAAATTGGGTTGTTTTCTGCTTTCCTGCACAGAGCAGTCCAATGTTTTCTGCAAAGAGTATACGTTTTCTGCTTTCGTCGACCATCTTGCCAGCAGTGATTTTGAACTTCGCACCACTGAATTAGTGGCGCGAAGTCAGATGAGCATACCTCTTTAATCTATAACCTTGGACTACAGTGCGTCACGTTGGATGACTTTTTTCACCGAATGCACCTTATGCGACTGTTCTTTTCATCTACCTGGGCTCCGCATCTATAGTTTGGTGGCTCACGTGAGTTGGTGAACGACAGTTATTGTGGTGGCACGTGATCAGCTCTCATATGGATCCCATTAAGCGAATTTTCGCGATCGATTATCATTCACCGTCGTTTGATATTCGATGGATTTGCATTTTATTTTGATGATATTCGATTGTTTCGTTGGTCACACCGGAGACCGTTGAATTCCAACGATTGGAAATTTCGAATTCACCTCCGGAGGGAGATTAGATTTCGAATTGTTGCAACCGGTGTCAGAAATCTCATCTTCTATCCTTTTTGACTCCTTTCGCCACGATAATTTCGGAAATGACGAACTTTTCGAATAAAGTTTATCGTACAAACCATTCGTAGAAGTCATTTTCCTGTGAGACAAACATAATTTTACCTTCGAAAACGCTAGTTTTTTGTTAAAAATGGCCATGTCATTCAGAGCTGATTTAGAGGTTATGTTATGGAATATTATTATCGAAGTTTTCATTTTCACGAGAATAACATTCAGATGTTCATTCTCGACTCTCATAATGGCTGGATTTTTTACCGATCAGCGGCGTTAATTAGCAATCATCAATTCTTGAAGTGAATGATTTTCGATCGCTAAAATTTGCTTATTGAAGACGCTGATGATTCCGATGCACAGAGGCTGTGAATACGCTGATTGCGCATATTATACATAGCAAACTGTCACCCATCATCTTTATCCATAAACACTCCAACCGATGCCCGTTACAACTTTTACTCGCTAATGAAATTGCTAGACCTTCTGTAAACAGCAAACCGTGGGGTCGGGGAGTGGAGTTTGCATACTTTAACGGCGCACTTTTTCGACGTTGTACCACGAACCGCCGCGCTGTGTTGGCATTATACCAATACCGTCTCTACTCATACCAGATTGCTCAGTTGGAGATTGGGAGGTTATAGTGTTCGTCTTGGTGTAAAATTTACACGCACTCTTTTGGGAGTGAAGTAGAGAACTGCCATTTATCTAGTTTAAACCTGATTTTCGGCGCAGAAACCTCCTATAACCAACCGTTCAGGAAGTGATCCTTGAGTGCTAACAGAGCAAATAAAATTCATGAATGCTACTCCAAACCAAGAAAAAATGAATTTAATGACTGCCTCCAGGCGGGACGGGTGGTGGAGGTGTAACGACTAACTCCACCCCTCCCACCTGGAGATAGTCATTATATTCAATTCTTCTTGGTTAAATTAGTTCTCTGAAGATTTTGATTTTGCTCATTGAACTCCAAAAATCTTTCCACGTCGTTGGAAAAGGTTTAAGAACTGAAAAGTTTAGTTCAATTTCCATTATTACAGTTTAACTCTCAACTCCCATAAGAGTATGTGTAAAATCCATATGATGACCCTAACCTCAAAAAAGCAATTTGGTATGAGTAGAGACGATTGACGGCCTCTCTCTCTCTCTCTCTCTTTCTCTCTCTCCCTCCCTCTCTCTCTCCCTCCCCCTCTCCTCTCTCTCTCTCTCTCTCTCTCTCTCTCTCTCTCTCTCTCTCAATCCCCCTCTCTCTCTCTCTTTCTCTCTCTCTCTCTCTCTCTCTCTCTCTCTCTCTCTCTCTCTCTCTCTCTCTCTCTCTCTCTCTCTCTCTCTCTCTCTCTCCGCGATCCCTTTTCATGTCCTCTCTGCGTCTATGGCATCTGACTTCTGCACTCTTGCCATCGGCAGTCCGGCATTTTTCATGCGAATCTTTCATTCACCCGCCATTTATAATTAATTTACGACGGATATAATTATTTCGAGCGAAAAAAATATATGTAGATAAATAAATAAATAAATAAATAAATAAATAAATAAATAAATAAATAACCCTGAACGGACCGGAGAGTAACTGACAGGTTGACGTTGATGCTCCGAGCTTACTGAGATGTTTCAACATTTTTAGTTCAAATTTTACATTTGTTTTTTTTTTTTTTCTTTTTTTTTTTAAATATAGATGAAAGTTGTCGCTTAGCAACGCAGTTCAACTTTCAACTTTCATGAGGGGGTCTACGTCCACTCCGCGGCATTATGATGCATTTTTTCTCGTTGCATATATTTTTTAGTTCTTCCCGCCTCTTATTTAAACGATGAGGACTTTACGCTCAGTTTCTCGTACACTCTCTTCTCTCTCTCTCTCTCTCTCTCTCTCTCTCTCTCTCTCTCTCTCTCTCTCTCTCTCTCTCCCTCTCTCTCTCTCTCTCTCTCTCTCTCTCTCTCTCTATCTCTCTTTCTCTATCTCTCTTTCTCTGTCTCTCTTTCTGTGCCATAGTGGCCAGATTGCGCCGAAAAGATTTGCATTTAAATAAATGCACGAGCGGAGACAGAGATAACTAATCAGGATATGTAATACGCAACACACCGAATGCAAGCATATACGCACGGAAAAAAAACTGCGGTGAAAATAACCGTACGGATACCTGATTTTGGCACCTGCTAGATGTTATGGTAATATTAACTAGAAATATATGTACTATGTTTTGACTAGGTATTGGGTGATGTTACCTGATTGCATGTCGAATTTACTCAAAGCATCGGTAAATGTACCATATTTCTGGTCAAGTTTACCATAACATTTAGCAGGTGCCAAAATCAGGTATCCGTATGGTTATTTTCACTATTCTTTTTTTTCCGTGCGTGTGTTAAGTGGTAACATATGCATCTGGTATCGCATACCGTGGCCAGGTATATTCGTCCTCGATTGTACTTTTGGTGACTTAAGTATGAGTCCCTTGATGGAAGTTTTGTTTAGAAGTATACCGACACGATGTGCATTTGGAAGGAGTCCTGAATGAATTCGAAGGCTAATTCCGACGAAGGAACAGCAGCCGTGGCAAAGAAAAATGGAGACCCAGCCCAAGCTATGCTTCCCATGTTAAAGAAGTGAAGCAAGTCGGATCCTTCAATTTCATTCGGGTGTTACCGGTCTCAACAACAAACAGTCACCTGCTGTTGAATGCTGACCAAAAAACGAAATGCTGTGATTGCGGTCTACGGTCCTAGGAACGGAAACAGGTTTTTTTTTGGTTTTGCTTGGCGAATTCAAACCGCGCGCTTTTTAAATCCGTGGACCAATCACCGCCTTCCTTTTTTCGCTCATCAGTCAACAGTTGGCGACCGTTGGCTGTTGTTCCGATGAGTCCCGACCAAAATTGAGTTGATAAATGTGTCTGTTGCACACCTTTGCTACAACGATTAAGAGTGTTTGAACTGTTGTAAAATCGCCTGAAAAGTCCATTGGTGGCATCAGAAAGCCATAGAATGCAAAAATAACTCACAAGAGGCGTTTAATGAGATTCAAGATGATGGATAAATATCGAGCAATTTGTGCATGCACCACGAACACCCAAGGATAGCCAACCTCACAATATCGATCACAACGTAAACAAACACATAACCTCTACCTCCAGTGAGGTTGTCAAAGTTGGCCATACTTGAATGTTCGTGGTGCATGCATACAGATTGCTCGATATTTATCCGCCATCTTGGATTTCATTAAACGCCTCTTGTGAGTTTATTATTGCATTTTATGACTCTCTGATGCCACCAATGAACTTTTCGTGCAATGGGGCAGTTGCAAGGGTCTAAAATGTTGTGTTTTTTACAAAGAAAATGATATTACTTGGTGAGCTGAGAACAATGGTGCCTTTGGTTTTTTCGTAAGTGTCCCGGTTTTGGAGATACACACGTTCAAAGTTGTAGAAAATCGTGGGCGTAGTGACGTCACTACGCGGCATTCCCATTTAAAACAATGTATTTTGGGCCAAAATCTCATCTCCGTAACAATGGGACTTAACTAGAAACCAAAAGCATTTTCGTTCTCAGCTCATCAAGGACTTTCATTTTCTTTATAAAAAACACAACATTTCAGACCCTTGCAACTGCCCCATTTTACATTACATTAGACACTCATAATCGTTGTAGCAAAAGTTTGCAACAGACCCATTGGACATCGAAAGCTTTGTGCTTGGTCTTTATTTGTCTCTGGTTCATCATCGTCTCCTCTTTCCTCTCAATCACTTTTTCGGGTTGAACCTTCGATTTCTTCGACTCCTGTTCGCCTCCGTGCAGTCCTTCAACCAACGACCAATCAGAACTCATTAAGCTCAAGTCACAATATACACCCTAAAAAAATCTCCACCAAGATAAGGGACTCTATCAGGGCTGCCGTTTTGCGTATAGTCAATGCTATTTCTCCATTCACCGATGATTCCATCGGTTGAGAAAAGATTACACAGTTCAGTTGTGTGTATGACTGTAATGCACGAAAATACTTTGATCTGTAATATTTCCTTAATCGGTGGAAACTCCGTTGATTAATTAAAATACCCGCAAGTTTTTTAAAGTCATCGACGACTCCACCGGTTGAGAAAAGATTACAGATGCGAGTATTTAAGTTTATTAAATTCATGCACTGAACTGAACTGTTTAATCCTTTCTCATCCGGTGGAATCATCGGTGAATTGGAAAATATCATTGATTATACGCAAAATGGCAGTCCTGGACTCTATGCGTACACCAGTGCAAGACATGCAAGTGAATGGGGAAAAAAGTAAAGTCGTGTGTTGCCTATACTGTACTTCGACGGCGTGACTGCCTCTATACTTTTGTCGCCAAAAGAGCGATCAAACCCAAAATTTTGGGCTGTCAAGAATTCAATTGGTCAATCCTCGGTCGTGTAATCATAGCGACCTTTTGCGCTCCGTGTCCATTCTTGACTATCAAAACTATTTGTGCTATACAATACAACTATTGGTGTACAGTCGGCGGATATTGGTTAGAGGTCGTTCGGTCCACGGCAACAGCGTCTACTATTTTTTTGGTCTTCTTAAAAATAGGTCTATACTATTATTTAGTCCACAACCATTTCGACATGAGTCATTTGGTCCGCTAGCATTTTATATCTACCAGCGGGCCGATCATTTACTTCATTGTTAAATTGATCGTTAAGACTGTGAATGAGTGATTCTATTGGTCGAATATTGTAAAACTTAGCCGATGCTACGGTAACCATCGTTATAGTGTCCGTTTTTTAAAGGTTACTCATGAATAGCCTTTATAAAACGAGACTCTTAACGATGGTTACCATAGCAACAGCCAAATTTTACAATTTTTGACCAATAGCATCACTCGTAGACAGTTTTAACGATCGGCTTAGCGATGAAATAAATGATCGGCCCGCAGTTCCTCGTCCATTGGCTAATTATGTCCACTGGCGCAACCAGGATATCTTCCATCTCTCTCATTTCCCATTTGAATGTATGAGTAGGAAAAGGACAGAAGGATGGGGTTTTATCCCCTTGTCCATCCTTGTCTAACATACGTTTCTTAATGGAGAAAAGAGAGAGATGAAGAAACTCTCGGTGCGCTACTGATTATGTCTACTTACAAACAAGGTCTATAAGTGGGGCCTACCTTATTCTTTTGCCCACACTCAAACAACGTCTACGCTTATAAAATTTCAGTTTTTTATTTTTTTCTACATTTCTTACGCCAAGAAGTAAATAAACAGATATTTGTTCGTATTATTGCATCATTCTTGTTTAAATGGGTCCTCATCGCAAAACAATTTGTTTTCGATTCAGTACGTATGATTGGTCCACTCCTAATTTATGAGGAAAATTTTGTGGACCAATTTTTTAAAAGCCGTGTTTGTTAACTAGACACACACGTTGTAGACCTGTTTTCCTGGAATAAATGCCTGTAGACCTTTCTGTCAAGTAGACGTCCGTGATTATTAGACTTCTTGACAATACATCAGACTTTTTGTCACTAGAAGTAATTTATTAGACCTCGTGACTGTGGACCAATTTGTAGAAGACCAAACGACCTGAAACCGGCGAATTACATAATATAAGTAGCTCCTTGAATTATGAGCCAAGTAGGCCACCCACCTCACACCTGGTAGCCGCCTATACCTGTGCCAAAATCTAATGTGTTGACTGGCGTCTTAAATTCACCGACTGCCACTGTAGCGTACGAAAATGTAAATATTTGTCTCAGCTACCAGGCAACCACGCTCTAGTCCTTTTCTACCTCATGAACCTTTCTCTCCAGTTTTCCACCCCATTTTCTCTCCTTTATATTGCATCACAATTTCCCTCCGTTCATGTCAACCTACTTCAGTCTTCGCGTTAGTTTCTCAAAAATATGCAGAACTTTGAGAAATAAAAATGGGGGAAAAAAGGGAGGAAACAAGAAAAGTTGAGGCGAATTCGCGAATGGACCAAGTTGAACGTATAAATTAAAACTATGAGTGATCAAATTTGGAGTGATAGGAGAAGGACGGAAGGTCCATTAAGGGTTGTATTCAAAAGAGCAGCGGGGGAGGGGGGCTTGTCTTTGTTGTCCCTAAAAAATGAAACGGAAAAAAACTGTAAAAATTATGAGTGAATCATGAGTCAAGTAGGCCACCTCACACCTGGTAGCCTACCTGAACCAAAATCTAAGGTATCGACGTCGAGGTCGACTGGCGTGCATGAAGTGGCGTCGCGTGCCATCTGGCAACAATGCGAGTGCTCCATTTAAACTCATTAAATATATCGAATTTTCCTTGTGCACTGTGCACCCCCTGAGTTCGATCTTTTATATGAGTTTAAATGGATAGAATACATTGTTGCCAAATTGCACGCGACGCCACTGCGTGCATGAGAAGGAGAAAGGCGGTACAAACTGTCTGAAAGTTTCAAACGATGGGCAAAAATTGAACCTTGGCCCTCCTCTAATTATTCTTGCACCCCCTCCCCCCACCCCCTGACGATGCGTGCAATTTGGCAACAGTGAATAGAGGAAAACATCTGGTTATCAGTAAAGATAATTCTATTTAATACTTCCAACCGAAATTCCGGGTGGTTTTTAAATTAAACTGTAATTACTATGCCGACTCACCGATAATCTTCGGCAACTTTTCCATTTTCAGTCCTTCAAATCAAAGCTTTGCCACCGACTTTGATGTTTTGATTTTGAAGCGTCTGCTGCGTATTCAATGAATATAGACAAAAATATTGAAAATAATTACCTATTTTTTAATGAAGTTTTGAGGCAAATTGAAATGGTTTTTGAGAAGATCAAAAGTACTAACATAAAAGACAAGTAATTGAAGTAGGTGACTACATAGCAATACTATCAAATCTTCAACAGCTACTTTCAATGAAAAAAGTCATCAAGGCTTAAATTAATTTCCATTAATTACCTGTTATGTAACATGATAAATAAAGATGGCCAAATTCCAAAGATTATCGATTGGGGTCCGCCTTCACACTGTGAAGGCGGACCGGCGGAAGGCGTGAAGTTCACAGTTTAGAAACGGACTCTGCTCACCCTGTAACATTTGCATGTAAGATTAAAATGAGAACGACCGAAGAATAATAAAACAAACTTTTTCCAATATTTTGAACGATTGATATCCATCTACACAGCTGCGATAGATTCATGTCGAACTACTGACATTTTGGTACCGGTTAATGAAAATTCAATGCTTCAAGTCATTTTCATACATTTCTAAATCTGATGTCACAGGAGAAATAGCGTTCAAAAATTCCAAAGATTATCGGCCGCCTACACACTTCTGAAATGAACTCTTCACCCTGTAAAATGTATAATAATATTACAATTAGAATGTTAAGCGATTGATATATCCACCTCCACCTGCCATGGATTTCATGTCGGACTACTGAAATCTCGCTACCGGAGAATGGAAAGCCAATGCTCCAAGTCATTTTCATTCATTTCTGTTATGCAACAGGAGAAATTACGTTCGAAAAATTCCAAAGATCATCGGTCACGGTCCGCCTATACACTTCTGAAACGAGCTCTAATCAGTAATCACCCTGTAAAACGCGTAAGATTAAAATGAGAATGTTTGAAGAATAATGAAACAAACTTTTTCCAATATTTTGAACGATTGATATCCATCTACACCTGCCATAGATTCATGTCGAACTACTGACATTTTGGTACCGGTTAATGAAAATTCAATGCTTCAAGTCATTTTCATACATTTCTGAATCTGATGTCATAGGAGAAATAGCGTTCAAAAATTCCAAAGATTATCGGCCGCCTACACACTTCTGAAACGAACTCTAATCAGTAATCACCCTGTAAAACGCGTAAGATTAAAATGAGAATGTCCGAAGAATAATACAACAAACTTTTTCCAATATTTTGAACGATTGATATCCATCTCCACCTGCCATGGATTCATGTCGAACTACTGAAATTTTGCTACCGGAGAATTTTAAGCGCGGAACTCAGGGCGCAGTCGCATCAGGAGCTTCAATCGGAAACGTGTTTGACAACATTTCATAGTATACACACGCGCGCTCACCCGCAAACAGGCACTATATACACTACACGTTTCACTCCTCTTCGAAACTCTCAAAGAGAGTTAAAATTCAATAACCCAAAAAGTAAATCCTCCGAGAAAGAGACGTTATTAACGCCATTTTTCAAACATTCCCGCCCCCTCCTCCTGTCCTAGTCCGCGTGTATACAAGCTAAACCGCATAAGCCGCTTACGATAATTATTTCAAACTCGTTCCTTCTTAGTTCTTCATTCATCCGCGCGAGGCGGGCCTCTCGGGTCGAACTGTTGCCGGTCTTGGCTATATAGACTGTTTATAGAACAGCGATCAGTGGCGTCGCGTGCCATCTGGCGACAATGCAACTGCTCCATTTAAACTCATGAAATAAATCAAATTTTTCCTTGTGCACTGCACGTGCACCCCCTGAATTCGATCTTTTACATGAGTTTAAATGGATAGAATACATTGTTGCCAAATTGCACGCGACGCCACTGACAGCGATATATCGTTCCGATTGTCGACCTCTCGTTCCAAACAAACCCTGGTTCAATGTAAATTTTCCCGTTCCTGTAAGCGCATTTTTTAACCGAAATTTTGGCAATGGGGCTCTTGCAAACGTTTGGTACAAGTGATTGAAGAGATTGATTCTTGCATTAAAAATCTGTAAAAAAATGACTATGAGTAAGTACACTAAAAAATTACTAAATTCACTCTCAGAATCGGACTTAATGGCGGAGCAACGCAGGTATCATGGGAGATTCCTATCTAATTTGAGGCACATCTCTGTGTTTCCGTTGAGAAAGTGTCAAATTAGACAGAAACCAATGAACGAAAAGATGACAGGTCAGAGTGTTTTCGTGGGTTGTCACACTGCTAGCCTAGATGGTGTAATTTTGTTGTCAACCGGAGGAATCATCGACGCGACGGTTAAAATAAAAGTTCCTTTTAAATGCCTGACGACGCAGCCCTGCGGGTAACTTTTCCTATCGACGAACGAAAGAGTATCATCTCTCAGGTGACTCCTGCAAGCCGATCCCTGAAATTCCGGACTTTTGAGTAGACTGAATAAGAATCCGCGGAAACAGTGATTGGTGGAGACGAGTCACGTGGTTGCCAAGTCTAATAAAAATACGGAATTTATCTAATAATTGCTTATCTGGGAGTCTTCGGCATCTGATAAGCAATTCTAGATAAATTCTGTATTTAGATTAGGCTCGACAACCACGCGACCCCTCCAGTGGCGGATCTAGAAATCATTCAAGGGAGGGGCTGAGGTCCAAAAAAATCGTTTTTTTTTTTTTTTGGGCTCACCAACATAATTTTAGAACCCTACAGCCCTGCATTTCGGCCAAGGGGAGGCTACAGCCCCCTCAGCCCCACCCCCCCCCCTTGGATCCGCGCTTGGACTCATCTCTACCTCCACCTATCACCGTTTTCTATTCTTATCCAATCTCTTTACCCAAAAGTCGGGAATTTTAAGGATCGGGCCGCTGGACTGTGTAATCTTTTTGTCAACCGGTGGAATCATCGATTATTGAAATAAAAAGTTACTTTAAATGTTCGACGGTAGCCCTGAGGATTCTTCCAAACTTTTGCAACGGGCGAAAGAGAGAGTACCCAGCTTATATGGCATGTGGAATTTCTAGCATGGAAAAATGTTTACTTTTTCAGAATTTCTCCTCAGACCTTTAACTAGCATAATCATCTGAAAGCCCATTCAAAAGTACGCAAAAACTACACTCCGGGAATGGACTAGAGGTGCCATTTTACGGATCAAAAGATCTCCATAATTCGCCTGGAATCACCTTAAAATCTTGAAGAATCAGCAATTAAAATTAGAAAAACTTCCGAGACTTCCCCGTTTACTCAACAAACACTTTTTGAATGTGAAGCAATCAGTTGCGTCGCTGCAAATCTGGCAACGTTGCGAGTAGTTCATTCAAACGCATGAGAAAGGTAGACTTCTCTATCGACTTTTTGATACAATATGGATATCGATAATTGGTTGTCTAAGCTGAGAGACAGCGTTTCTTTACTAGAATAAATTAAATACAAAAAATGTTGGATCTCGTTGTGCGTTAGTAGCCTTTGCCCGGGTTTGTCCAAAATCTGGCAACCTTAGAACGCAACCCGCGTCACATTGAGTGTATGAATGCGGTATACATTTTGGGTTTCGCGGTTACCCTCGCTCCTTTCCGAAAAAGGCTTTGATGAAATGTTTACGAGTGAATATAAATGTTTAGCTGCTCTTCGTGAGAGATTTTCATTTTGTACCGCAGAGCGCGTGAAATTCTTGGAAATATGGGAGCACACCAACGTTTCCTCGAGTTTTAGAATATTGGCTGTATGGTATATGTATACATATATACAATATGCAAAGTGCATTGCGCAGTACTCGACAAATGTCATGTATGTACAAACTTACCTTCGAAATTTGATATCTTCGAGTAAATTAATTATTTCTCACCATTTACATCAAATTGTTCGAACAGTTGAATCTGCGTGAGTTTTCGTAAAATGAGAAACTCTAGCTGCCAGTCGTGAATCACGAAAGATTTTCTTGGAGGGGGAGGGGGTTAAAATTTGCCGCGTCTCAGGAAGTATAGTTAATTGAAAAAGACAATACCGTGAACTGACCAATTTATATCGTCCTTTGAATGCCCACTCGAAAATTAAACTTTTGCGGCATTCGCGAATTTCGAATAACTGACTTTAAATTTAAATTCTGCTCGACGTGCACAGACAAATGATATCCAATGGCGCGGCGGTTCAAGGAGTAATTTTTCAAAGATTACAGCTTCTTGGAATCACTCAATCAGGAATGCCAAAATCTTTGAAAAATTACTCCTTGAGCCGTCGTTGGGTATCATTTGTCTGTGCACGTCGAGCAGAATTTAAATTTAAAGTCAGTTATTCGAAATTCGCGAATGCCGCAAAAGTTTAATTTTCGAGTGGGCGTTCAAAGGACGATATAAATTGGTCAGTTCACCGTATTGTCTTTTTCAATAAAAGGGGCTAAAAGGCCTGCCCTCCTGAACGGACGTAGCGGGGAAGAATCGACAGCCGAGAAACCGCTGCGTTGCAATGTATAGTGCGTTTTTACCTGACTTCCCATCGGACTTCTTATCCCGAACAGAGTATAGTTCGATCGTTTTTCATAGGTTTAAACGGACGAACTTCAAGTTTGTCAGAATCAGAGGCGGCTCGTTCGGTGAGGCCAATGAGGCACTGTCTCACCTGATTCGGGAGAGGGAATGGAAGGAAATAAAATCACATGGAAAGTAGTTAACTATTCGTACGCGCCTGTACCGTTTTTGCCTATCTTTAAAAATGAAGGCGAACAGTAAAATTAAGACTATAATCGGTCGAATTCAGGGAGTTTCAGGCGGAGTATGTGAATAAGACAACGTTAGTTATGAGGTGTATTGTGAGTTGCACAATAGTTAAATATTCGTACACGTGCCGTTTTAGTATATCTTAATAAATGAAGGCGCACCTATAAAAGTAAGACACGAATTCCCGATCAAATTGCGGGATATTCTGGTGAGAGCTTATTTGAATCGGATACTTGTAGCTGTGCGTCGACATTACATCAACGTATGCCTCTTCGCCTTTTTCTCCCTTTCAGACACGGCGACACAGCCCAGGCTGTGATAAAGCTGGTCTGTTCTATTATATCGTCTATTTCTCTCTCCATTTCTCATTCCTCTCCTATTTTACTTTCTTCCCTTTCTTTCAGCCCTATCTATAGGTCTTCGTTTATGTTGCCTCACCAATGGGCCAGTTTCCTGCAGGGTCTGAAATTTTGTGTTTTTTATAGAGAAAATGATAGTATTTGATGAGCTGAGAACCATGGTGTCTTTGGTTTTCTCCTACGTGCCCGCAAGTTTTGGATATACACACGTGAAAAGATGTAAAAATTGTGTGCGTAGAGACGTCACATCGCGCTTGCAAACTTTTGCTGAGAGCAAATGAGCATTTGTCAATTCTGATGTAAAAACCAGCAAAAATCACGAAAATCACACAGAGAAAGTTTAGAATTCAGTAATAAACCTACATAAGTACATAAATGGCAAGATCGTAATGGCGGTTCGACGCAGGTATCATGAGAGATTCCTATCTAATATGCCACTTTCTCTTTGGAAACACAGAGGTATGTCTCAATTTAGATAGGCATCTCCCATGATACCTGCGTCGAACCGCCACTAAGCCCGATTCTGAGAGTGAATTTCGTGATTTTTTTAGTGTACTAGCTCATCGTCATTTTTATAGGTTTGTATGCAAAGGATCCACTCTTCAATCCTTTGTAGCAAAAGTTCGCAAGAGTCCCATTAAAACAATGTATTTTGGGCCAAAATCTCACCTCCGGAACAGTGAGACTTAATTATATAAGGGCCAGAGGTTAGTTCAAAAGGAATGTACTCTTCCGTTTATACAGGGAAGGTAGATAACTGTTCGTACTCGGGTAAGTTGGAATGGGGCTATTGCACACTTTTGCTATAAGCGATTTAATAGTCGATTATGGCGTAAAAACCTCAACAAATAACGATGGCGGCACTAAAAACTTCCAAAATCCACTCCTAAACTCAATAAACGCAGTCATTTGCGCGAGCGTAATGGTGGCCGAAGGCACTAACAATGGGAGATTCCTATCTTAATTTCGTCACTCTTTCTATGCTGACAAGGATGATTCACAGAGTAATTAGCCATCAGAGTGATGATCCACATCCGATGAATGGTACCGCAACACCAAGTGACACCGGTGTCGAATGAAAGTAGTCTCTTATTGGTCACTTCTTGATGGAGTTTCAGAATTGTTAGATGGGAATCTCCCATTGTTAGTGCCCTCGGCCACCATTACGTTCCCGCAAATAACTGCGTTTATTGAGTTTAGGAGTGGATTTTGGAAGTTTTTAGTGCCGCCATCGTTATTTGTTGAGGTTTTTACGCCATAATCGACTATTAAATCGCTTGTAGCAAAAGTGTGCAATAGCCCCATTGCCTAGACAACAAATTGAAGGCGCCCGAACAAACCTTATCTTGTGAGTGTGTTTACAATGATAATCGCGTTTTTCCGGAATGAAGACTAAGCAATGTGAAGTAGACTAAAAGAGAAAAACGAGTGTACTCGGGCTTGGGCCATAAATGGTTATTTCAGGGGCGGCTCGTGCCATCTGGCAACAATGTCTTCGCTCCATTTGAATCTATGTTTGACAATCGATTGCTGGCGAGGCGCTGCTTCACTTCCGAATCGATTGTTTTACATACAATCAAATGGAAGGATGACATGTTGCCATATTGCACGAGCCGCCACTGGGTTAATTAGAAACCAAAGGCATCCTTGAACTCAGCTCATCAAGTACTTTCATTTTCTTTCTAAAGAACACAACATTTCAGACCCTTGCAACTGCACCATTCTGACGCTTACGAACACGAGCCGCCACTGGGCAGGGACCAAATAATGTTCGGTCCCGAGCGTAACTTACGCACGGTCACATGATCGTGCGTAAGCTCTCTGATTGGTCGAAATCGCACGCAAGATGAACGCAATTCAATGCTCGGGACCTAACATTATTTGGTCCCAGAATGCCGGATTGGTATTACACTTTTGAAAACAACACTCTTGTTACGCCGGGAGAAACTACCGGTCCTTCGAAGGGTTAAACAACAACGCTGGTTCCTTATAAACGTCCACAATAAGTGATATACTGGGTCATTAAAGTGACTTCGATTTTAATTCGGTGGTTAAGACCAGTTGCTCCTCGGATGTCCCAAAAATAAAAGGGATTTGAAGCAGGTGACAGAATGGTCCTTCTAACAAACCAAGCCACCTGAAGACAAAGATTCTGAAACTCGATAGGTGGAAATTGGAAAGGCACAACACAACTGTCGGACACAAAAACTGTTTGGTCCAGGTCCAGGGGATGATCCCGATTTCGAAAATCGATACGAATTCGATGACGATTTGAACACAGGTTTCTGAAGAGGGTGTCTCGGAGTCTCAACCTTACCTGAAGGCTGCAGGCTGATGAGATGGGATACAATAGGTAAGAAAAGGTATAAACATACGTAGCCGAAGTGTAAACTGACGGTTACCTGTGGCGATAGCTCATGAGCCTTCGAAGCGAGAAGAGTTCAGGAGATCCATTGACCAACGGAGAATCTCTTCTGCGGAGTAAGTGGAGAGCCGGAGAGAAGCAAAGCCATTTGTTTAGCTGTTGACTGCTTTATAAGTATAGACTCGCTCCCCACCTCGTGAGGCTGCGCGAGCCACGATATTCAACAGCTTCGAAAAACCGGCTTTGAGTACGCGGCATTCGTCAGTGTGATTCTGCTACGACGGGAGTTCCACGTCGCTTTGTTTACTGATTTTCCGTACGAAACACGTGAGCGTAAATAAGTGTTGTGGTGTTTTTATCCCCCCAGAAAACTTGCCGTTGTTAAAATTTAATTATTTTTTACCCGTGAAATGTTTTTGCTGTGAACGACTTATTCTATTTTGAATCAGTGTCAAGTCTTTCCCAAAGTGCACTTTTTTATCGCGTTTATTTGTTTGTGATTTTTCATCGCTGGATACAGAAGCTGGTGTCTGCGAAATGATCGCGTGTGATTTTTGGTGTCCAGTGCCCAGGAATGTGTGAGCTTTCCACGATTTCTTCGGATTTTACCTGTGAATTTTATTCTTTAGTGACGATGATGAAAATCTGTGCTCTCGTCTCACCGATCGCGTGTTTCGGCTTTAGTGTTTTGAATCTGTGATTTTTGTTTGTTTTTAACTATCATATTTTATTGTGTGCATAAAGGATTAAAACACATGTGGTGATTCTCAATAATTATTGGATTATTTCTTTAGTGTCTCCTGTCTCCACAATGGATCTTAACCCTTCATCTTTATTCGCCGTTTGTTTACTAGGATTATTAATAGGTGAGTCCATGAATCTTTTTTTTTCTTTAAGAGGAGTGATTACGGTCGTAATCAGGAAAATGGAGAGCAAAAGGCATATCCGCAATTGGAGTATTCGCAGTAAATTAAATTTGCACTGGCTCTGATTTTTTTTCTCTCGTTTACCGCCTTTCCTACTAATTTTAAGTGCTCATTTTTTCCAAAGAAATTCGAGTTTTGAACCCCGATTACTTACGAGTGCTTTTTTTATTCACTAATAAATACCTACGCCAAACCAAAGAAAATTGTGTACAATGTCTCGCTATAGACTTCACTTATTTTAATAATCTTTTCTATTCGTTAGTATCCTTAAAACTCTGATCAGTAGCAATAAATTAATCAAACCGAAGGGTTCATTTACGGTAAAATTATGGAGTTTCATTTTCAATTTAATAACGACAAAATGAACTGTGGGTATTGGTTTTTGTTTTTTTTCCTCCGCAGAGGCGGGAAAATTGGGAATATGCACTCATGAAGCAACTTTCCTTTATTCGTTTATTTAGTAAAACTATTTATTTATTTAGAGGCAGCTGTAGGTAACGAACTGGAAGTTTATTTAGGGAAACCTTTTGGTTAAGACAAAACGATTCACCTAGGTGACATTGTTTATGAAATGGATTTCGAGATTAGGAGATCTGTAGGACATGCTTTCGATGTGATAAGAACCTTTTATACGGAGAAATTACTTTTATATTTAAACATGGACCTACAAATGCGTTGCTTCATTCGTAGCTTATGCAACATGGATATCAGAAAGAAAGAGCTGAATATTGCAATCATTCACATCGAATTTATCACCGAGTTCGAAATTTCGATTTCTATCCTGTTTTCCTCCGTTAAACCGTAGAACAACCAAAATTATGGCTGTTGCCTCATATAAAGGCATATTATAAAATATTAATTAATACTTAAATTATTGTAAATTCGGCGATTTTTCGAGCTGATCAATCTGGGTCGATCTTTTCAGCAATTTATTGCCCACCGCGTACAGTTTGCAATTTTTTTGTGCAACAATAATCAGAATATTGGTTATTTTGGAATTTTACCCAGGAAACCAGCAAAAACTGAGAAATATTACGAGTACGTTCAACCGCAATCTTGAGAGATATTGGTTTTTGATTCATGATGCATCAGTGATGAATTTAGCGATCTGTACATCTTGCGGTCTCCAACGAATTATTTATCCCATTAAAAATTTGCTCTTCCCCCTTCTCCATTCGCCTGTTTCTCGGATATTTTAAAATTGATTCTTTAAACGATCACATTGTTTACAATTCATCGCAAAATTAGCAAGTGTGTGAACTTTCGTCTTCAGCGCGGGACTTTCAAAAAGAATTCTATTCTCGAGATCGAAAATCGTTCGGTAGACGAGTTGCTCAAGTCGTAAACGCTTTTTGTTTTCTTTTTTTCGTTCTCTGTCGAGTTGAAGGCACTCATTTGTAAATATCTGTCCGTATGGGTATGGGAAGGAGAGAAAAGAATCGAAGATTCCTAAGAGTCAGACGAGTGGAGAGGTTCAGGGAGACTTATCGATAGATGTTTTCGAATGAGGCGGGAGTGTGACTGATCGAATCCTCCTAAAAACCCGCCATGCCATCGCGCGATCTCGCGCAGACATCCACATTTGGAATGATAATTTTATTCAAATATTTTGAGATGTCTTCTCTCGCGTTCGATTGCCCTCTCTGTATCGTCGGATATTGGTTCTCTCCGCCGGCAAATGAGCTTAAATGAGTTTTTTTTTATTTTCCTCCTTCCTCCTGAGATCATTTTTTTTATTTTTTGCCTTACCTGCTCATCGCAAGATTTTTTTTCTTTTTACTTTCCTCTCTCTCTCGAACATCCATGGACTATTTTATCTCGAAATTTGAACGCTAATACGCTCCCTAATCGAAAAGTGGTTGTTGTTGTTGATCTGATCAGTTCTGAGCTGAATCGTGAAACGATTATGTTACTGAATGGGATTCTTCCACGAATGGTGTCGTAAGGGCTCCTTAAGAATTTTTGCGACCGTCGTTTTCTGTCTCCTCTAAACGGCGACCGATTGCCGCTTCGCGGATCGGGATGTTGACCGTGTTTACGTTAAGCTGTTTTCTCTTAATAGCTTCCTTTATACGCTTAGATTTTTTTTTTTTAATTTTTTTTTTTTTTTTTTTTTTTTTTTTTTTTTTTTTTTCCGTGACTGACACTTTGCTGTCTACAAATAAAATATAAATAGATGCGTCGCCTTAAATTGCACAGGAACAATTAAAAATGATCTTGATGTTAAAATTCTATTTCGTTTAAAAAGGATTAATAAACATTTATGTTCATACTTATCAAGAAAAAGTTTGTTAGAGTGAGAAAATTGAGATAAACAAAATTAAATGAGAATAAATATCTATGCCCGCCTATAAACAAAAACTTATTTTTTCTGTTGAAAAAAAATAATAATAGTAATAAAAGAGGAAAAATTATGATAAGGGGAAACATTATTCTACATCTTCCCACAAAATATGACGAGCCCCCCCCCCCCCCCAAATTATATAGCGCGGACCTCACATGTATGAAGTACGGAAAGAATTTACCTATTACAAATTTCGAAGAAAAGAAAAAGGAAATTAAGTTATAGGAAAAGTAGAGAACAAATACAGTTGCTTATCGAGCGGAAAAAGTAGGGGAGAGAATTTTCAGCACTAACAATAAGACCTTTCTCATACATCGCTTCGGGAAGTTATTTTGAAAACTCTGAACGCCCTTTTAAAATTCTTATAAGTAAGGAACTTTAGACTGATAAAGATGGGAGTTATTATTAGTTATTTAAAATTATCTACCAAGTAATTAATTGTGACTTGCTTCACGGGTTGCGGGGAATCGCTCCGTGATGTTAGACTAAGAAAGAGCAAGGAATACTTTTGGTGTCATTTTCTCCCGTGAATTGTAAAAAGTCGGTGTTGTGTAGAGAATTTAGGAAAAGGTGTTCGGAGTTTACTGCCTTGACAAAAGTCCAAAACCATGAAAATTACATTTGGTGAGCTTTTGAACTTTCTGAAACTGCGGCCGCAATCTGATTAAGAGTGTTTGAATTTTGAGTGCGGTGTTGTTTCATAAATTATTTTCTGCTTAATGAATTCCCTTTAGTTTCGTAAAGTGTCTGTTTTCATTTTCTGCTTCTCAAAAGATTCTTCAATTGTGACCTTTCTTTATTTTCCACAATTAATTGGTAGATCAATCTCAGGATGATTTAAAAGATCTGTCGAACAGCCCTCAAATTTCTCAGTGAGGACGTACCACCAGCAAAAAAAAAAAAAAAATAATGATTTATCACAATTAATAATTTATCCAACATTTCTTTAAAACGATCAAATTACTAAACTCGCCAACGATCTGCCCCAGGGTAATTGCTGTTGGACTGATCAAAATAGTTTTGAAGGAAATAAAAAATAAAATAGAAAAAAAAAAAAACAACAATTAAAAAAAAAACTAATAATCTATAAATAATTAAATAAAATTTGTAAGTAATAATACATTTTTATTGAACCTACGAAAATACTCATTTAAAATAGAAAGTGAACAAATTTTAGATGGAACAAGATTACGTATAAATCAGGAACTATAAAAAGGAAAGCGAAAAGTAGCAAGAAAACCAATATCAAGTGCTTTTTATAGGGAAGAAATCCTAAAGTTGAATATTGATGATTGCAAACCACAAAATAAAAGTGTAAAGAAGATTTAATTTATTTTGTAATGTGAATGTCCCAATATTATCCGTGTATTTACGCGAGGAAATTTTACCTTCCATGAGAAGTCGAAAATTGGATAGAAATTGAAAAATGTTTTGAGTAAAGAGTTTTTCATAGAATTTTTCTCTACGCAATTTCCTCATCATTAATTTGCGAAAAAATCATATAAATACGAGTTCATCCAAAAAATGGCTATGAGTCATATCCCAGCTATTGTGATTGGTTGAAATCTTTTTGGTTAGTTATTAATCAGTTGTAAATACGTGTCCCTTATTATCGTGAGCATGCATTTTCCCTCAGGTTCGAGTGTAATAATTGTATTTGATTACTTATATAATGAAAGTTTAAGTGATAAGGAGAAGTATTATCGTCGAACAGTGACCGAAAAAAAAGAGTTGGAAAATAATAAAAGTAAACTGTTTTCCGTAAAGCCATAATTTGTGAAGTTTTTAAAAGAAGTTCGAACGATTTTGTAAATAAATTCCCGACTTTTTTTTTCCAAATTCTTAAGTAGTTACCTTCATTGCTGCGTATTTTTGCTTAAATTGTCGTTTTTATCAATTTTATGTATTTTTTTTTTCATATTTTTTATTTTTTTAAATACCTACGTATAATTTTTGAATGGACCACGTACTTCATGGATACACAAATCCCCTAAATTAACTCAAATGTTTTTATACAAAGCTCTCACTTCTCTCTGAAATACTCAAGAGCGTGCCCCAATTTTGACTTCGGTTGTCGCGGTTAGTCGCGCGTTACATTTTTGGTCGCGTCTAGTGTTAAAATATTGTAATTTATTCGCTTGACTTTTTAGTCGGCGCATTGTTTGGATGGATGGATGTGTCAGAGAACTATATAGATGACGAGAGAGTGTGACCCGGTCTCGGAGAAAACTGAAACCTGTTTTGTTTTTTGAGTGCCCCTCCCCCCCCCTTGAGCTTGTTATGTAGGATAAACTTCACATATGGTCCATGCTTCATACGGGACGTCTATTTATTCTCGGGGGTACTGATATCCAGCACTGAGAGGAAAGTGCTCCTTTAAATGGTCGGAATTCTAATTCATAGTGTTCGAGAAGAAATTCTAATCTTTCCGACGAAAATTCTGGTAATTTATACTGGATTTCTGTCCGGGTTGTTTGGTCAGAAATTGTGGTATTACCACCGAATTATCCTAGTCCTCTTTACCGGAAGTTTTGCCTCGGAATACCAGAATTCTAGTTGAAAATAAGAGTAGTTTCATCTGTAAGGCCATGATTTCTTTTAGGTAATTTTTAAACTTATTTTTCTCTTAAATCTCAACAAAATTTTATGAACCAATGTCGAATTGGACGCTCATTCCGGTCATGATATTCTCCATATCTAACTTTCTGAAGCAAACCCCATGTTTTAGCTTTGTTTGGTTTTTGTTTTGTGTTTTTTTTTTTTTTTTTTTTTTTTTTTTTTTTTTTTAAATTTATTTTAACTTGTGAAAATGCTCAAAATTTTGAACACAAATAAAGGCTATATTCGAACTTGACAAGCCAAAGTGTATCTGAATTTTGGTGCATGACACGGAAAAGGGTCCAATCACGCATTGAAAAACTAATGATAAAATTCTCTACTTGAAGTAAAGGGATTAAAATTTGGATCTATTTCCCCAAAGTTTACGTCTCATATTACACCGACAATTATAGGGGAAAAGTCTTCTTTTTTGCGGAGAATTTATACTATAATTCGATGAAGACTCCAAAGCTGTCGAATATCCTCTTAACCTTTGGTCTAAATTTCTCCAAAATTCACGTATATTCGTTTCCGTGTGACTAGATCTGCCTTGCACTAAATTTCAGTTTTTTGTTCAAAATATAATAATTTCAACTCCGAATAATTAACATTGCATAATAATACCTCCTCAAGCGCCTTTATTAAAATGTGTAAGCAATATCAGCACCGCGGTGTAGGAATATTTAAATACACACTTTATTTGGGCGAGCGCATAATAATGCCTCTCCTCGAGCGCCTTCAATAAAATGTGTATGCAATATCAGCACCGCGGTGTAGGAATATTTAAATACCCACTTAATTTGGGCGAGCGTAAATTGATCCGTCTTCTTAACCTATAGTCGTAAAAAAACTTTGGGGAAACAATACCATTTTTATTTTTCTGTGAAGAAAAGTGAAGCATGCTGAAATATTGCCCGATGAGTTGCTCCGTTTTTAAAGATTTGGACCCCTTTTATTAACGAGTCCTGGCACTGACGCGACGCGACGTGACGCCGCATCGCGCGGTGATTGACCGAAAGTCAGGTTGTCACGGCCATTAACTCGGAGGATGCGGAAGCCGGAGCTTTTTGATTCGGGTGTTGTGTTTAAAAGTGTGTGAGTCGGTCCGAGTGTCGACTGCCGCTCTGAGCTGAGAGGAGCAAGGCCGACTAAGGCCGTGTTCCATTCGAAGCTCAAAAGCGTGCACAAAGTGTTTTTGTCAAAAGTTGCCGCGCGCGGCTCGGTTTGTTGTTCCGAAGCATGGCACGGAGGATTGGAAGAGCATTGACTTGACGTCTCAAACTATCTGAGCTCTCCTTTGCTCCTCTTCAATCCTTTGCCGCTCGTATACCCACAGCTCCTTGCTCCCTGCTCCTTGATCTTGGGTTTGCAATTCGCTCAATTGTCCTTCTATCGCCGAGCTTCATCGTCGCGACTGTAACGACTTCGCTTGTATTTCCTCTCTCTCTCTCTCTCTCTCTCTCTCTCTCTCTCTCTCTCTCTCTCTCTCTCTCTCTCTCTCTCTCTCTCTCTCTCTCTCTCTCCCCCACCTCTCCCCCCCACTCTCAATCCCCCTTTTTTCTCTATCACCCGCTCTGTAATCGAACCTCGGATCCTGATAATGAGGTTTGGTGTACGAACACGGTTACATACACAATTACCGCCGAAAACATTTCATTGGTCGGTTTCTTCCGCCGTATCCTCAGCGTCTCACAAAGGAAACTTGGCGCTTGAAATTCTGGACGCGAGTTAGCTAGTGCGTATAGAATAATTTGGAAATGCAACAGAAATCCAAAGTGTGATCCTTTTAGTCTCGATTTTCGGCTGATAGGGAAGTACACCACTGAAAAAACAAAGTTTAAGTGCAGGCAAAGCAGCCTTTTAAAATAGCTTCGCAGAGCGAAAGTTCAAGCTGTACCGGAGAAAGTTGCAGGTATATCAAAACACTACTTCTTTGGAGTTACGCAGCTTCTTTTCTTGCTTTGGCTCTACCGAAGTTGTGCTTCAAAACAACCGCAACTTGCCCCGTTCGAGCTAGGACTTTTGCTCTGCGAAGCGCGCTTTTTTTTTTTTAAAAAAAACTGCTTCGGATCTACTCAAACTTTGTTTTTTTCAGTGATCGAAAAAAAAAAATCCTAAATACCAATTATTTTTTTTATTATTGTTATTATTTTTTTTTTTAAAAAAAAATATTTATAAAATATAAAAAAAATTATATAATATATAGATTTACAGGAGCACTCACAATCAGAGGCAGACTTCGCGGTTATACCTATCCGTGCAAACTTTGTTGATACTAAACTTCTGGTCCGTGTAATTTATTTTCGCGTGATCAGTTCGGAAATGTTCAAGAATCGTCTTTCGGTGCATCAATGTGCGGTAACCGATCCCCCGTCGGTTACAGACCAATGTAATGCTTACCCAATGGCGCTTGTTGTCTCTCTGCTTTTTTCCAATTCGCAATGTTTGAATTCTTTGCTATTATATTTGACGAGACTTCGTGGAAACTTCGCTTGAGTTTCGAGTCGAATATAAGTATTCCTATATAAGTTGGAATAAAGTTGGAAGACTCCACAGCTATACCGAAACTTTATTGAATTCGGTTATTAGTATGTATGAATCAGCTAGATTGAGAAATCTACGCTGATTCGCTGGAAAACGTGTAAGAATCTCGGAACTCCCAAGACTGTTCGATTATAAAACCCACCACTACACTATTAAATCTTTTAGTTTTTTAATGTGTACGGACAGCAATCGATTGAAATGAAAATTTCCGAAGTTGTGTTCGGTGCATGGGTCAAAAAATGTTGAAAACTTGTCACACTCAAATATAGTTTATTTGTTTGATAATGCACACTCATACAGTGACGGCTCGTGCCTTGTGACACCAGCGGATTATATCCATTTAAATCTAAGTAAAATATTCGATTTTCAGAAGATTTGCAGAATCAATGAGTAAGGCAAATGACAACTGTTGAACTGAAACCAGATGAAAGTAGTGAAGTTCCGCCATTGAATCGTCTGTATCTAAATTTCCGAGTTGAGTGTGTATAACCCTTCTCTCGCTAATTATTTCCACCGGGCGCAGCTGGTGAATGACTTAACTCTAAAAATGCCGTAAATATCATCCGTGACTCAGCAATTGTTTTCTCGAAATGAATTCATACTTATTGGGTCTGGAGTCTGGTCGTTTATTGTGGCATTGGCTTCGAGATTTATTCAAATCTTAATTCATTTTGATGTGGTATGACTCAATGTGTCTGTACTGACTCACCATTGTGTTTCTTTATTTTTTCAAAATGTTTACTTGAGCTCGTTTCAGGCTGGTTGGATGGTGGACCGTAATTTTTTGGCATTTTTTTCACAATCATTACTCAAAAACGCACGAGTAATTCGCAATGATTTAAAGGCGGGTCCGTGGACTCAGAGAACTAACCGGGCCCGCCTCTCTCTCTCTCTCTCCCTTTCTCTCCCTATATCCCATCTCTCTCCCTCTCCCCTCTATATTTTAGTAGCGCACCCAGAATGCATATGCTAATACATGTTGGAATTCAGAAATTGTTTTTTCAGTGCCATGTGGCTCTGCAAATTGCGATTAATTTGTTGAATATCAACGCTAAACCGCCCTGAATTAATTTAATCAAACTTTTTATTCACAGTAATGAAATTTGTCGATCCAATATTGTCTCGCGGAATTTTTTTTTTCCGCCGAGGACGGTTTTTTTTCCCGCGCGCGCGCGAACGGAAAGTATCGTTCGGCGTGTAGCGTGCGTGAAAAATTGAAGGGGCAACGATGAGACCCGGATCGGCGAGACGCTTAAAAAGCAATAAATTCAGCTTTTCTTCAACGATGCTTGGTCACTCTCCCGCATGGGACTCCTCCGTTTGCATGGGCGGATACAGGCAGTTGTCCATCTCTCTCTCTCTCTCTCTCTCTCTCTCTCTCTCTCTCTCTCCCTCTCTCTCCTCTCTCTCTCTTCTTTTCTCCTCCCTCTTTTCTCTCTCTCTCTCTCTCTCTCTCTCTCTCTCTCTCTCTCTCTCTCTCTCTCTCTCCTCTCATTTGAACATAATGTGTCAGACGAGGACAGAGATAGGTGCTTAAGTCACGTGATGATGGCCCTCTCTGCTGTCCTTTTCTAACACATATACGTTCAAATGACCGGAGGGAGAGAGATATCCGCCAATGTCCGTCCGTTGGCGTTGCTCGGCTCTTTCGGAGAGCAATCCAAATATACCGAATCTGCCGCCTCAACTCACCACAAGAGCTTTTTCCTCCGCCGTTGACTGTTGAGTGTGTGATGCGAGAGGATTTGAAGTTGGTGGAGTTCGGCGCGGCGGCGTCAACCGTAGAAAATTACTCCTCCATCCCCGTAATCCCGCACGCGAATTCATCCCCCTCCGCGCCATCCCCCTTACTTTTTCACAGCTGCAGTCTCGAAAGCGAAACACGATGCAATGCTCTTTGTTGCATCCCCCTACTGCCCTCTCTTGCTGCTCAAGCTTCGACGAATGGTGGATGGGAGGAGGGGAGGTTTATGCACCATTTGCACGCTTGCACTCCGTTGCACTTCGCGCGACGTGCGATTTGCTTTGGCTATGTCTGATGAGGGGATGGGTGGTGGTGGAGAGGGGGGGAGGCTCTTATTTTGGTCGTCCCTCGGATTACGTATCAAGTGCTAAACGTTTCGCCCTCTTGTTTCGGGATAAACCGACGAAAATCTCCTGCCCGCTCACTCTCAAGTACTTACTTACTTTGAGTAATGCTCGCTCTATCATTCCTTTCTTTTCGTTTTCCCAGCGATGTCAAATTTTGGTGGTGAGGCTGAACTTCTTTATCAATGATTTATTCTTCGCTTGGTACAAATGGGGCTCTTGCAAACTTTTGCTATGGGGGAAATGCAAAAAAAACTGTGAAAATGACGATGAGCGGCACACTAAAAAATCACGATATTCACTCTCAAAATCGGGCTTAGTTGCGGAGAGACGCAGGTATCATATGGAAGATTCCTGTTTTGAGACTTATCTCTGTGTTTTGTTAGAGAAAGTGACTTAACTAGACAGGAATCTCCCATTTGCGTTGAACCGTCATTACGATCTTGCCGTTATAGAAGCTATGTGAGTTTATTACTAAATTTTAGACTTTCTTAGTGTTATTTTCGTGCTTTTCGCTGGTTTTTACATTAAAATGGACTATTATTGTATGTTGCTCACAACGAAAGTTTGCAAGAGCCCCATTAATCGTAGCGGCGTTTTATACGGATTAAAAACTTATCAGCCGTTATTTTTCAAGTATGTTTTTCTTGATTTGAACCAAAGGTGGACAACATCGTCATCTTCGATCACTTATTATTACTCATTTAATTTTTAATTTTAATTTTTTTTTTTTTTTTAGATTTTTAAAAAAAAAAAAAAAAAAAAAAAATGATTTTTTTTTCTATTTTTTTTTCTCTTGTGCTGATTTTTGTTGAATATATCCGACATTAGAATAGAAATTAGAATGCACGCAGTTCTGTCGAGTAAATTTGAGATTGTAGTAAAAAAGCGTTAGACATTCAAACTTTGGTTATATTCGTTGATTTTCTCGTAGACTGAACGGCAACGGTGGTCCGAGAGGGATAGAATATTGTGACCTGCTTCTCTTGCACCAGTAAATTCCCGCATCTTCGATCATTTGTTTACTCCATCCCCGTCGAGGACTTAATATATACCCAGCCTCGCGGTGCATGTCCCCCGCCCGCGCCCTTTGTTTCATATTGTCTTATTTATTTACCGTAGGTACCTATAGCTTTCTTTCGCGCACTTTCGTGAAAATAAGTAAAATGCACTTGCAGTTTGATCTTTCTTCCCCGTCGTCGGTCCTCGCCTCGCCTCTGTGGATTCTTCATGGAGCCATTTGCGCTTCATCTCCGCCTCATCTCCCACTCTAGGATTTGATTGACGTTTTTTGACTCTCTAATTAAACAAAAAGTTTCTATTCTATGTATTAAAAAAAAAAAAAAAAAAAAAACTTTGGTCGCTCTCAAATTAATTGGATAATTGTATTGGACACATTTATACTATATAGACCTACTTGTATTCCAACGTTGGCACTTGATCTCGGCTTTTTAATTCCCTAAAAAATAATCTGATGCATGAAATTGCTTGGTATTTTCAGGACCTAGACTTAAAGTGCGGAAAAAAAGTTCCTGGAAGTTTCAAAAAATTCTTTGTACTAAATTTTATAATTACATTACAGTCAAGTGAAAATTGCAACGTCCAAAGCCGAGTAGGTACCTTTAGTATAAATGCGAGCCCAATCGAATAGGCTCATGCGAAAATGTCCGTAGTCCATTGTTTTTATATTTGACTTTGTGAACGTACATCTCTATTTAGAAGACGCTCCGTTTACTTATAAGTGTACGTTCATACTGCCCAAAGAATGTTTAGAACGAGCGGTTAAAGTTCTTTGACGTAGGTGAAGCATCGACCAATCAGAAGCAAGGATTCGCAACTTGGTGTTAAACAAGACACTGTCCGTACCATGCAATTTTTGGGCTCAAGATAATCAGCCAACACACCGCGTGGTCTTTCAAATCAAACTAATAGATAAATTTTCCAACTCCTCAGTACTTGTTTTTGCCTTCTTCGCAAATTGAAGGCGCTTAACGAAGCATCCTTTGAAGTATATCCACAATCCAACGTCCTTTCGTTTCTAATAGAATGAATGCAGTCAACTACCGCGTATTCATTCAAATCGAGCTACTGTAGATAAATGCTCCTACTCCCAGGTACTTGTTTTTGCCTACGTCGCTAATTGAAGGCGCTCAACGAAGCGTTCTTTTGAAATGACCACTATTCCGATGCTCTTTTATTCTCAACGAAATGAATTGAAACTAGGAATGTGAAACTGTGTAAAGTAAACGAATTTGCACCGCGGGCTTGGTACACAAAAGCGGGTTTGTTAACGTTCGAAGTAAAACGAGGGGAAAATAGAATAGCAGCGGATTGTTTCAATAGATTCGACCTGTAGTGAGGAACGAGTATGCGATTGTTTCAAATTCGAAAAATCTCGCGAAGGAGGGTCGAGTAGCATCAGACCGCAGTCAATTTTGCACGAGCTTCAAATCTGCCGGCTTCTAATAATTAATGACTTTTTCAATTCACCGATGATTCCACCGGTTGACGCGAAAGATTACACAGTTCAGTTCGCTGTATAACTGTAATGCACGAATACATACACGCTTCTGTAATCTTTTCTCAACTGGTGGAGTCGTCAATGACTTTGAAAAACTTGCGGATATATTTCAACAATTTAACGGTGATTGCACTAATAGAGAAAAGATTACAGATACGAGTATTTTCGGGCAGCACAGTCATGCAGTGAACCGAACTGATGTAATTTTTTTTCTCAACTGATGGAATCTTCGGTGAATTGAAAAATGTCATTCACTCTACGTCAAACGGCATCTCTGGCAAGCATTTCTCTCTGAAACAGTTCATCGAGTGAGAAGTGGGAAGACAAACTGGCAACAACGCGCGGTGGTTGCTCACCTACAGAAGCGAAAACGCGCGTAGACAAAAGAAAACCACACCGGAAACACTCTTGAGTCGCTATGATGTAAAACATGCATTTTGCAAGACTCGCTCATCCCCGCAAGCACACAATTACTCTCTCTAGCCCCGGAAAATCCCTACATCTCCCCCTCCTACTCCCCCGCACCCCTTCCCCCCTCCTCCACCATCCGTCCGAGCATTTATAAGGGACTAGGGACGCACGGCAATCTTCGGACCCGAATCCCGAAATACCGAGACGAAAAAGGGACACAAAAAATGTAATTAAATTCGACCAAGGATCTCAGTCACCGGTCGGATGGTCGAGACTGGTCCCGGTTGTCGCGCCAAAGTACGGTTCCGTGGATTCCGCGATGTCCTTCGTCTCGTCGGTAAAGTCCCCCCCCCCCTTCCTCATGGCGTCCCCTCTATTGTTTTTTATCCAATATTAAGGGGGCATTATGGGGCTCTAAAAATTCGTGCACGTACTCTCGACGGATGGAAGGAGGGAGGGTGGGTGGAGTAAAACGAATGCGTATCTTCGCTTTTGTCCTTGGACACTTTGGGTTCCTTCGTCCTTTTTAACGATGTATCCGCGGTAATTTAGTAGCGGGTCCTTAAAAGGAAAGGTTGTCAGATTTGAAAGGACAAGTGGCAGGAAAGTTGTAAGTAAACCTTTTTTTTTTCTTTTTATTTTCTGCGATTAAATTTTAACCCAATGCATCGTTGTGTAAATACTCAGGTCTGCAGTTTTGCGGTGCGCAAGCGGAAAGTTTCTTAAATCACCGATGGTTCCACCGGCTATAAAACGATTAAGTACACCATGTACTTCAGCAGTGTGACTTTAACCCACGATAATATTAAGGTCGGAGCCTTTTTGATTTGTAACTTTCATGATGGTTTTTGTCATTGAATTGTGTACTTACATGCGACATGAGTGTGCAAGTTTTCCCTTTTTTCTTTGAAAGTTGATTTTTTTTCTTAAAAGTCGTAGAAATGTTAAGTTCATTTTCTAGAACAACGTGCATGCATAGATGGAAAAGGTTTTTTCTTTTTCTTTTTACCTCTTCGAGGGCCCATAGAATATGAATTGTGCTCTTCAATAAGAATCCTAGTTTATAATAGACATTTTATCCGCGGGCTGTACGGTGGAGAGTGGCATTAATAGGGATCGGCTGAGAAATTTATAACTAAAAATGCAAATTTTTGGTTTTTTTTTTAAGGTCTCAAAATATATTGTACGGGGTGATTCTTGAATAAAATTTTACGAGAAACCGAATGAAACCCCATTTAAATGTTTACGGGGGCTTCTTAACGAAGATACGAGCATCTAAAGTTTGCATACCATGTACAGCCTCTCCCATTGACTCGCCTTAAACTTGGACCGCACTAATTTTTCAAGTATTTAATACACTTTTTTTTCTCTCTAACTTAAATTCGGCAACCTTGTCGAAAGTGTTAGGCACCCGATCGCAATCCATCTTGCGTTGATGGTCGTAAAAGTGAATTGCGGTGTCAAGATTGTGTCACGTGACCGTCCCGTTGTATTTATGGCCCTCGGTGTCGATTTACAAGGTCCCTTAATGTGCGCTATGACTCTCCTCATTGCTTTCTTGAGGCCTGGGAGCCAGCCGTGACTCTTCTCTCGGGGGGAGGGGGAGCAGAGGAGCCAAGAAGAGGCCAAGCTATAGATGCAGAATTTCGGCCCGGATACGCGGATGCGGGAGAGGAGTCGTGGAATGGCCACGCTAATGACACAATAAGGCATTTTGACTATGCGAGAGTCCCGCTCGATGCGATGGCTAACATGGCTCTAACGACACTTTTTCCTCGCCGATAAGCCCCCCGAAGATTGCGGTATTTTATATCTTGAACGGTTTTTCGTGCTTACTGTCTCGGTATCTTGCAAGTAATAACCGCTAAAAAGCTGGAAAAGATGTCGAGCGGAGCTATCAGCGAAAAATTAAAGGATTAAAATTATTTATAGAAAGCGGCTGAAAACGGTGTAAATAATTCCGATAGGTTTTTTTTTTTTTTTTTTTTTTTTTTTTTTTTTTTTTTTCAATGAAATCGTGGGATTATTTCTTGTGCACTTGTAATAATTTGTTCTCAGTGAGTTTTGCGCTCTTTAATTTATTTTATTACCAAAAACTGAAAAATAGATAGTCTTACTTTTACGGTAAAAAAAGACTGGCAGAATTAACCATCTGCGATAGATTTTTGAAAGCTATTTATATACTATACACTAAACGCTAACACTGCTTGAAGGCCTTTATATAGGTGACCAAATTGGCTGCTCAAAGCGAAGATTTGGTGATGGGTGCCCAATTTACTTGAATTTCTACTTCTCAAATTTTAAAGAACACGCGGCGACGTCAAAACTTTGCATACCTTACGGGAAATACCATTTGAGCCTTGGAATGTTGATGATTGATGATCCCCGGCAAACATCGCGATCGATGTATGGTGATTACCAATCATCAAAGGCCGACTCGAGCATCCACTTTGATTCTCCGTCGAGGTCTTCATAGTCTCTGCTCCATCGACCTGTCATTCGGGTCAAGAGCGATTGATTCACCGATCACCAAATATCCGAAAACCGTCACGCGATGCACCGACGATGCAATGCGCTGTTGCGTGGCGGAGCTATAGTGCTGTGTAGCACTAAGTTAAGGCACGGCTGGCAGAAGCACGACTTTTATCCAAACCATTTCCATGTGTCTCTTTTACACGTTAGGTTACACCTGCAATCTGCTTTTCGATCGACCACCGCCGCGCGCCGCATCAGACCTGCACGGCGCGCGGAGGCCGCCGACACGCGGTAAAAACGCACCGCCCGCGTCCATCCGCACGGTCGGTCGAGCCGCGCGGCAACGCAACGGCCTTGGTTCGGACTGCGCGGTGCGCTTCGCTTTAAGGTTCGTTGATTTATCGGACGGTTCCAAAATTACGTAATCTCGGCTAAGCTGCTCGATTTCCACGATGAGACGCGGGGAGGATGGATTCGATCGTTCCGAACGGGGAACGTGGAACGCGAATTGTACCCCCGGGGGAGGGTGTGGGGGGGGGGGGGTTGCTCATCCGGATGGAACATTGCTCACGGTGTGTATACATATATACCGACAGTGTGTATACGAATGCGAGATATCGCGATACGGCGAGGTCTGGACTTTATGTAGACATTGTTGCCATTCATGGCCGAAATTATCCAAATTTTATTAAATTATTTTAATGGAAAATTCGAATAAATTGGGCTCTTGCGAAATTTTGGTACAGGTGATCGAAGGGTTGGTTGTTGTATAAAAACCTGTAAAAATGACGATGAGTACGCGAAAAAATTTGCAAAATTCATACTCAGAATCGGGATAAAAATGGCAGAGCTGCAGAAGTAGCATGGGAAATTCCTATCTATAATGACAAATTAGATTGGAATCTCCCATGATACCTGCGTAGCTAAGCCATTACGATCTTATTGCCGTTACAGCTGTTTTCTGAGTTTATTACTGTTTATTTAGATTTTCTTCTAGTGTCATTTTCGCTGGTTTTTTCATCATTTTTTACTATTCATTTGCTCATAGCATAAGTTTGCAAGTGTCCCATTATCTGAATTTTACATTCATATCAATGGGGAAGTCGGAGAGTTTCTGTCATGCGTAAATGGCAACACTGTTTTTATAGTTGGTTTGCCGAGCAGTGCTTGCAATTTTAAGGTTTAAAACCATTGTAACACCCTCTCACTCTCTCTCTCTCTCTCTCTCTCTCTCTCCCTCTCTCTCTCCCCCCCCTCTCTCTCTCTCTCTCTCTCTCTCCTCTATTTTTAGTCATTTTAAAATGAGGATGAAGTTTTATTTTGACCGATTTGGCAACGATGGACACTCCGCGAGCGCCGAGCGCGACCCTCGTGCGTGGAAAATCTGTCGTCTCGTCTCTGTCTGCTCGTTGGACTACACTCGATTCGATGCACTATCTCCGGGAATTAATTCAATCATGATAAAAGAACAGATTGAACTATAAGGGGTGGCTGGTGGTGGTGGGGTAGAATATGTGGGATAAACAGAGTCCCTGTAGAGGGCAGAGGTTGTGTCTTTAGCCAACCTCTGATTGGCTAACACATTGTTGGCTACTATGCATGGAATCAGAGTCGCCACTACGCTAATTTAGTTACTATTTAATATTATTTCTATTCCACACATTTTAATGTATTTTTTGTTTGTTTCTTGTCTGATTCCAGGTGAGTTGCGCTGACTTTCACTTTAGACTGCCATCGACGGATTTATGTCCCCGATTCTGTTTGTATTCTTTTCTAAATTTATAGTTTTAGCTTCTGGCTGTAAGTAGTGTAAGTGCATGCTAGTTTTTTTTTTTTTTCTATTATTATTATTCCTGGAAAGTGATAGAACAGGGTGGAACGGGTGACTCTAGGTTGCTCTCGATTATTCTAAAGTATAACTATGCGATCGGAGGATAGAAAAATTGAGAATGATTGGCTTTTTCTGCACTGGTTAAACTAATGCGGCAAAGAATGTAGCGTTCCATTATGTTCTATTGCACCCAGCTTTAATAAAATTACCTTTCCGGCATTGTTAACCCGAATTCTGAGCGTTTTGGCCAAAAGTTCCGGCAGCATTTTTCACCAGATTATTCTGTCTTAAAAATTCCAGATTTTTTTGGTCACTATGCCAGAACTTTGGCTCAAAATTGCTAGAATTCTGGTCAAAAATAGCAAAATACTCGTCAAAAATACCAGAACTTTTATGGAAACTTTTTTATCAGTGGCGAAAGGTGCGATTTGGCAACGTTCCTTTTTCCCATTTAAACACACTAGAAAGGTCGAAATGCTTGGTCATCGCCGATGACTGAAGCGTTCGACTTTTTTGGTGAATTTAAGTGGAGAAAATACATTGTTGCCGAATTTCACGCTTCGCCATTGCAGTTTTTGTCAGCATTGCGGCCTTTTTTTTCAGTAAGTCTTTCTTGCACGGTGATTGTCGATGACGGACTCAAGTCGCTGTTTGTGAGTTATGAATAGCCGGGTAATGGGTATACTCTTACTCGAGAAAAAATTACCATTGGAGTAGGAGAAGAACGCATTTTGTCATTCAGTCCACTCTTCCGAAAGTCCTCTCGGTCCGAAAACCCAAGTTCCTGCTCCTATCGCGGCCGCGAGATCAAAGACGAGTCTTGACAGCAGATATTAGACTTGGTGGGACACGCATGCATGGAACACGGAACACGCGTGTAGTATCGTAATGAATACTCTCGATACGGGACAAAATACATATGAATGGGAGAGAGAAAGAGAGAAAGAATGGTGAGGGGAGAAAAAATAAAATACATTTGAATGGGAGAGAGAGAGAGAGAGAGAGAGAGAGAGAGAGAGAGAGAGAGAGAGAAGAGAGAAAAGGGGAGAGAAAGGGGGAGAGGAAAAAGGGGTGGGGGAAAAAAATACAAATTGTCTCACCGTGGCCCCCTTTAAATATTGTATAAACTTATGTATGCAAGAAGGGTTCAAAAGCCTACCGTACCAAGAATTCGTCTCTCTCTCTCTTTCTCCACATCCAAACTCTTGTGTCAGAAAAGGACGGAAGGAGGGACTATATCAAGTAACTGCTGCTCCTAAATCCATCCTTTTCTAACACGTACGTTCTAATGGGCATAGAGAGAGAGAAAGACAAAGTCCTGATGGCTACGGGCGGCTCTGGGAACGGTAGAAGAATGCGGAATATGTAACCGGACAAAAGAGAGAGATGAAAAATTTAAGCATTTCTCGCCGTCGGCGTCACAGCGCAGCGCGTTGCTGTCTCTGTTCTTGCTGCTGTTTGTCGCAACTCGTAATGAGCTCTGACGTCGCACTGTAGTCTAATATCGTCAAAAAGTGGCCCAAAAAACCGGAAAGTAAAGCTCTCATCAATATATCATTTAAAAATTGTCAAGCCCAAGTTTAATTACAGGGAATGCTTTTAACGTGTAATTTAAACCTACAAATGTCACTTTGAAAGTTTTATTTTAAGCTTTAAAGGTCGATAACGATGATTTCGTATTGCTTTTTTTCCACCTGGTTTTTGACCACTTTTTTGACGATATTAGACCATGGTGCGTCGCCCCGTGTCATCAGTACAACCGGCATACCTGACAATGAGCTCGAGCCCTATACACTAGTGCACAGTGAAAGTAAATGAGTATTAGCGACTTCATTACTATCATTATTGTTATTGTTTATTAGTGATGGCACCGTTGCCGGGTCACACGGAGGTGTGTCGAAATCCGGATATTCCTCTTGCGTCACCATCTCTCTCTCTCTCTCTCTCTCTCTCTCTCTCTCTCTCTCTCTCTCTCTCTCTCTGTCTTCGCATTTAAATATATGTGTTAGAAAAGGACAGGTAAAGCCCGGTAAAGGGGTAGTCTCAATGTATCCTCTCTCTCTATCTACCCTTTTCTGAAAGATGCTTTCAAATGGGCGAAGAAAGAGAACGAGATATTCTTGGATACGGCGACTCTTGAGTAGCACGGTGTGCTAATAAAGTCTCTGAATATGAGAATTTAGATTGGAGAATTATGTAAGAAAGGAAGGAGGAAGGAGAGTGAATTTATGATTAATCAGGAATATTACAGAGTGGGAATACATAACTGACGTTGGGGGATTGATGGGAAAAATGGAATGTTAAAACATTGTCTCCAGACTATTGAAGTTGTGAATATGATACGGAACACTATTCAAGTGCATTGCGTGCGTATTTGTGAGAGAAAGGCCTAAGGCGAGATATGGTGGATACAGATAGATCTGTAATCTTTGAGGTTATCCTGTAGAGCAACTTTGGGGACTAGGATACTGTCTAATGTCCGTGTAAGCGGAGCTCTGTGATAATGCTCATTATGTGACTCGGAGTCTTGACCAGACAATAAAGGATGGAAATGAATCGGTCCGGAAAAGAATGGATTCAATACTTGAACTTTCAAATCATCGATACTTGTTTATTGGTTCAAGTGGGAGAAACACGATCTTAGATTGTTCTCAAGCCACCGCTGATAAGCTTGCGAAGTATCGTTGGTGTTTTTCGATGAATCGAACTTTGCGAGTTTCGATCCGACAACACCGGTGTTGATCATCGATACTTTTTTAATGGTTCAAGTGGGAGAAACACGATCTTAGATTGTTCTCAAGCCGCCGCTGATAAGCTTGCGAAGTATCGCTGGTGTCTTTCGATGAATCGAACTTTGCGATATTCCATCCGACAACACCGGGTGTTGCGGGTTCATCGATACTTTTTTATTGGTTCAAGTGGGAGAAACACGATCTTAGATTGTTCTCAAGCCACCGCTGATAAACTTGCGAAGTATCATAGGTGTATTTCGAGGAATCGAACTTTGCGATTTACGATCCGACAACACGGGTGTTGCGGTTTGCAACCTTGCAGTTCGCGAGCTTGCTTTGCACCGGTCGAGTCGCGACTCGCGAGTTTCGTCTTTTTCTATCTTTCTATTCTGCAACTTGAAGAATTCCAATTCCCAAGGAACGGGAGTGAAAATGAGAATGGAAGGCCGTCGGGGGCCAGAAGGCACGAAGCCGTCATTTTTATGAATGAGCGCGGAGAGAAACCAATGATATCACTCCTATCCTGACAGTGCCACTGCCTCCTCCGTATCCGCCACATTTGATCATTTTTGATATAGCCGATCTCATTTTGTAACCGTATCTCAACGGTGCATGATGATTGTCTTCTACTACCTACGTATAATTTACCAATTCTCACAGCTTTACGACCCCCCCCCCCCTTCCAACGCAACCCCAGCCCTAGTTTAACTGAATCGAGCAAGTTTCGAAATATTTTACTCTAACGGAGATTCTCGTTTCATTCTATGGACACCTGTGTCATGCCTAGACGGAATAACATTTTATGAACTGCATCTATAATTTCGACCTACTCTGTTCCTTTAAGAAGAATAAAGTTGAGCCGAGGCTAAAATGGCAATTAAAAGTGTATCGATCGTATTGATGTTTTCTCCTTCGAGGTATACTATGTTATTAATCGAATTTAACTTACGGACCAAACCACTCGTGACAAATCTACTCTAAAAACTAATGTTTTCATCCATTTTCATTTTGCTTTCTAAAGTTAATTAGGCTTTTGTCCACATGATGGTGTGAAAAATATTCATCCATTATAATTTAAGGGTAGAGTGGATAAAGGGGTTAAGTGACATTTTTGAAAAAATCGAATTAGCACATTGGATGAAGGAGTTATGATGGTATTTATCTATAAATTTTCCAACTTGGTTCAAAAAATGTAGGATATGACCCTACTTTCAAACCTGTTGCGGTTGATGTTCAGCTAAAATGTCGAAAACACCCATACTTTGAACTTGGAAGTCGATTTTCTCAAAATCAAAAAAGTGTCACATAGACCCTTTATCCACTCTTCCCTTCAATTATGTCTAATTATCTTAGCTTTATTAATGTTTAAGTAAAGCTCTCTCATCTTTTACTTTTTGTTAATAATATTCTGAAAAATCATTGGTCTCGAAACATTTCTGAACGAAGAAACAAACTTACGTTTCCAGATACTTTAGCGCGCTTCGTCACTTCTTACCGTGGAATTAGAGCTGTGGACAGAAAAAAAATCTACTCTTTCAGGAATAAAGTACCCATCCCTCATTGATTTCTGGCCCTAGTGTAATTGAAATAAATTCATTTGGACTGTCGGCAGATTAACCAAACGAATACAGACCTCGTACTCATTGAACAAATCAAACTCCAAACGGCGAGAAGAATAAAACGAATCAGAGCCCCAAATTCAAGGACGATTCCTTCCCCCCTCCCCACCACCACTGTCCGTTTCCGTTCGGTTGTTTTTCACGTTTTCACGGAATTTTCATTAGCATACGAGACGGAGGAGGAGAAAAAGAAAGAGCGAGATGACACATTTTAAGCCCCGCTAAAGCTATGCGAGCGAGTGAGCGCGAAGTTTGAATCTCGATCGCGGCTCTGGTCCTCCGGACCGGATGTATTTTAAAAAACCGTGAAGGCGATGACTTGTTGAGCTGTGAACGTTGAACGGTGTGTGTTCGAGAGATGAATGTTGGATGGTTGGTCAAAGATGGAGGTATGGGCTGAAATATATATATATAAAAAAAAAGGCATAACATCACCGATGAGAGCGGATTAAGTGCGTGTTGTGGGTTTGAGAGTGCTGTTGCCGTTGATTCCTGCCTTACTTCGAGAGCGTATCTTTTTTCAGATCTTGGAATTTTTCATTTCCATAAACTTGAAGACTCGGCAATTTTCTCGGCGCGGTGTTTTTTTTTTTTTTTTTTTTTTTTTTTTTTTTTTTTTTTTTAACGTTCCTTTAATTTCTAGAGATGATCTGAAGTGTTTTTGGAATTTTTCGGTTGAAAAATTTCGGAATTGAGTCGGTTGTTTGAGATTTTCTGCGTTTAATCGTGATAGACTGGGTGTTTAGGGCTCGTTTGCATTTTAAGTGTAAATATCTGATAAATCTTACATTTTTTTACGTTTCCGTAAGCTTCGCTGGTATGGACAATGTTCAATGTGGCTCAAGGCTTTCATGCGAACTGCGGTCTCATCCTCGGAAAATTTCCCAATAATGCTTAACAGGTCAATGAACTGAACTCTTAAATTCTCATTGAAAGTGTAGAGAAGTGTGGAGTTACGGTCTCAAAATCTTTATTAAAAAAAAAAAAAAAAAAAAAAAAACTGTCATTTACCTAACCTGTAGTTTTTTTTTTTATTTCATCCCCACTTTTAGCCCTTCGAGAATTTAACTTATCAAATTGAGAAAACCATTCTTCGTGCTTCCCGATAGTATGTTTTGCACCCTTAAAGCATCCATCAAAACAAGTGTTACGGAATAAATTTCGCACTAAATCCCCTTCTGCTGCAAAATCGAGTCTAAGCAAGCGTGTTTGCGTCACGGTTTTGCTGGAACGTCGGAAAGCTGACAATTTAAAGTAGCAGGAAAAAAAAAAGTTGAAGACTTCGCCGTGCCTTGTGTTGTGGCTCGAAGCAAGAACGACATCTCTATGGACAATTTAGTGTATGTTTAAAAATTTTAAACGTGCATTATCTGTAGAAAATGTTAAGCCAAAGCGTCGGAAAAGAGAAGAAAATACAGTCAGAAATAAAAATAAAATGCAGGTTGCGTGCGCGCACTAAACGGTAAATGACACCTGACTGCCCGCTTTAAAAAAAATTTAAAGCTGAGGAATGTTGGCTCGCCCGAGATTTAGAAAAAGAGACTAGAGGTAAACTAGAGAGAGAGAGAAAAAAAGAATCACTTTAAGTTGGTGTATCAACCGGTTTTAGCTCGGAATGTTTCAACAGTCGGTCGAAGGTTCCCGTCTAAATATTGACACACAACGTCTCCACTCTATACCATGCTCTGTTCTATTCACGCGGAGAAATTATTTACCAGCGTCAAAGTATATCCTATTCTCGGGATACTACTTGGGTTTTTTCTTTTGTTTTTTTGCTAGCTTGAAACAGAAAAAGAAAATAAAGAAAACATGACATCGTACTTTATTTTTGTTTACATGTTTGTGGCAACAAGAGAAATATGACCGCTGTATGTTTGTAGACATATATTTACTAAACAATCAAACACCGCAAAACTTGCTGATTTAGAGAGGGAGGGGAGGGGGGAGGGGGGATTTAGAGAGGGAGGGGAGGGGGGAGGGGGAAGGACTGCACAGCGGTGTGCTTATGATCGTGACTTTATGGTTGAAGGTTGAAGAATGTTCGAAGTTCAAACTTAGCTCGAAGGAAGTTCGTGATTAAATTTCAGTCTGCAAAAATTCATGGCGAGCTGATCGCTCTTTAAGATCACCGTGTGACATCGAAAGCGTGTGAGCATATCAAGTCACAACATCATCGAAAGGAAATTATCGTGAAAATAAAAATCAATTTGCAAGCGTTTCTACCGTTATTCCTCGACGAAGGTTAGTTCTATTCTAATGCAACAAAAAGCGTACTGTAAGAGTATGTATGTACAATATATTTGAACTCATCAGTTCATCTTTTTGTCAGCGTATTACTGGCAGAAAGCCATGAAACCGATTAGGGTATGCAACACGCTGTACACGACCACCCAATACACTGTACACTTATCGAGTGCATTGCGTATTGCATATCCATTTGCAGTGAGTTAGTGAGTATATTTTTTTTTTCCATTCTATAGTTTACAAAAACGCGTAGACCCATCGATTACGCGGTCTCAGTGCTTGCTGAAAGCTCGCCGCTTTGACTTCTCCCTCGTAACCTCCGATATTGAAGCCCCTAGAAAGATATGATTTTAAAATATTACCTGCTGCATTTTGATGTTACTCTCCTCCCCCGCTGTAACCCACTGGTCTATGCCGCCCCCGTGGCCCCCCTGAAGGCGAAGGGAGCTTCCTTTATACCTATATTATAACCTACCCACCTCCACCCTCTGATGGTTTTACCCCTTTCTCTCTCTTTCTCTTTCGTTGGACCCCAACTTACACGAATATTATGCATCATGCAAGGCTGGAGAGATAATAATTTTAAAATGCTACGGAAGAATTAAATTGTCATTGGTGTGCATCGGCGCGTGGCTGGGCTCGCGTATTTACATTAACGTCTCCGCGCTTCGTCTGATGCGCTGCTCGGATGTTTGGTTTTCGAGAGCTCGACTTTTGCATCTCGCAAATATTCCGAGTGCGCTGTTGCCGCTTTTGGCCTCTTGCCGCTTTATCCAGAGAATTGACAGTGGGTGTGGCTCATGAGCTGCGATGTATCGATATTCAAACATGGAAAAGGATCGATCCGTAGTCGGCTGTATGGAATCTCCAACTAATCGATACTTTTGCACGGCTTCAAATGGGAAAAAACAATAGTGACTCGTACATTATTGAGATGTATCGACACCTCCTCTGCAAGGAGCGTTTTGAAAATAATGTAAGTATACATAGAAGGTTCGATTGAATCTCAAAATAATCTATTGTTTTGCGTTGATTCATTGGCGGGATGAAGACGATCTTGATTTTTTACTGATCTCTATTTATTTTTTTAAACGCTATTTTATCTTTTATTTGTCGGTTTCTACTTATAAAATACTGGATATTCCCCCTTATAAATGCACTTTTGCCGGTCCCAAATAAGCTCACTTGATACTTCATTACATCCATCCGGCTGACAAAATTTGTGGTTGAAACCACGAGATTACATCATAATTTACCTTCAAAAGCTCGAATATAAAATAAAAAAATAACATGTTCTCAGATGATTTCAGTCCAATACATGCGACCTTTATGAGGCGTTTTAAAAGACTATTGTTTACTGGTTTTGTCCTCAGTTGGTCTTTGACGCGTTTCACCTAAATCGTGTTTCGATTATTCAACCTCAATTTTATCGATAAAATTGAAATTTTATTGAATCTATCGAATGTGGAAACGAATTATTGGAAAATGTGTCATAATAAGCGATCAACTTGCACGAAGATTATTCGTTTTTCCATCAGCTCTGAACGCAATCACCCGTGGGCCTTGAATTTAGTATTACCAACAGACACAGCCAGTGGTAGATCCACCGGAGGAGGGGGAGCACCTGCCCCTCCCAGAGACCTCAAATTTTGCCTTTTTTTAATAGAAAATAGCCCGAAATTGCCTCCACCGACGCTTCAAATTTCAAATTTCACAGGCGTCCCCCCTTAAAAAAGTTTTATGGATCCGCCACTGGACAGCCGACAGAATTTGTCCTTCTCTATCTGAGCCAATTTGAACGCATGTGTTTAAAAAGGATGGTGATCGGGGCTGTCTCGTTACTTCATCCCCCGTTTATGTTCTTTTCTAACACGTGCAACTAAATGGGCAAAGAGAGAGAAGGACAATTTTTTTAGCTACGGCTAGGCCGACAAAGTTTCGGCAACGATGCACAGTTACGCTTGAAGGGGAGAGACTGTAACAGTGCAAAGCCATCATCCCTCACCACCGCACCCCCTTTCCCCCCCGCCCCCACCTCTTTCCTCTCCCCCCTCACACCTCGGAATGAGACGAGTATCTGTCTGCTCTCAAGTAAATTGTACTTGGCATACATTCAGTCTGCAGTGATAACCGAAGCAAAACATTTACATTTACATAAATGGGCCGCACATTTGACGCATCATTGATAATGTGCCCTGGTGCAGGTTTTATAATTTTTTTTCTTTTTCTCTCTCTCTCTCTCTCTCTCTCTCTCTCTCTCTCTCTCTCTCTCTCTCTCTCTCTCTCTCTATCTCTCTATCTCTCTCTCTCTCTTTTTCTCTCTCAAATATGTTTAAAAACATGTCTGTGTATACACTGTCCCCCCCCTCCTACTTATAAATGTGAAAGGGATGAAAAAATTCAAGAGACGTTGATACTTGATAAACGCTAAACGGTTTGTGAGTGGAAGCTCAAAAAACCGAACGCAGCAGGGTAGCCTTTCGCTGAAGTAAATTTAGATTTGGTTCGTTAATTTCGCCCCGGTTTAAAAAATCTCTTACGCGAAGTATCTGGTTTGTGGAATCAAGGCTTTGATTTTGAAAATCCGACTCGTCGTTTTTTTTTTTTTTTTTTTTATTTTTTATTTTTTATTTCAACGGAAGCTTTTCCGCCTGGGTTCCCTGAAAGCGGGCGCCTGCGCGTCTGGTGGGAAATTTTCGTGAAAACTCGTAAAAAATGGGAATGAAAAGTTAATGGAAAAACTGATTCCTGGTAAAAACATTTGATATTTGCTCGGAATCAAGATTGGTGAATTCTTATCTAACGCAATCTCTCCCAGTCTCATTCGAACAGCAGCTTTGTAGTAGCTGCGTCTGTAGTATGAATGTTTCACGGAATTAATTTTATAGTGTAGAATTAGAACGCTTAGGAGGGAGAACATCAATCAGATTGAAATGGCTTTTTTTTTTTTTTTTTTTTTTTTTTTTTTATTAAATACTAGCTACAGTATTTTTGTTGGTAGGGAAAACCAAAAAACTAGAAAGGATGAACCGCTTAAATTAATGATATTATTTTTTTCCGTAGATCGTTATTATTTGTGTGCATAGAATTGGGTAATAGAAAGTGTGTTCGATCTTAAAGTTCAATCTGGCAACAATGTGTCAATCTCTGACGGTTTTATTTCTGTATCTAACGTTTGTGCACACGCTGAAAGGTGTTTATCCGCACTGAAGGTTTCGCGAAAACTTGCATACAGTGTCTGAACATATTGAATTTCATTCTTTTGACCAAATATATCGCTTTAAATCATATTCCGCGTAGTATCAAAAAGGATGCCACGTCAATCCTTTCAGTCCGAAATTGAAAGTAATGCAAAACGCTAGCGCTGGGGATGTAAATCCAATAGCTTTTATATTATGCGATTGATGCGTGCCCTGCTTTTACGTTTTCCTTCTTTTTTTCTCTCTCTCTCTCTCTCTCTCTCTCTCTCTCTCTCTCTCTCTCTCTCTCTCTCTCTCTCTCTCTCTCTCTCTCTCTCTCTCTCTCTCTCTCTCTCTGTCACTCTTTCCCTTCCAGTGTTTTAGACGATGTTTTGCAACTGACAAAGTGACGTTTCAATTTGTGGATATTATCTTTGCTTGATTTATTTCATACTGCATCATTGCATGCGTGATGGAAATGCGGCGTTACCGAATTTTGGAATATCATGATTTTTTTTTTTTTTTTTTTCTATTCGACTCTATCAGAGTTCGAGATTCTTCGTTTAATCTGACAACACCATGAAAATGTCAAAGTAACCGCAAATAAAATGCACACATCAATAGTCTTATGTCGTTTTGCTTTCTCCCCCCCCCCTCTCTCTCTCTCTCTTCATTTTTATCACCGGCGTAAGATCGTATTTATTTGCGCTTCATCGCGCCGAAATTGCAAGTTAATATCGCACGACTCAAAATAGCTGCTTTCTTCGCACATAGGTCCCATATTTCAGATGGTTCATCATCACCCAGCAGTAGTTAGATGTTAAAACTTGCTAGATAGCATCACGGTTTTTTGTTGTTTTTTGTTGTTTTTTTTTTTAATATACATTTTGTCTTTGATGGCTTACAATTTCTGTCTTACGAGAGCATTAGTAAAATAAACTATGAAGACCCTACGAAAGATACATGGATAGATAGCAGTGGTAGCTCGTGCTATTTGGCAACCATGTATTTTTGCCACTCGAACCTAGGCAAAAGTATCGATTTCTCAAGGATTCAGTGAATCTTCTGAAGATCGATTATTTTACGCGGGTTTAAAGGAGAGAATCCGTTGTTGCCACATTTCACGAGCCGCCATTGATAGATAAATAGATTCTTCGGTCCTTCAATAATCGATCCATTCACGGATTATCTCGGATCTAGTTAAATACTTTATCATCGGTTCTAAGACCGCATGTTCTCAACGCGCCTTTTGGTGTACCTGCCTTTCACGTCACGCCAAAGTAACAACCGCCCACTCGAGCTCGTGCCGAACATTCGCGTGATAGTAGATGAAGTGAAAAATAATATTTCGCTCTGTGACCCCGCGACCCCTGTAATCCCATATTCCGCCCTCGCCCCCCCCCCCTATCCACCCCCCTTGTCTTTCAATTACTGATGTATTTTTAATGTCTTTACCTGGATTCTCGACTCTCATCCTCCCTCTTTTTCCTCGTTTGGGGGGGTCGTGCGATGCTCTGTCATGTCGCGCATCGGAGGAGAGTTTCATCCCTGCCAGTCGATTTTCCACAATCATGTTTATCCCCGAACCTCCCCCCCCCCACCACCACCACCAACCCCCTGTATACCATCGACAATGACGTTAAGTTAAGCGCGACTCCCCCTTTAATCTTAGGGGCATGGTCTAATGAAATTAATGCTCCGAAGCTGATAAACGTCGGCTACATGTTGATACAGGGGAAGGATAATACATGTCCGAGATCGTCGTCACGGTTTGTTTACGTGTAAGTACCCCCCCCCCCGCTCCCTCTCCCGCCAAACCACCGCGAAACCGATCGAGGGCACCGTGGTTGCCAAATGTCTCAACCCTTCTTGGACACAGATTCTCTCATTTCTATCTAACAAGTCTACCGTTCAGCTAAATGAATTGGCTGCAAAGGCGGATCGTGCAATTTGGCTAAAATGTGTATACTCCATTTGTTTCTATGTAAAACAATCGATTGTTGATAAAACCGCGCTTTCCTATCGAATCGATTCGTTTAACATTGAATCAAAGAGAAGAAAAATGTTTTTTTTTTTTGTCAAATTGCACGAGCCGCCACTGATTGGCTCTTGTCAAGATTCATTTCAACTGAACGCAGGTCAGTCCGATAGCGCTGTGGTCTTTGTGACCAAATCGGGGAGCCGTGTTTTGCAAATGGGGATCAATTTCCCGATTAAAATTTTATCAAGATATTACGATGACGTCATCGAGGGATTCTTGTTGTTTTGACCTGACGTCCCTGATTCAAAAATTCACCCCTCCCACGCACAATTCCCCGTAGTTCCTCTTTACTCTCGTTGTTGCCAATTCGAACAATTCCTTTCGCTGTTTTTCAGGAACAATTGAAAATAAGAAGAATGAAGCAGTATGAGGCGTATACTTATAGATTCCTTATTGATTACCTTATCCGTATAGATTACCATTACAGTTGAATTGGGACTTTTTCAAGGGAGAATCTTCCTGTTTTTTTTTTTTTTTTTTTTTTTTTTTTTTTTTTTTTTTTTTTTTTTTTTTTTTACGGACAATCGTACTAAAGAAGACCAGCTTCGATATCAACGGTTAAAAATCAAAATTTCAAACCCGGCAGCGAGGCCTTTCTTCCCCTTTCAATCTCTTTCCCCGATCTATAAGCATGGATTGATGATTGTTTGAAAGCCTCATCGTCTGACCCCCATCTTTTTTTTTCTCCTCCCCCCTCGCCCCTCCCGGTTTTGTTTTATGATTTATTCGTCGTACTCAGCAAGACGCCACCCGGTGCCACCCGTGGAACCCGGCGTGGCGCCCGAAAAACGGGGAAATAAAAGCGGCCCGACATTAATAATACATACATCATCTCTTAACGGAGGGGCGGCGGAAAATCAAAATCTTTTTTTTTTTTTTTTTTTTTTTTTTTTCCACCCCCCCATTTCTATTTATTTATCTGGTTTTTCACATCGGATGGACTCGGGTCATAATTCAAATGTTCTTCCCCGTTAAATTGCGCCAATTAAATATGGTTTTTGCGAGACAGTGTCATTTGGGGGGGGGGGGGGGGGGAATGATGACACGTAAAATGCGTTGCGCAATAATCCTCGAGTTTTTGGAAAAACGGAAGCTTTTATTTCTCTCGTCTTTCACGGCGGATACAGGGTTTTATTTTTGTCTCTCTCTTTCTCTCTGTCTCTCTCTCTCTCTTTCTCTCTCTCTGTCTCTTTCTCTCTCTCTCTCTCTTTCTCTCTCTCTGTCTCTTTCTCTCTCTCTGTCTCTTCTCTCTCTCTCTCTCTCTCTCTCTCTCTCTCTCTCTCTCTCTCTCTCTCTCTCTCTCTCTCTCTCCACCCATTTGAATACATGCTTTTGAAAAGGACAGAGAGATGGAGGCCAAAGTCACGTGATGATGGCCCCCTTTGCTTTCCTTTTCCATCGCATGTGTTCAAATGGAAGCAGAGAGAGAAAGACAAAATGCCTGTATCCGCCAATGATTTTATCCGTTGTTTTTGGTTGGATGCATCTCTTAACCATGACGTCATACGGTTCGGTTGCTGCAACGATGACATCATCCTTCACCGTTCATCGCTCATTTTTCTGCTATCATCAAGAAATGACGGTATAGAAGAGATGAGATGAGATGAGAGAGTGAACGTAGCCAATGAGCAGAGAAGATGATGGTTACTCAACCGTACCATCAGAAGGAACGAAGAAGGAATGGAGAAGGAATGGAGAAGGTGGAGTGCGCTTGCTGCTTGCTTGCTCCTTCCAGTTTCCTTTTCCCGTATCCTGAATCTTGTAACTTGTATATTGTATCTCTCATGCGCTACATCCTTATTCTATGATGCGAGCCATTGCATTGCAGTTGCAATTGAGACTGTGAGACTGCAGCCATTAAAGTTCCTGTGTTGTCAAATTCTTTTTTCTTTTTACCTGCCGAAGAATCCAACGAATTTTTACAGCGAGTCAAACCGATGCAATCATGGTTTCATACATTAAACGTAACCGTCTGGTAGATAGTTTCCTCCAAGAAATTCTGGCAGTTTTCAGGATAGTTCGGGTCTTTTGAAGCAGAATTTTGGCATATGGGTCATTTCACGGTATACATATTATGTGATCTCTGGTAACGCTATTCTCATATTATGGTTCAAAGGAAAACAATTCCACTCAAGCAGAAGTATTCTACAAACGGAGCGAAGCTTTGTCTTGTGGCCTCAAAAATTCTACACTTTTTACTGGCGCCAGAAAACTATTACTTTAAAGTGTTGCAGGTGACACATTTTATGTGGAGCTACCCAGATTTGACCAGAATAATCTGGGATTTTTTACCAGAAGCTGGTGAAAAGTGTCGGACCAGTCCTGGTCAAAATGGGCAGAATGGGGCTCATGCAAACTTTTGCTACAGGGGATCGAAAAGTTGATTCTTGCATGAAAACCTGGTAAGAATGACGACGAGTACACTAAAACATCACGAAATTCACTCTCAGAATCGGGCTTAATGGCGGAGAGACGCAGGTATCATGGGAGATTTCTATCTAATTTAATTGAGACATATATCTGTTTCCTTAGAGAAAGTTACAAACTAGTCAGGAATCTCCCATGATATACCTGCATTGAATCGCCATTACGAACTTGACGTTTTAGCAGTTATGTGAGTTTACTTCTAAACTTTAAGACTTTCTTAGTGCGATTTTCGTGATTTTCACTGGTTTTTACATCAGATTGGACTCTTCATTTACTTAAAGCAAAAGTTTGCAAGAGCCCCATTCTACTTAATGAGATCGCAACTCTTCTTGTTACACGCCGAGATTTTCTATTCGGGAACTTTTTATCAGAATTCTCGCAATTTTTAGGTGAATATTTGTTTCTTGCGCGAGTAGAACCGATTTAATCCACAGGAATCACCGTGCAGCGATGCAACGAGACAACGCAGCGAATCCCAATCCCATTTTTTCAACTTGATCAGCCGTAAAAGTATTACCCCATTGTACGGGGTCGCCAGCAAGGAGTGAAAAGATCGTCCCTTCATCGCAGTCGGAAATGAAAAATCAAACGGTAACGAAAAACGATGGCAATTTTTTTCTTTTCTTTCAGTTTTTTTTTTTTTTTTTACCTATTTGCTTCCTCGGTCTAAGAAAGTAAAACGCATTTTGGAGGGATATGAAAAAATTGTCCCGGGGGGGCAAGGGAGGAGGAGGATGGATGGGCGAAGCCCGCGCTCACCGGAGCGACTCGCGTTTTTCGTTGCATCCGCGCCAATTCGCGGATCGCGGAGTTTTTACGCGGAAATATTATGACGTCGCGTTGCAGTCGGAAGCGTTATGGAAGCGCGTGAATGGAACGCTGCTGAGGAAGAGAATATATGTATACAGTCGAAGAGTGAGGATGAGAAAGAGAAAGAGAAAGGAAGAAACGGGAGATGGCGGAGGAAAGGGTTGATACTGTGGGAGGGGGGAGGGGGTGTTGTGTTATACTCTTTCTACCGTCACGAAGTTAAGTTCACGCGAGATGCTTCTACGCCGCGCGCGGCCGCGTCACCGTCACATGGTCTTATGTTTCACTTTTCAACCCGCAAAGGTCGTCAGCTACGCGACGCGACGTCAGCCATGAACGTAACCCAATTTGCTCCTTTTTCCCGCCGTACACGTCGAAAGCTTCATGGTTCGGCCCTGATTCGTCTTGACTGCACCTCTCGTGGATGCTGTGTGTAATGTTAGGACGAAGACGCCGCCTGTTCCGGTTCGCTTGTAGTTTGTGCCAAAGTCCAGTGAACGCATACGGAAGGGTTGTTGGAGAAGGAAACGGGACTTCCCTCTCTCACTCCTCGATCCCTTCCACTGAGAAGACAATTTTTGGTGCAAATGATTGAAAAGAGAAAATATAATTATGATATGTCTGATCAGAAATTGTGCGGGCCGATCAAACTTTTCCGTTAAACCGATCGTTGACACTTTTTATATGACTGCCTTTATTGGTGGAGCATTACAAGACTTCGTAACCGTTAGCATTCGACATGAATCTCCTGAGGTATCTGCGTAGCGCCGCCATTACAATCTGTTTTTTTTTTTTTTTAAATTTATTTATTACTGAATTTTTGAAATTTTTAGTGTGATTTTCGTGATTACCGCTGGTTGTTACAACAGTTTTAACTATTCATTTGCTTTTAGTAAACGTTTGCTAGAGTGAACAAAAGCAGCTGGTCGTGTCATTTCTCCCCGAAGATGTCAAGGGCTGCTTTATCCTCGTTTAGCGATTTTAAGTTAGTATTTTAAACCTTTGTTGCCCAAGGGTACTTCTATGAGTCTCGTCAGGTTTTTGGACTGCTGCGGGTGATATAGTCGCGGATTTCTCTTGTAAATTGATGTGTGTATTGATTTTTTGCATTTTGCATTAAATACCGTGTAAAATTGCTGGTACTTGTGAGTACCGTCGGTCAACGAAGGGTTAAGCATAACACTGTTTCAGCTTACAGCAGGTCTGCAAAATTCGTCCGAATTTATCGAAGCGATCGAGCGTAGTTAACTGACGCTGAAATAAACCAGAGAGGGAGAGAGATAGAGATAGAGAGAGAGAGAGAGAGAGAGAGAGAGAGAGAGAGAGAGAGAGAGAGAGAGAGAGGGGGGGTGTGAGAGATGACGAAGCTCGCCATGCAAGAAACGCGGTAGGATTATTAATGGTATTTTCACCGGAAAGTTGTGTTGCATGGTGAAGTTTTGCCAGGAAAAAGGTGAGACAGATACAAAGAAAAATGACGTGCTAGGAAAATAGAAAGGGAGAAGGTAACGTGGGGGTGGGGAGGGGAGGGGTGGATGGACGGGCCACTCAGAAAAAGAGGGAATACGATGAAATGGTGGGAAAAACAGAGAGGGATGCGGGGGAGGGAAGATAGAAGCGTAGCGTGAAGGTAAAATTGACACTCGAATATAGTATATCGGGAAGAAAAAGAGTGCATAGGTGTTCTTCGGTGGGGAGAAAAAACTGAATAGTATATCCCTCTGAACCCCCCCCCCCCCCCCACTCGGACGGTCTTCAGAGAGTTGCCGCATGTCAGTTTGACCCAAAACAATTTCTTGGTTTAGTAGCTGTCGAAATATCCCCCTTATCCCTGAAAAATCTCAATAGTGCGCCTTGGAGCAGTTCAAAATTAATCTGAAATATTCTTGGCAAAGAATTTTGTTTATGTTTTTGAATTTTGCTTCGATCTGTGTAGGAGGGTGGGAAGTTCCAAGAACATCCACAACAAGAATCTGTAGTAAAAAATTTGCTGATCGCGTTACTATTTGTCTCTTTTGCAGGTTTTAACTTTGTTGCGAAAAAAAAGTTAACTAAATCTTATATACAATTTCTAGCGTTTGGTCGGAATTTTGTTCAACCATAACTTTTCCATATAGCAACCCAGTTTGTCAGTATTAATTCCAAAAAAAAATCGAACGACACGTTCTCCGCGTGCCCTATCCCATGAGTGCGGTTTTATTGATTTTTAGTCGCAGAAAAATTCTCGGTGATCAACATCAAAACCTGTTTAAGATATACTGGTTGCGCTCTCTGTAGGATATCTCACTAAAAATTGCTGAGGAATCACGCAAAGAATTTCTTTCGCGACAGTTTCAAACCTATCGACGTTTAAAAGATCTTAAGATTTTCCGGGAATTTCATCTTCGACTTGGCAACAGTCTTTTCTTCTGAACATCTTGACAAAACGGCGCGCCACGTGGTTCGGTGAAAGGTGTAAAAACAACAGGGTTGACGGCGACGCGTCGCGCGGCCCCGGGCGGTGCGTGGCGGCAGAGGCGCCCTTACCTTGCTCGCTTACCTTTTCAGAAAAACATTGAATAGAAACACCTTGCATTCATCCGCTACACCTTGATCGTTTGTACCTCGTTTCATTATGAGAGCATAATAGGAAGCAAACAGTTTTCACCGGGGAAAAGAAGAAAATATGAAAGGGATTTTCTGTTCGGTCGAGCCTATCATATAGCAGCTGGGGAAAAAAAAAAAAAAAAAAAAAAAAAAAAAAAAACCCAGTCATTTGATCCCCATCAAAATCCTTTTCAGTGCGTAATTCAAGGAGAATGTGAGAGAACGAAAAAGTCTCGAAAGAAGGAAAATTCTTGTGTAACAAGTACAGTTTTCAGCGGTTCCTCAACAACCCTCGTTTGCAGTGACGGTTCGTGCAATGTAGCAACAACGGAGTCTCTCCACTTAAACCTACGTAAAATAATCGATCTTCTATGCGGAAATAAGGACTGGTTGAATTTACCATCTGCATGGTTGATTTTAGAAATCAACTAGCAAGTATGGTACATTTCACCACTCACCAGATTATAGTAAAATGTACCAACATGTTACCTTAATCTACTACAAGGTACGTTGCATTTACCATATTATGGTGAAATTCACCATACTTGTTATTTGACTCCAAAATCAGCTATGCAGGTGGTAAATTCTACCAGTCTTTTTTTCCTTGTAGGGATTCACGAAATTCTCATGAAAACTATGGTCACAGTCGTCACCAAAGATAACCTAAAATCACAAACGTTTACTAACCCAAGATTTGCTATCAGGGTCTTAGTTCAAATGATAAAAACAATAATCGATTGTCCACGAGTATAAACATGCTTGTGTCCATCTTGTTTCGTTTGAAATGTGTTCAAGACTGAACGTACAAAGGTTCGAAACCGTTTTCAAATCTTTTCAGAAACGTTACTGAGCCACGATCTGCTATCAGAGTGTGCAGATTTAAATGATATCAACAATAATCGATTGTCCACAAGCCGGCCACTGCGTCCCGGTGTAAACTATTATAAAAAATCACGCTTACAGCTAAGAGATTATACTCTCTCTCCCTCTCTCTCGCCGATTAAATCATTTTCGCATTAAAGCAGTGGATTCAACAAATAAATTTTCACGTTTTACCGGGTTAAAAATAGCGAGAGGACGGGTGGGTATATAAGGCACGGAAGAGTGATCGATGATGCTCTAGGGCTCGGATAATAATTCCTCCCTCTCCCTCCTCCCTTCTCCCCCTCCTCCTCCCCACTTCAGCCGAGCCGGGATAATGTTGGGTTCTTTGGTCGCTCTGGAGAGCCAATCAACCATTCACCGGGCGGCGGGTTCGGCTCGCTCTCGCCTGCTCATTAAAAAACACGGTGGGAGCATGATTTAATTATTTTCGATACTGATTGGAGCACGAGTAGCACGACAATACTCTCGGCGCTATACTTTTGCGAGCTCCATTTGAGAAGCCTCGTTATCGTTAAAGTCAGATTGTTTCCTCCGGGAGTTGATAACAAGAAGGGAATCGAATGAAATGCACTTTATTCATATTTTAGCTGAGTTGCTTCCGTTGTTCCGACAACCCACTGCTTATGCGGATCAGCCAAGACCCCAAGAGGTCTTCGCGAAAATTTCACTGGCTCTTATCCACAGTAATAAGTTGACATTTAAATTCCCAAAACCCCAGTGAGGCTAATATGTCCCCTTTCTCCCTTTGCATGCAGATTTGCAAACCCTTTTTTAACCCTTTTGCCTCTTGGTTACTCAAATATTTCAACGATGGCGCCCTTAAATTAGTAAGTAGATAAATATTCCTTCACCGAGGAGTTGATTTTGCCTATTCATCGAATTGAAGGCACTCGATCGACCATCTTTTTGCAAATTTCAAGGGCAATATCGTCGGACGATTATGAGATATCTTAGGTCCTTTAATTCATATCTCATATGTTAGTCCATACATCTGAAGTGAATCTACTGCGTTTAGTGCCGATTTTTGCCACTATAGAGCACTGAAGTCCGAAAAATATCGAATTCCCGGCCAATAGTAGTGTATATTTACGAAAACAGGGTGTCAGATACTAGAAAAACTTACTGTTATATGAGCATTGATCAAGTAAGTCCTCGATAGTTTGAATAGAAATGGGTGGGGGGGGGTCGTAATACAACGTCTCGAATCATAAAGCACTTTTTGCATCATGACCTGAGCAACATATAAGAAAATCAGATTTTAATGACCTAAACGGTACATCTATGTGTGGATTTCCTTCAATATATTTGGCAGCGCTGTAACATACGCCTCTTTGACGTGAGGCTCATGCTTATGTGGGCTCACTGTTTGAATAATGTACTCATCTCACGGTATACGTTCAATTTGAATAATATCCCGTAAAATCAGGTTTTATGTTCGTTTTATTCGATGTCTTTGTTTCCGTACCTGAAGTATAATGCCCCCTTTCCTATATCTTAAATTTATGAATTAAAAAAAAATAATGTTGAAATCTCTTGCGTAAGTGATCAATTAACAGGCCCTTCATTACCGAATATTCTCGATCATTCGAAGAACGTATTGTCATTCTGTGCCTCGAATTCGGTGTTTGAATTGATCGATCGGTCATAGGTTCTTCGTTTAACGATGTCGATGGAGGCTTTCGATGCCTACCGGTTTTTTTTTTTTTTTTCTTTCATCTACGACGAACCTGTTCCGATGAACTTTTGAACGGAGGCATTCTTGTTAGCACGAATTATGTATGTCACGTATCTAGTGCTAATTATTAGGTATGTTTATCGTGCCTTTTTTTTTTTTTTTTTTGCTTGTTCAATGGATTTTGTTTCTTCGAATCGATCGGTCAGTCTTACTCTCGGCCATGTTTGTGGAACTTGAGTTGCATCGCAAGCGTGAAAGAGTACGGAGAAAGGGGAGATAATCGGGAGGAGAGAGAGAGAGAGAGAGAGAGAGAGAGAGAGAGAGAGAGAGAGAGAGAGAGAGAGAGAGAGAGAGAGAGAGAGAGAGAGAGAGGAGACGTAGATTCCAGAGGATTTGTGACTGCAAAAGGTCAATACCCCATATCCGTGATTTTAAAGATGCGGCTGTAATTTAAGGCTTTGGTTTCTTAGCGAAAATTATTTTTTACGTGTTAGCTCGAATTTATCACCGTATTTTCAGTTGGTGGGAGTTGCGTGAATAAATGGGAAGAAATGGCATATATTGGTATCGGAGGAAGCAGTTGTATTTAAGGATTCGGTCGCTAAAAATTATAAATATGATGCTAACGTGTACTCAAATATAATATCTATGATAAGGTTTTGTAGATTCATCGTGTATGAATCTATAAAGCCTTGCAAATGTAACGCATTTTAGCTCACACGTCGAGTCACGTGAATTGATCTTGAACCGATAGCTCGCCGTGTTAACATGAAATTGTAAGAACCTTCAACTTGGCTTGGCACTTGGGTTTTATGCTTTGTGTCCTTGCCTCATCACAAAATTGATTTTTTTTTTAAAAATTGACAAAAGTTTTATATGTATGTCATTCGGTATGGTTATATTTTTTTTAAATTCCTTTGTAAAATTCCGCATTGATGTCACAAATTCTTATTGCGTGTGATTTGCAACTCTAGTAATTGATTTGACTTTGTTGAGTTAATCTAATAAATTTTCTTCTTTTTTTTTGTCTGTTCTCAGGTGAGTTTCGCAAATCTACTTTTTTTTCTTTTACGGTGACCCAATATTTTTTTCGAGCATCGTAAGTACAATTTTACGTTTCAAAAGTTTCGTTTTGCCTCTGAAAAAATGTTTCTCAAACTTATCTTTTTTCGCGGGTGACTTCATTATTTCGAAAACATTCCACCAATCCCGGGGGTAGGGTGGGGTGGGGTGGTGGGGGGGGGGGGGTTACCAAAATCAGAAATGCTATATCTGTTAGTTTAACGTATGGACGGCCTCCAGTTCACTAAACTTTTGAGCATGATTTCTCTGAGAACGGTTACAATAGGTATTCATAAATACTGCACGATTAATGATTAGTGATTACCTCCTCAAAGATTTATAAAGAACGTTGCATGATTTTTAATGTTTTTTAACTGAGTAGGTTTATACTTTGTTAACATGTAGTTATGCAGCATATGCTTTCACCCTGTACCTTAAAGGTTCACCGTAAAGGTCGCCCTCTTCTCTTTGATCTTTTTCACCCCTCCTCTTGCCTAGAAAATCCTTGATGGTTGTATCATGTCAGGGGAAAAAAAAAAAAAAAAAAAAAAAAAAAAAGGACGTCAATTGAGAAAACGGAAATCGCGAGAGAGGAAGAAGTTGAAGGAGAAAAATGGTAAGGAAGGCGATAAATTTTCGGATTTGTAATCGGTCATCCGTGTGAGAGGCCCATAAAAAAGTTGCGATGTGAGGACAGATAGAAGAAAAGAAAAGGGGGTGGCGGTAGTGGGTCGTCGTACGATATAATCAGTTGCGATCAGCATATAATCAGCGTATGGCGAATAATTAGGAGAAAATTAATCCGCGATGTTTTATGTATGACGATGCACCATTCAAACCACGCACAATGGGACGAGAAGGAAGCCAATGTTATCTGACTATGCACTTCCTCGCGAGCAGTTTTTTTTTTTTTTTTTTTTTTTTTTTTTTTTTTTACGTTATACAGACTTGCACGGATCGTATCGTGTTTAAAATAGGCAGAGGAAGATTATATTAAACGATATAAGAAGACTGTCGGGGCATCCTCCCTCCACCTCCTAGAATCAAACGTGTGACAAGCGTAATACACTGGAGTTGTAAAACAGACAGTGGCGTATAGCGTGCAATTTGGCAACGCTGCTGTTCGTCCATTTAAACCCGTGAACAAAAATCGAAGTGTTGTGTGTTCGGCGAACACCTTCATACTCGACCTTTTTCATGGGTTTAAATGGATACCATCCAACGTTGCCAATTTGCACGCTACGCCACTGATAAACGGATTGCATATCTTACAGGCGCTAATCAGAACCATTATTGCGAGTACTTTCTGTGTCTGCGTACTCTGCTGTGTATATCGGATTGTATTATTTTGTCACAGGCACTGGTCGCAACTAACAAACGCCTTACTCTTGTAAGGCTGCAAACGCCTTCTGTAGCCCGTTTCAGAAGTGTAGGCGGACCAAAACTATAATCTTTGGCGAATTTTCAACTTTCATTCCTTCAAATCAATACCGAATTTGCCCCTGACTTTATTCTTTTGTGTTTAAAGTTTACCTCATTGAAAAGTGAACTCTCAATTTAATTTTTATTCATTTTCATCGAGTAATATCAGAAATAATGTTGACAAATTCCAAAGATTATCGGTCTAGGTCCGCTTACACTTCTGAAAGGAGCTCTACCTGCGTATAACTTGCAGATTGCATATCTTACAGGCGCTAATCGGAACTTAAACCTGCGAAATACTTTCGGTGCCCGCGCTCTCACTCGACTCAGTAATCTGCGTTTTTCTCGCGCGTCTCAGAAGTCACTGTGCGACCGAGTGCAGGGCGCGGACGCAACTTTAGTCGAACGGAACAGAAAATGAAGCCAAGCCAGGAAACCGGAGTGTGGGAAACTTCGGCCCGCCGAAAGACAATGTCAGTTAGTAGACGTCCATGTTTAATGTTTATAATTGTTATTATTTTGCCTAAACGGAGGCGCTGAGGCGCTGTTGCTCTCTCACTCTCTCACTCTCTCAGTCACTCACTCACTCTCCGACTGACTCATGCACGTCGGAGTGAGTCGCGAAACGGCCCACAAGTGGAGCGTGTGATATCTCGACGATAATCAACCTCAGTCTTCTGGCTCGGGTCTTCGGGTCCTCTCTTCGCGTATTGTTCGCTGTTTAGTGTTTATCTTCTTCCGCTTTAGCAGCCTCGTTCGGTTGCCATTTAATGGTAATACCCATGATGCATCAGAGCCGATTCCGGACGATGCATCGGAAACATCGCCGGAAGTAAAGAAGGGCTCTCTCTCACTGTCGTTTTTTTCTCTTTTTTTTTCTTCTCTTTTTCTCGTGAAAAATCGGAAGTTCCGATGAAGGGAATGAGCACGATTGATGAAGTCAGTGAACAATTAGTGCCTTGTCTTGACCACTGACTTTAACTTATCAACTTTTGACTGAAATCAGTATGAAAGAAGACGTTATAACTATATCGTTAGCATCGACCAGGAATTTGTCTTTCTCTCTCTTTGCCCGTTGGGTCGCATGTGTTAGAAAAGGATGGATTAGAGAGTCCATCACGTGACTTCAGATCCTGTTTCTGTCCTTTTCTAACTGATGCAATCTAATGGGCAAAGAGAGAGAAGAGACGAATTCCTGGCTACGCGGCCATGACATCGACTATCGATATGGTATAATCGCGTCGTGCGATGAAGACATAATGTAGGCTCGCTTGTGACGTGACTTTCATTTGATGCATGTTTACAGCTATAGGCTCTAGTATTTTCTTCGCAGAAATTATCAATGTTAATTAGCAATCAAATCAAGTGAATAGAAATATCTCCTTGTGTTATTCTATTTTTAGAAGGAGTGTTCGCTATCTATAATGATAGCTTCTGCTTAGCTTGTTTGCGCTAGTATTCGTGACACGATTATCCACATTTTCCGAACCCAGAACACTTCGTCGTCACTAAATTCAACTTCCGTAATTGCGTCTTAAGGGACCGACGACGCGAAGTTGGCCCCTTCCGAAGGCCTCGACGCAACACGATGTGCACGAACCTTCGATTGACGGCCATTTCGCCGAGACGCCCAGAATACCCACTGCCCTGTGAGTTGTAGTCGCCGCGGAACCGCGAGAAATTTGCTCAGGAGAGTCATAAACATACACCTTTTAATGAAATATGGGCCGGCCGCGCTCGTAACTGCCCAGTGCACGGGGTGATACAGTTACGACTTGTACTTGTATTTGCAAGGCGAGAGGTGCCATGCACAATGCAATGACGGATGGTATCGGAGCGTGCTAAATGTCCCTCGCTCTTTTTGCTACTCTCTCGGCTGGCAGGCTTTGGCGTGGCACTCTGGCAAGACACAAATCATAACCGATGTCATTCTTATTTTGATTAAACGTCCATGTTTGGGGTGCGACTTACTTCGCGCAAGAAGCGACGTAAATACTACGGTTGACTTTAAAAGGGTGGAGGGGGGGGAGAGAGAGAACAAGTAGTCAGGTCGGTGATTGTGATTGGCTAAACGAGTTATCACGATCGGAAAGTAAAAGCAGAGTTACGAAACGACAACGCGCCATCGCCAAGGTGATACACTTTCAGAGCGGAGAACTACCGAGTGGTGCGGTGCCGGAGCGGAGTCCAAGAGTGCACGCGGTTTCGGACGCGGATCGCGCGGACTGTCCGGCGCACGACACGACCGCGACGCGACGGCAGCGACGCCCGGCGCGGGCACTTAATCGTCGTGCCCAAGTGTCCAGTGTCCACGTCCCGACGCCATCGTTAAGTCCGCTGTCTTGTCCCTCTTGTGATTATGCGCTAACGAATCCGGTGTCGCAAAATGTATGGAGCCGTACGCTGGAAAATTGAAAGGCCGTGCATTAGAAGCCTCCTCCGCATACACAGAGAAAAATTTCCTGTGGCCGTAACCGGACGTCTTGTTAATACTTACTTAACTGGAATTCCTTTTTTTAACGAGAAATTCCTGTTATTTTATAGGAGTCCTGTTATTTCAGCAGGAATTCCTGTTACTTCAACAGGAATTTTGGTCTATTGAATGTAATTCTTATTGAGACAACCGGAATTCCGGTTAAGTATAAGTATTAAATATAGGCGTCCGGTTGAATTAATAGGAACATTTATTTATTTATTTATTTATTTATTTAAAGTAGCAAATGAGCAACTGCCCAATATAAGATAAACACAGAAACAGAAAAGAACAAAATCCAAGGTTAACAAAATTCAAAATATGACTCTTAGCAAAAAACTAAAAATGAGAAACGGAATCAGAGATCTAATAAATTCCCTAGAAACCGCAAGAATTTACGTTTTTGTAGGAAACAATTTGTTAATAAGCCACTTGAGAGCCTTTTGTCGTTTCTTGACACAGCCAAACAACGATCGTTGAGCTGAAACAAGGTTATAGATTAAAGAGGTATGCTCATCTGACTTCGCGCCTCAAAGTCAGTAGCGCGAAGTTCAAAATCCAGATCCAAGATGACCGACAAAAGCAGAAAACATTGTATACTCTTTCCAGAAAACATTATGGGCTCCCTCTCCAGAAAAGCAGAAAATAGTCCGATGTTTTCTGGAAAGAGTGTACAATGTTTTCTGCTTTTGTCGGCCATCTTGGATCTGGATTTTGAACTTCGCGCTACTGAATTTAAAGGCGCGAAGTCAGATGAGCATACCTCTTTAATCTATATAACCTTGGAGCTGAAATTCATCACCAACTACCGAGGTATTAAACCTATGGCAACGTTGTATTTCGTCTTTATATATAAACTGTTGTATTATATCGAACTACCGGTTGAGCAGTGAGCAACCTTGAAATCGATCTTTTGCGTGGGTTTAAGTATAAATGTAATAACTGCAATGTTGCCGGACTGCATACTTCACCGCTCGCGTTTCATTCCACGATCAGCGAAAAGCAACAACAACCCGACGCAACACGAGCAACAGACCGTGGCTTGACCAATCACCGTTCACCATCCACCGACCGAGAATTTAACAATCCAGCCAACCGTTGGACATTACAACAGCAACAGAGATAGAGGGATAGGGCATGACCGTGGTTGTTTACAGTATTCAGCCGTCAGACTTTATGACATGTTGTGCAAGACGAAACTCTATAAGAACTATTATAAAGCTGATCGAAAAAAGCTCAAAGCTCGGCTCCCAAAGCGTAAGCGTGTCCGACAGGCAGGGGCTATGCTATGGGTAGGGCACGTAGCCACGAGGTGCATAGAAACATGCGGCTGTGACTGCAAAACCGTGGCTAGGAGTTTGTATACCTATATATATCTTTTTGCCCATTTGACGGTATGTGTTCGAAAAGGACAGAAACAGGGGCTGAAGACACAAGATAGCCTCTCTCGCCATCCTTTTCTAACACTCGTAATCAAATGGGTGTAGGAGAGAGAGAGAGAGGGGAGGGAGAGAGAGAGAGAGAGAGAGAGAGAGAGAGAGAGAGAGAGAGAGAGAGAGAGAGAGAGAGAGAGAGAGAGAGAGAGAGAGAAAGAGAAATGAGAATCAGACGAAGGCGAATCTACAAGTCGATCGGCACCTTCCGTCTACGTACCTTCGTGGAGACTTGCGTCGGTACATTGAGCTTTTGAGTCTTAAAGAAGGATGAATTTAAAAAAAAAAAAAAAAAAAAAAAAAAAAAAAAAAAAAAAAAAAAACAGCAACAACAATAACAACAACGTAAAGCGTTGCGTTCCGTACTCGCACATTTATCGCTTAAGTGGAGATAGGAAACATTTTACAGACATTTCAACTCTGTAAAGTCTTCGCTCCGCTCCGATGTGTATTGCAGCTCGCAATATGGTTTATATGTTTGAGTATAATCTATTGCTGCAAAAGGCCCATAATGCACAGCCTTCTTATCTAACCAACCTATATAGAGTGTTCTAGATGACTAGATCCTTAAGTGCGTCCCATAAATGAGTCTTTTACTTGCAAAACTCGTGTAAGTACATCCATTGTTTGCAATAGTCACCCTTTTAATACCACTAAGTGGCGTAGCGTGCACTTTTGGCAACGCTGTACTTTCCTAATGTAAACCTAATAAAAATATCGAACTGTTGGGTTTTCGGTGAACACCCTCGAATTAGACCTTTTACATGAGTTTAAATTAGAAAAATTCTTCCGTGCCAAATTGCACGCTACACCACTAATACGTACCGCTCCTCGCAGTATAATTATTTTCGTAGCTCGATCCACCTTATATAATTTTTTTTTTTTTTATTTTTTTTATTGGAAAAGCCACCCCCAAAATAGTTGACATACACTAATAAAAGTTTCGTATAGTTCCCCTTCAATGAACTCTATAGGCAAAATCAACCCCGCTGAGTAGGAATATTTAACTACCCACTCAATTTTAGCGTGATAACTCTAATTTTCTGATCGGAAAAGGGTTAATTTGATGACGTGCGTACTGCAGCTGCGCGTATCCGTGGCACAAGCGGATCCAGAAAATTGTTTGTCTCTCTCTTTCAGCCATAAAAACGCATGTGTTAGAAGAGGATAGAAGAGGGGTCGAAAATCACGTAACTGCATGCTTTGTCATTTTACAACACCCGCATTCTAATGGAAGAAGGGAGAGAGAGGGACAGATTCCTGGATCCGCCAATGCTCCGTGGGTCACTAACCAGAAATCCTAATTCGCAAAAACCGACTGTTGAATTCAATTGTTTTGTGTGCGTATAGGAATAAAACTTCCTACTATTCATCACTGCAGACAAGAATCGACAAAAGTAATTTCGCTTAATGAGCGGTATCAAACGTATGGATATAATGATGACACTCGTAATATGATGCTGTCAGCCCGCAGCGTATACGTATAGTGGCGCTAACCGCGTCATATTTTCTACGAAAGCTGTTACGTTGCACTCGCGGTATACGGTGTAAACAATGAAAAATGAAATCCACGTACAATTGCAAGCAATGCTAAGAATCATCATGAATATTCTCTTCTCGATACACTCCCGTCTACATGTAGAAACGATCCTCGAAAAAAAAAAAAAAAATACGAATTGCGGTTGCAATTTCTTCGAATGGCGCGGCGTCTAATTCGGAATGCAGGTTGGAAATAGCGTCGCCGCTCCACGTCTTTCGTGCAGCAGCGGATCCAAGAAATTGTCCTTCTCTCTCTTCCATACCATTAGAACGAATGTGTTAGAAAAGGATAGGGGAGGGGTGCAAAAATCACGCGACTGCCCCTATAATATGTCCTTATCTAACACACGCGTTCTAATGGGAGAAGAGAGAGAAGAATATAGATTTCCTAGATCCGCCAGTGCTTTCATGTGTTTGTGTGAGTTTGGGCTAAGTTACAAGCATCAAATAAATAAATCCTGACTTGAGGAAGGATTTGTACGAAACAGATAAAAAAATAAAGAAGGAGCCCGTGCGGCAGTTGTTTTAAAATGTATGTATGCGAACATGCAAAAGAGCGATCGTATGGAAGAAGGATCGGGGAAAGGGGGGGGGGGGGGGGGGTTGTCTCCCTACCCCCTCCTCCCCCCTCCCCCATTGCTTTACGTCTTGAAAGCCTCAATCATAGCTCATAGCTCCGACACACCGTTTCCCGGATAGCTCATAGCTCAGGTTTTTCAGTTCATGAAAAAAACATAAGTAACCGTTCAGTATATTCCTTTTTCCTGACCGTTCTTTCCTTTTCCTTTTTCTTCTTCTTCTTCTTCTTCTTCTTCTTCTTCTTCTTCTTCTTCTTCTTCTTCCTCCTGGACTCTCTTATTTATTTATTTTCCTGAGGGAAGAACTTTGATCATGAAGTGGCGAGGGGAGGGAGGAAGGGAGAGGAGTGGTCGGTCTACCCCTTTCTATCCCTCGTTGTCGGGGGTGGTTTTTTCCCCCCTCTGTTCCTTTCCTTGGTTCCTCGGACATCTCAACATCAATCGCCACTTGAGGCCGATGTTGTGCCGTGTGCCGGTCGAGTGTTGTGTTTGGGGGGATGAAAAAGCTCGTTGCGACGCCTCTCGAGCTTTGAAACAAGTTCCATACGTGAACTTTTCATATAGTGTAAGCACACGCATATACTTACGAGTTACAACTTGCGTGCCCCCTGCGTGCTTGCAAAATTCAAATTTTCTCGCTCGAGCTTTTAAAGTGTCAGATCGGTTGATTTCGTATATACAACCTTTCCGACTTTTCTTGCGGCGCGGCGCCCTCTGGAGGGACGAAGGGATGAAGGAGGATGATGGAGGAGGGTCTGCGAGGGATATTTTTACGGGAAACAATTTTCTATACTCCTTCGTAGTTTTCACTTGTATGGGTATACTTACCCTGCCCCTCCTCATGGAACCTTATTTTATTTCAGGAATATTTTCTTTGCAATCAAAATATGTTGACCACTGTGTGGCTCCTCAAGTTACAAAATGGAAAGTGGTGGAAGGGTACAATGAGATTTCTCTCTCTCTCTCTCCCCCCCCCTTCATCAACCTTTTTTAAGAAGTTGGTGGGTTAGAATAAAGAAAAGTGTATCATAACCTAATTTTGTGAGAAACTTTGGTAGAGCCAAACACTGAAGACTGGAGGAGGGCTGGAACATTTAGAATCGAGGAAAACCGAGATACATTAGGGAACGAATGTAATTCTTTTATTTTTTCATTTTTCATTTTGTTTTATTTTTTATTTTTATCTATATTAAATTTCAAGTTGTTCAAGTTTTTTTTTTTTTTTTATTATTATTATTTGAATTTTCTATAAAAATGACAACAAATTAAAATTGAATAGAGGTCTAAGAAAGTGTACGTGTATCAGATCCGAAAGATGTAACTCTCGAGATAAAAATTTCTTCTCGCCCAGTTTTAAAACTTGGGCAGATGAGATAAAATACGATTACCGAGATAAGTTAGATGGTATACATGTATACATGGCAAGATGCCACAAATAGATCTTTGCGGATTGATAAAATAAATACGCTCGTTTCAAAAACTTGAATCATATTTACGACGTAATCCTACCAAAAGAAAAAAAAAATACTATCATTAAGGAAACGGAAACAAAAGAAGTATGAAAGAAGAAAATCTCGCTCTTTGAGAAGAACGACGGCGCGGTTGGTTATACTGAGTGGAAAAATACTCCAAGTGATGAACTCGTTCCATCTTCGCGAGCAACGAGAAAGAATAAAAAGTCCGGCCGAAGTTTTTAAAGCCAGTTGATGAGAGAGTATCTACTTCATTTTGTATGCATACGCGGTTCGGGAAGCCTTAATCACAAGTGCATCTGTTTTGCGCTACTTTGTGGAGCCGCGCCCAGTCCAGAGTTTGGATGCAAAAGGCGCGGCCTCCCTCCCCCTCCCCCCTCCTCCCTCAAACGCTCTAATAGCAAACTGCAATGTATGCGCCTTGCCTCGGTCTCAGAAACGAGGTTGCCGTGTCGAGGGAAATTTCATCGTATCCTGGGAAATTTGTGGGAATGTATATATGTATGTATTATTATCAGAGAGGATGCGCCTCTGGAGGAAGAAGCTATACATCTGACAGTGAGAATTTTCCCTTTAATAGCGTGATCTTACATTCTTACAAGCTATAGCTAAATCAGATCAGAAATTTTTATTTTATTTATTTTTTTACCCCTCCTCTCCTCCCTTTAGTTTAGCAAGTATCGAACTTTGAACTTTCATGAAGTTTATTTCCACAGTGCCGAAGTGCATTCGCAAAAAAGTTATCATTAATTTGATAATAATTTGACTTCATGAAATAAACGAGACGTTTTTATTTATACATTTTGTAATCAGAGAAGGTTTGTTTTTTTTTTCTTCTTCTTCTTTTTTCTTCTTGGCATGTATTTTCTGTAGAAAACATCTAATTTACGAGAAAAATCAACATCGGAGGGCAAATTGCAAAATTTCTAACTTCTAATACTAGGTATCGGAACGCGCGTCTGAAATTTAAAAATTTTGGTTTTTTTTCTCTTTCTTTTTTTTTTTTAAATTTAAGTCGGCGCGGCGATGAAGGAATAATAAGGTATTGGACCTGTTTTAATGACCTGTGATATTTCTAGTGACAATAAATTGCTGAAAAGGCGTGAATTTCGAAAACTCTTATACCCTAAAGTTTGAATTTTCACTGGAGGAAGAAACTTAAGAAAGATTACAGAGCTCATTGTCTAGTTATATCTAGATATACTGTAATTATTACATTCTGTAATCTTTACTGCACCGGTGCGATGCCCTGATGAAGATCGGAACATACCCATGAGAGTGTTTTCTCCGATGGTGGGTGAAGTTTTGATTTTCCGGACCCGGCAACGTTGCCGAGTGATGGATGATGAACGCCGAGTGCGGTGGCTAACTTTCTCCCTCCACCCCCGCCTCTCCGTCCGTCGGTCGGCATCAAGATTTGCTCCCAACTTTTTTGTTCCGCTCAATCCCTACAGGGCGCTCCGGAGTATAGCCCTGAGGCCGCAGGGTCGCGTTCGGTCGGACGGGAATCGGGGGGAGGTTGAAAAGAGCTGTTTATTTATGAGTTTACAACTTCGCAGAAGTAATTACATCGCATTGTGTCAAGAGAAATTATTCTCATTCAGAATGGATGAAAATTGTCTGAGTTTCTGACCATCGCCCGTTTTTCCCGCGCCGAACCCGTGTGCCGCGTCCACTTTTTGCCTAGTCGAAAGTTGGCAGGCGCGGCGCGGGGTTGACAGGGGTTCGACGCGACGGGGGGGGGGGGGGGGGTTCTGTGCTCCGCGATTCCGCGACCGCCATAATTATCATGATAATTGTATTCCATTCGTTTGCCGGTTTGGTCTCGCTGGCCGCACTGCAGTCGGTGCACCGACCAACAGTGTTGCCTATTTTCGGATAATTATTCGATTTTCCCCCAATTTGACTTTATGTAATAGTTATCGGTATTTTATAAGTAAATCTGGCAACTCTGTTCATCACCATCGCGAATGGCCAGCCGGCTAGCTACCCTATCCGCCCGCCGCGATTTCGAAGGTAATTCTTCGGCGTATGTAGTCACTCATTCGCCCGTTTCATTCATTCGGTAATTTATTTATTTATTTACTTATTTATTTCAAATTACGCAAGTCAAAAATTACCTCCGCGAGCCACAAATCACCGTTCCAACCCAAAGTTTATCCTGCCACCAGCTAACATACGGTGCCTGTCTTGCTGACTCGCTTTTGATATACGTAAGCGTCCTCTGTGATGGCGTCCTCATTGGATGAATGGAATAAAAACCTTCCAAGTATACTTAGCGTGGACACGTGTACATGTAATTGGAAGTGGACTCTAGTTATAGGAGCAGTCGTTAAAGTTTCCTCGATTGGTAGTAAATGTGAACATCGTTTCTTAACTTACTTGCCATTCGCTTTTTTTTTCAAGTCGTTTTCTTGTTACTGGTTAAGAAAGTTCATAAAAATTTCTAATTAAAAATAATAAATGCTTTAGCCGATGGTAATTATTGAAGTTGAATAAATGGAGCTTGGTAGATTGTAAAGAATTTTGAAACCTTTACATCGTGCATTTTTCTCATCTGCTGTGCGAAATAAGAAAACATAATTGGTGCGCTTACAGCTCAGTTATCAAAAGCGACGCCACAATACAGAAAAAAACAGACAAAAACACTTTGGTAGCGCTGAAAAAACCCTTGGTTTTAAAATGACCCATAGGAAAAGACTGTAGTTGAGCCAACCAAAGGTTTTGTACGTCTTTTTAAAGACATTTTTCTGCGTGAACCGAAAATTTGGTCGGTTCAACTAAGGTCATTTGCTGCTTCGATTTTCTACTAAATGTTACGTATCAGAGCTGCTAAAGTGTTTTTTCTGTGAAGTATTTGAACTTTCATGAACTTTCCAATCGAACCATTGTGTTCGTGTTTTCCCAATTTTGGATCAAATAACGAGAGGTTACCTGAAACATTTCGTGCTATGTTTTCAGTCATTATGTTCTAAAACTCATGAAATTATTTTGAAACAAAAAAAATTGTTAATTTTTCAAATCAAACATTTCACTAAAATATAAGACGGTAAACTTTTGCTTTCCTCGTTCACTGGGTGCATTTATGTACACATTATTTTGGCAGTGCAATTCATTTCGTTAATGAATGAGGATTTTTTTCTTCTTTCAATTCTGGGAAAAAACATTCCTTTTTGATGGGCTTCATTCCTCACTTTAGAAAGGGGGAAAAATATGACTTATCATGTTCTCCCCGCGTACTCTCCTCCTCGAATGAAAGATGACTCGTCGTAAAATCTCGATTCTGCGACGGAGTGATTTTTCTGCGTATGACGTTCCCCGACACCCATTGACATGCCGTGCAATCCCGGTGATAAGACGAGTCATGATCGCCATTTGTCGCAGGGTCATCCCCCCCCCGCTTCCTCGTCCTCGTCGCGTCGTCGGGCGGAGGGATATTTTTGAACTCTATCAATAAAAGCTGTTCGTTTGAAAAATCGTCCACCGTGAACTAAAGGGGTGTAGAGGGACTGGTTCCAGCGACATCATCATCGACTTTTCCTCCCCCCCCCCCTCCAAAACCATAAACCTTGCATTTTTTGCAATCGATGGTGTCTGAGAGAGGGGGTTGATAAAGTCTTCTTCTGATTGAAAAGAACAGCGTTCGACAAATGACAGTGTCTCTTGCGCCGCAGAGCGTAAATGGAAAAAAAAACAGGAGTTCGAAATTACATTTTTACGGAAAAATTGCAAGTTTGAGGACTTTCGGTGCAATTTCGTTGAAACGTTTTCGCGCGCTCGCCGTCAAAGTTCATTTTAAAGTTGCGGGGTTGAGGTTAAGTGAGGATGACTTCGGCGCATTTTTTACGCCGTCGCGTGCCAGCCGTAAAGGGAGAAGCGTGAATTTTGGAAGCGTTGAACGTATTCGCATTTAAAACCCATGTAAAAGATCGAAGCCATCCTCGGATTCGACTATTTTTGTGAAATCAGATGGATATTAAATCGATGGTGTCAAATTTCTCGTTTCGCAATTTCCGCTGTTGTGCTGCAAATTTTCTACTGCGAGAGAAATTTAAATGGTTTGCGAGTAAAACGGAACCGAAATTTCCTCCGTATAAATCTGTATGGAAAATAATCGATTTGTACTTGCAGTTCAATTAAAATTCCAAAATAATCGATATTTTATCATTGGTTCTTATATTGGTGGAGAAACGATATTTCTTAGATCACGAGCCGCCACTGATTCATGAGAAGATTTATTTGCAATAGTTCACAGCCTGCGCTCAAGATGAATTATCACTTGACAGAGGAGGAGCGCCATGCCGCTCTGCCCCCCTCCTTCACCCCTTAATCCGAAAAGATGTCATTTCAAGGACGATTGATCTTCGATTTAGCGATTTAGCGATTTAGCGATTTGATAAGACATTGCAGAAATTCTGAAAACAGCTTTATCGCGTCGATCGAGGCTGCGAAGTCGGTGCAACAAAGTCAGAGGCTGCCGGTCTGCGTGGACGTACGGATTTTTCTCACCTTACGAACCGTACTCTTCTTTTAAATTTCCCGCCAGATTTGACAACGCAGGTGGAAGTGCAACGCTCGCGGCGGCACACATCTGTAGTCGCGGAGCGAGCACTCATAGAGTCGTCGAATTACCCATTTTGAAAAAAAAGGGGGGGGGGTAAGAAGAAAAAAAGCGTTTGAAGGAAAACTGAAATGAAAAATAACGTGCGCTGAACGATCATGGAAAAGTATTTTCATCTGCACTTCCCCACTCCCTCCCCCTCCCCCCACTCTATTCTTAACGACGCTTCCGAGGCATTTGGAAAAGTAATCGGTAGACATGCAGAAAATAGCAATCGAGTCGCAAGTGGCGGCGGTTTGGCCTTATCGAGAGAGTGTATAGAGAAAGAGAGGGGGGGAGAGAAAAAAGCGGTAGTAAGAAAATATAAAGGTAAAAGTAAAGAAATAGTCGCGAGATCGATCGATCGAATCGATCTATCAATCGAAGATAATGTTCTCTTCCAAGATACGCAGAATGATCGGAATTTGTATTTCGTTTATACGGGGAGGGCATTTGCCGCCGCGCTGCTGAATAGGTTCAAGTATCGAGAAACCGATCCGACGCTTTTATACCTAATCTCTTTTTTTTTTTTACCTTTCTCGTTTCTTTCTCTCTCTTTCCCTCCTTCAGTACGCGCGACTGTGATGAGAGAGAAGGAGAGAGAAAGAGAGACGCGTAAACTCAATACATATTTTTCACAGTGAGTCCGAGTGAGACGGAGAAAATCCCAACCAACCTCAACCGACAATTACGTGTGCGACTGGAAAACAGTTGCCACATACTTAACAACTTTGCAAAACGGTCGATTCGTGCTATACTTTTTTTTTTTTTGTTGGTTCGCCGAGCTAGTTACGCCAGGCGACCGCGCGCGGAGTGTGGGGGAGAGGAGGGGTGCATAGCATACTAGTCGTAAAATCAATTGGCTCAATTAAAAGTCCTGAGAAAAGTGATCAAATGAAAGTGGGTATATATACCAGTAACGAAATTCAACAAAGTTTTGCTCTATATGTTTAAAAGTTGGGCCATTTTTTTTTTTTTTTTTTTTAAAGCGAGATAGACTAGACTATAAAGAAACGCACCTGCATAGATGACTCCGCGTTCCCGTCACGCTCTGATTAAGGTGAGGACCTTTCGGAAACCTTGGCCCGAATTTCGCTTCATCGCGGGGGAGTTAGTGCTCCCCTCGGGCGGAGTTGGTAACCACTTGGTTGGTTGGTTTGTGGTCATTTTGGATTGGAGGAGGGGGGTTCGTTGTTGATGTAGGTTGACTCGGACTTGCGTCTCGAAATTAAATGCGGTTTTGAAAATAGCCGAATATGGTATTTTTTTGGCAAGACTTGAAATTAATTTATACACAAATGGAATAAAAACTGTCTGATATAAGAACAAAAACCACCACCTGCGAACGCGCTGACTTTTTAAATTAGTCGATTAATAAGAAGTCATTGTTTACTTTTGACGGGTCTCTTTGCCTTCTTGAAGCTGCATTCTAGTGATTCAGATTGCGTTTATCGTCACTTTTAAAAAGGAGATAGACAGCTTTAGATTTTGTTGCCCGAAAACGGCATCATGTCAGTTTAAGTTTATACCGCAATCACCGTTGATTTCGGAATACTCCGAAAGTAAGCATTTAAATACTGGCAGGGTGGCCAAGCAACGGGCTTGGAAAACATGGAAAAAACCCTTAAAGCTCAGGTAATTTTACAGCGTCTGAGTCGAGTAGAAATGTTAGGGGTATGGCGAAAACAGCTTAAGGTCGGATAGAAAAGTTGATTATTGGAATATGTCTTCAAAACTTGGTGGAGGAAATCAAAGAATGCAAATAAACTTTATTTCTTTGGTCTGAAACAAGGACTTTGACTAGTAAACGAAAACTATCGAATCAGTCTCATTCTTTTTCTGTATGAATTCAAAACCTCAATGAATTAATCGTTATGGTACAGAATGTATGTTCGAACAAAATTCGGATTTTCCAGTCTTAAAGAATTCTGTGCGACTTAGCAGCGTTTTATCCACCTAGATTGACCTTTAGTCCCGCCGCCCCCTCCGCCCACACCTTCGCCACCCCCGAATTTAACCTAAGAAAAATGTGCGTGGTCGTGGTCTTGGTCATGCGGAAGTGACTCGTTTGCTCGACCTGACTCATGACCTCTCGGGCCTCGCGAATTCGCGGATTCAAGAAGAAGGCGGAGTAGGAGAAGTGACGATACGGTGCTAATAAGCGATCGCATAAATGATGGTATACGTTGCCAACTCGCTTCGTAACGACCCAAACCAATGCGGTGATGCCGTATTCAACAGTTTTCAGAAGGATTTTCGGAATCACCCAAAATGTTGCGGTTTTATTGTTGTGATGGAATGTGTGGCAATTTGGGTGATTTTATAACCTCCAAATATACACGGTTCTGTCATATTTTGTTGATTTTGGCAGTTATGGTCGTGGAACTAGGTAAGATTAAGCATTTTTTAAGGATGAAGAATTTATAATTCTTCATCCTCAGAACAGAACTAAAGCAGACCATGTGGTTCAAAACGTCCATCTCGTGCAAGCGATCCACCACGTGTTGATTGTTGGATGACGTCGACGCATAAACTACACCACGAACAAAAATGTTGCCGCGACTCGGATGTGCGTGTGTGCGTGATTTAGTCCTTTGGCTGTGTGTGTGTGTGTACGTAAGTGTGAGTGTGCAAAAAGAAGAAAGAATAAAAGCGGAAAGTTGGATATAGGATTTACGATCGGAGCGGATCATCCCACCTTCGATACTTGTATACCTGAATCGTTGATTTCACAAAGGGCACATCAGCGTCTAGGAAAACGCGTGCAGATGTGCGGTTTTTCAAATCAAGCTTCCTCACCCTGTGCGTGCGATTCTTGCGAGTCGAGGGAGTTGAGTCTCGCCGCACAGTGGAACGATTCAATGGGAGGTGTCGGACTTGGAATATATGTACTACTAAAAATGAAAATTTGAATGTTTTTACAGTTGGAAAACAACCGATAGAGGGTGATTCTTATAGGAAATATTGCAATAAAACCAACGAAGTCATTTTCAAACTTTTAAGTTGCGTTTTAACAAAGATATATACGCCTTTAAAATTGTCACACAATGTCCGGCGTATCTCATTGACTCGCTCCAATGTGCGCTACCTATGCCTGTTGTGTTGATGACTGTGCTTGTGACCGTTTCTGAGAAAATAAGTCTTCGCGCTGATGCATGGTTGCCATAAAATGGCGAAAATGTGCCAATTTTCCTATCTAACTGTATGTAAAGTATAGATGAGTTTTATCATGCAGTTTGGCAACTCTCCTTTGATGCCTCGTAAGTCGCACTCGCTCGCAGATGAGATATGAAACGCGAAACTTATACCCCCACGAACTTCGGGATTTTCGTTTTCAGTGAAATACAGTTATGACTTATGAAGTACCTACAGCGCCTAACAAATACCCCCCCCCCCCCCCATCTTTTCCCCTTCGTATTCCTATGATTTCGTTGAAATTCCTATTTCTGATGCGCCATTGTGAAATTACACCCCCTGAAAAAACACATGCTTGAAGGAGAGGTGTCGCTTGTAAGGCATCATAACAGTCAAAATTGGGAAACAGACTTTAGTCCATCTGAGCATTCTCAGCCCATTCGAAAAGTTGAATTCGAATGTGAAATGAGTTCCACGTTATTCCGTACGCCAAGCTGTTGACCAATGACCAATATCATAGAAAAAACAGACTTTGGTAGCACTGAAAAAACCTCAGGTAGAAAAATGATTCAGCAAAAGAGGTTAATAATTGAGCCATCCAAACTCTTTTGTTCACCCGGTCAAATTTCCTTAGCTAGGCGTTCAAAACCTTTGGTTAGCTCTGCTAAAGTCTTTAGCTGGGTCGATTTTCTACCAGAGGTTTTGTCAGTGCTACCAAACCGTGTTTTTTTCCTGTTTAGTTGTCTTTGGAGTCATCGTTCAAACCGCCTGCGTTAGCTTTTAAATTGGTTTGAATTTCTATTTTTTTTTTTTTTTTTTTTTTTTTTTTTTTTAATTTTCTAATCATGATTTCGTTCTGACTCTCGGGCTTAAGTAAAGATGAGCCAGCTAAACTAGGTCGCGAACCGGGAAGTCAAAGAAGTATATAAGAAGTCAAGAAATGTTAAGAAAAATAAGAAGAAAAAAAGGAGCAGGAAAAAAAAAATAGAGACGGAAGAATTTGTTTTGGAGTACGAGACACATTTCTTCAGTCTGCCTTTTTTCACTTTTGTCGGAAGAAAAGGGGCAATTGATCGAATTTTCCGGCATCAGCAGGGACCTTCTCTTATATACTGTACCTGTGTGCAATGTGTATGTATGTGAGTGTAACGACAAATTTTGTAAACTAACTTTAGCGAATTGGTATTTACTTTCCCCTGCTCCTTTTAAGAAGAAATCTCTTTTCAAGTTGCACGCTCCTGCAGTTTACCCAGCGTCCCTTTTTGTACGGAGGAGTCTCTTTCGGAGTCCCGGAATCCCGTGAATTCCCGAGTCCCTGGAAAATTGCATTTGCGTCTCGCCTGTTTATCCACTTTTCAAGTTGCTCTCCGGCTAACGCTTTTGTTCTTTGTTTTGTTTGATTTCAGGTAAGTTTGATCTCTTCCTTCAAGTTGCCAGAAAGTATTTATGTATCAAAAACAATTGTTCAACCACCACCGGTAAGTCGATCATCCAGCATATAACGTAACGTAAAGGGGTCCTCATTGCTCTGGCGGATCCAGGAATCTATCCTTCTCTCTCTTATCTCATTAGAACGCGTATGATAGAAAATGACAGATTAGGGGCAGTCACGTGATTTTCGCCCCCCTCTTCTATCCTTTGCTGACACATGCATTCTATTGGGAGAAGAGAGAGAAGGACAATAACTTGGATCCGCTAGGAATCTATCCTTCTCTCTCTTATCTCATGAGAACGCGTATGATAGAAAAGGACAGATTAAGAGCAGTCACATGATTTTCGCCCCCCTCTTCTATCCTTTGCTAACACATGCATTCTAATGGGAGAAGAGAGAGAAGGGCAATAACTTGGAGCCGCCGATGATTTCACTGATTGACAAGGAGATCATTTAGTCGAGTTCAGCAGTGTGAGGGTTGCTCACGAAAATACTCTGCTCTGTATAATCATTTCGTTCATCGATGGAAAACACCGTTGATTTTTAAATTTTTGGTGGAATTTTAATTTTCACCTCGATGAAAAAGCTTCGGTTGAAAGAAGAAAAAAATTATGATACTTGACGGACAGACGGACATTTTTTGGGATTTGTTTTTTTGGGTTCCTGGAGACATCGTATTTGCAAAGAAATGGATCGAACTCAATTTTCAAATTTTTCATGAATACTTTCTCTACATAAATTGAGAAAGTAAAAATCAAGTCTATACCGGCTCTTCAATATTTTAAGTTCGTTACATCAAAGCAGACAGCTCATTTACGCTGGAATTCAAAGGCAGTTTCTTCTAGTATTTGCTATCGTCGTTAATTATTACTGCCTGGTATTCAATTCCGGAAAAATACTATGTTTATATACTCCATCTAGAATTTTCCATTTACGCTTCCTTTTTGCGACTCTGTCGTAATTATATAGATGGACTAATGAAATTTAAGTAAGTGCTGAGGGAGGGGGAGAGGGGAAATAAACGAAAATGAATTCGTTTGCTGTCCACGCCGAGTCGCGGACAGAACTCGCATAAGCGACGACGTTAAATTTCGCGAAACTTTCCGCTTTCCTCCTTCCGCCAATAAAACCTTTAAAAGCCGGAGATTTCCCCCATCCGTGACTTGCACGGCGCATTTGACGGTCCCATCCACGTCTCTATGGCACGTTTTAATATCGCCGCAGGTTTCAATCATAAACTATCAGTTTTATGGAACATAACTCCGTCGTTTTGAATGGAACCGCGGGACTTGTCGGCCATAACAATAGAACAGCTGGCAAATTCGACCACACTTGCTGTGTATGCTATTCAAATAGTCTATTTTTTTATATGTTCGCTGACGGCGTGGTGGCGGCGGGCGCCTCCCCCCTCCCCCCTCGGCCTATCCACCCCTTGCTGCCCTTATGCTACGATACCGAATATCATCGGAAGAAGGGGTGGTGCCTCCGCTGACTCGCAGCACTGTGGACCAATTATCCCGAATTTTTGGTTGTGGAACAGAGCCGCCTCTCTCAGTATTACAGGCACAGGACGTGCCGAAGTTCCTGGAGAGGGGGGCAAGATTGCAATTTTGCCGCCATCCGCGAATTGGCGCCCCTCAAAATTATGAATTTGATTACTATTTTTTTGTTTTTAAGCTGAAGGGAATGAGGAAATGAAGTTTAAAGGTTATTTTTTCTCATAAAAATCGATTTTTTTCTAACCACCTAAATTGCGACTGTCTTGCGCTTCTATAGATCCCCATTCAATTTGTTCTTTTGTATCCCGTTAGATGACCGTATAAAAATTTCAATTTTGATTTTTGTAACATTTATCGGGTTTTCCCTGCGAACTTTTCATTTATCAGTTAGAAAACTAAAAATGGCATATAGAAATAATCAAATCCATAACCTTTACTTCAGCCGGATGTGTCACCGATGGATTGTTGAATTTCATTTAAAAGTCCGCGAAATAGCAGCTATGCGGTCCACTGTGTGGTGGAGACTCGTAAGGAATGATCCCTTGGATGAACTCGGAGTATGCTATATGACCGGGATATACGAGAGGGGATGATCTCGATACGCGATGCCCGGAAATGATTTGAATATGAATCAAAAGATATTAATTTTAATATGATGTTATTGTGTGCGAATTAAACGCAATATAACCGGACGAACGGCGCGACGGCCTGGGACGCAAAAGTGTGGGGGCGATTGAAGGGGTGAGAGGGGGGGGCTTCGTAGGGGATGATTCTTCCCTCACCGCGCGGCGTGCAACATCGAGTGGCTCAGCATGTACTCGCTACGGTTTTTTTTTCTTTTTTTTTTCTAAGGGGTTGTTTTTATTTATTACGCGGAGAATTTCTCTCTGCCCCTTCCAGTCGCTGAATACTTCCCCGTGTTTCTACGGCCCTGCAATTTTTTCGTGAAGAGTCCTCCGCTGTACACGGGGAACGCTATGCAACCTTTGTTGCTTGCCGCGGTTGATGTGGAGGGGTCGGAGGGGGGTGTCTCCCTTTTTCACCGATCGAATTCTCCGGTCTATCTTTCTCTCTTTTTCTCTCTCTCTCGCTCTTTCTCTTGCTTGGTGCATCGATTTAAAAGCTTTTAAAAGCTCCTGATTCGGTGTCTACGCGTTGCCAGGTCAACTTTTGAGGGCTGAATCTCAAGGCCGAGTGGAAACTTTAAAGTCGACTCTTCTTGATGTGTAAGAAAGTTGCGTAAATTCTGGTGGAAAGATTTCCGAAAAAATTCACCGCAGTTCTATATTCCAGGTATAACAAAGTTTCATAATGCCGACAGCCATATTGGCTTTCAATCCTTTCAACCTGTGATATCGCGTTCTAAGTTTTAAAGAGAACGTCGTATATATAGCCCTCAATGTTTGCCAATATCCATCAGCTATCTTGAATTTTCGGTATTACTGGGCACTTTCATGCTTTAACTGTCACGCAAATTGTGCAGCGTCGGGCAGAATTGCATCGAAAGGTCCTTTTTCGCCGATGGTAACTACACGGGAAACCCAGAACAGTTGTTACTCATCTGCGTAAATCCACCCAATTCATTCGTGTCATTACTAATGAAAGTAAAGAGGCAAATTGCACAGTCTATCAGTCGATCCATTTGGATTTTATTACAACAAATGGATGTAGATAGAGCTTCTTCAAATTACGATGCACCCCCTTATCATAATTGAATCTTATGTTATAATTTATTATTGCATCACTCTTAAGTTTTTTAAAACATTATCATGTATTCTATTTTACCCTTTCGATCCATTTTTTTTTTTTTTTTTTTTTTTTCATGCTCCCCTTTCTACGTACTCATCAGTTTTCTCGTGAAAATCTCTCTCGCCAAGTTAGGCAACGCCGTAATCGAAGATAGATTCGATACATGTGTTTTGTCACTCCTCCGTAAAACCGTCAACTGAATCGTGTCTCGTCGCTTCGCGGTCCGCAGTCCTCGCACGCTTCTCGCCGTTGGGAGCTTTCACCTTGTCCGTCATTAATCGAATCACCCACCCCTGACCCCTCTTGACACCTTCATTCCAACCCTCTCCCCCCCCCGCCCCCTTCGACACCCACCACCAGCCCCCATAAGATCAGTGGGCCCTCTCTCTTTTCCCTTACCGATCCCTCACTCTCCCTCCCCCCTCCCACCGTCGCTCTACGTTCGTGCATTTGTCGTGCACACTCACGTGTAAGATTTATTTGGTGTGATTCGCTTTTATCCCCCTCCCGCCGTCCCCCATCCGTCTTTCCGCACCCTTTCGCCCCCCCCCCTTCTCCCCGATCGAGTTTTCCGATTTTTTATTTTCTTTTTACTCAGAGCTTTCGAGGTTCGCAGCCACAAATAAAAATGTCAATAGGAAAGTGCCAGATTTTTTTTTCTCTCTCTCCCCCTCTTACTCTCTATCGTTATTTTCTCTCTTTCTCCAATATATTTTATAAGGTAACGAATGAGTCACGCCTCACGAATCGCGAGTGGTCCAAAAAACATCCGTCAACGCTTATTTCAGTCGTTTGGTTCCAAAAGGCGCTGCTTTTCTGCTGCAACTTTTTTTTTTTTTTTTTTATCTTCTCGTGAAATTTTAAAATTTTGCTTTTGCAGAGCCCCCTTCTTTTTTCCCCTCTTTTTGGAACGTTCCTAGTGACTGTTCACTGTCTTTGACAGGAATTGTCCTCTGTGTCTTGAGTATCGTCTCTCTATGCTGCCTTTGCCTTAAAAACATTTGAAGTAAAGAAAGAAGAAAACGAAGGTATTTGAATTACTAGCTTTGCTAAGAGTTTTTGAGGCATGTCATCAAGAAGGTAATGTAATCCAAGACTTCGCAGGTAAAGGCTTATAACAAATTTTCAGTTTTGGAAAAACACGTTTGAAAGTTTTGAGTAGATTTGTTGATATTTTAAAGTAGCAAATAAATAAAAATCAAGGTTTGGTTTTATCCTTATTCAACTTGGAAGTATATCGAAAAATTATTTTGAAATTTTTCAAACACGTTTTGTTTCTAAAGAGTTTTACTTTTACGCCTTTCTACTGGTAAGGTCTTTAAGTATCCATCGTCAGAAACACTTGTCTCCAGTGAGTTTAATTTTAAAAGTACTTATTTTTTGTGCAAACCAATCGCTGTCTATGTGTTTGGAGATCCGTATCCGTGTATTCAGGTTTTGGTCGTATCACATCACATTCACTGTTTAACGATGTAATTTTATGAATTCGCGTGAATTTTCACTTTTACAACGTATGATTTTGCTCTAGTGTTATACACTTTTGCGGTTCATATCCATTCCATCATCTAAGCATCGGATCGGGTGCAAGCGGGATTAAGATGCGGTGAGAAGAAATGACCCGAAGAAAGGAGCCGGATTTTCTCATCAGAGAAGGTGGCTCATCTCCAACGGATCATTTTACAATCTACCGCGAAAGTTTTGGCTCTCGAGTCATGTCATGGCTGCCAACACGAACACGGTTTCCCGCAGAACACAACTCGGTTTGTAAGAGGACTAGACAATTAAACCTTCTCCGGTGTCAAATCCGCGTCGTTCCTTTCGTATATAGTTTCATCCCTACTTTTCGACTTGGGAAAAATGTGGACGCTTCAATCGAATATTGCTTTTAGGAAAAGTTGGAAATAAAAGAGATAGTACAATCAATGATTTATTAAGAATAGTATTTCAAAATCAGTCGTGTAAATACTAAAGAGAATTGTCTTGAACCTGCGTTTCGGTTTTAAATCAACAACTTGTTTTCGTAAATAATGAATATGAAGTCCGTTTTGAAGTGCCAAAATCGATAGTCCTAAAACAATGAATTATTGGGTAATGCAAAAATCAAATTCCAAAAAAAATTCTAGTTTTTTTTTCTCTCTCTCTCTCTCTTCCTTTCTTCCTTCATAATTCAAGAGGGTAGCAATTCGTCAGGGGGTGCAATTGAACCCCCGAGAAATCGATACTTTGCTTTAGTTTCAATGGAGTGAGCATCGATGTATCGCATTTTACGAGCCGCCACTGAACCTTGTGCATGTGGTATGTGCTAAAGATCAATGTAAGTCGATGTAAAGCGACAGGGCGTGGTACTCAAGGGGTCAAACTCGCCGTTGTACTCGTCTTATGCGATTTGGCAACACCAAATCGTCTACTGCCGCCAAAAACACCTTTGAACCGGCTACGTACGTCAGCAAGGCATTATGCGATGCATCTCCGAGTCGGTTTTCTTTTATTTCCCCCGTACCAGTCAGTCGGTCACTAAGCGAAAACCCGAGAATCTTTGCTTGCGTGCGGGGGTCGATCCGTCTGGTGATTGTGGGTAAACATTTGGGTTCTTTATGGCCTCGCCATTCACTTTCGCGCTCTCACGGCACTCAAAATTTACAAGGATGGGCGAACAAGAGGAGAGGGAGGAAGGTCCGAAGATAGAAGTCTCGAGAAGCCCACTTACAAACGTTAATGAGCGTTTATAAAAGTGTAAGACGGGGTGTCATAAACGTGGCATCGCCGAAGAGCTTTTTTTGTGGCGGTTTGTCGTTGCCCAAGTTGCCGCTGCTCACTTTCGGAAAACTTTAGAACTTTGAATTAAATCAATGTAGACTGTAGAATGTAGTTTTTGTTGAGATATCAGATAGTTTTGAGACAATATTATAGGATTTCTGAGGGAATAATTATTTTGAGCTCTGCTACTTTCACCACAGTACTTCTTTAAAAAATGAGAATTTCTTCTGACCGTTCCATTACTTTTTTGGACTAAGAAAGATCGAGGAGGAAAATCTAACTTTTTAACAATTTTCGCTGGGACCCAACGTTTATCTCCTCATTTTGCAAGAGAACTCTCTCGTTTTCCTCAAAATCTGGTTTGTTTTTACAAGTACCACTGATGACCTTTTCCGTTACACCAAATGTTAATAACGCCGTGTATAAGTGATGAGACGCGGGAAATTCAAAATTGAACTATATTGAGTATGATCAGTAAATTTAACCCAACTCAAAGTTTCGTTCTCGATTTCTTCGGTGTCAATGTTGTGCCTTTTCCAGAGTTGCCAGTTTTTCCTATGAATGATCAACTTTTACATTCAAGCAAATGGGAAAAACCGGATAATCATTCGACGAATGGCAACACTGGCCTTCTCTCTGCACCTGAGAGAAAATAATTGAATGCGCCTTCCGAAGTGAGGTCTGGCAACACTGTTGACGGCGCTCGATCCGAGTAAGGTGCAGGGTCATAAAATTGTGCAGCTCGAGAAATTTTCGAAAGGTTGCGCCTCTTCGCGCCGAGACGAGACGAGACCAGACGAGAGACTTGGATGCAGTCGGTGTTGAGTACCGGTTCAGGAAACCTGGAAATGTGGGTTGCGGAAGATCCCACTTTTCGAAGAGTCTCGATGTTATTTGCCTGGGATCGAGATGCAAGGTTTCTCACACGACCAGAGAAAACTTAATGCACGGTGCTATACGAGCATTGTGGCTTATGCGACCCACAATCGAAAACATTTCACGTATAATTGAAGTTTGAAGCGTATGATCAGTCAAAAGTAGTGGTCCATCCAGAAAAAAAATTCTGGTCCGGGGGGGGCACGGGGTTAGGGGGGGTTAGGGGGGATCGGGTTAGGCGTTGCCGCCTATAAAATCTTAAATTTGAATCATCACACGAAGCAATTTTGGGCTATTTTGCTGTTGAAAAAAGGCAAAATTTGAGGATTGGGGAGGGGGGGGGGGAGGGGTGTCGTGCTTTCCCTGGATCCGCCACTGTTCCAAAGTATAATGATCGCGTATGCTCCAAAAACACAAAAAACAAACAAACAAACAAATTTTAATTTAATACAGAAATTACTGTCAACTGGCTTTAAAAAAAACAAAAAAACAAAAAACAAAACAACGAAACGGCAGCAGCTTTGCTTTGCTCCTTCATACCCTTTGACCTTTGTCCACGTCTGTCCACCGTTTGTTGACACGGAAACGCCCATTTTTCACTTTCCATATACCTGTCGAAGATCGACGTTGTCAGTAAGTAAATTTCACAATTTTTTATTTTTGTTTTTGTTTTTTGTTTTTTGTTTTGTTTTTTTTTGTAGATCGGATCGTTTTTTTTTTTTTTTTTTCTCGTACACTGGATCGTAATCTATTCGCTCACCCTGAATAAGGGAACGGGGGACGAAGAGAAGTATAGGAACCGGAGTCAGAGTGAACGGACGGGTATCGAAATGGATTGGATTGGAAAGGACTAAAGGAGAGTGGAACGCGTGGCCCATGTCCAAGGAACGATTGGCTTTGGACCGAGAAACGCAACGCAACGCGACGGGCGGAGGACGCAAGCCACGGGAGATTTTAATTGTGATAACCGATAAAGAGAGGAAAAGGAGAACCAAGGAGCCGAAGGAGTTGATGGAGCCCTGTTAACGAGATCTAGATTGGATCGGTCCGGTCCTTGCACGATGGCTAATAAAATAGACGAGAGCAAACGTCAAGTATATAAAGGGGGGGGGGGGATGAAGTCAGGTGGGCCCCGGGCTTTCGCGCCTTCTTACCTCCCCCCCCCCTCCTATCCGTCTCGTCCATAAAAAGTGACCAGTAGTATTTGGTTGGGTGGATACTCACACATACAGCGTTGCCAGTTGAGTCATTCCGGGTCAAATATATATATATAGGATCCGTTACATTTTAAAACAGTGATTTTGCCTCCAACACCATTTGTATCCCAGTGTTGCCAGATTGGGGTGAAAAAGCCGTACGTTTTACATTAATTTAAATGGGGACGATACGGCTTTTTACCCTAGATCTGGCAACACTGTTGTATCCTGACGGTACAAATTCGTACCATCAAATTAATATGGTTTTAAATGTATTTTTAAAAAAGTCACTATGCACATCAAACTAAACGAGAAAAGTTCATTCTATTTATTAAGATTGATAACGAATTTGTGAGAAGGGTTCGTAACAGTGCCGGCTTTGAAGGGAAAAAGCAGTAATTTTGACTTGGAAACTTGAAATTTTCACTTTAATTAAGCGATGGTTGAGAACGGAGGTCACTACTTGCTTGCCATGCCTCGTAGCCGCAAATTTAAAAATTTTAAGTCACAAAGTTAAACAAATTACAGTTTCAAAATGTAATTACAGTATTTCACTCGGGATGACCCAACTTGCATTTTGGATTAATTTTTTTTTTTTTTTTTAGGAAGCTTGAGCGATTCTTATCGGGGTGTAGTCTAGCATCAGGGAAAATACGAAGCCTTCAGGAAATTAAAATTGTTCGTCAGTTTTCGTCCGGGAGCATGAATCTGAAAACTTTAATGTAAATCTATCGAAAAGTATCGATCCTCTCTCGGTGTTCAATTGAACGTTCTATTGATCGATACTTTAGCGTAGGTTCAAACGGGAGCAAAACGGTAATCGATCATTCTCGAACAGCCACTGTTCCTATAATTAGATAGCATGCAGGACTTCGCTCATAATTGCCTTTGTCATAGTGTCTTGTCATTCAAACGCCAGAAGTTTCTCTGAGCATTATTAAGCTCGTTTTAAAGACTCCTTATTATACGGCTTGCCCTTTTCTGTGATGCAAAATTATTCATCTCATAGTATTTGTAAACACTTTGATAGATATTTGTCTAGCTATTTCATAAGCTTCTTATTGACACAGATAAATCCATGCGAGGACAAACAATACGTCGCTTACAGAAGATTAAGTTTGATGCGGTGTTGGGAAATTTTGGATCAAGCTGTTTTTAAAAGAGCTCTTTGAAACAGGTTTCGCGAGATCCAGAAAATTATGGCGTCGCGTTGGTCGTAATAAGAATCGAAATCCATCCAAAGTGCAGTAGGAACGTTTTCCATTTTAATCTGGCTCATTTCAAACTTAATTTTTTTCGATTGCAGTTCTGAGAAACAGGTCATAAAAATTGCTTGGCAAGTGGAAAGATATGTGCAAGATAAATCGCTGAAAGAAAAACGATCGTAAGTATAAAGAACTCGTGAAAACGCTGGTTTGGAAATTCAATATTTCTGCGACTTGATTTTTCTCTGTGAATTATTCTGCACAGACTTCGTTTGAACTGTTTGAATTTTTAAACTACGTATGGGCTCTATCTCAGTTTTGCCTACAGTGTGCCTTTATATGCTGATCCAGAAACGTCGTTGTTCGTCCTTCTAAACCCATGAAAAAAGTCGAACTATCGGAGGTGGGTGATGGTTCACGGAAGAAACAAAGTGCATCAAAAATCTCTGCGCCATCGCAATACTTTCTCAATTTTTCTAATTTCATTAGAAAGAGAAAGTAAAAAGACTGGTAGAATTTACTATATGCACAGCTGATTTTGGAGTCGGCTATCAACTATGGTAAATTTTACCACCCTATGGTAAATTTTACCATCCTATGGTATAGCAACGTACCTTGTGGTGAAATGTACCAACAGGTTATTTTAATTTACCACAAGGTACGTGTTGCATTTACCATATGATGGTAAAATTGACCATACTTGATAGCAGACTCCAAAATCAGCTATGCAGATGGTAAAATCTACCAGTCTTTTTTTCCCGTGTTCGATGCACTCTCTCGAATCGATATTTTACGTGGTTTCAAACAGTTGTAATGCAGCGTTGCCGCATTGCACGCTATTCACTGCTTGGGGCCGCATTTCCAGAGCCCAAGAGTTCTTGGTTCTTTCTTCTCCATCGATCGATCTATCGAACCCTACCAGAGCAGTTGCTCCAGATCGTCCGCGGGCAAGAGTAGGGGAAAAAAAGAATAAGAGGGAAGAAGAATAAGAAAACAATCGCTACCATTTTAATACACACGCCAAGCCGACGCGACGCGACCGGTCGGTCGTTCGAGCCGCAGCCACGGCGGTGCAGTGGAAACCACGCCTTTCGCCAAGTAACGAGGCATTAGTTCGAGTCTTGTCACGATTCCTCTCTTTTGGTCGTGTGCCCGAGCCAACGAACGAACGAGCAGAGCAGACTGACTAGACCCAACTCGAACGTGTGCGCATGCGCTGTGCTTCGGTTTCGTTAACTTGTCGCCGTCTTACGTAACCGCCGCGCAAAAGCCGCAGCGCGAAATGGCATGGCATGGCAGTATTCGCACATTAGAACGGGATTCTGGAAATTCTGGACCCTGGAAAGGCAGGGGTCAGTTGTGGATTTCTAGAATTGGGATTTAGAGTTTTGGTCATGATGTGAAACGACGTAAAAAGTAACGGTTCGAGGTATCTGAACATATAAGATGTACTATCGACGAACTAAAGATTGTCGCGAGATTTTCACGCATTTTCAGTTATGTGAGTGAGTGTGGGACTGATCTGCAACGGCTTTCCCTCCCCACCCGCACTGGCCTCTCTCGCCTGCAAGGTGAGAGGAGTATGAAGAGTGGCCGAACTGGAACCTTGAAGGCGAAACTTAGCTCGTAAAAATCTCGCGACGATCTTTAATTCGTCGATAGTACTACACTGTTAAAAATCGGCCAACAAATCCGGAGTGAAAATCGGAGCCAACACAAAAATGAGGGCAGATTTTACTCTCTTGCGTAGTAAAAATAGAATGCACCGGGAGTAAAGAGCGGAAAATACTATCGAAGAAGGTGTTCATGCCTCCTCTATGGAGTGAAATCATATTTTAACTCCGGAAAAGTGCAAAGTATTACTATATCCTTCCTCCTTTTCACACCATTTTCTACTACACTTATGTCCTACTCCCAAAACTATATGTATACCGGGAGAAATCATGGCTTTTATGTAACCGGAGTTGGAGTGAACATTTCTATCAGTGTATGACCTTCTACAGAAAGTGCCCTGGTAGAAATAGATCAGACCGTGTTCGTAATCTTTGGAATCAAACAGACGTCATTGCCAAGAATGAGACCGGGACCGTGGCCATCCGGACCGGATGGACTTTAGAACCGGATGTTGCCGTCTTTATAGAAGAGACCGGGTCTGTAAAATTAGGAATCAAACAGCATCAGAAACGATTTGGATGACTGTAATCTTTGGAATCAGCCCACTGAGCGCAGCGGCGGGCGCGATGACGGTTTGCAATCTGAAAGAAAAAGGGGGAAAATCTTTGTCCAGTCCGAGTCTCGGTAATCCGTGGGGGCGGAGGGAGGAATAAGTGGTCTACGCGCCAGGTTGTCCCCGCGGCATTTTAAAAATGAGGGGGGGGGGCTTGATCGGCGGGTCCGGGGCCCGACTCGCGCCATTTGACCCGCTAACGAAGGAACGAGAACGTGCCTGCCCGTTTCGCGCCGAGTGTAAGCGTGGCCATGCCAGAGAGTCATAGCTTTTATCTTTTCACGTGTATAGGTCTCTTTTAATTTGCATCCGTAAAAAGGCCTAAATGAGGAAAAGATAATGGAAGTTAGAACGGGGTTGTGGGGTGACCGGGGGGAGAGAGGGGGGTGTCTGTAAAGGTGAATGTGGGGACCAAAAACTCGTAAAGAACGTTTCCTTAGTTGGTTAACGTATAAATGCATAGTGTGTGGGCGTTGGTCTTATAGAAATCTCTTAACAATGTGAAAACCGGTCAATACCCCAATTACTGAAAATCCATAAACCAGAGAAGGAGCTTTTCATTGTGCATATACTCGGTGCGTTGTTGGTCTGTTGGACGTTGCTGGTGTCCGCAAAATACCTCCCTATTCATTAGTCCTTCCGCCCTTTTTGCCGTGTCTGGAATCAATATTTTGCGCTTATTTAATTAGCTTTTTCAGCTCTTGTGCGCATGCATTTATGTACTTATATTGTATGTGTAGCTTTAGCAGGCAAGATAAAGAGAGTCATTGTTCTGTCAATATCAGTACGGAGCTCTTGCAAGGTTTTTTCTGTAGGTTAAAGGATTATCGAATATTTTGCGAAATTCTGTGATATAAATATATGCGGCCATTAAAAAAGGTATGAAATTCATTCCCCAGGAAGGAAGCTTAACTTTAAGTTCATGCACTCTTATCGTCTCAAAAATACAATGGAAATCATGCAAACTTTTGCAACAAGCAATTGAATTGTTCAATCTGGTGTAAAACCCAGCCAAAATCACGAAAATCTCACCGAAAAAGTCTAAAATTCAGTAATAAACTCAATAAACAGCTCTAACGGCAAGACTTTGATGGCGGAACAACGCAGGCCGTGGGAGATACTTGTCTAATGTGTCACAGGTCTGAGGTCACTGTCTCTACGGAAACACAGAGATATGCCTGAAATTAGATAATTTGTGATTTTTTTGTGTGCTCAGTGTCATTTTTACAGGTTTTTATGCATCTTCAATCACCCGCGCAGCAAAAGTTTGGAAGAACCCCAATTCTGATTTAATTCCGCGAGCTCAAACTATTGTTTCAAAGTGCAATTTGAATTCTAATCTGGATTGATTGTCGTCTGAATCGTTAATATTGAATGAAGTGCTGAGCGTGAGTACACTACACTTTTGCAACCCTCTCCGATCCTTGGCGCCCCCCCCGCCCGCCCGGAGTGACTGAATTGCGTGTATACAACAGGCTGGTTGAACTCATCCTACTTTGACCTTTTAGTGCCTCACGCTGAAAGCAGCGCTTCAATCTAATTCATCCCGGGTTTTTTTTTTTTTTTTTTTTTTTTTTTTTTTTTTTTTTTTTTTTTTTTTTTTTTTTTTTTAACCTGCTATAGTTGTTAAGCGCAGCGTTAAAACGAAAAGAGCCTTTGATGCCCCCCCTAACATTAAGGCACAGCCCATTTAAAATGTTAAAAAATTGTTTGAATAAGCATAGCGTCTGACAAGTGTGAGATAACAAATGCAAATGCTCTGACCTTGAGGGGAAAAAAATATGGAAGAAGAGAAAAGTGATAAAAGTCGAGGTGCTTTTGAAAATGGCTTTAATGTAACTGAAATCTAACAAATGGTTATCCGACGCTTTTTCCACTCTTTACGTTTGGGCTTTCACGCGTAAAAAGATTCCTTTAAATTATCCTCGCGCTCGTTGAATGACGCGTAACAGAAAGGAAGAAGAAGAAAACAAAAATGAAAATTGGTGAAGCAAACAAGGAAAAAAACTGATTTATTTAAATTGCTCTAATTTTTGTAACTGCATATTTACGACACATAAATCAACCGCGCTAGCAATTTCAATTCTTTTTTATACGAAGTTCTCTACACTATACTCACAGTGTTGCCAATTTAGGTTATCCTCTAATAAGGTTCGAAACCCTCTCGTCAAAAATCTGAACTGTAAGTTCAAAATTTCTTTTCGAAATCGCGTGAGCAAACGTTTACAAATTAGAAATGTTTCGCATCTGAATGACCCGAAAAATTCATTCTTGCAAACAATTGTATTAAAATCGTTAGTGTATTTACGATACTAGCGATGAGAGTCACATGAGAGTGAGAGAGATAGTTTGGAACGAGTATCGTAGCGTGCATCTTGTATTGTGTCCATTTAAACCTTTGTAAAAGGTCGAATGCGAAGGTGTTCGCCGAACATCCAACAATTCGATATTTTTCATGGATTCATATTATGGATGAACTGCAACGTTGTCAAATTGCACTTTATGTGTCACTGTTTGGAACGCTCTACAAACCGTCATCACTAAAATCGCCGATTGTTAAGCTTCATCCGGCAACGGAGGACCAAATAATGAAAAGCTCAGACTTTTTTTTTTTTTTTCTTTCTTTTTTTTCTTTTCTTCGGGGTCGAACTTTTCCGGCGGCGTGACTCGCGACGGACGCAACCCTTAATTTGGCATCTTGCCCTTTTCGGCATCACTCTCACTTTAAATGTTGTTAAAAGGGTAATGTTATTAGATTCTCTACCCTGTCCCTTTTCTATCCCTCCTTATCGCCGCGGAGTCTCCATTTCACCATACTCAGAGGGACCCCCTCCTTCCGCGCAGTCCAAGATAACATCTGAAATAACTGAACTTGAAATATGTTTTTTGTTTTATCGTCCACATCCCCCTCGAACTTCTTGCATACCCCCACTCCCCACCCCTCACTCCTCACAACTCACCCCACACGCGTATAAGGGAACCGAGCCCATAATTCAGATTGCGAATGGGTTCATTGTTAGCCAACTTGTAGTCTGGTTATATCCGCATGGATTTATGTGAAAGCGAACGCGTTTCCTTGTTGCTTGTTTCTCTAGCGGGTCCAATATATTGTCCTTTTCTCTCTCTCCCTCTTCCCATTAAAACGCATGTGTTGGAAAAGGATAGAAGAGGAGGCGAAAATCACGTGACTGTCCCTGATCTATCCTTCTCTAACACACGCATTCTAATGGGAAAAGAGAGAGAAGGATAAATTCCTGGATCCTCCAGCGGCTTGTTTTCTGTCCTTGTTTTATGATACGCTTTTCCTTTTGTGAATGAAAGAACGAGCAGGCAGTCGAGCACAATGCCAATGCAATGGACCCGAAATTCTTCGGATGACTTTTAAAAAAGAAAAGCTCCGCTCTCAGAGTGAAGAATTTAATTTAAGCGCGGGCTTTCGTTTGGTTGTTTCACCCCTCTTGCCGCTTTATTAACGTTTTGTTTTCGGCGATGCTTGGGTTGTTTCGCTGAAAGATAAATAGTCGTACATCAACCGTGACTGTTCTATCCGACGAAAAAGGGTTGCTTGTTCTTTTCGAGCCAAGATGACTAAGACTCTCCAGACATAGCGCTGCATATCTCAGCCTCGTTAAAGTTTGCCTTAAGTGATTTTAAAAAGATGCTAGTAAAGTTTCGGAATTTTTTTCGATGTAATCGAAAACTCATTTAAAGCAGAGAGAGAGAGAGAGAGAGAGAGAAAAAAACTGGGATGTTCCGATGATCAAATTGGATTCTTAAGGTAGCCACCAAGTGGACATCTGGTGATTGGTGCGCGCACCATCCACCATTATAGTTTGACGGCCCGCAAATCTTTGACAGTCATCGATGTTGGGGATGATCATCAACCATGGCAAAGATTCATTTCCCGTCAAGATACACAACATTTTGGAAGTTTTGAGTTAGGGGTGCCAAAAATTACCAAATCGTGTGTAAATGAGGATATTTTTTGGGAAATTTGGAGGAAATTTGCCCGGCTGAAGCAATCTCGGGAAAATGGCCTCAAAATTTCGAAAATATTGATTGTTTTACGCACATACTGTGTAAATAAGCAGAAAAAGTCATTAAGTTTTGCATGCAACTAACGGTGTTTTGGAACATTTCGAACCCTTGATTTTGTCGTCAAAATAATGACTGTAAATTCACAATTATATTTGAAAATGATGCTTGTTGGCACACCAATCACCAAATTCCCTGTGAGGATCCAATTTGATCGTTTGAAGAGTCTTATGGGTTAATTGGTCCGTCAGAACTAAACGTGGTTGAGGACCCATAACCCACGTCAACATTCAACAACGGATGAAAAATTATGAAAACACCGACCAATACTTAATAATTTTCATGAACTGAATCATTTTTAACCCTGTCAGTAATTAACAGTAAGGGCTTAAATACTTAACAAATATTTGTTTTCAGTCTCAACTTCTCTCTCGTCGCTCTCGTAATTGAGTACGCGCTCGAACCCCACCGCGCCGTGCCGTGCGCCCGCCGCCATGAGCTCATGATAAATGATGAGCCCCGAAACTGATGAGTGGTTTTTTTCTTTTTTTTCACTCCTCCATCTGTTACGTTTCGTTACGTTACGTTAAGTTAGGTTACGTCGCCGTCGCGTATAGCTTGCGTCGCATCGTCGGACAAAAGTTCCCTTTGTCATGAAAACCCCGAGCGAGGATTGAATTTTTTAGTTTCACTCTCCCCCTCCCTCTCTCTCTAACTCTTTCTCTTTCTCTTCATCTCTCCTTCTCTCTCCCGAACTCTTTTCAGAACGTTAACGAGGAGTGAACCCCGAACTGTATGAATGCAGATTATTTCCAACCGACAAGCAACAATCACTGGACGCCGCCGCGCCACTCGTCAGTTTGTTGAATGTTGAGGTCTTATGAAGTGAGTACAAGGAGGATGGGACGGCGGGAGCAGACACGGGGGGGGGGGGATCTCATTAAAACGAACTTAACGAATTTTCTCGTGTTGCGGGTGGACGGTCGAGAGGAAGAAGGGGTAAGGGGCCGGGGTTGGTTGGTCGGAAAGCGGAGGAGCTGGTCTAATTAAAATCGTCCATTGATTGACATTCTGTCTGAGGCAGTGCTGCCAGATTGAGGGTAAAAAGCCGTATCATCTCCCATTTAAATCAATGTAAAACGTACGGCTTTTTCACCCAAATCTGGCAACACTGATCTGAGGAAACAAGGTTTCCTTCACCGCCGGTCAGTGGATCAAAACAAGGATTTTTCTGGACAAAATTGTTGTTGTTATTTTTTGTTTCTGAAACTTTATTGTTGATATTTCCTTGCACGAAACCATGGAATCTGACTTAATTTAAGCTGCAACATTAACAGTTAAACTAAAATTAGTTGTCATGCATCGCTTTTTAAGCCAGATTTTGGTTTTTGGCAAGATGTCCTAGAATTTTTAAATTTTGAAACTACTGTGCGCCGCCGTGTGCTGGCGGACTATGTTGCCGGTCTTTGACGCGTTTCCTCTTTTGATGAAAGTTATCGGGAAAGCGCATCCTTAATACTTTTAAGTACAGCTTAATGCAACTTTCAGTCGCATTGAGTTGATATTTTTCACATTTTGCTCGGTTTTATTTCCATGTTTTAGCGTCTTTGCATGAAACTGTGATTTGTTGTATGATTCTTCTTGTCATTTTTCTATCTCAGTTTTGATCTAGATCCAAAACCCCCTACCTCCCTCGCATTCTTTATGAATGAACTTTTTACTTTTTAACAAGTTTTCCAGCGAGGCTTTTCTATGAATCCGAAATTCTTGAAATTAAATCATCAGTTTCCTTTATAGATTCCTAAATATTCTCTGCAATTTGATAGTTTCGTTTGAACCGTAACTTTTAATTCGGTTTTCGTTTTGAGTTAATTTTTCCAGTGAAAATCTGTTAATCTTGAAGAAAGCACGTAACAGTTTGATCCAATTACACTTTTATTGTAAAACTTAGCGGAACACGGAAGAATGCGAATTTTCTCTTTTCTAATTCAGTCGCGTGAAAAAAGTAAGATGAATAAAAAACCTTTCAAAAATATCCAAAAATCCAACATTTCAAGTTCCTCCTCATAATATTCAGACGATAGTATTTGAGTTTGAATTTAATTTTACAGAATATCAAATAAGTCTACAAATCAATGGCACCGGATCTCTTAAACGAGGGGCAAATGTCAAACCTATAGTTATGCAGAATTTCATAAATCTACAACTCGAAGATTAGTGGAGCAACGAAGAACCTGTTTTTCTCTGTCTTCGTCCTTCAAAATGAATATGTAGGAAAAGGACGGATGAAAAGTGTATCAAGTTACTTCTACTCCCATCCTTTTCTAACGCATTCATTATAATAGACAGCGAGGAAGAGAGAGAGACGAATTCCTGCAACCGTCTTCGATTATAGATAACAAGTTTGAGACGTTCTCCAAAACTATCATTAATTGTGTAACATTGATAAATCGAAGTTTTCAGCCGACAACTTTTCACGATTTTCCGGTGATCAAAGGAAAAGGCTAAGTCGCGGGCAGGCGGACTCGGGTCTTCCTTGTTTGAATGTTTGCGCGGGAAAGTGGGAAACGTTAATGATCTCGGAGGAAATCCGCAAACTCCTAAAGGCCGCTCGCTCTCTCGCGCTTTATTCAGGGCGTTGTTTACTTTCGTGCTAACGCGACTCGGATATTCAATTTGATAAGTTTTCTCGGAAAGGAGGAAAGACGGTGGTAACGGATGGGGGGAGGGGGGCAATTGGAGGGGAGAGGGAGGGGAGAGGGAGGGGGGATGTCAGAGCTGAGAACTCTGAATATGATTGGCGGTTGATTTGTCACGGAAAGCGGTTTGCAAGTGGCGCGTTGCGTCTTGCGTCTCGGCGCCGTGTATTTAAGAGAGCTGCATAGAGGCAGCTAGAGGAAACGGTCATAGGGGAAGGGTGGGTGGTTGGGAGGGGGGAGGGGGAGGAATCACCTTGTGATGAGTTGATTCCACGCGATTAGCCGCCGTCTCACCGCGCCGCGCTTAGCTTAGCACGGGTTGCCGAATTTCTTGCTGGATACGGGTATTTACTATTTTCTCAATTGCATGCGGCCTGACTGCGCACACTGCTTATTTAACTCTAAAAAGGGTAGCTATTAAGGGGGTGGGTGATTGGAAGTGATGAGGGGGAAGTGAGGAGTGAGGCAATGATAATCGGAATTCTGGATTTTATCAATTCCTTTGATTCAAATTCTGTGAAGAAAGCCTAGTGTATCAGCTCGGGGATGATCACTGAGCTTTAAAAACAAGGAAACACTTTTAATTCTGACAAGTTTTCCTTGCGCGAAGTAAAGTAGTTCTGTTGCATGAAGGAGAAACACTGTCACAACAAGGAATCTTTTACTTGTAGCAGCAATTTTTCTCGGGTTAAAGGAATTTCCCCTTTGTCAATATATCACTGTGCAGTTTCTTCAACACAAACGAAATACACCTTGGATCAAAGAAGGAACTCTCTCAGTGTCGTTTCACGGTTAAAAAAGCAATTAGGAAGCCAATCAGATTCCTGGATTTTAAATTTTCCCACCCTTCTGTAAACCATTCTATTCCATCGGGACCGCCTGGCCTTGATCGGATCTGGAAAGCTCTGTTCATAATACCAGTATTGACTTGACACAATTTTACTACGGCAGGATCGCGAATGAAACCACCCGCTGGTCGAACGTCGAGGGTTGATCTTTTTTTTTTTCAACTCGTTGCCCAGTTCTAATTTGTGATCGAAATTAATGAGTAATAAATTGAATACCAATGCATCAAGTGAACGTCTGGATTCAGTTATATGGATTTCGGTCGGATTTCTTATTGGAAATCAAAAGGACTCAGACGGCAGCGATGCTATTCGGAGCTCGTTGTCGGTATTTTGTTGGACGTCGGACGATGTTGTGGCATCGTGCATAGAGAGAGAGGGAGAGAGAGAGAGCACGATGTGATGGATTCTGCGAATGCTCTGCAAGCTTCCTTCTTCCTCCGCCCCATTCCGACGAAACTTCTTATCATTCTCCAGTTTTGTGTCCTCTCTCTCTCTCTCTCTCTCTCTCTCTCTCTCTCTCTCTCTCTCTCTCTCTCTCTCCCTCTCCCTCTCTCTCCGTTTTCCCCTCTCTCTCCATCAGCGGGAGGGCAGAAGAACGAACCTCGCCCCTCGCGAAGAACTTGGCAGATAAATGATCAAGTTTAAGGGCTCCGCTCATTTTCTTATGCAAATGCAAGTGTCCCGCAGATTCGAGTCCGCGAATTACCCACACATACTCACATCCACTCACACACATTTACTTTTACACTCGCTTTTCATCCACCTGTAATGGTCGGGAGCCAATGAACCGTACAGAGACTGTACGAACGAGCTGGAAGTTTTGCTTCGTCTTGCGGAGGACTTCCGGTCGGGCCCGGTATATGACGGCCGCTAACGAATGCTTTTCAAACTCGTGAGTTTCCGCGGCTAATTGCGAATCAAAAGTGGTGTGCAGAAGTGGAATGTCGTCGGAAAATGGGAATCCAATCAGGCGAATGCCCGAGGAATTATCCGCAGCTACCGTCGAAAGGGGTCAATGATACGATCAGCTGAAAACAGCGTGATTGCAAATCGTATGCATGGATGTAAAAGAAATCCCTTGTTTTGAATCATGCGTTGAAATTAAACGTGTTTCATCTGAATTATTGTATAGAAACTGGAAGAAGTATCTAGTTAAGCATCGTACGATATCCATTGACACGATAAACTTGATTCGCTTTGTACAACAGAAAAATAGAAAAATTGGTTTCGTTTCTGATCTGTAAAACCGTTTTATGAATCTTAACCCATAAATGCCCATTGGGTCGTTCACGACCCACTTAAAATGGTTTTTTTTTTGGACCAAATTACAGTAAATTTAGGCAAATTTAACTCAAAAATCACTGTTGTGGCCATTCAGCATCTATAGTTTAGCTGGACCAGAAAATTTCACAATTTTCAAATTTAAAATTTTTTTAACTCTAAGGTGGTGTTTTTTTTTTTTTTTTTTTTTTTTTTTTTTTTTTTTTTTCAGAAAAACACCAAAAACACTCAACATGTTCAAAAAAAGTTGGGCATACTTGGGTTTTAAGTAACACTGACCGTTTCTAATTGCGTTGCAAATTACAAGAAAACTATCAAAAGTCAATTCCCAATATCATCCATACGTTGTTGGTTTTATTGTTGGTTTTTATTTTTTTTTTATTTTTTTAATATTTTTTTGGGGGGGGGGAGGCTCCTATATGAAGTTGGTGCGAGTCCAAGAATCTGTCTTTTGACACCTTTGTGCGGCCCTATGGCCTCGTTCAGGTTCGCCCATTAATATAACAATCAACAGCAACAGGGTATGATGCCGTGACGCCTTTAACCGAGCCGCGGTATGAAAATTTACAAGATAAATGGAGAATTAAAACTCAAAAAGTGCGATAAATTCAAGCTCCCGTGTCAGCGGGGTTTTAAACAACCGCCCCTCAAGCGCAGAGTAGTTTACTGCCCCGCGGGCCGCGCGCGGTGTCCCGGTCCCGGCTTCGGACCAGCCAGGCGCTCGTGCTGAAGAAGAAATGTTTGCTTCAAGCTCGATAGGGATGCAGAAGGGCGGAAGGGGAAGTGAAATAAGGTCCCGTTTTTCCTCCGTTTTTTTTTTTTTTTTTTTTTTTTTTTTTTTTTTTTTTTTTTTTTTTTTTTTAACTTGTCGCTCCTAGGAAATTTGCGCGATGAAAAAAAATAAATAGAGAGCAGTTTCATCGTGGAAGAACGATTTAAACCGTTGAACTAAAATAAAAAGTTTTTCATTTTTTATTTTATTTTTCTGTCTCCCCCCCCTCTCTCTCTCCATCTATCCAAACAAGTTTATAAATACTGCATGGAGTTTTTAAGCTTTTATTTTTTTTTTCTAGACAGAATTCCGAAGGATAATAAAGAACGTTTAATATACCCTTTCAGTCGCGAATAATTATGAACACTCGCATTCAGTTAAACGGATTCCAGATTGACATTTGTGAATCGAGTAAATGAATCTCACACATTTTCGTGTGCTTATCAACTATAACCGAAAGCACAAACAAACTTGAATGAATCATGATATTTTATGAAATGATGCAAACTTGTTAATACTGTGTTAAGATTGAAACGTGAGAATTGAATGGGTGTGGATATCATACAGCCGAATGTGTATACTAGTTTTTGGTTTATTATAAGCTCCAGAGAGGGTTGCGAAGATCGATTTATTGTATTGGAAAGACTCTTACCTGTTCGTTGTTACCTGTTTCATATAGTGGCTTAGCCCCTCTTAACCTCTCGTTATATAGGCTTGGACAGCAATATCCCTTATCTGTGAAAGTTCCTCACGAAATTCTTTGCAGTACCTGCATAGAATTTTGATACAATCGAAAAAGTCATGAATATAAAAAGAATTTCTTACTACAGACTCCCGCAAAGAAATCTGATAAAATAAAAAAAATAAAATAAAAAATAAAGAAAACGTGAATCTTCTTTGCTGTATTGTAAGAACTTTTAAGAAAGAATAATGTACCTTGATCTTCAGCATCACCTCTTGGTATCTAATAATACTTTTTCCGATCCTTGTGCTCAAAATTCAAATTGACACCCCCCCCCCCTTCCACCCCCTCCTCCAATCCAACAAGCAACCATGCGTTTATCGTTGTTCTATTCAACGCGTTTTGCATCCTCAGAATCATCCTCTCGTCATCAAGTCACCTTTAGCTCCGTTCTTAGCGGATCTAGCCCTCGCGAACCGGGGGATGTGGGGGGCGAACTTGGAATCCCCCCCTACCTCTCGGTGACTCCCTTTTCTTTTTACTCTCTTTCTATACCCCTTCTTTTACCCCTATTTTTGGCCTAACGGGGGAGGCGATTACCCCCTTCACCCTCCATCCCTCTGTATCCACCAATAAGCTCCTCCGTAAGGATCGCGTTATCAGCGAAAGTAGACGCATCTGCCGGTCGCATAGTTGCGGTCACGGTGTTTGTGTGCAACCGACGCTACATTGCTGCCAGATTTGACGAAAAAAAATTAATGCCCCCATCATTTTAACGTAAAGTTTGTATTTATTTTTACTTTTTTTTTTCGCCAAATATGGCAGCATTGGTACAGCAGCGCGAGCTTTTTTTTATTTTAAAACTACGGCGAAGGTAGAAGGTACAAGGTGGAAGCTTGAAGCAGAACAGATCTGAGTTGTGATGAGGAGGAGTGTAGAAGGGAGGGGGGAGGGGGGTTTGGGATCTGCATTTGACCTTTGGGTTTGTGAGCGCGCAACCGGCGCAATGGCTGAAGTTAGCGTCGCTGTCGCGTCGAACGGCTTTGGGTCGTTTGCACGCGCATGTTGGGTCGTTTGTTGTTGCGATTCAGGACTCCGCTGCTCGGCGCAGTCAGCAGGCAACAGCGTCAGCCAGTTTGATGGAAAGGCAAAGTTAATCGAAGGCGTCAGCGTTGCCTGTTCGTCTAGTCGTCAGTGTTGTGGGGAGGGGGGGGGGGGTGAATGGAACCTGGCCATCACTAAAAAATTAAACATTATAAGTTTCAAACTCAAAATTACGGTTTTAAGATGTAACGGATGCTACGTTTTTACCAGAAATGACCCAACTGATGAAAACTAGGAAACAATTGAACATTATGTTTATATCAACCGCTGTGAATTGAAAGTCTGAAAACTTTGAATTTGAACCGATATTAGGTACTCGTGTATTGTTTTTATTTTATTTGTATGAGTATATTCACACCTTGAATATTTTGTTGGCCATTGCACTGATTTGTAAAGTCTATTGATATTTCCTTGTCTGATGATTAATTTCTTGTTTTTTGTCTGATTCCAGGTGAGTCGCACAGAATTTTTCCTTCCTCTCCCATCGATAGATTAATACCCCCAATACTGTTTGTATTCTTTTCTATACTTATAGTTTTAGCTTTTGACTGTTACTCTTTGATGTGATTATCGCATCGTCTTTTAGGGAGTTTCAAGAAGGCAAGAAACGAAGGTCAAGAACGCAGGGAATTTTAAAAGAACTTCGATATTGCATATTATTTTGTGCTCGAGGGCCAAAGATCAACAATGAAATTTCCAAAGTACGCTAGATGCAGTAAGAGCAAAGGGAAGATTAAGGGAACTCGCGAGAATCTCGAAAGTACAAAAAGATGCGTAACCTTGAATTTGATAAGTTTTAGCATAAATATTTCATACTAGAAACGTTGGCAACACCATAAGAAGTAGGACGGGCACCCCACCCCGCCTCCCGCCGCGAGTCCCTCGCCCTGCGCCCTTCCTTTCTCAAGTCTACTGTCACAATGTACCCAACGATTGCGGTGCCCTGTGCCCCCTGGTTGCCCTCTGCATTCGCCGTGTGCAATGTCTGCGCCTGTCTGTCCGTTTGTATATGTGCCTTGTGGACGAGGAACAGCGGGTGAGGGAGATAGAGAAAGGCGAGGCGGGAGTGGTGTGGTGTGGAGTTTGCATATCTGTCCTCCATCACCAGTGAACTCTGGAACAGTGTGATCAGCGGATCAGGCAGGAATCAGGAGTCAAACCGGTACGGGTACGCGCCCAGCGCGATCGTCACCCTCAGACAAGGTTGCCAATCTTTTGAAACGTGTTGACCCTCTTTTTTTTTAATCGATGCTTCACAGAAGCGTTTTCCTTTATCAGTATCAATCGCGACTCTTCGTTAATTTATCAAAAATGACTGATATTCCAACAAAAAACCTCGTGAATTTGAGTTTAATCACGGTTGCTTTGATTTATTCTAATCCTTGCTAATTTGGGTGAAGTCTTTCAAAAACTGTGTTTCCTCTTCTTTGGGTCTTTTTTTAAAGTGGCGGGTTTTGGTTGAATTCAATTCTACCGGATGCGACTGTATTTCCTGGTGTGGTTCTGTTTCGTCCAATGGCTGTGAGGCATCAACTAGACTAATTAATTTAGGAATTTACCTTTGTACTAATTGCATAAATGAGATTTTTTAACTTCCGATTGACTCTCGTAAAATTTATGGAATGTCCTAATTTTCACGTAATATTGCCTTCCCTAGAAGTCTCTTTGTTTTTCTAAAGCGTCGAAAATTCGGCGATAAACTTCAGTTTCTTCGGCTTTGTAATTGGCTTTGGCTTGAAGGCATTGAAAATGAAGAAAGCAGGGTAAAAAGAGTGGGTGGAGAGGGACGAGAGGCTAAGAAGGAGAGTTCAATGAATGACGGAAGAAATGAAGAAAGAAAAAAGGAAGGGATTCAAGAAGAGTTGTGAATGAGGAAGCTGGTAGGAGAAAATGGAGATGGAAAGAGAGGGTGAGGAATAGAGAGGGGGAGTTGAAGGAAAGAAGGAATGAGGAAATTAGGAAACGGTAGTGGCCAAGAAGTAAGAGAGGGTCAGAAGAATGAAAATTCTGCGTCTGATGTACCTGTGGTAAATATGCTGGAAAAGAGAATTATCTGTGTTAATCCACAAATTAGTTTAGCATAGAACGGAAATCGGCAACTGCGAGCGCCAAGCGCGGAGGACCAAAGACTACGTGGCAAAGTCTCGGTTTCAACTCGCGGGGTCGCCTCGCCCATGTGCCTGAAGTTTGCCTAGACCAAGACCGTAGACGCGGAGAGAGAGAAAGAAGTCAGGAGGTTGTCCTCATTGTTGGGATTTTGTAGCCAAGTAGCGGATCGGGACGCCTCGAGGCCTTTTTTTTTTCAACTTAGTACCGCGCCCTCCTCTCCTTGGAGTTGACCATTTATGCCATTATACACGTTCCATATACATGTGTACGACGATTTGTGTCCTGGGTAAAACGCACTTTTGTTAAAGCTACATCCGCTTATTCCTACCTACTAACATCCCGTACTCTCATTTACATATTAGATTGCGTATGCGAGTGTGTAAATTTGTGCGTGTGTGCGTGGAAAGAGGATAGTTATTCATGTATTCGCGCACTGCCATTGCCCTGTAAATGACCAATTATCCGCCTTATTTACATCCAATTGTGTCCCCTCCCTTCTCTCCTTTTCCATCCTCCCTTTGGATGCAAACTGTCCTGTATCAGGCACGCAGATCTGGATAGGGTGACGGAGAGATTTTGCCGTAACTTTGCCCAAAATGGCTCCAAAACAAAAAGAGGTTAGAGAAATACTATGCCTTGTGAGCCTGTTGAACATCGTCCAAAAATGGCATTTAGAAATTTTTAGATGTTCAGCATTTTCCCTCGGAAGATTCTCCTACTCGACCTCTCCTCACGGAAGTCACGTCTGAAAGACATTTTTTCTTTCTGAGAAAAATAAAATAATGAAAGTTTCAATGGACGAAGGACCTAAATTTTTTTCGTTCCCAGAAAGGATTCCATGGTGAGTCATTGATAACAGAATGTGATCCTAACCTACAAGAAAAAAATCGTTTTCACCGATTATTGCACCGTCATTTTCATCGTTTATTAATTTCGTCCACAGTTGCGAAAGAGCGCAAACACGGCTTTTCATAGCCGCCCAATGTTTTCAAAACATTAATTTTGGAATCCTCCATCCCTTTTCCCTTTCCCCCTACCCTTCAATCTTAGCTCGTAAAGCAATATTTAGTCTTCCTTAAATAAGTACTGAACCCATCTTCAAGAGTGCGCCCAATGAGGGATAGCGGAATCCGCCTTATTCAATAATGCACGAATCTTAAGCAAAGCATTTTGCTCATTTTGAAGCCGAACTCTTATAATAGTGGGCCTCTTGAGCGCTGTACAAGAGGATGCAATTTTCTCAAGGAGTCCCCAAGATAATACCTTCCTCCTCCCCACCTCCGCCCCTCCTTCGATCCCTTCGTCCCAGAGACTGTGTAAGGGAGGAGAGCAAAACAGTAAGACGCTTTAATTACACGCATTCTGCTATGAATTGTTAAATAAACAAATGAACGTGAAAAACGCGAGGAAAATGAATTTCGCTCCTAAAAAGCATTAAGGGATGTCTGCGAGGGGGAAGGGGATATAAAGTAGCGGAAGTCGCGAACTCAGGAAACACTCGAGATTTACGGGATGTTGCCGAATTTGCTGTCGTTAATTTCGCTCGTAGAAGCTTGCTGTAGCAGAAGTTGTCGCAGAAATTGAAAGTTTCTTGGTTGGAGTTTGCCGGTTTACATAACTTTAAGGTCTCTCTTTAGTCGATGTCCCTCAAGACTCTGAAAAATTATTGTTTCATTTTTCTTATTTTTGTATCTTGTGTTGGCGCTCTCAACATTCCGATGTTACGCTAAAAAAAAACGTGAATTTAGATAGGCCCTCTTTAAGTGCAGCCCAAAGCTCATCCGTCCCGAATTTTCATCCCATCTTTTTTTGGGTCCTGATAGTATCTAAGCTCTGGTTTCTGTGCCCTGAGCTGTGAGCTCTGAGCTCTGAAACAAAAAGGGATTTTGGGAATCGGGGAAAAAATTTGGGATGTTGGGTGTAACCTTGCATGTCCTAGACTCTAGAACCTAGAGAAACGACGAACATCTGCATAGCTGTAGCCAGGATATTGTCTTTCTCTCTCTCAGCCTATTTGATCGCATGTGTTAGAAAAGGATAATTAGAGGGTCTTTCACGTAACTTCAGCGCCTGTTTGTGTCCTTTTCTAACATGTTTTAAAGTGGCCAAAGAGAGGGAAACGCAAATTCTTGGCTACGACTATGAACGTCTGTATATTATGTGTTCCCTGATTTTGAAGTTCGGACTTTGCATGAATTTAGAACATTTCCCAAAGAAGGGCCCAGAAAACAATGGGTGTGTTCTTTCTGAAAATTGTGCATTGTCAGGAAATGGAGGTGCTTTTGCTGAAGCTTGCTTTTCATGTTTTATGGGTCCTTCTTCTGGAAATACCTTCATTTTGCGATGTGGAAAAAAGCTTTTAAAGCACACGTAACCAAAGGACCAATATTTTTTTCGACCCCGGGCTCCGCATTTTCTCGCTTCACAATTCTTGTCAGTCTGACAATGGTGCATTCGCCTCATTGCAGAAGACAACAGCCAAACTTCGTAAGGGACGCGTCTCCGAAGAGAGTATTAAATACTTTCAAATAAACCTGAAAGTCGGTGAGTTTTGCTGCAGCGTAGCTCCGTGGCTCGACATGGCTCCGGCTCTGCTACTAGGCTCGGCAAGACTTTAGACGGTAAAGCAGAGGCAAGCAAGCGTTCGCTCGTTCGTTCGTTCGTTGCCCGCACCCCGTGCCACGAAGCAAGTAAACTTGCAAGTCGAGCTTTAATTGAAATCACTGGAATGAGCTTTCGACGTTGCCACATTGAATTTCGACAAGTTTCCGCCCCCGTTCACCCAATTTATAAGTCACTAGAGACTACATTTTGAGGTGATGCGTTGTTGTTATAAAAAAAAAGTAAAAAATGAGGCTGTATTTGGAAAAACCTGTAAATCATCAGGTTAATGGGTCTGTTGCAAACTTCTGCCACAACGCTAAGGGCACATAAAATATCTGATGGGGTTTTTAATTGAAATTAGCATATATAAGAAATAGAGATGTTTAATAAATAATGCACCTAATGTTTCTTGCGATCTTATTTGACCTCGTTGAAGACAATATTTGCTCATCAACCATAGGTTATGTTCGTAATTGAAAATCTCCATACCTTTTTTTATTCTGCTTCTAAGGGAAGGACACAGCTTCTGTTTTATTTTCCCCTCTTTCGGCAAAGTCCTCATTTGTTGTTGACCGAAAGGAGCTCTAATCACCATTCAAGCCGATGGGACAGTAAAGTTCTGATTAGGCAACCTGCCACTCCTGCGCCCACCCTTCATCCCTACTTGGTAACCGTGTAACAGCTTTAAATCCCCTATCCCAAAACTGCTACTCAACGTGCCAAAACTGCGCTTTAATCTTCCTCCGTTTCGCTGTGCCTCTCTTCTTCTCTCGCTTTATTTGTCTATCTGCATAAACTCTTCCGAATTTTCGAGTAACTTACTCTATCTCTCTGACTGTACACCTTATTCGTTTGTTACGCCCGCCTGTCTGCCTGCCTTGCGCCCGGAACCCTCGTCTCAAGAATAAATCAAAACTTTTATAAATTGTTTATCCTGCTAATGTTTCAAGTGTATTAGGACTGCAATTCTCACAGATTAGTTCTCGTTTGTTTGAACAGTTTGTTGAAACTCTCGTTGATGGTATATAGTAGGTCTTTCTATGACAAACGGGCGCTGATTATTATTTGTGAGCTTTGAAGTTATGAGTGTTTCCATTTAACGTCGGGGATGCGTTTATTAAGTTCTTCGACTCTTTTAACTTTTAAGCGTTTTGGACAAATTATTTTCTAGTTTCTCGAAAACTTGGTAGCACTCTGTCTCCATATTCACTTATTATCAGTCACCTGCAATCTGATCTGGCATCGTTGTATCGATATTTTACACGGATTCAGATGGACGGAATGCAGCGTTGCCAGATTGCACTCGACGGCAAAAGAAAGTGGCTTTCGTCAAAAGCTCCCTTCATTTATTTCTTAGCTGATTTAGAACCAACTTTTGATCAATCAAATTTTTTGTGTTGAGTGCCACCTGTAAGAAATTTGAAAAAAAAAAAAAAAAAAAAAAAAATGAACATATTTCATTTTTTGCCCGCAAAATGTCTTAGAAGATTGGCTGAATGACCTTTCATTTGACGTTGAGAGTAAACACAGCCATGCAAACACAAAAATCACTCGTATTTCTTTTTCTTTTAAATATTCTGTTTAAGTTCAATGAAGTCTGTTTCTATTTCAGGCGAAGAGGGCGTGATGTGAGAGTGGTCTTAAAAGATCATAAGGGACCAATTACACGTTCTAAGATCGGCGATCATTGATCGCTTTAAGCACAACACGAAAACATCTTGGCGGGAAAAACCGCATAGCAAGTCGGGAACTTTTCAGAGACTCCTTTGCCGCTATTCCCTCCCGGTCCTGGTATTTATTTCAAGAAAACGCCAAGAGATTGCTGCTGCGCCGCGCGCGCACGCCGCCTCAGCTACAGCTTGGCCGCCACGCCGCGCAGCTCACGGCTCGCGCTCACTTGAGGATATCTTTAAAGACGTCATGCAAAGCACTCGAAATATTTGATGAGAAAAGCTTTTCTTGTCGGTCGTCTCGACCAAAATACCTTTGTGCTCCCCGGTTCCTCAGTCTCTGTCCCCCCGCCCCCTGGCCCTCGGTCCGCGTTTTCCTCAATTTCATTCCGAATACCGTCGCGCCGGACTCGGGGACTCGCGGGTTGTCAAAACCTCGCGGTTTTTGAGAGCGCGCCGCGGCCGCAGTCGTCGTTATATATATATACACGACCACACGGTTGTGACGACATGCGACGCGGAGCTGCTCTGTTGCTGGCTGGCTGGCTGACTGAGCTCCAACGCGGGGTTTTGTGGCCGGACCCATAAAAACTCCCCGAGAATTTTCGGTCCCCCTTCCTCTCTCCCCCCCACCCTCCCTCTTGCATCCCGCAGCGCCTCCATGTCGCGGCTCTTAAAGCAGAGAATTATGGGAATCGAATTTATTATTCGCTGCACATATTTTTGCTACCCCCTTTCCACTCCATTCACCTCTACATAACTCGCTTCCCTTACCGTCCCGGTAGACCTCGTGTTCTCTCTCTCTCTCTCTCTCTCTCTCTCTCTCTCTCTCTCTCTCTCTCTCTCTCTCTCTCTCTCTCTCTCTCTCTCTCTCTCTCTCTCTCTCTTCCAACCTCCCAGTTCTCCGCGATACGGTGCCTGTTCTGCATGTTTTCATGTTTTCCCGTTTTATGGTCGAAAGTCAAGAACTGCCCCCTTTTCCCCCGAACCCACCCGTGACGATTTTAGAGCATTGGTGCAGCTCTTCGTTTCTATCGTTTCAGTGTTGTCGAGCTTTCCCTGTGAACGTAGCCGTAACTAGGAATTCACCTTTCCCTCTCTTTGCCCATTCGACTGCATGTGTTGGAAAGAGAAGGCAACAGGGGCGGAAGTCACGTGAAACCCCCCCCCTCCCCCGTTCTCCATCCTTTTTTACACATGCGTTTGAATAAACAATGAGAGAGACAGTCACATGGCTATGCTATGGCTGCTGTTCACAGTGGTGAGATCGTTGGGGTAGTCGTCCCTCGCCCCCTCGGGGGGGGGGGGGGAGTCACACTGGCAAATTTGAGGGCTTTTCTACATATTCAAGGTTGAATTTTCTTCCGAGGTCATTTGTCAGGATTCTTTAGAGACACGTGTAGGGATGAAACGATTTTCTATCTCCTCTGTTTGACAGTATTACTCATTTTCTTTGATTATGTATAGGGTTGCAGCATCCTGCTTAGAGGTATGGTTTGAATGGGCGGAAATAATGGAAGACGCGATTGCGTCAGAGATGCTGTTTCTCGCTTAACTATGGAAATTCCCCCCCCCCCCATTTAACTCAATGTAAAATTTGTGAATTTCCTGCCTAATTTGGCAATAGTGAACTACATACCCTTGTGGAAAACGACGACTTTGTTGGTTTCTGCGTAGAACGGTGTCCCGTCGAAGTGTGCACACGTATGAACGAAGCTTTATCGAAAAAGTTCAGCAATTGAGTAATTGAAATTTGTAGAAATTAGTGACGCACGTACAACTGAATAGTCTGCGGAAAAAAACGATTTGTTTCAGAGGCGAACCCGCAATTTTCGTTCGTTTATATTTCCCCCTTCCGGTATCTGGGAACGAGGACAAAATACATCGTTTCTGTGCTGATTTTCAGCCATCACCGACGGCGTTTATTTTCCCACTCGTTTCACTTTTTCACGAGCAATTGATTCATACGTGGGTCGCCGATACAGCCTCCCCCCCCCCCCCCCAATGAAGCTGTTTCCAAGCCGTTATTCTTCAAAGTGCCCAAACATTACTTTTTTTTTATGTCCGTTCACTCTAACTTACTGTGTGTGTGTAATCAAACGATTTCCAAGTTGACGGCGGTCATAAAGCTCAGCTTGGGTCAAGCATTGTTACGGTATAACCCCCTCTCTCCCCCCTTCTTCCGTCTCTCGAAGTTGTCAATAAAGATTGAAAAGGCTGGCCGGTCAACTTTGATACTTCAATATCATACAGGTGTTTTGTATGTGCGAGCGTAGGTGTTTGATAAGAGTCGTGGTGGTGGTGTGAAGGGGGGCGGGGGGGGGGTTTCTTGGAGGAATGGTGAGGGATCGGAACCGATGGATATTTGCACGTGTCACGCTCTTTTGCATGTCGCGGGATTTGTTGGCACCACTCTTATACTACGCTAAGCTCGAGCATACACATACTCACGACTCCAGTAATATGTTGTTTACACAGGGACGTGTTTTACTTATATTAGGCTAATGGTGTATTTGTGGGTCGAGTCGGGAGTCTATGGGACTGTGGAGGGATGGTTGAAAGGACGGTGAAGGGTGGGCAGGGGGTAGATAAGTCACATGATGTACGGGGTGGGGGGATCAACCTCAGTTTTGCCAGGTCTAATTATAAAGCACGTTTACGAGCTTCGCGCGACGTTTCCATGTGATTACGGCTCTAGGGACAGGGCGGGGCAATAGGGGGGCTGAAAGGGGGGTGAGGAGGGGGAGCGAATAAAATATAAAATTATGCATATAAACTCAAATCTGAATTATGTCTCAACCGTCCGCCTGGCTCCCGCCCGCTATCGCGAGCTCAAAGGTTTTTTTTTCTTCTTTTTTTTTCTCCATTCCTATTTTAAAATAAAGCAAGGGGGGACTTAAAGTATACGCCTTCTCTTCCCCCCCGTATCCCTTCACTCCCCGTTCCCGTTAATAATGTGGGCACGAGGTACCATTAATCCGCGCTTAATACTCGAGAAACGCTATACTCGTATTATCGTTAGAACCCAATTTAAAAAGTGAGGCCAACTAGCGCCTTGATGACGGCCAACCGCACAGCACGCGGGCGCTGCAGTTGGTAGGGAAGAGGAAAAAATTGGTTCACGTTTGTTCTAAAAAGTGAATTGAGCGCTCAAAACAAAAAGGAGAAAAAAATTAAGTAGAACTTTTTGAGTCGCTTCCGGTCTTTCTGCCAGCTTTGAGCGTAAAAAAAAGTTGTCCAAGTGCTTACGCTTGCAATAAAAGTTCGTGCTGCAAGCCGCATCTCGTTTCTCATGTTTTCTCATTTTTTTCAGCCTCCCTTTGACGAAGAGAAGCGTGGTGGTCGACCTCTGATTATTCTCTTGCGCGGTTTAGTAAAAGTTGACGTACCCTATAGATGCTTGTTTTTTAAAGTTTTAAAGAGCCTGTAATATCATGCCGGTCTCAGAAACGTAGGTAAACCGTAAACGCCGATAAGATATAACGTGAATTAATTATCTAATTCTTCTCAATTTACTCTCAAATCATTCAATCTGCATTCATTAAACTGCCGTAAAGTGATCGATACACAAAGAAAACATTCTGGTTCCAGTAGTACGAAATATATTTTGTATAAAAAATTTAAATCTCATTGATTCAATCGAACATTCTTTTACGCGCTTAGTTCTTGAATCGTTTCATCAATAAGATTTCTGGTAATTTTGATCGGAAGTTTTTGTTGGTCCATAATTTACGAGACACTGAAGAAAAGAGGTATAGAAAAAATACCAGAGGCACAAAGATTTGTGAACCAAGGTAACCTTTACCAGAATTTCTAGTGTTTGTACCATAGGCATAGTTCTTGAAAGTTTTGAAGAAACTCTGGCAATGTGACCATATTCTGATAGTAACACTAGAACTTTCTGGTAAAAGTACTGGACTCTCCGTGGCTCACATATCGTTGTGCTTCTGGTAATATCACCAGAATTTAAGAAATGTTTTTTTCTTCATAGTGTGTACGATCCGTGATTCTGAGAGAAATGTTCCTTCTTGTAATCAACCATCATATGTCTTTAATATAAGCTGTATTTACCCAATTTAAAACTTTCTTCAACTAACCAGCGTCGCAAAATGACCTCATTGATGGATGATGATGCGTCAACCAGAGTCTCAACAATGATCTTCGGTGACTCATCGAGACTATCAAGAGCCACCGATACGATGCAAGGTCATCTTTACGCTAACAAGTAACTTTCAGCGTGCGCGGAACGATTGACGCGCTGCGCTGACTCGCCTCAGCTTGTTGATGTTTTGATTTTCGATGATAGATTTGTTTTGACAAGTCAAGTTCAAAGCTCGGTAACATCCGACACTATGCGGCTGAGTAGTGAGTAAGTAGTAGTGCCGACAGAAGCGGAGAGTGTGACGCTCGATTTGAGTAGTAAAATACAAGAGTGTATTCAAACGCTCAATCGCGGTCTCCTTGCTTCTTTTTAATTTCGAGTTCATCGACTTTGAATCGGATTCGATTGGTCGTCGTCGGCCGGTGATTGCTGCCGATGGCCGCGGCCGGCCGCGCGGACACGGATCTTGGAACGGATGCCAAGCGGCCAAACGGCCAAACGGCAAAGCTGAGGCCTGGCCGGCCGGCCGCCTTCTCCATTGCCAACGCAGGTCGCTGATCGGCGCACGGTGAGGCAAAATGTCGGATTCTCCGGCCATCGCTTTGGGAAAAAAAAAATTGAGATTTGAAGTCATTTATTCGGAAAGAAACGAGGAAGAAAACGAGCCAGCGACGACTTCCCTGGTAAAAATGTTCCATGAACTCTGTTCCAATTTTCCATGTGGACACGGAAATCGCCTTGATTTCCATGTAAATTAGGTTTATTTTCGTGTGAATTTACACGAAAATCACAGTGATTTCCATGTCCACATGGAAAATTGGAACAAAGTACACAGAACATTTTTGCTAGGGTTGACATACAAAAAATAGGTGCACGGGTAAATAGTGTTAACACATTTCTGTGTTCTTCCAGATTTTCCCGTTGACATGTTTCTTTTATTCAGAAAAGGGCAGAGAAACTTCAGGGATGATCTAAGTCTTACATTAGTTAAAAATCTAACTTCTCTGCTAACGCTGTTTTCGGGGAACGGCCGTGCCTACAGATTTTCAAGACCGTAACACGCACGAAGAAAACTTATGTAGGTATACGACTAAAATTGACACCAATTCTAATAATCAGATCCTATGAGCAGAAATTCTGGCAGATTTTAGGAAATTTATGGCCTTCTTAAGTAGAATGGTGACATCCGTCTCAACTAGAGAATATTGTCTTGATGACTTTTTTGGAGAAAAAAAAGATCCTCCGAAATTTAATGTTCATGAACGGACTCTCCTGTGCCGGTTCCGTGAACAATCAATAGTCGTTTTTTCTCTCATTGGAACCTATGAAAAAGAATTGATTAATCGGATTTTCAATTGCGTACCGGCATAGAATCGATCCTTTCGTGTAGGTTTTTATGAAGGGAAGGATCGATATATTGTATCCACTGTGCGGCGTCGCGTACGGCCACGGTGCATACGAACGTATACGGTCGTCCCGTCTTATACCTATAATAATTACCTATCATTTATCGGTAAACATAGCTTGACTAGAGCCAACCTACTATCATTTATCGAGAATCCAAAACCAGTTTCCCTCTCTCCCTTCCCTTTTCTTACTCCCTCTCCCTCCCCCTTTCGCTCCCTCTCTCTCTCTCCCCCCTCTCTGCAGCTTTGAACTTTCGTTCGGTATGTCTGCCCGTTAGCCGGCACGCATCGCTCACTACACACGCAAATACGTTTTCACGCGTACTTGCTGAAAACTGGTTGTTGGACTGTTGAGTGTTGGCCGTTGGGTCCATCTGAGTGGTGGTGGTGGTGGTAGCGTGATCTTGTGTGGCCTAGCACGAGATGGAGTTTATATTCCCCCCTTTTTTTTATTTATTTATTTATTTATTCATTTATTTATTTTTTTATTTTTTTAATTTTATTTTTTTATTTTTTTGCTTGTAGGTCTTCTGGGTTCTAATTTTCTGGCTCTCTGGTTTACTGGTTTTCCAAGCGTGCTTTTGTAATTGGGAAAAGCCTGGATCCGTTAATGTATAGCGTACAGTTTTTCTCGAACGCGCTTCGATGCTCGCTCGGTTGCGTTTCCAGCGCTTTTTGAGCCGCGAGTTAAAAATTCGTATTTCGCGCTATAAATCCTTGGCCGGTAGCCGGAGTTGACGGGAGGGGGGGTGTCTACGGTGAAAACGGAAGCGCAGGTGTCGTCGCGCGCAAAAGGGTAGTCACCGACTCATGATCACTGAGCTTGAGCGCTTGAGCTTGCAGTAGGATCCGTTTTAACGGTTATTTTTCTTTTTCTCTCCTCCCTTCTACCCCCTCTTCTCCCCCTCCCCTCCATTCGCCATCTCCCTGGGGCGGTTTGCGTTTTGCGGTTACTTCCGAGTCTTTACAAGTTTTTTTCAAGACGCGGTCGGACGCTCGCGCTCTCGCGTCTTGGTAAACTTACCCTCTTCTTTCGGTGTTTCGTACCCGCTATTTCCGGTTTTGATGACTGAGTAGATGATCTCTTTCTCTCTCTTTCTCTCTCCTTTTCTTTCTCTCTCTCTCTCCCTCCCGCGAATAGAACCAACGAACATTGTCTCGCGGCCGTTGCCCGTTGTCGTTCGTTGGTCGGTTCGTTATTCAGACACGTGAAGTGAAGCCGGGCCCCGGCCCCACCCCACCCCGCCCCTTCACTGCCCCGGTTAGGAAACATTTCTCTCTCGGTGGTGGACGTTGAAATTCGTTGCCAGATGTACGATCAACTGAACTTTGCATTGAAGGGGTGACTTGTTTCTCTAGGTTAATCAGATTGCAAAATCTAGGCCTTTTAGACGTATTTCGAGTGTACTCGTTTTGGCAAGTTGCAGAGACTACGTCCGAAATGCATCAAACGCATCAGTGGGCAGTTGATTAGCAAAAGCGCTTCGTACACGATAGTTAGTTCGTCAAACAACTGCATAGTTAAACCCGTTTTTAAGATGTTTTAGTCGAGTTTATGTTTGAATTTTGGAATAGTCAGGTCGGCAATCCTGCAGTTTGATCAAATCCGTTTGAGCGTTGTACGAAGAGACAAAAAGAGTTAAGATTCGTTGATGAGTTTCGGTGCGTTTTCGGTAGCTCAACCGCCAACGCTGAGAGGTCAGGACCCAATACTCAAAAAGCTACTATCATTATCGGAAATATTTATTTCGATCTATATTACAAATAGTGTCAATATCTATAGACACTATTTTGTAATGGAGTCCTTCGGTAATGAAATTGTTCATTCTCGCGAATAGGTAATTAAAATACAAAAATTCCATGGAGATCTTTCTTTTTCGAAAAATACCCTAATAAAAATCCTGCTTTGACGAGGGTGAGGGTAACATTGAAACTCACCAATCGAATCGCGGGCGATTTGAATAGGTCGTTCAGATATCCGATTCAGTGACCTCACCAACTGAAACAGTCTACTATAGTGAATCGTTAATCTGCTGGAGTGTAAACATTTATATTTGATTTATCGACCAGTCAGTCACGTACTGTATTCGTTAATTTCATTGACTATAGTCACGTGGTATTGGTTGATGATCGTGGCCCAGCCAGATTCGGCAACGTATAGTGACAAGTGAGTCAGCCTGGGCTTTTATCACTTTTTGAAGGGAAAGTAATTAAAGTTGTTCATGCTTGTAATTGTCTTGCATGCGCGGTTCACAAGCTCAGAATCGGAGCCGTTCGGGAGTTTTTGGTCGGCTACAACTACAAGTCCCCATAACATGCGCGCTCCTTGATTGTTGTGTTTGCCAATGCATGTCTCTGTGAGTGTGAGTGTGAGTGTGTGTGTGTGTTTCCGTGTGCAGAATTTCACGGCGCAAAATCGGTGGCAAAGTCCTCCAATTCTCGCTTCTCGTAAAACTCTTTTAACGATTATCTAGAACCGTGCTTAGAGTGCTTTGACCAACTTCCGACAGAAATATTTGGACTCGGAAAAAAAAAAAAAAACCCCAATAAAGAAATTGGTTGTTAGTTGTATTGAAACATCTGTTACCTTCCAACGGTGTCGTAAGCGGTAAATTAGTATCACCAGTTCGACCTGAATCGTGTTCTCTATTCTTTATTTGCTATTTTTATTTTTAGTAGCGACTTCTGAATAGAACGATCCATTAAAACTAATGCATGAGAACGAATCGATATTTAGCAGCAGAGTTTAGCGAGCAATTTGGCAACGTAGTGTTTTGTCCATTTAAGTCCATGTATAAGGTCCAATGCGAAGGAGTTGTTCACCGAACGCCCTTACTTTGATCCTTTTCATAAGTTTTAAATTGGTCGAACTGCAACGGTGCCAAATTGCACGCTACGCCACTGATATTTAAGTGGTTCAATCGAACGCATGCAGCAAAAGCTTTGGTGAAATGAACTACGCTCTCACAGATCTAGTTTCAAAAGTAAATTAATAAATAAATATAAAACAAGTGCAAATACATTTAAATCGGGTAGGAAGTATATATGTGTATATTTTCAAGGAAACTCCTTTTTGCATTTATATCTTTTCGACACACATCGTGTCACACGTTTATACAAACAAATTATCACGCGCAGGAGATTGGAGGAATCATGCGAAAAGCAGCACGAATCCTTTTCGCCGAGCAGTGGGATCGGAAGATGAAATTATCAGGACGTCCCAACCGAAAGAAAAATCTAGAGCAACCAGCCCTGTCTTGTTTCAACATCAATACAATAATAATACAATAATAAGGCTAAACAATTAATACGTGGCTTTAACAAACGAGCGGTGGCGTCGCGTGCCATCTGGCAACAATACAACTGCTCCATTTAAACTCATTAAATATATCGAATTTTCCTTGTGCACTGTGCACCCCCTGAATTCGATCTTTTACATGAGTTTAAATGGATAGATTACATTGTTGCCAAATTGCACGGGACGCCACTGTTTTTAATCTAAAATAAAAAAATTGCAATTCATCCCGTGGAAATCGGTCTTAAATGAAAGTGCAAGTGTTTTGGAGTGGCTGTCTGGACACGGAATTAAAATGCAACAGTCCCAAGGTGAGAAAATGTTGCTTGTTTCTGTCATGTGTCAGTTTCTTTATCGTAAGGAATAAATATATCGAATTCTGTGTCCAGATAGCCACCCTACAAACACTTGCACTTTCGTTTAGAACCAATTTCAAATGTACTAGTCACAATTTTTCTGATCTTAAATTTAAGGGTTAAAAAATATGAGGCAAACAAACCGAGGCTGTGTGAAAGTTGTCCACTGGCGCAACCAGGATCTCTTCTATCTCTCTCATTGCCCATTTGAATGTATAAGTAAGAAAAGGACAGAAAGAGGGGGTATCATCCCGTTGTCCATCCTTGTCTAACGCACGGTTTTTAATGGAGAAAAGAGAGATAGGAAGAAAGTCTCGGTGCGCTACTGAAGACGTCCATAAAAGATTACCATCATGGCTGCCTCCAGTAGCGTACGCAGGAATTTGTCTTTCTCTCTCTTGGCCCATTAGAACGCATGTGTTTAGAAAAGGACAGGAACGGGGGCTAAAACGTGACTTCAGCCCCTATTTCTTTCCTTTTCCAGCACATACATTCAAACGGAAGAAGAGAAAGAGAGACTAATTCCTTCGTACGCCATTGGCTGCCTCCCTTGCTGCGACAACATCACGTCCCACAAACCCTCTCTATTTATCGCTATAGCTCGCTGGGGCTTTAATTAATCTATGCGTTTATGAAAGTTTCTGGAGTGATGGAGCTTCTAAAAAAAACAACAACAAACAAAACAAAAAACAAAAAAAAATAAATAAAAACAAAAATGTCCAGATAAATCAATGTTTAGGTGAACTGTGCGTCGAACGGAATTTGCGAAAACATCAGCGTGTAAGCCTTTTCCTAGCTCGAGAAAATTAATCCAAGCGCGAAGTAGCGCGGGTAGCGTGCTCTCACGGCGCGCGCGGTGTGAGGCGGCCCGGACGGGCGTATGTCTTTCCAATCAATCGGACTCAAATCGCGTCGCCTAAGCTTTTAATCGTATCACGATCTCTCGGCTCACTTAATCTATAAGAGCACGGGGAGCTTATTCTGCTATTCCAGAGGATAAACCTCCCCCGGATTTCGATTTAACGAAGGATCGATGTCTCGAAAGTTCGATAGTAATGAGTGATGCTGCGAATTCTGGTGAACGCTCCCGCTTCTCATCAGTCCCCTTGGATCGCGCAATTATCGCTGTAGTAATCAAGCTTTCCACTCTTGCTAGCTTTGAAGTTTTTTTTTTTTTTTTTTTTTTTTTTTTTTTTTAAACCTTATTCCTCCCTTTGCTGTGTAATGGATTTAATTTTTTTTTTCGTAGTCCATGGCTTTGCTGCGTAATGGATTTAATTTTGTTTTTCGTAGTTCATGGCGGAAAGAAAATTAAAGTAAATTAGCTCCGAAGTCAAGTTATTGTCAGATGCTCTATGACAAATCCGAATATAGACTTTGGGATCAATTTTTTTGTTTTTTTTGTTTTGTTTTTTGTTTGTTTTTTCTTTATACCAACCACTTCATCTTTCAAGATGGTTTTTTCCTATCCTAATTTGTGCTATTCTTTTTTTCTGTTCCAGGTGAGCCTCACAAGATTATTTCCCCTACTTGGAAAGTTTGTAACTATATCTGACACTACTTGTACTGAGTAAGTAAGTCCCTTGATATCAGATCGTTTATACCACTTATTGATTCCCTCTTTACTTTTCAACATTTATACTTTGCTCGATCCTTTCGTTATGAAAAACGATTGTAGGAATGCATTCCTATTGTAGTGCATGCATTTTTATTTTTACAAGAATCGTAGGAACTTCGTTTGTACGGCTGTTTTATAAAGCGGAAAGTTTTTAAACCCTCCCCCCCTTTCCCCATACCCCTCTTCCGCTTTTAATTTTTCTATATTATTGTAACTGAAAACGTTTGTGCAAAATTTCGGAGAAGAGAGTGGGGAGCGACTTTCTACAATTTCACGTAACGCTTTCCAACTGGCATTTTCAGATTTTAAAATAAGCTAAAAAAAAAAAAAAAAAAAAAAAAAAAAAAAAAAAAAAAAAAAAAAAACGAAAATTTTGTCATCATTGGGAAAAAGAGTTAAAAGTGTCCATGATGAAGTTTCCAATTAGTTTATGCCTGAAGGTCAGGTTGGATCAGATTCACGGGCTGATAAAGAAATGTATCTTACTTTCTCTCCTCCCATTTGAATACATGCGTTAGAAAATGACAGAGAAAGGGGCCACAGCCACGTGCGTGGTGGCCCCCTTTGCTATCATTTTCTGTCCTTTTCTAACGCATGTATTCAAATGGAAGTAGAGAGAAAAAGACAAATTCCCATATCCGCCCATGATCAGGTTACTATCTGCGATCTATCGATTCAGAAATTTTCATAATCCCACCTCTCCGTTTATCAATCGAGAGTTAACCGATCTCCATAAAAGTAGGAAAGCTCGCGTGTTTTTGTTTTGTTTTTTATTTTTTTTATTTTTTTATTTATTTATTTTCACGTCCAACTTTTTTCCATCGATTCTTCCCTTCCCGTTCACGTTCACGTTCACGTTCAATCCCGACGCGCGACGTTTCGAACGAAATATTTAACGCGCTCGTAACCTCTGTCAATGATCATTTACACTCTGGCCGCACCACGGTCCCGTTTTTCAGCCCCGTCAATCTCTCCGCCGTTAATCAACCTGAACACGCAATCTCTATCGTTCCGCTATAAATTGCTCAATATATCCCCGCAGCCGCAGCCCTGCGTTGCAATGCGAAGCGCGAGAATCGCCGCGCCCGAGAGCGAGAGAGAGGGAGAGAGAGAGAGAGAGAGAGAGAGAGAGAGAGAGAGAGAGAGAGAGAGAGAGAGAGAGAGAGAGAGAGAGAGAGAGAGACTTTGAAACTTGCAGAGGAGTTAATGTTTTAGTTTAGCTCACCTGAGAGTGTAGGAAGCGGGGTGGAGCGAGCGGTACCGGTGGGGGGAGGAGGAGGAGGGAGAGGGGGGATCGGTCGAGTGATTATCATGCAATTAGAGACGTATTTGTTTAAAAGTGTAGCAGGTGACATGACGCCCCCGACGCGACGCGACGCGACGCTACGGACGGGGACGGCCCGATGCGATGCGATGCTCGCGAAGCGCGATGCCAAGTCCTGTGACCCTTCGCCCCCTTCGGCCGGCCTTCGCGTCTTGATCTGTCGCGATGCTACGCGACACGACCCGGCGAGGCGTCGCGTCGCGTCGCTATGTGGAGGAGGTTAGGGGGGGGGCAACGGACGGTGACCACGCTTGTCAGTGTCACTCAACCCCCCTCCCACCCGCTTGCCGTGTGTCACAAACTCCCTGCCTCTTTCATGCAATTAGTCGCTTTGGACTCTCTTTGGGTCCCTGTGAACTCACTCGACAGTACACTGTGTGCAATATGAGAGTGAGAGTGAGAGCGAGGGATCTCGCGCGAGCGAAGTTTCAGGATTCATCGGAGGATTGGTATACCTATTCGGTGCAAATAAAGATTACAGAGCTCTCGCGTGCTGTAGTATATGAATGAACAGGGAACGCTGATGTGAACGGTGTTCTCCGTAATCTTTTCTGCAACGGTGAGTTCTGCGCGGTTTCTCTTTCCGGCCGTTTACTCTCTCCCGCCTCCCCGCTCCTTGCGTGCGGTTGAACCCATTTCGACTCCTCAAGTTGGTTGACAGAGCTGTTGAATTGTTGATTCCTCGTCTCCTGTCCGCCGCCCTTGTTGAGTGTGATAGGACGCGAGATGTAATGCTCTACTCACCCTCTCTCTCTCTCTCTCTCTCTCTCTCTCTCTCTCTCTCTCTCTCTCTCTCTCTCTTTCTCTCTCTCTCTTTCTCTCTCTCTCTTTCTCTCTCTCTCTTTCTCTCTCTCTCTCCCTCCTCCCTCTCTCTCACCTACACACACACATCCTCCCTTTCTCTTATCACAGAAAAAGCGATATACCCTAGTGTCCGTAGTACACACCAGCGCGCGCTACTCTTCAAAACAAGTATTATCCTCCTCTAAATATTTATAAATGAGATGGCGGTGCACTGTGGTCTAAGATCGAGAAATAAGTGGCCAAAAATCAGCGATGAAAAGTAATCACAGATCATCGTTTTCGACCTTTCAAAACCAATCTAAACCTTTCCAGAGACATTTCTAGGTTAGAATGACTTGATGAAAGTGTTCTCTGTGATTAAAATTGCGGTCTTGAAAGCTTAAAAATGATAAATTCATGAAAATTTTTGTCTCCGAGTTTTGGCCACTATTTGACGATCTCGGACCATAGTACGGTGGAGCAGGACTACGAAGCGGCTCACGCGGCCTTTGCAGAATTTTCCATTTTTTTAAACTTTGAAGAGCCCCGCTTAAAATTTTACCTGCGAGTTTTTTTGTTTGTTTTTGTTTTTTGTTTTTGTTTTTCATCCCCACTTTACTATTCAGGACAGATGCGGGTCAAGGATGCGGGATGTTGTTTACCTCTCTCGCTCCTCCGTCCATTTAAACGTACGTGTTAGAAAAGGATAGAAAGGGGCATGAGAAAGGGGGGGAGAATGTAAATAATCTGGTAAATCTAGTCATCTGAAGCTTCGGTTTTTAAATCGTCAATAAATGATCCGAAACTATGGTGAACTCCGGTGAACTGTAGAAAGGTGCGGAGTTTGTACAATACATTTTCATCACTATAAGATGCATGCTTATCTTATAAAAAAAACTCGAAATTAGTGTTTAAATACATTATAAACTTTCTAATAACTGACGTTCGAAGCCGTGTTTTGTTTAGTGCATTCTAATCCAACGATAAAATTGACCGTGTAATTGTCACATGCACCGGCGACATCGGCAGACCGCAGAGCAATCTCATGGCTCAGTATTTATACCTCTATAGTACTTATATTTTACCTGCCGTGCTCTATTTTCGGCCGATCCTTTTTTTTTTTTATATTTGTTTATCTTTCCATTCCGAGCCAAGTCTCTTTTCTCTAATCATATTCGCTTCATTTCATCTCCATGCCAGCGACTATACAGCGGCTGTATAGCGAGAGCCTTTCGCCCGATGACCCAGTGCTCGGGGTAATTACAATCAGAATGAGACCTACTTGCCGTCATGCTAATTTTCATTTAATAGAATCATATTCCCATTAGCCCCGTATTGCCATTATACCTGGCTCGGGTTGCTTGCCGACTTACTTCGCCGCCGCGCCCATCCGCAGTTGTCAGATCGGTTATGAATCACTAAGCGGATCCATGAATGTTTCTCTCTCTCTCTCGATGGCCATTTTGATCGCGTTTGTTAGAAAAGGACAGATAAGGGGCAGTCACGTGACTTTCGTCCCCTCTTCTATCCTTTGTTAACACATGCGATCAAATGGCCGTAGAGAGAAAAACAATCCACTGGATCCACCAGCGATTTTTGCTACAGGGGATTGAAGAGTTGTTTCTCATGCATAAAAACCTGTAAAAATGACGATGAGCTCACTATAAAAAATCACGAAATTCACTCGCAGAATCGGGCATAATGGTGGAGAGACGCAGGTAGGTATCATTGGAGATTCCTATCTAATTTTAGACATATCTCTGTGTTTCTGTGAAGAGAAGGAATCTCCCATGATACCTGCGTCTCTCCACCACTATGCCCGATTCTGCGTCACAACTGTTTTCTGAGTTTGAAACTAAATTTTAATTTTGCTTAGAGTGATGATTTTCGTGATTTTTACATCAGATTGGACTCTTAATTTGCTTACAGCAAAAGCTTGCAAAAGTCCCATTGTCTTTCTCTCTCTTTTTCCATTACAGTGCGGGTGCTAGAAAAGAATAGAGGAGGGAGCGAAAATCACGTGACTGCCCCTGCTGATCTGTCCTTTTCCAACTCACGCGTTCTAATGGGAGAAGAGAGAGAATGACAGATTCCTGGATCCGCCAGTGTTATGAATGCGAATTCCTTTTGCCGTGCTTGTAGATTTTGATGTAGCGATACATCTTCCTTCGTACAAATCTATGGGAAATAATCGATTTGTAGACGTTTCTATGAAACCCAGAATAATCGACTTTTTAGAATTTCGAGTCACGATCCTCCGTAACAATTCTAACAAATTTCTCACCCGAGCCCAATTATTATGGTCCTCCGGGCCGGGTTATTCTTAAGTAGTTGCCGATGGATGGAAATTGGAAATTATGGTGGATTTTTTCCGGTTAATGTATTCATTGTTCGATCGAGGGATAGAAAACATTACTATCTAACCTTAACCTGAAAAATCCTCCAAGTCTGTTTCGCTAATTACGTACAATTGGACTGCCGTTCCAGATGAAATGTATCACTCTTGCTCTCAACCGAAGATGCTGGATATGCGACCAGTGAAGCTTTCCACCCGTCATTGGTTCACTGTTGCGGTTGTGTTGTGAGCCATGCCCTCCTGTATCTTCTCGGGTTCAAAAAGCTCTGTAGTCTCTTACAAGACAGACAATGTCTCTGCAGGAGAGGTTCTTAGAACATCAGGTGTGCTCTTTGGAATAAATTCCATTATAACCGTAATATTGATTTCGTCGAAAGAGCAAACCTGATGTTTAACGGAACATTTACGATCGGAAATGGCAACAATGCTGCGGCCGCAAGTCGCCGGCAAAGCTAACCCGTATCCAAAGCCTTACAGACTCTGAGTATAGTTGCACCATTCCCATTCGTTCCTTGTCGCTCCATTGCTATTTCGTTCCCTTACAGTCTATTATGCATTTATGCTCCTTTCTCTCAGCCCATTTCGCATTAAAATGAATGCGTTTATCACTAGGAACGGATCGGGCGCCGCGCCGGGCCCAGCCCCGGCCTACCAGCGCAGCGCTTGCCTATACCGAGGGAATCGTTCAACGAGAGCGCCCCCCCCCTCGTGTGAGGGGGGTCACACACGCAACCGCAGGATATCGTTAGTGCATGCGCACTGCGCAGGCGTACTCTTAATAGGGGAAGGCAGGGTTATTTTGGTTGTTTGTCATCGATTCAAGCGGTCTGGATCAAAGAATACCTGTGGCGGCTCGTGGGCAATCGATTATAATTTTTTACCCGCCTTTGAAAGTATGGAAAAGTATCGATTATTCGGAGTTACGATTGAGTCTCATCTAGCGACGCCTGGTGAAACTCAAAATACGTTGTCTTCTCCTTCGTATGAATCAATGAAAAGGAATCGGTTCTCAGAGAATTTCCAGAGGGTTCGCCCCCGAATCGATACTTTTCTTTAGGTTTAAATGAAAGGAAAATGACGATCGATTGTCGATTGCTATGGGTTTGCTCAAAGGAGTTCTATCAAATTTATCGATCAATTGCGTGATTCTGAGGAATTGACAACAACGTTAACAATCTCCTTCGTATATATGAATCAATCTAAAAGAATCTATTCTCGGATGGTTCCATTGGATCCCTCCCCCCCCCCCAAACGATACTTTTATATAGGTTCAAATGAGTGGAAATGATTATCGATTGTCAACTGCCGTAGGATGTATCGAAAGAGATCTATCAAATTTATCGATTTATCGCGTGATTCTAAAGAATCGACAACAATGTCCGTTCAGTAAACGGTGTTTATTTAGTAGGCGTTATTGTAAATAAAAGTAATTTTATCGGTATAAAATTTCATACCCGGACTACTGCGCTTTAATGAGAACAGTGCTCACGATATTCATTTTGTTTGGTCGCAACAATGGTCCTGTGAAACGCAATTACTTTGAGGGGAGGAAGAAGAAAATAAAAAAATATAAATTCACCCATCCTCAGTTTGAAACCGGCGTTTTTTAAACTCCTTTATTATGGTCGCAGTCGCTTCTTCGCTGAGCTATGTCAGCCGCTGTCTCTTGACGAGTACAGGTGTCATAGAACCGATCCAAACGATCCACGGCCAAGTTCAATAGGGTTCCATGATCGTGTTTAAACAAAATTCGATTCGCTTGCCTTCGTGCTTGACCGATTCTTAACTACTGACTCACTATGTCCTATCTCCCCCCCCTTCCCGTATTTATCCTATGTTCCCTCGACTGTACCTGTCGATTCTTTTGGTGATGCTTATTATTATTTTTTTTTATTTTTTTCCATGTCGATCAGAATTCAATATACCTGTTATGTTATTATCTGAATAATATTTTAGAATATTCCACACTCTCTTTTTTTTTCTCTCGCTTTTTCTTTCGTCGGAACTAGTCCGAGTTTTTATTTTTTTTCGAGGCTCGGGTACAGTTACAAGAAATGACGCCACGTCATCGCTCAGTAGGGGATTTCTGTGAGTTTTCGGTCAAGAAAATGTGTCTTTGTTTGTTTTCAAACATTATTATGGCCGATTAATGTCGGGCCTGAGATAAGTGCTAGACTAATTGGTGGCTCGTGCAATGTGGTAACTACGGATTCTTTACATTTAAACCTATGTGAAATAATCGTTTTCTCGAACCCCCAAGAAATCGATAGTTTTGCCTTGGTAGTTTAAATGGTAAAAAAAAAAAATGTCAAGACTGCACCTTAGACCTAATAAAGAGTCTGCGAGTGCGTATTCGTTGATATTGAGGTTAGTTCACGTCAAAATTACGCTCGACTTGAGCCCCCGACTTGCGCCCGATATTTTTTGGCCACAGAGTCACGAGTCCGTTTTCCGCCTTTTTATGATATTTTTTTTTTCTCTCCCCCGGCGAGGAAAAATTATAAATATGATGACGGCTCGTTGCTAAATCTAAGACATTATATTACCCAGAGTGCACTCTGCGTATGTGTTTGTGACTTTGGACATTTTTACGCACCCATCGCTTTATCTTTTATTTTTCATTCACAGCGAAACGCGCAGTGTTGTTCTGATGGTTTGGTGTATCGATGTCCAGAATTTCGGTTCAATTACTTACTGTGCGGCGATCGATCGATCGATCATGAGAATATCGCCGTCGGGCACATTGTTCGACTGTCGCGTTGATGTCCGCGACTATTTTCGCCGCACATTGAGCCAAAATTACGGATTTGATTGTCCAAAAATCAACAGGTCCAACATTATCAAAAACGGTTTTATGTAGATTGCTGGTTTCAAGCCTCTATGAATAATTTAATTACATTGCTTGGTAGAAATTATTTGTCGGGAGAGACAGGTTTCCTGGTTTCAGCGTACGTTAAATCAGTCCTCAAAGCTTCTTAATGATATTTGTCGGTGATTTTAACTTTTTAATCTCCCACTGTGCGGTTGCTGGTCTCCGGTCAGTTTGCGCGGTCATGGCTGGTTCATCATCGTGGTCCTCGGGTCCGGCTTTCCCACGTGTGTAACGTGTATAACGTGTATGAACAGAGAAAAGAGGATCTGCGGATATGTGGAACGCGAAAAACTTTGATCGGAATGGCGACAATGCTGGCCTCGGTTTTTTGATTCCGCCGCGGGAACCGTACACATTTTCTTTGTGTGCAGGGGAGCTTGTATACGAGCGATCGTTCCGCGATTAGTACGCCAGTTAGAACCTAAATCCGATTGTTTCGTAAGCTACTCAATAAATTAAAATGATGTTGGACCGAAGGAATTAAAAAGTCGGACCAAATTTCGAGCTGGCGATATACATAAAAAAATAAAAATGCAAAAAGGAGAATGGGAACAATTAATGGGGCTCTTGCAAACTTTTTCTTCAAGCAAATGACTATAGTAAAATCTGTTGTAAAAAACCCACAAAAATCACATTATAAGAGTATAAAATTCTGTAATAAACTAAAATAACAGCTGTAACTTCAGCAAGATCATGATGACGGCTCCGCATATATTATGGGAGATTCCTGTCTAATTTGTCACTTTCTCTACGGAAACACAGAGATGTGTCTCAAATTAGATAGGAATCTCTCATGATACCTGCGCAGCTCCGGCATTAAGCCTGATTCTGACAGTGAATTTTATGATTTTTTAGTGTACTCATCATCGTCATTTCTACAGGTTTTTATGCAGGAATCAACTCTTCGAATCACCTGTAGCAAAAATTTGCAAGAGCCTTATTATTCATTACATGCAATTTGTCCTCATACACTTTTGGACAAAAACCGATGGATATTAAGTCTAGACATGTCATTTGTGGACGCATGTGCATTTTGGACGTTTTGACTAAGGTTTTGGGCTTGAATGTTTTGGACTTATCATCTGTGGATCTGCTCTCCTGCGTATTAAAAAAATCAAGCTCTGGATAGTCAAGAGGAACCCATTGACCAAAATACCCGAAAGCATTTAACATTATCCAAGCAGCAGTTGTAAATCAGACGATTTCCTTTCCACTTTTTCACTCCCCCACTATCCCTGTCCCACATCTCATCCCTCCTCCCCATTTCAAAAAAAAAAAAAAAAAAGTGGACTGGAAGAATGAATGAATGAATGAATGAGGTGTTAGGATCAGAAATTTATGACCGTCGAAACCAGATTTTTTCAATGCGATAAAAATAAACTACGCTGCAATTATTTTTCCGTCTCTCGCCGTCGCACTAACACTCGCGCACCACTGTACACTCTCACGGTGTATTTTTAATGGTTGTGTGCGAGGGGGCGCACTCTTTCCTTTCGGACCTGCACATTACACATATAGATCTAAACTCACCTCCGGCGAGGTTAGGTTGGGTTAGGTTAGGTTTTTCTCGTGAAGGCAGGGATGGGAGTGAAAGGGTTGCAGCAAGAGTAGGGGTTTATCGGTGACGTTCCTCGCTTCAAGCTAACTTGACCGAATGATGTTGCCAATCTTCCTCGCAGTAAATATATCTAACAATAAACAAAAAACAATTAAGTAATAATCGAACGTAATGTTTACACAGAAATAACAGAAAGAACGCTTGGTAATGCTGACAAAACCTTTTGTTATAAAAATGACCCATAGCGAAAGACTTTGGTAGAGCTAAGCAAAGGTTTTACACGCCTAATTCAAGACATTTTGTTGGATGAACCAAAGATTTGGTCGGCTCGACTTATGTATTTTCCTGAGTCATTTTTCTATACCAAAGTGTTTTCTTCTGACTTTTCTGTGTAGACAGAGAAGCTACTATTATTTCTGTAGTACGGTTCCAAAGCAACTAAGGATCTATAACTAAAATATTTTGCTACAGTAAGCTTAAAAAATGCAAATAATATAAACCAAAAAGGACGAGAGCTGAATATAAACCATATTCGACGTCAAGAGACTAATTTTTTTTAAACAATCTAGAATATCAAAGTTATCACCGAAAGGTCTGAAAGGGGGGGTGTCTACCACGAGTTCCACAGTTTGGGTGTGACACCCAACGAAAGGGAGAAAAAAGAAAGGAAAGTAGAGTAAAAATTGGGGAAAATCATAATGGATGGGAACAAGCCCCCTCAAAAAACAGCCATCACCTCTGAAAATTTTTCTTTCTGGGGGAGTGACATTTCAGCGATTTCAGTTCCAATGTTAGCGCTCTTAGTGACGCTACTGCAAAAAAAAAGGTTCATTAATAGAAAGGTTCGAGACAACCCTTTAATTTTTTTTGTTTTTTTGTTTATATTTTTTTTATTTATTTATTTTGTTTGTATCCATGAATAGAAATATCAGACGCAAATAAATCCATTCATTTTTCGCGTCCTCTACTTCAAACGATTCAAACGAAGAAACTAAATTCTTGGTGAAAATGTGGCAACCCTGTTTAATAGGAACTAGGTTAGAAGCGAAGCGCATTATCTTCACTATCTACCCGACTTTATCACACCTCCTTCCGCGGGTAATCACCATTTTTCTTTCCCACCTCGACGGGGTTCACCCCTCCCCCCTCCCCAATACCTTTGAAAAAGGGAAGGGGGGTCATTCGGGGGTGGAGGTAGAGAGAGGAAAAAAATAATGAAATCAAGGTAACCAGAGTAAATAAATTAAAACCGAACAACAGTGTGGAGGAGGAGGGGGAGGGGGTTGTGTCAGGGTTGGAAGGAGTCAGTCGCCTTCGCTGGGTTTCACTCCTCTTAACTATTTTTTTTTTTTTTTTTTTCGGTCTTATTAAGTACCTTTCGTGTATCTGGTTCAACTTTAGTTCTTTTTATGTTGTGTGTGTTTATGCGGCCGTGTGTGTGTGTGTTTTTTTTTAGTTTGTTTTGTGACTGGAGTGTGTGTGTTTTCTTGTGAAATGCGCTGACTAATTGGAACACCTAGACTAGGGAGGGCGCATGAAGTTAATAAGAAAGAGGTGGTACTTTGGTACTGTAAAAATGAAAAGATAGAGTGTAAAGCGAGCGTCTTTGTCCGAAGTTTGTGGACCCATGAGCGGAGCGGATACAGGAATTTGTCTTTCTCTCTCATCCCATTTGAATCTGTGCGTAGGAAAAGGACGTAAACAGGGGCTAAAGTTACGTGATGACCCCCTTTACTATCCTTTTCTAACACATGTGTTCAAATGGAAGCAGAGAGAGGAAGACAACTGTCTTTATCCGCCCATGTGTGGACCGCGTATTAGATAGTGTAGAGAGAAAATACGGCGGGCACTCACACACACACGTATACACAATACTCATTCAACGTGTCCGTGGAACGCATTTTCAGTGTCATTTGGAATAGCTTTTCTCCTTGAAGAATTGCGAATGAAATTATACGAAAAACACTCTCTTTTTATAAATAAGAAAATAATTATTATTTGCTTTTTTGTTCGTGTTTCGATTATCTAAGTACCGCCCATTTACGTTTTTTTTTTTTTTTCGGCCTGATATTAAACCGAAAAAATTTGTTTTTTAGTAAAACCGAATTATTATTTTGTTAGTTCACCCACCAAACTGACCTTTTTGTTTGTCGAAACACGGAAGGGAAGGCAAAACAGCCCCCCGTACGTTTCAAATTATTACCCGATGGATGATAGCGCGGTCGTTTGATATTCCAGATTTGCCATTTCGAAATATTGGGGTTTTTTTTTCTTCTTTTTTTTCATGTAGAATTGAAATCTATACATCATCAAAGGGATAAATTGCTGCATCACTCTGTTTCCAACTCCCCCTCCCACCATCCCATGAGTATTAACTTTCCCTTCCACATTTATATTTTTTTTTTTTATTTCCTCGTTTTGGAACATATTTCATAACCGAAATGTAGTCGGGTAAAAATCATTCAAGCGACGGTAGAAAAAAAAATAGAGTCCATGAACTGTAGAATGCACCTCTAAATTCGGGCTTTATATACTGTACACACTGCGTACACTATTCAATTGAGATGGGGGCGCAACGGCTATATCGTATTTATGCTCGTCGTATTTGCCAAATCGATACAGCCAGTCTTTGTATCACTCGAAAATGACCAAATCAATCTTGGAAGGGACCTCCGTATCTTCATCTTCGTATCCATCGAGTGGAAATAAACATATCAATCTCTACGATTTTGGCGCTGATCCTTTTGTGATATCGATGGTTTTGACCCCGCCACTAAGAGAAGTACTTTGCAGGATTGAAAGGAATAAGGGTAAGGAGGGGGGGTATACGGTACAGCATTACAGCAACCCTTTCGCCATGAATTCAATCCTGTGATTGCTCTTCCGCAAGGTGAAAGGGATGCAACGGGAGGAAGGGGAGGGGAGAGGGGGGGATGGTTAAATAATTATGAAAAACTGTCTTGAGGAGGACTGGAAGATTTTCTGAGTCTGGATGCCAAAATTGGGCAGCAGTAAGCTCGGAATGGCGGGCACGGATCCAAATTTATGAGGAAGCTTCAAAATCGGACGGGACGGAAGGGCGGGGGGGTGAGAAATGGTCCTTCCGACTCGATTCAGGATCCAGAAGGGATGTTAACGTCCTTCGTAACAACCCTTTTCAAATTTCAGTTCACCCGCTCCATTTTCGTTTTAATCAATCATTTAACCAGCGCTGTTTCTATGAGTAAAAGCAAGAGCAAGGTCCCTTTCTCCCCCCCTTCCCCCTTCCACCTCTAAGGGATAAGGGATGCTTGATGCAAAGTGAAGGGACGGAAGTGGATAAATAATTGAGATGTTGATTATTTATGCTCGAGTTGAAAAGGAATGGCTCGACAATAATATGTTAATGATTTTTGAATCGACTCCCCCTTTTACCCCCTTGACGCAGCCACTATATACGCACCTGTTGCCAATTCGAGTAATCCTGGGCTCATCAATCAGACAGAGCTAGACAATAGACATAGTCGTAGCCAGGAATTTCTCTTTCTTTGTCTTTGTCTATTTAAACGCGTGTGTTGGAAAAGGATGGAGGGATGTGCGTTCACATAACTTCAGCTCTTGTTTCTGCCCTTTTCTAACACACGCCGTCAAATGGGCGAAGTCAGAGAAAGAGGAAGTCCTGGCTCCTGGCTACGGCAGTGGCGTCGCGTGCCATCTGGCAACTTTGCACTTTGGCCATTTAAATCCATATGGAAAGTCGAACTGTTGGAGGTGCACAGTGCACTCCCTCGAATCGATATTTTACACGGTTTCAAATAGTCAAATTGCAACGTTGCCAGTTTGCACGCGACGCCACTGGGCTATGGTTACAGCTAATGAAGTCCCCGATAAAATTAAGAGAGTCCTGAATTTCTTCGCTGAAAATTTCACTAGAAGGTCTTGATTTCAAACACTAAGGTAATTTCGTTTAACTTAGAGTTTTTTTTTTTTTTTTTTTTAATATTGGTATCACCTTGTTCCGCGAAACGAAATCTGTAAGAACAAACCTCCAAAATGTCTAGCTGTTTGAGAACCCTTGCATTTCTGATTTGGAGGTTTTGTTCTTTCGTTTGGGGGTAGAAACGTACGTTGTGTATTCTTACACGGGTGGTCGATCAGAACTTTGAGCTTTGTTTTCTCTGTGAGGATCGAGTTTTAGACTTTTTTAATGGTCTCGTCGTCATTTTTGCATTATTTTACGCTAGAATTGATGTTCCATTTGCCTACTAAGAAACCTTGAAGAAGTCCATCGCTTTTTTTTCTGAATGTTTGCGAGAAACGGGCCCGGGCCCTACAATCTACACGATGGTCCTAGAATTTTAAGATAGAGCTTCAAAATACAGACTTTGAGAAAATTTGGCAACCTTTGCCTGTTCTTTTCTTCTCTACATTTTGTCTTCAACCCTCGGAAAACCCTTTAATGCCCGTCCTTGTCCTGCGTCCACTGACTGACACATTGTCGTCCTCGTCTGAGTGTGAAGTCCTTACGGGATGAAGACCGGGAACACTCGGCAAATTTGTCGCAGTTTTTTGGCTTTTGCCCTCGTTATTCTCATTTTTCTTCTCTCTCGCTCTCTTTCTTTCTTCCTTCTCCGTCTCTCTTCAGCGTCTCTTGTCTTTTAATGATGCTTTTAGTTTTTTTCATGAATTGTTAATCTTGTTCCATCCGCCTCTTACTCGGTCGCTTTAACTTGCAAGTTACTCCAAGTAATGCGCGGAGCCCATTTTCAAGGAATCTCGGATAATGATTATCATCAACCCCCCCCCCCCCTCCGGCTCTCCTCAAACTATACTCAAACTCTCTACTGCCCGATGAAAATGTCAGCGCTCAACAGTGGCTTGACGCCTTTTTATTTTTTTTTTTTTTTTTTTTTAAAGGTGCATCCATTATGATAGGTATTTGAATTTTTAAAAGCTCCCAGGGCTTCTAGTGTGTCGTGTAGTGCAATGCTTTGTGGGAAATCGTCCAAAAGAGGAACCGAAATTTTCCTCGTTCGAACATGAATCCGTTGTTGGACGAGGAGTCGAGGACGAGACCGGTCATCCCGATTCAAGAAAGTAGATAAATATTCGTGCTTAGCGGTACATGTTTTTGCTTACTTCATTAATTGAAGGCGCTAAAAAAGATCCGTCCCACAACGGTGTAAAAATTGAAGAAAGTGTTGGATGGCTGGCTTACTCCGCTAAGGACTTGCGCCTTGCGTCGCACCGTGTCAGCTATATATAAGTAAATCCTATGTTGTACAAACCAACGAATCCAAATAAACATGCTGTTTACCTATTTTTATATTTCGTACAATTTTGACCAAGAAGTGAGTCACAACTCTATCTATTTTACGTTTAAACCCTCCATTCAATTCAATTGATTACCTTACTGAAAATTTCGTACATCTGTTAAGAGTTGAGCAAATCACCTATTTCGAATAATCGTAATTCAGTAAGCAGTTTTACTATTGTAATAATTAGTCATCTAATCTTCTTTCCCCGGATTTCATTGTGAGTCAGCCGGTCAATTTTTGGGGCAGATATTTTCGCCAACCCAGCTAAAGATGCGTTGCATGTACAGTAATTAATACGCGAGCATTAAAACTTGATCTCGTTCATCCAATTCACCTGCGCTTACCTCCAATTTTCATATTTTGTATGTTCTTTTTACGTAATTTATTTTATCCTGTTTTTTTTTTTTTTTTTTTTTTTGGTCTTCTTTTTTATATCGTCTTCTCGATTAAATTATGTCATTTCCGGTCGGACGCAAACTTGGGTCGGTCACAGATCATCTCGTATCTTTGCACCGTTTTCCGTGTCTCTTACGGCTCCTAAACAATTCGACAATGTGCCCCCTGACTTCAGCGTCCAGCAATTCCAATCGCAAAGATCGATGAAGAAGAAAAAAAAGGGTATCGAAAAAAAAAATCCGAAAAAAAAGACGAGGCCCTCCTGCAGATTTATCGATCAAATTATTATTTTACCGCGCTTACATATTCGCTCGGTATGATTTAATGCATCATGTCTCTCCGTTACTTCTCTTGTTGTTACTCCCTCTGGTTTTTTTTTTCTCTCCTGTTTCCTCGTATCTTTTCTGCACATCGCTCTCCGGGATCCTTTTACCCGCGATATGCTAATTTTGTTGAGGATACTTTCTTTTTCCGCTCTTTCTCCTCCATCCTCTCCGTCTCACCTGTTGTTGTTGATGTTTGGTGAAATACCGCTACTCGGGGGATTGGGAGGGAGGGGGGGCTTGGGGTCCTCCGTTGGCACGATTTTTTTTTTTTTTTTGGGAGTGGAAACACGACACGTCTCAATTGTTTCGTTTCCTTAGCCCACGCCGTTGGTTGGATGGACGGAGTGTTATGTTATTTATTCAAGTAATCATCTTAGCGGGGGCTCCACCCTGCCCCAAGGGCTCGCGGGCGCGGGCGCTCTGTACTCGGACTCTGCGATAAGCTTTGATGCCAAATCGGGAGTATTGCAATCTCTTGTGAATATAATTCAATCTGTTGCAAACTTTCGCTATTCACACCGAAAAAAAGGGGGAAAATAAATTACATTACCAGAAGCAAAACGATATACATGTATATCAATCCAGAAACGTGTGTATTTTTCTCTTTGTGTCCACAAGAATAAATGTTTTTAGAAAGGATAGGACACTGGCGGATCCAGGAATCTACCCTTCTCCCTCTTCTACCATTAGAACGCGTATGCTAGAAAAGGACAGATTAGGAGCAGTCACGTGATTTTCGCCCCCCTCTTCTATCCTTTGCTAACATATGCATTCTAATGGGAGAAGAGAGAGAAGGGCAATAACTTGGATCCGCTAGTGGGATAGGAGGAGTTATCTCATGAAAGTGGTTCCAATCTCTATCCTCTTCGGACACATTAATTTGAAGGACAAAGAGAAATGAAGACAATTTACAAACTGGAAAGAAAAGAAAACTCAAAGCACAACAATGTGTCAATCGAAAAATATTTTCATTACCAGAATTTTGGTATTTGTTCCGAAGCTCTTGAAAATTTGGAGGATATACTCTGATTCTATGACCAGATTCTGAAAGTAACGCCGGACTTTCGTGGTTGAAGTACCAGTAATTCCTCGGTCGATGTATCGTTGAGTTTCTGGTAATATTGTTAAAATGTAGGAATTATTTTTTTTTTTCCAGTGCAGTTTCGAAGAGGGTTAGTTCTAGTGTACTATAACTTGAAAAAATAACGCTGGGAGCATAAAAAAGTCCCAAAATTGACTCACAAATTCCATAAATGCGTTTAAACGGAATTCCAAGATGGGTGTCTCATAGGAAGCTCCAATGATGAGAAGTCCCGTCTATTTTTTCTGTTCTCCAAAGTGAAATACTTTTCGTCCTATAGTATCAGCATTTCATCGAAATTTTCAGAAAGTAAAGCATAAATGCAGTTCTTGTAACAGCACCAGACATTCCCTTGCATCACATATCGCTGTGCTTCTAGTAATCTTTGTATTTTTTTTAAGTGTGAAACTAGAATCTAGGCAAAAGCGCTTATCACAGTATACATTCTAGGGGAGGAGCCAACAAAAATCTGTTGAACCCATATCTGTCAACAGTGTGACAAGGGAATAAGTACTCACGCGATGGGCGGTAGCAGCAGGATGGACACTCTATGCTACATACTCTGTCTGTACTGGTATACAGCGGAACAGAGAGAGGGTGATAGGGGGAAATGGAGGTAACGATCGTAGCCAGAAAGCAGGATGTTCATTGTTTCCTAGCTGTGTCATTTTCATAGGGGCACAAACATTCGTGTTAAAAGCGAGTAACATTGTACTCAAGGACTCAAGGAACAAGGATAATATAGAAGAAGATGGATAAGAAAATATCTGTAAACAGGATCGTAACGAAAAGTTGATGAAAATGGTGCGTCTAGTCTCGGTCTGGTTGGTCGACTGTCGTGTCACTCTCTCGGTGCATTCCTCCTGGGAAATTCCGCGCCCGTGTTTTTTCGCCGAGACCTTTTAGTCCTGCTCGGGATGTTGATCCTGAACCCTTTGAGCCAAGCACAGTGGCAGTTGAAGTTCGGAGTGTCAGGAGATGCCGGAAGCGTTGCAAGAAATCTACGAGCTTTACATTTATCTACAGTGGCAGTCTAATGGGTAACCTGCGTAACCACCATGGATGATTTTTTAGGTTAGGATTAAAGTGTAATTTTGGCAATTTATTCGCATGTATTTTGTTGCGACGCTTAGTGTATCAAAGCATGTTCCCATCCACTGTGCTCCGCACTAAATTACATGGAATTTAATGGACAAAATTACACTTTAATCCTAACCTTAAAACCATTCATGGTGGTTATGCAGGTTCTCCATTAGACTGCCACTCTAGATACATGTATAGCTCGTTGCAAGAAATATACCGGGGGGGGGGGGGAGGTTGTCAGTAGCACAACAGTGTGTCAACTTGAGTAAGGTCTGATATATTCTTTTACCAGGATGCTGATATTCGCACCGTAGTTCTTGATAGTGAAACTAGAATTTTCTGGTAAAAGTAAAAGCTGCTGGTTATACTAGTAGAACTTAGGAATACTTATGTCAGTGTGTAGGTCTTTATGAGAGGTTTTTTTTTCTTTCTTTCTTCGTGAATTTTATCGTGCTCCCTAAATTTTTACCTTGAGTTGACGTTGAACGTTCATAGTTTTGTTTTGTTTTTTTTTTTTGTTTTTTTGTTTTTTGTTTTGTTTTGTTTTTTTTTGTTTAAACTTATTTTTGGTTTATCATTTTTTTAGAGCCCTTCTCCGCGTGAAAGTGGGCTTGAACTGTGGTGGCACCCTTCCGCCTGTGATTGTCGGTTAGATTTTGTTGTTGTTGTCGTTTTTCAACCATAATTTCCCTTTCCTGATGAAACAAAAAATGACGAGCATCAATTTTCGAGGTGGCTCTCATTGTGCGGGGCGAACGACGAATCTGATGCAGAGACGGAGAAATCTACTCCTCTAACCCCCAGGCGTGGCCCCGCGCCCCGCGGCCATCAGATCAGTATCCAAGTTCTTTTTTTTAAGAAAGAGGGGTTAGGGGCGAGAAGGGAGAGGGAAGGGCACCCTCCACATTGTCTTGCGTTGTGTTTAAGACGCTCCCTTCGTCGCCCCTCCCCCCACCCCGCTCCATCTTTTGTTCACGTCACTGTTGGTGAAACAATGCAGCCAGTGGCTTAGACTTCACCCGTACATGAAATTAAGATGTAAAGTGTACTACCCGCTCCGCAAATATATATGTACGCTCTCCCCGCATTCCTCGGGATCAAAACCGGAGCGAATTGCTCCCACTGTTGCCAATTCTAACTCGATAAAAGCAGGAATTGCGGCGTGGAACAAGCATCAGCGTCTGGTGCGGCTCTTGAAGGGAAAAGGTATGAAATCAAGGATTACAAATCGATTTTGTCCAGAGAGTGAGTAACACGTTGGGCGCCATCTGAAGCGTTAAAAGACATGCCCGTCTGACCTTGAATTCGCTTCTCATGCTTAAAGTTCGTTTCAGAAGTTTAGGTGGACCCCAACCGATTATCTTTGAAATCAATGCAACTTTACTTCTCATATCGCATGATTGATAATGAATTTGAGCTTTGGCTTTTCATTAAAGAACGCTTTAAAATCAAAATGTCAAGGTCAGAGACAAGTTTTGTTTTGATTTGAGGGAATGAAAATTGAAAATTCATCAAAGATTATCGGTGAGCTTTGCTGACACTTCTGAAACGAACTCGATTTTGTGTCAATCAGGAAACTTTTAGTACCATTATCAGAATTCTGGTATCTGTACCATCTTTCTTAAAAACTTGGAGGAAATTCTGTTACTTTGACTAGATTTTGATGGAAATATTGGAATTTTCTAGTTAATATACTGGAAATCCCTTGTTTGAACTGTCGTTGGTGCTTCGCTGGTAATATTTTAAAATTTCGGTTAATTTTTTTTTTCCAATGAACGAAGTATCTCAATCGACACAAAGAATTCTTCCAACCCGAAGGTTTTTAAATTCGAGTCAATTTTCACTCCTGTTAGCAAAAAAAAAAAAAAAAAAAAAAAAAAAAAAAAAAAGAGAGAGAGAAAAAGTAAGAAGTCAAATTGCAGACATTACACGAACGAATAGTGATACGGCAGCTCCGGGGTCCGTGCAGGCAAAAATGATCGAATGGAGTGGGTTACCTCCGAGTCTTAGTCTCCGGATTCAAATCCCCCAACATTCGAAAGAATCTCATTTTTGTAAGTAAGTGCACGGTGGAATATGAAGTGCAGCGATTTGTCTCGACTTAATATTTAAGGCGTGTCGATCCTCACCCTCATATTTCTCTCTTCTACCGCATTCCTTCCTTTTTTTTTTTTTTTTTTTTTTTTTATCCTCGAAGCAAACTTCACCGCCGCGCGGTTCCGTGGCGCTATTCCTTGATGATTGCTTTGAAAAATGTCAAGTAAAATTAACCTACTTTCATGAAAGCTAATTTGGGAGCTCTTTTTTATCTTGAAAGTCAGTCCGCCCTCAAGGTGTTTCAACGTGAACTATATTCGGGTGTCTTCAGAACATTATCCAAACTAGATCTAACCTTACTCTGGTAAACTGTTCGGTGTTTTTTCTTCTCCGTATAACAGCCAAACGGAGTTTTGTTGAAAAGAAAACAAAAAAGCGTACATTGTTTTGTTTATTTGCATAATAACAATTTATCCTCAGTAATAATGTTTCGAAAAGTAGAAATTTCTTCCGCAAGATCATTCGACTTCAAATGTGCTATCACCCGTAACACTAAAATAATATTTCTCCGGTACCAATAGAATATTTTAAAAATTTGAAGTGAACCAAGAGATGTGCTCCGATAGTTAAACAATATTTTTATCGAATAAAATTGTTATTCTTTGAACCATAAGATGAGAATAGCGTTTACGGATGTCACTTATTCATTGGAATGAACCCGCGGACTTTTGGTCACCTATACTATACTGTTTAAAAAAATTTCGGTCCTCCCCTCCCCCAAGTTCTAACAATTGTCCGAAGTGGAAAATTCAACGCGTCTTAAGGGGCCTCTCCACCTGCAAATTTAAAAGCGCGAATTGACTGCTTTGAGCCAATGGGCTTCTTTTTCGGCAATACATCGGACTCGACCTGTCGACTTTAAGTCAGCTCATTGGCTTAATCAGTTTATTCGCGCTTTTAAATTCGCAGGTGGAGAGATCCCTTTAAGGGGGTTTGTGTTTTTTGTATGTTTTTTTTGTTTCTTTTTTTCTACCCGGATAAGCGAGGCACTTATAAATGATGTCCTCTTTACTACATGAGCATGGGGTTGTAAGTTGGGGTAGTCGTGCGATCTGAGCGCAGGTGAACACGTACGGCGTTTTTCGCGGTTGAAGGATTTTTTTTTTTTTTTTTTTTTTTTGACAAACGACGCCATATTTCTCAAGAGCGTCAAAGCAATCAGTTCCCCGCATTTGCGAGAAAAAAAGAGAAAGTAGGGTGGGGTGGAGAGGATTCCACGCCCGAGACCTGAGACGATTTAATATTTTCGATAAAAATGAGACGAGCGTACCTTTGCCCGCATCGCTTGCCTTAGCCACTGGATGATGGATCCGCCAATCCACCGTTGTAGGGGCGGAAAATGGGGCTGGAGGGGAGGGGAGGGGGTTAGCGAAGGAAAAGCCGGCCGTGGACTTAGGTACCTATATACCAACCAACCACCGCCGAACACAAAATGAAGATAATTTAATTCCGGTAAACGCTCCCGGTCCAAGTTAAACCGCGTTTTTCACTTCAATTCATCCCTTTAGCTGCTCTTGCTCCCTCTCTCTCTCTCGCAAACTCCAGCTCTCTTTCGGATTTTCCTTTTTTTCCCCCTTTTTCTGCCGATCGTTCCTTATTCTTCTCGCCTCGTCCCAGGACTCTCGTTTGTCAGGGTTGTCAATAATAATTTCATTGTTTCCAGGAAGCAGTTCCTGAATTCAGCTCAGGTTATGCAACCGCGCTTTCGTGAAAGGAATTATGTGCATCTCTTTAACCTAATTTTTTTTTTGTTTCGTCTCGCGATACAAGATTTTTACTTTCGAGGATCAAAGTCCGAGCTTTAAGTTTTTTAAAATCCGCTGCTCCGAGTGTTGTGGGCGGGATTAAATGTTTAAAGTTCCGCTGTTCCGTCACAGCAGCGGCTTTTCATGTTGTAAGTGGAAGCAATCAAATTGATGCGGTGGCGAATATAGTGTATTTTCACGAATGATTTGGTGGATCATGAGAAACCAACTTTCAAGAAATAATAAATATGACACCAATGTGGTTCCACACCACTCCCTTCACTGCCGTTTACTTCCTGAAAAGGCACTAAGCTACAGAACCAGGAATCGTTTTCTTTAAATTCCAAATCCTCTTACAGAGTTTGAGGTTCTGGATTTCTGTATACGACTGCAGAAGTTCTGTTGCCAGATTTAGCTTAAACAGACGTCAGACATTCAGACGAGCCAGGTAAATACATTAGTCGCTCCGCACTTTAGTATGGCGGTCACATCATCTTTTTTCAGCAAAGCTCAAATGGAATAAAGCCTTTTTCCAGGCTATAACATAACTATACATGAAGCTTCAGTATCCTTTTGCTGTCTTAAAAACTTTTTAGCTCTCCTTTTTTTGTCCGAGTTGTTTTTAAATAACGCAGTATTGTACGGAACTCGAAAACGCGGCAACCTTTTTTCAGCAAACAATACTATCGATTGCACAGGTGAAAGGATTTCATCGTACGGTATACGGTATTGCCGTATACGTGTGAATCTCGCGCTCCCCTGTCACGTGTTCTGTGTCACACAGTCTCACAGTCTCACATCCTTTTTTTTTCTGAAGTCGATACTTCCACGTGCATCTATTTCTTCTTCCTAAATAGTGAACACTATGACTTAACTTCCCCTTCGTAATGCCATCGCCGAGCCTCGCTTTACATATAGGACCACAGATTATGTTCATATTGATATGCAACGCTCCTGCAGTGGAGATGATGCCGTCTGATGTTGAATTAGTTTTAATTCCCCTCATGCAGGGAGTCCTTTGTCTTTTTAGGAACAATACAAATTGTTGTTGTGTATGCGCGCGGGGGATTAACTCCACACTTCTCCCTTCGTTCTGTATGTGATAGTTGAAGAGCTCCGTCCCAGTGGTGGCATGTATATTTTGTGTGTAGATGCACCTTATTCTCAGCCGCAGATAAGGAACAAATATTCGTATAGAGGGGTTTCGTTGTCCTCAGTACTCGAACAATCAGTCAGCCGCACAAATTATCATCGTGACCTGACCCCTCTCGACACTCGTTTTCGTGGCCCCTGACATGATCTTTTTCGCACTTGATTAAATCGCTCTCGTTGATTGAAAGGGAGACAGAGCGACCGTAAATTGATTCGTAGAACAAGCTCGCCCGAACATGGCTCCCCCCCTTTACAGCTTCTCCCTCTCCCCTTCTTCTTTCCCCCCTCTCCTGGTAGGTCTTTCTATTATCTAAGTTCATGAAGTTGGGCTTTGAAATCAATCAGCCAAGCATCTGTTTCGCGCGGTATCCATTTACGGAGGAGTCAGATGTTATTCATTCATTCGCAGCCATTGGCGGACCCAAGAATCTGTCTTTTTCTCTTTCTCCCTTTTTTCCATTATAACGCGTGTGTTAGAAAAGGACAAATAAAGGGCAGTCACGTGGTTTTCGCCCCCTCTTCTATTCTTTTCTAACACATGTGTTCTTATGTGAAAAGAGAGAGGGAATTAAGAGGACACTTTTGGATCCGCTAGTGTTGAGGCTGTTGGTTGTTGCCTCATTGAAACGTCGACCTGTTCGATTACGGATCGTGGAAATTTGATCGTCTGAATCAGGATAAACGTCGCCGTTATCTCTGCGCCAAAAAAGAAAAAGAAGAAAACAACAGTTGATGAATATTGAACACTGGCGACAGTGGGGCAGTTGCAAGGGTCTGAAATGTTGTGTTGCTTATAAAGATATTGATAGTACTTGATGAGCTGAGAACAATGGTGTCTTTGGTTTTTTCATAAACGTCCCGGTTTTGGAAATACACACCTATAAAATTGTACAAAATCGTGCGTCACTATGCGAAATTCCATTTGAAACAATGTATTCTGGGCCAAATTTCATATCCGGAACTATGGGACTTAATTAAAAACCAAAGGCATCTTTGTTCTCAGCTCATCTAGTACTTTCATTTCCTTCATAAAAAGCAACATTTTAGACCCTTGCAACTTTCCCATTATCATTGTTTGATAAAATTCGAAAATACCCCCCCCCCCCCCCCCCGGTCTAAAGCCTTGAATCTGCCAATCCTAGGGTTTGTCGACCAGTCCCTCATTATAATGTGCACTAGTGTACCAACCTCTTTCTCATCATCAATTCACACTTTTGGCTAGTGATGAATGTTACCGATAGTACGTGCCAATAATAAAATATTTTGACTTATGGGTGCCGAACATTGTCTCGCTTCGTTTGCACGTGTCCTGGATAGGTATTTACAGCAAAACTTTTCGCAAGTCTACCGAGTGGTTTTCCACTGCTCTGCGTGACGCAGATTTGTATATCTTCAGAAAATATGTTGTTTTAAAGTCTCCCGACATTACTTTATTATTTACATACGATTGCGTCACGGCAACTCTCTGCAAGGCTTTGATTCCTTTTCGAGGGAATTCTTACCGTTGCAAGGTGGTTCAAGGCAACAGGTGCTGTCTACCCAAGCGTTACTATCTCTGCAGCTGAAGCGTGGTTTTGCGAAAGAACGCACACGCCGTTTGATTCCAAAGAATTTCGAGCAAACTTTTACAAGCTCTCTCTCTCTCTCTCTCTCTCTCTCTCTCTCTCTCTCTCTCTCTCTCTCTCTCTCTCCCTCTCTCTCTCGCCCTCGCAACTGCACTGTTTTGATACGTTGCCGAGATAGGTTGAATCACGCTGTCACGTTGCGGTTGCATTGCTTGATCTGACGCGACTATTGCTCTCTGCGCATGCGCCAATACCGATCATGGACCGTCTGACATTGCATCACCAGGACAGCGGAACAGTCGAATCGAGTGTCATGCGGGAACGCGGGATCGCGGGTGACAGAAGAGTCGAGGAGTGTGTAGCGAAGCAAAAAAGGGAACGAGACAATCGATAGATGATAGACGATAGGTCGAACGCGAACTCGTCTCAAAACCGGTGCGGTGCTCGGTTTCGTATCGGCATCAAGAACCTACCACCGACCACCATCCCGTAGACCGGGCATCTCACACGTATCGGATAACTCCGGCTGCTCGACCGGTCTTGAGTCGCGTTGTCGTTGTCGTCGTCGTCGCTGCAACCCAGACGCGCGCGGGCGAAAGGGACGCGATCCCGATCCGGTTTTCGTTGGATCCAAGGTTGTCAGATCCCTCAGGACTTGCTTGAATTCGTATGAGAAGATCTCGCTGTTTCTAAGATGTCTGGCATCCCGGCCGTGGAGCATAGAGACTGGTCCTCCGGAGGCCGGATCGACTTTGCGACTTGGTCCTCCTGGCCGGATCGGACGTATTTAGTTACACCGCATCGCATGTTGCCTGATATCGCGGGGGGAAAAAGATTACCGCTTCTGGAAAGCTCGAGCTGATGTTGACTCTGTATGATCTTTTATCTATCTGCATCGGGCAACGGCTGTCTCTCCGATGCAGTGATGCCTAAACAAAGTGCGGCCCGAAGGAATGTGGGCCACCGATGGACTGTGTCTTCGTCTTGCGCTTGTCGCGTCTGCGACCCGCTGCGCTTGACTGACTCTACAAGTCTACACTCTCCCCCGATGATGGAACATGGTACATGGAACCAGTGGGAGGAGGGGGGGCCTCACAATTATCAATCCGTCGCGTCCAACGTCGTTCGTGCTCATGTTCGTTTGTTTGTTCAAGCGATAACCCCCCTCCCCCGGGGCACGCCACTTCACCCAGTGTTTAACGCCTTCACCCCCTAATCTTCGTCCCAGGAACATCAACCTCACACTTGTTCCCTTTTCATTACATAGAGGAGAGCTTTAAAAAAAAAAACCTACGACTAATTATTCGGGGTTTTAATATACGGGTAATAAAGGCTACCTCAATTTATCCTTGTCTGCTCTCCACTCTTTTTTTTCAAACTCCTCACACGGTGAAGGTTCTTTTGGATCCTATTTACTTTAAGTAATTGCGTCGGATGTGTAATGGGTTGTGGGACTGACTTCGTCAGCTCCAGCCGCTAAGCGATGGTTTTGTGACCTCACTTTTTTGTGTGGTTTATGAATAGGTAGTCTTAATTTTTCCCACTGGCGGATCCAGGAGTTTATCCTTCACTCTCTTTTCCCATTAGAATGCGTGTGTTAGAAAAAGACAGCTTAGGGGCAGTCACGTGATTTTCATCTCCTCTTCTATCCTTTTCTGAAATTTTCATTCTTATGGGAAAAAAGAAAAAAGGACGATTTCTTGGATCCGCCAGTGACTTTTCCTTTTCATTCTATCCGTCAAGATGTTGGTTTAAAACGGCTTTTATGATGCGCTGGTTTTCATCACGGATGTTTTAAGCTTGAGAGTCGAAAGCGGAAAGCCTGTGCGGTTATTCGGAGCTTTCATCGCAAGAAGTAAATCTAACTTTAAGAGAAATAATTCAACAGTTCTAGGAAGGATTTGTCCTGGGCTGCATTCTCAGCAAAGCTTCCCCTCGTAGCCCTTTTAGCTCTTATCGGGTTTGTTCTAGTATAAATTTTCGAATATTTGGAAGGTATTACGTAAACGTGGGTTGATCTACTCAGAGAATTTCTGAGAAACAATACTCATCTATCGGTCAAAGTTATTGAAATGCATTAAATTCTGTTGGCTTAGCCGAACTTTGAGGGGCTATAAGAAATTCAAAGAAATTTAACTAAGTAATTTAATCCTCGATACTTGAAGCTTCGAAACTCAAAGGGCGGAAAGTGCCTCAGATGTTTCAAAGAGTGTGCGGCGTTTTCATCCTTTCAAACACATTCATTGTGTACGTTATTACAAACGCCAAAATCAGCCATGCAGATGGTAAATTCTACCAGTCTTTTTTTCCATGTTCACGATACATCCAGGGCTGCCGTTTTTGCGTAGATATAATCAATGCTATTTTTCAATTCACCGATGATTCCACCGGTTGAGAAATGATTACACAGTTCAGTTCAGAGCATGACTGTAAAAAAACTAAAATACTCGCATCTGTAATCTTTTCTCAACCGGTGGAGTGTCGTCGATGACTTTAAAAAAATTGCGAATATTTTAATTAATCAACGGAGTTTCCACCGATTATGGAAAGATTACAGATCAGAGTATTTTCGTGCATTACAGTCATACACTGAATTGAACTGTGTAATCTTTTCTCAACCGGTGGAATCATCGGTGAATTGAAAAATAGCATTGATTATACGCAAAACGGCAGCCCGGGATACATCACTAGGCAAAAACCTTAATGAGTTCCAGAGTGCTCTTTTCTCGGAACGGATGCTCGGACCATCCCATAGCTTACTTGGCAACCGCGTTCATAAAATCTCGTGGCTAATTTCATTTTCGTGACTGGGAGCACTCGCGCTTCTGTCGCGTGCCCGCGGAAGTTTTGACACCGAACAGAAAGCGAAATCAGTTTCCCATCACGCCGAGATCATACACTGAGTTGAGAGACCGGGGCGGGCAATCGGGCATTGGCCAGGGCCACTCTAAAAGCGCACATCACATCAGACATCAGGAATCAGGATGTCGGAGCGACGGATGAAAGGCGGGCGGGCATTTTGAGTCATAACGAAAATCAGCCAGTAGCACGGCACGGCGGCGGCGCACGCTGCTAATCAGTCCAGTCTCTTTTAGTCAGGGCAATTGTGAATATGGTAAACTAATACCTTTAATGGACACCAAGACCGACAAGAAAACGTGCCTCGTGCCTGCCATGGAAGCGACCTCATAGAACACAAGCAGCCCCATCAGGCGCATGTATATAGCAGTGGCTGCGGTAGTTATGTGAGAGTCGCGCGTTCGCGCAGTTCGTATGCAGTGAAAGTTTAGAAAGCTACGTCGCCGCCGTCGCTCAGAAGGCAGATATTTGATTTTTTTGCGGCCAAAAATCAACAAGATTAAAATTACATTAAATAATTATAATTACGAAGCTGAACTGATTTTAGACTCTTTGAGTACTTTTTTCAACTAGAATTATGAGTTAGAAGCGTTTGGAGTGGAATTTTGTCCTGAAAGCTTTTAATTGGAGGCGATTTCAATTTCGTGATTTTTGACAGTCGAATCGGTTATTTTTGCCCACTGTGCTTCGCACGGCTCCTTGTGATGTTGTGTCAGTAGTGTGTCTTGGGTGGTGTATGTATACTTTACTGTATGCATGTGTTTTTAAGTAGGTGAGTAGTCCCCCGTGAGTCTAGGCAGACTCTCCTCTCGCGGGTCGGTCGTGTGTAGTACAGACTGTTGACTGTAGTATAGAGGGCCCTGCCCAGTGCCTAAGACGGAGATCGCGGGGTGTCCAATTCCGGTGACACCCAAGCGCCCATCTGGATGAAAATGCAACGTAACATTTCCGTAACCTAGGAAAGAGAAATCAGGAGATCTGGAGTGTCAGCTCTCCGTCCCTTTCACTCATGCATTTTACGAGTTTGTTAAGGGAGAGTCCTTTGATGCGCACTCGTTTCTAAAATATCCTCGTCCATCTCGAAAAAAAGGGCACCAATCAGACCTAACGATCTTAAGTTAAGGTGGTCTCTGGAAATCAAGACCATGAAACATGAAGTGTGCTCGTAAATGAAAATGCTGATTTAATGGTAATTTCTGTGAAACAGAAAGACCACTCCTGATGTTTTACGAGCACTCGCCATGAAACATGAAGTCTGCTCGTAAATGAAAATCCTGATTTAATACTGATTTGTATGAACGAGAAAGAGCATTACTGATGTTTTACGAGTTTTTTCGTCGTCGCGAACCGAGTCAATAATAATTGGGTCCTTGAGAGGACTTTGAGAATTCGAACCACCATCGATTGAAGACTCGGTTTTAAGATCCACAGCGTCTTTTATACCAGGGTTTGAAACGAAGAGACCAAAACCTTATGGAAGTTGTTCGCAGTTTTTAAATAGATTTCAAAGAATTGTTTTTTTTTTTTTTTTCATTTCCAAAAAGTTGGTGATAAATTGACAGCTTTGCTTTCTTCTGCAACGGTAGACTTCAATCGATGTTGGTGTGATCAGTGACGGTTTTTGAATTACGATTATTCCCAAGTCGGCTCTTTTGATACGTCATAAGTTTTAAAGACTAAATTGATTTTTGTGACCTCGGCGGTTTTTCCCTGTGGGTGTGATATTCATCGTATGGAATCGTCGGACTAAACGCACAAATAAATTGGCGTTTAATCCGTGATTCCATCCGAACGGAACTTGTTTTCAAAGAAAGGAGTAAAAATATGATAATTTTTCGACGAATTTTATGATTCATCCTTTATCGTGTGGGCCAGTCGTAAGATGGTAGAGGCAGTCATAATTCTGACGAATAATCTCTTCAGAACTGCGAGACTTGCAGATCCGATAATTTATGACATGAACGAACCAACCTGTATCCCGATCCGAATGTTGCCGATAATGGTACAGAAAATTCCTGAGACACTCGATAAATTTCAAAAACTCTTCAAAATGCCAAAAAGATTATACAGCCTAGTTTAGCAGCAATACCCCCTAAAAAAATCCCATTTTAAGATAGAAACGCATAGCTTTTTGTATAATTTATCCCCAAAATCTGTCAACACCGCGCGCCGCAGATCGCCGCGAATGCAAACGGCAGTGCTTGGCGGGCAGCCATCAAATTAACTCTTTCTATTTACGCGTGGCGCTGCTTGCGTACGTCCATTTAATCGCGCGTGTAATTATCGAAGTCAGAAAGGGCCCTGGTATACTGCATATATGTTTAAGTGCGCGATCTTTCAAAAATCGGCCTCCAGTCGAGTATTGGCCGCCGCCGAACCGCGCCGTCGTACTTTTCGGCCGCGTTCACTGCGCCTGCCTGCGCGCCCGCACCATCCGGTTGAGACCAAATGACTAAATGGCCAAATGGCTAGATTATCATGTATCATCATCATCATCATGTATATAATTGTATAATGATCCATGACGCACGGTGCCAAATTATGAATCAGCGTCTCGATGAGACTCGACTAGTTGTCGATTCTCGATGCTTGATTTCTTAGATTTCTCTAATCGGTGCGGATTATGGTCGGAATGCATTCGAAGTTCGAGGGCCCTATTACACTGCATGGTGGCCGTGGCAGTCGGGCCCGAGGCTTTTTCGTGAAACTGCACCTATACTAACTCGACACCTCTCTTTTTTTCCGGATCTCTGGAGGAGTCCTTGCGTCATGTCACGGAATCGAAATCAATTTTAATTTGGTACGTGCCGTGCGGGCGGGAACGCGGGTGCACGGACTTATAAGCGGACTCGTGTCGAAAGACTCGAAAGAAAGTGTTAATTGGGTGCTATTATGCGGAAAGCAGGAAGCACATACCGAGAGAGAATATATACGAAGTCCGAAGAAAGTATATAAAGTCAAATATAGATTTATGGACTCGTAATAACTGCAATTGCGAGGATGTTATCGCTGAAGTGTGCGGTTCGTGAAATTCGAGTGTTGCGCTCGTCCGCGGAGGGATCGGCGATGAAATTGAATTGAGAAGCGTGAAAAGGAGTGCATTTCACAATTTTTGTGGCCATTCTCCTTTTCTGGCGATGTCTTCAATTATTGTTCCTTTCGTTTGAAGCGCACCCACCTTTTCTTTCTCAAGCCTCGCTAGAAATGAGAAAACTTGTTTTCATCCATACACATACATAATGAGGAAACCCCCCCCCCTCTTTCTCAATCCGACTGGATATTATTCTGCTCCAATCGTTGGTATTATCGAGGCAGAGATTTTTTAGTTTTAATACTTTGTCCGCAGCATGACTTTATTCATTTTGGAGATTTGGCATCTGGGGAAATTCACCTCGTTTTTTTAGAATTGCAACATGTTTCCTTTTGGAAATTTTGCGTGAGGGGCAAATTCTTTAAAGCATTGCTTCGAAGCTACAATTCTCTCGTGAGTATTCAAGAAAACAACTCCCTCCCCCTTGATTTCATAATTTTTTTTATTTTTGAAAATAAAATTCGTAATTTATCCAGCAATTATACTTGTAAAGAGTCGTAAACCTACAAATAGCCCAACTTTTGTAAGCGTATTTCTAAGCGTATAGTTCACTTTAAAACTCACGTTTAAACATTAATTTCCTCACCCCGCTGGATTAACGAGCCCTATTGTAGGTACAAATTCAATTAGAAAGACAAAGAATGAGAAAACCGTCACCAGTAGATTTTTCTACCTGATTTTCAGGAGGGCTGCCAAAAAGTTTGGAAGTCTTTAAAACTCAATCTCTGAAGAATAACATTTCAATCGTTCTTTCTCAGCTAAGTACACCGGAACGACTTTATTCTGAAACCGCATATGGTGTATCCTGTGCACTTCATCATCGTAAAGTTTTCCTGAAAAGTAAACATTCCGAGTATGTCCTCGCGACGTTTTTTTTCTCTCTCTCTCTCTCTCTTTCGTTCCTTTGATTCCATTTTGAGATCTCGCGTATGTGTTTTTCCGACGTAACCTCAAAGCTTTGCGGTTTCTGGCACGCTCTTCGTGGCGTCCATTCCATACTCTTTGCAACAACCAATCTCGATTCTATGAAATATTTTCCCTGAAAGTTTTGATGCTATTGTGGTTTCAGATCCTCGCATCGTGGATCCGGATATGTTTTGCTTTACCACTAAGGTGTGTGCTTTAACCGAAGAAGAATTACTGTTCACAATCTAGAATACTATACAAGACTCCATAAATCGATTTTTATACGGTTATGTTTACCATGATATACTAATAAACATTCGGGTTTCATAAGTTAGAGCATTGAATCGCAAAGGAAGCCAAGTGCTATTACCTATTAGACAGTCAGTCAGAAAGTATGGTAAATGCAAACGTACCTTGTGGTAAATTAATTTAACCTGTTGATAAATTTTACCATAATCTAGTGACACATTACCATACTTTCTGGTAGACTCCAAAATCAGCTATGCAGATGGTAAAATTCTACCAGTTTTTTTTTTCCGAGAATCAAAGACAACTTTGCAAAATGATTGTAACGTGATGGACCTTTCTCTCCTTCCTCTCGACACTTCATTTGTAAATTTTTGTTTTTGTCTTGTTTTTTTTTTATAATGCTTATTTTTTCGAATTGAGTAATTGTTTTCGAGTAATATTTCTATGTCAGTTTATTCATTGTTTTATTTTTCGTTTGATTTCAGGTGAGTGATACAGAATTTTCCACCCCCCGCTGACCCAAACACAAATTATGGTTCCAAAAAGTATGTAATGTAGTAATACTTATCTTCTTGAACATGTTAGCACAGTGAAAGCGGAAACACCCTTAATCAAAGAAGTTGTGAGGGTGAAAGTCAAAAGCTCCTTTTGCCCCCGTGATGTTTCAATATGAGGCGTATAAATTATGAAATTTCGTTTTTATATAGGCTTACTGTGTGCTTCTTTAAGCTTAAAGTTGGTTTTTTTTCTTTTTTTTTTTTATCTTTTTATTTTTTCTCCCTTAATTTATTTCCTGTCGACGCATAGCAGTATGTGTATATTTTTATTGTAAGTAGTTTTCTCCTTTTAATTTTATTTTTTTTATCTTTCTTTCTTATTGTTCTTCCACACGCAACCGCCGAGGTCCAGGCCTGATGCGACGTCGCGTCGTATTTTAGAAAGCACCGAGTCATAGGTGAGTGAAAAGAGAAGTCTTCCCGAAAATGGTATCGAGCCTAATCGGTTGTCGAATGTCTGCCTGCCGTCGATGCTTGCATGATGTCGACTGCTCAATGGAATCCTAAGATCGAGTAGCGCAGTAGGCAAACAATTTTGATTAGTCGGCCAAAGAAAAAAAAGAGGAAAATATAATCGCACCAAAAGTGAGAATTTATATAAGCTTTAAGAGCAGTGTTGTAACACTTCTAACCATAGTTGTTTAAGCTGAAAAAAATTGCGTGAAGGGTGATTCTATGATAACATTATTTTTCACAGTTACCGATAATTTTATAGAAATTGCATCCTTTAAACGTTTAAAGCTACAAAATTAACGAATGTTTTCGTCAAAAGTGTTTTTTTTAGCAAGTATAAAACAGTAAATTTTATGATACGTTGAAATCGTGCTCTTTTTGAGGAGTCAAAAGGTCATTTTGCCTGGTCATTCTGCCTGTTGATGACTTTTAAAAAACTATATAATTTCAACAAAATGATAAATTCACGGTTTGTCATCGTAGATTTTGCTGAAAAAGCGTATTTATTAGAAGTATTCATTCATTTGCTTGGTTTAGAGGTTTTTAGGATGCTATTTCCTCGACATTTTTTGGCGTCAGCTCAGTAAAGTCCTGCTACCGCAGAATTCTTTGGAAAGCGTCTGAAATTATTACTGTTAGCTTGTTAACGGATAACTTAAGGTGGTTTAATTTTTTTTCTTTTTTTTTTCTTTGGCCACCGAATGAAATATTTTTTTCTCACCGTGCGGTAGCCGCAGCATCCACCGAAAAAAACAGTATCAGGCATCAAGCATTGGAATTGTGACGAGTCATCGCGAACGACGGTTGGTGCCCCAATTTAAGGCGGTCATCTCCTCTACGCGCGTGCGCAGAAATGCGCGGATCATTGTGAGATAGTAGAAATAACAAAGGGGTAAATGGGAGACTATGGGAGAGGGGAGCTTCATAGATTAATGCGGGCACGGAATGGGCGCGACGCGGTGTCCTGGTCCTTGGTGGATTCCGTGGAAATTGCGCGGTATCGGAAGAAGGTATGATGGTGATGGTATGGGTGGTATGACTCTCTGTAAAGAGGAAGGCGAAAAAAAAAAAGAAGAAAAAAAAAAAAAATCGGAACCGGGAAACAAAAATGAACGGACCAGGCTGGGCGCGGGAGAGAAAAAAAAATCTGAAACAATGGGTCTCGGAGAATTTCTTGTTTTCTGATCAATTATTAATTACTTTTCGCGTGGATTGAATTTGTGAATGAAATCGCCGCCTCGAAGCGCGCGCGTGCATAATGAAGTGCGCTGTTGTCGGATTTATGGGAAAAACAGAAGCAACGGAGGACGAGAGAAAGTATCGCGTCTCTCTCTTTTCTCCATTGAAATGCGTTTGATGGACAAGGATAGACGATAGGATAAAATTCCCGTCTTTTGTCCTTTTTCAACTTGTGTATCCGTAGGGAAAATGAGAAAGATGGGAAAAGATGCCGTCTGTGCCACCGTATCGTTGCCAAATTAACCCTATTCATTGCCATGATTTGTTTGTTCCTTCGTGAAAACATGGAGATTTTATTAATTTTAACTGTAAATTGGTAGGGAAAGATAGTGATGAAATAAATTAATTCCTTGCATTGTTTGTTTTGGTAAAAGCATGAAAAGTATCGAAAAATGTGGTCCAACATTGACAGCAAAATGAAGATCAAAAGCTATTTTTTTTTTCTTTCTAAATTTATGGCGCCCATAAAAATGTGAGGCCATGCTCTTTAGGCCTCGAGTGTCAGCTCTAACTTGTATAAGTACCATAGCTCTTGAGAATTTTGAGGGAATTCTAGTACTTTTAATCGGAAAATGCTGGTGTTTCTACCTGAATCTGGTCATAGAACCAGAATTCCCTCCAAAGTTTCAAGAACTAGGGGACAAATTTTCTCGGTCGACATACCGTTATGCTTCTGAAAACCGTATTTTTCAGGTCATCATCGAAACCGGGCTTGGGCGGGTCCAGTAATTTGGCAACCATAAATTCATCCCATTTGAAAGTATGAGAAACAATCGATTTTTGAGGGGGGCATGGCTCTTTTACTAATCGACTGTTTCTTATGCATTCAAACGGGAATGATGCACTGTTGTCAGATTGCTGGATCCGCCTTTGAAACCGGGAAAAAGAGAGGAAAAATCGAAAGCTCTCGATCGGTCGTTACTTTTTTTTCTATATTTTCCCAACCATAATTACCCTGACTGATAGCTTATAGCTGAAGCATCGCGTCTTTTCCCACTAACTAGCGGACTTTCTCGTTACTTATATCAGAGCATCGGGGGGGGGGGGGGGTTCACTCTCCCAGTTACAGTTGCATCTTAAATCTGAACCCAGCAGCGCCCCCCCCCCCTCGTAAGTTGCTCTTTCCACTTACCCCGCGTCGCATTTACCTATCAAGGCACACTGTGATTGCTTGTCAGTAGGTTTTGAAAGCCGCGGCCCAGAGACTCAGACCGTGAGTCATATAAATTCATCCCATCTCCACAGGCGAAGAGATGGTAAGAGGAGAGAAGGCGAGGGGGTGGTTAGAGGGGGGGATCAAATCTATTTAGTATTAGATTAATGATGCCAGATTGGAGTTGAAGTTTCTATTGAGTTTGATTTGATTTGATTGAATGCTTCATCAATAGTCAACAAGAGATCGGAAAGGAGATGCCTCGCAGCGCCGAGAGCACAGCTCGTAGTTTGAGACGATCGTTTTGTACTGTCCTTATAGTAGGACGGTCTTGTCTTATCTCTCCCGATGACTTTGTTGGTGGAAGAGGAGGGGGGGGGGGGCTATTCCTCTTGGGGGGGGGGGGTGAGCGGAGCCGTAGGGGCACTGAAACGTTTGGCCTCACTTGATCTCCATCAATCATACCATTTTTAAAAACTTTTATTTTTTTTAAGGATCTGTTGCAGTGCGCTCTGGCTCTGCTATCTCATGACTGGGCACTTACCACTTTGATCCCAAGACCTTTTCGCCGCTGCAAGTGACTGGCAGTATAGCCTTTTGCGTCTGGACTAAATCTGTTGATTTTTTTTTTTTTTTTTTTTTTTTTAAATTTACTTAACCTTTTACAATTTAATAAGTAAATAAATAACTAAATAATACTCTTACTTCGAAAATTAATGTCGGCTAGGGTTTTTAGTATGACGCATCAAAATGCTTCGTTTTGGAATGCTATCATGTTGCCATGCTTCGTGAATAGTCGATTATCAATTTTCTTCTGTTTGAATTTATGCAAAATAATCAATCATTTAGAGGAACAGATGAACTTTCTGAATGTCGATTCTTTTTCATAGGTTTATTTATGGAGGAGCTATCGATTTATCGCAGTTCGAGAGCCGCGCCTCGGAGCTTCCATGATTTGTGTGTACTTTCTACCTTGCCGTCCTTTGGCACATTATGGTCTCTAATGTCCTTCGAAGTACGTCATAACTTTTACTTCGCGTGCAGTATGGCAACGTTGTATTCTGTCAATTTAAACCCATGTGAAAGGTCGAATGCGAAGGTGTTCACCGAACAACCACGTTCGATCTTTTTTGTGGGTTTCAATGGACGCACGGTAGCGTTGCCAAATTTCACGCTACTCCACTGCACCGATCGACGAATTTTAAAAATCAAAGCACTTCCATTGTTGAATAATGTAATTTCCTATAGCAAATAAATCGAATTTTACGAGAGCATTAATACCGGAAAAGGAAATCAAATTCTATTCAGTTTGACCTGGCATCTAGCCGGAACGTCCTTAACTAACCCAAGCCCTTATATATGTATAGAGAACATCAAAAAGTATCTCGAACATTGAAGCAAAAATGCATTGTCTTTTTATCGCTGTGCACTCCCCCCCCCCCCGGCTACTCAAGTCCCCAAATTGCAACTTCATTGCAACTCAAAGCACTCCGTGATCTAACGTAAAAATGGAGCGGTAACTGATAGCGGTGGGGGGGGGGCTGGTCGGTGGTTTGATGAAAAGAGTGAAATGAGGATAGTTGAAGTGTTGCGAGGGGGGGGTGAGGTGCCGGGGATTGAGTGCTATAGAGAGTACAGAGAGTTGAGTTTGGTGGAAGTGGGTAGGAAGTGTTAGAAGTGGTCGTTGCTTTTAATTGAGCCAAACAAACACCGAACTAGTACCTACCACCACTGCCACCGCCATCCATCCACCAGTCACCACTAGCGCGCAACTCCTGCGGACCCGGGTTGACGTGGATTGCGATGCTCGATGCATTCGTGAGAAAACAACGTCGAGGGTGATAATGACTGCAGTGCCATGCACCGCGCTTACAGTGTTGCCAGTTTCAACGAGCTATAGCGATTTTGAGGATTTTTGGGACGTGATATTGAAACTTCGAAGGAGGCAGCCACTATGGAAATCTTTTGTGGACATTTTCACACAAGCTCGGTTTGTTTGGCTCTTCTTTTTCTACCTTAGAAAGGAAGTTGTGATGAATTTTCTTGAAATTGGATCCTTTTCAAATGGTTATTGCAATTGATAGCAAACCGCGAGACTCGTCATAGGTCATCAGCCTCGCTCAACTTCAGTGGTTAGTTAAATATTCGTACCTCGCAGTATTCATTTTGCCTACCCCAATAATTGAAGGCGCTCGACGAGACCTTATTTTGGCAAAGATTGGTCCTTTTCCATTGGTTTTTGCACTTGATCGCAAACCCCGAGACTCATCAATCATCAGCCTCGCTCAAATTCAGTGGTCAGTTAAATATTCGTACCTCGCAGTATTCATTCTGCCTACCCCAATAATTGAAGGCGCTCGATGAGACCTTATTTTGGCAAAGATTGGTCCTTTTTCATTGGTTTTTGCAATTGATCGCAATCATCAGTCATCAGCCTCGCTCAAATTCAGTGGTTAGTTAAATATTCGTACCTCGTAGTATTCATTCTGCCTACCCCAATAATTGAAGGCGCTCGACGAGACCTTATTTTGGCAAAGATTGGTCCTTTTCCCTTGGATTTTGCACTTGATCGCAAACCCCGAGACTCATCAATCATCAGCCTCGCTCAAATTCAGTGGTTAGTTAAATATTCGCACCCCGCAATGTTCATTTTTCCTATCCCAATAATTGCAGGCGCTCGACGAAACCTTATTTAGCAAGGATCGATCCTTTGTCATTGGTTTTTGCAATTGATTACAATCATCAGTCATCAGCCTCGCTCAAGTTCGGTGGTTAGTTAAATATTCGTACCTCGCAGTGTTCATTTTGCCTATCCCTATAATTGAAGGCGCTTGACGTCACCTCATTTTGCAAGGATCTTACCTTTTCTATTGGTTTTTGCAATTGATCGCAAACCACGAGACTCATCAGTCAATTAGCCATCCAAAACTCGGCAACGCTGTTCTAGGACGCTCCATTCGCGAGCTTGCTCGGCTGTCGCGACGCGTCCCTAGCGTCGCGCGTCGTCTCTCGGTTTGCTCTCAAACTCGGCCGCGATCGAGTTCAAGTTCGGGAATCTCCGTTCGGTCGCGGAGTCGCGTCGCCAAGCGCATCGCTTCTCGTGATGTCACTGATTACGCAATCGACGCGAGTGGAGGAACATCTCGCGCTTCGCGTCGCATCGCGTCGCGGCGTCAGTGACGCTCCGATGCCTCTCTCTCGCGTGAAGTATAAAACACGCCAAGCGCCGCCGCTGCAACCCGCTGTCTCTCGCACTCTCTCTCTCCTAAGTTCAAGTTTAAACGCTTCGTCGAGTGCACCGGCAAAGCTAAAAGGATGCACTCCTCGGCTCGGCCAAGCCGGCCGCGGCATGGCAGTGCCCCGCGTCAGTTGAACGAAACCGCGTGACGTCAACCGGTTACCTGATATTAAATAGTCTGGTTTGGTGATGACGTCACGGCGAAGGATGTCGCAGTATCATGGAAATTGTGGAATACCTGAAATTGTCAGGAAATTTCATTCAGTCGAAGAAAACATGGAATTTCCGTAGATTTGGACCACAAACCAGGTTGTTTCAGGAAATTTGACGTCCATGCTTCGGAACTGAATTAGTGGTCGACTTTTCTCGAAAGTGTTTAAAATTAAATGAAGTTTGAGTCCTCAGATAATAATTTGAAATTTCAAGGTTGCTAAAAATCCAGCTGCGGTGCTGCAGGCTTTGTTTGAACTGAGAAAAAAGTTCTGGCGAAAACGAACGTTAATATCACAGCGCGTATCAGAAATATGTTTTCTGAGTAATATCATAACACCATCTCCGCAGCAGCATCGAGTCTGGAGCTGCGGATATTCGTAAATTATTTCGCCCCGAACGTACAACCTTTATTTCCGTAGTGTTGTTTATTTTTTTCAATTCCTCTTCTCCATCCCCCAACCGCACCACTTAAGAAACCGTGTAATTTATGTTGTGTTTTATTTTTTTACAAACCAAAATCGTTTTCCTACCCTGGGGGTTTTCTAGCCTGCAACGTTGGGGGGCGGAGGGGGGGGGGGTAAAAAAATGAGGCTAATGAGTAGAGCCAATTTTACGCAAGTTTTATTTTGTTGTACTTATGCTCCGTCTTTTTGCTCCTTTATTCGAACGCAATTACTCTCCCCGTCTGAAGTTGAAGTTTTATGATCCGGTGAAAAGTTAGAAAAGAGTTGAAGAGAGTTGCGGCCACTCCATGAGCGGATACAGGAATTCGGTCTTCCTCTCTTTCTCCTTCCGTCTAAACACATGAGTTAGAAAAGGATAGCAAAGGAGGCCATCACGTGACTTTACCCTCTATCTCTGTCATTTTCTAACGCACGCGGTTGAATGGAAGGAGAGAGAGAAAGACTCTTGTATCCACCAACGTCCCACGGGCCATGCGTTCACATCTTCGAGGGAAATTTATGCTTTCAACTAGACTCCGCGCCGTTAAGAATCTTGAAATAAAATTTGCTCTTGCTTTTTTGTTTGTTTTTTGTTGAGTCGTGTTTTCATTTTTATTTTTTAATGAAGTCGGGTCAACAGCATGAAAAGGATATAAAAGTAAAGTTATTGTTGAGCTCATGTTGTCTTATATTGCAACCGAAACCACGTAATAGTTTGTGAAAACCTTGTTTCATTTTTCGGGACGTCGTTATTTTGGGACATATTTAGCTAATACATATAGAACACAGAAGCATGCAAGGATATGTCTCTGGGGAATTTCTAGCAAGTACTCACACTAGAATCTACTTCCAGCAGAATCTGGCCATCGTACCAGATCTTACTCCTCAGTTTTAAGAACTACGGTACAGATCTCAAAATTCTAATAACATAGTACCGTTTCTCAGTTGACTTACCGTTTTGCTTCTGCTTCAAATAATTTTTTTATTTTATTGTTTTTATTTTTTTTATCATTGCAACCGTCTTTCTCTCTCTCTTTGTCCATTCAAATGCATGCGTTAGCAGAGACGGAGGGAGAGATTGGAGCTACTATGAGATATAGTCTCTTCAATCCTTTCCCAACAAATTCATTCTTATGGACACATTTAATTTTTTTTTTTTTTTTTTTTTTTTTTTTTTTTTTTAGTATTGCAATCGTCTTTCTCTCTCTTTGTCCATTCAAATGCCTGCGTTAGCAGAGGACGGAGAGAGAGATAGATTGGAGCTACTATGTGATATAGTCTCTCCCATCCTTTCCCAACAAATTCATTCTAATAGACACAAACAGAGAGAAACAGACAAGTTCCTGGATACGCTGGATACGCCCACTGGCTCCCATGACTTGCAAATCGTTCTTGTTTATTTTCGAAAACTGGCAAGTGTGGATACAGCAAAGCGATAGCTCGGGGGATAAACGCTGCAACGCCAAGTTGGATACTAAACTTGGACCCAACTTGGCGGCGCATGGGTGTGTCACCGGGTATCCGCGACTGTAGCGGAGAGTTTACGCCTTGTACAGATAGACCATTGCCTGAGGGGTCCGCGGAATGGGAATACGCGAGGAAGGGGGGGCGAGAGGGGGCTGTTGCTACTCGAGAGTTGAGACCTCACTCCTCTGTCTTGAGCCCCCCCTTTCTTCACCCCCCCCCCCGCTACCACTCCCATTTGGTTGCATTCACCTCATACGGTAACCCGGTTCCACATTTTGCCTTGGTTAACCTTAGACTCGTACCGTCCGTGGCGCGTAGTGGCGCAGTATAAACGCGATTGCAGCAGGCGATTTTGTTGTTTCGCACCGTTGCCAATTTTCGAAACGAGAAAGTTGAAAAAGGAAAATAAATTAGAAATTTGCAATTTTTCTGAATTTCGATCGACGATAAGATTTCTGATAATCCTAGAACCGAAAATTTTGTTTTCTGACCGAACTTTTGGTTTTCTGGGACCAATAAATGTTCGGTACAGACGGTCCTGCACCCAGATGATTGGTGTGCACCTACGGCCATTTAAAAGCACTGGTAAACGCTCACCATCCAACGTCTTTCGGAGACCGTCTGTAGTGAACATTTATTGGGCCCTGGCCGATTAAGCAGCTAGCCTGGGACGGAAATATTGTCAGATGTCTCCTTGAAGTAGTTCACCCATAGTACTTATCTCAACGAATTTAAGCATTGCAGGTGGCCTATCTCAAGGAGTCGTTTGACATTAGTTTTGTCCCCGACTGTGTACAAGATAATTTCAATTTCAATCGCATGGTTACAACATTGTATTTTTTCCTATACGAACTTCTCCGAGATATTTTTGTTAATGCGGTTAGTTTTTTCTGGGAATAAATGGGGGCACTAAAAGACGATCCTGAAATATTTGTGTTGATAATGAATAATCTTTAATTCAGTTGAAGAACATTAGGTTTTTTTCTTTTTTTTTTCCTTTTTCTTTTTTGGTAAGATGTGGCAGCGGCGGCTCGTGCTATTTGGCAACACTGTCTTTGCTCCATTTGAATCTATGTTTAACAATCGATTGCTGGTGAAGCGCTGCTTCACTTTCGAATCGATTGTTTCACATAAAATCAAATGGAGGGATGACATTGTTGCCAAATTGCACGAGCCGCCTCTGAGATGTGGCTTCTATGATGCGGAATGTCGAGTCCCTGCGCTCTCCCCCCGAGGCCATCCGCTCGCGTATTGAAAGCATACAATCTTTTTTTTTATGCATAAATAATAGCTTGCTCCATAAAGTCGCCCAAGTTCACGTGAAAAATCGGCTCAAAGCGCATTTCGATAAACAGCCACTGCAGCTGGTCGTTGAAATCAAATCAGCGGTGTTTTGCAACGAGGGCGTATACCTATACAATCGTTGCTGGACTGACTTTCACTGCGGTTTTTCAAACCCCAGATCGGTTAAGTACGATTTGGAGTCCGGCCGCACGGTTTCTGAATTTGCAGTACATTTCGATTGCAGAGTTAGTGATTTAAATCCGGCCGCATTCTTGTGACGCAGTGCATCGAGTATTGTCTTAGCTGTGTAGTGGCGTAACTGGAAATCATTCTATCTCTCTCTATCACACAGGTGGAAGAAGAAAAACAGTAGGATATTAATCTCCCTTACCTACCTGTCCTTTTCTAACGTTCACATTTTAACGGATCAAGAGAGAGAGGTTGAATTTCTAGTCACGCTTCGTGTCTTACTTAATCCAGTTTTGAAAATCAAATTCAGATGCGGGGTCATGTAATTCCTGTTTTTTGGTCGGAAATTTTACTCAATTTGAGCTTCATCAAAGCTTGAAGTGAGACTTATGCGCTGTCCTGCGTTTGCGTTTTACCGTTACCCATCTTGGACACTGGCGGATCCAGGAATCTGTCCTTCTCTCTCTTCTCCCATTGGAACGCGTATGATAGAAAAGGACAGATTAGGGGCAATCATGTGATTTTCGCCCCCTCTTCTATCCTTTGCTAACACATGCATTCTAATGGGAGAAGAGAGAGAAGGACAATAACTTGGATTCGTTAGTGATCCTGGAGCGATAGGCACGAGAGCCGAAATTCGAGAGCTGATCAGAAAAAGATTCTGTTAAGTATTTGGCAAATAGAGATTGTGGTACTCACTACTTTCTACCTATGGCCGGAACTATCGCGAGGACATATATACACAAAGACGGAGTATGCAACCCGCAATGTACGTGGTAATTGTGGAACACTTTGTGCGTTGCGTATTGCATACCTTACCTTCTCATATTATCTTTATCCCCGCTTGTATATTTACACAATCGGAGAATCGCGGCCCGCTCAAATTCCATTTATTAGAGGCCGCGAATTCTCCGCTCTCGTCTCTCACCCCCCCCCCCTTTTCTCCTCTTAGTATCCATTCCATTCATCGATTCACCCATGTATTCAATCATGTATCCCGCAGTTTTTGTGACGAGTGGCGACCCAATGCGGCTGCCAATCAGGTTAACGTAATCCGACGCGGTTTGTGAATCAGTCCGTCACCGTTTTCTTTGTGTAAGCACAGTATACGAATAAACACACACACACACACTCACACGCGTTCAGCCGCATCGTATCTCGCGCATCATGGCAGCGCGGAATTATTCTTCTTTTTCCTTTTTCGTCCTCAGCCAGCACCTCAGCAGGAGAGCTGTGATTGGTCAAAACTGAGTGACACAGTGTGCGTTCTTTACTCTTCATGTTGCTATATAGCAAAGACGTTTCGCTGTTTGCCTATTTGATATAAACAAAGTAGATTTATACACAATGGGGCTCTTGCTAATTTTTGCTACAGGTGATTGAAGAGTCGATTCTTGCATAAAAACCAGTAAAATTGGCGATGAGCACACTAAAAAATCACAAAATTCATCCTCGCCGAATTAGGCTTAATGGCGGAGCTACGCAGGTACGTATAATCTGAGATTCCTACCTAATTTGAGACATAATCTCTGGGTTTGAATGTGACTTAGACAAAGATCTTTCATGATAGCTGCGTAGCTCTGTCATCATGATCTTGCCGTGACAGCTGTTTTATCACTTAATAGTTTGGTACGATATCTATAGATCCTGTAGGAAACACCAGAGTGTTTTCGGTTTTCCTCAGTTGACATTTCGGTGCTTCTGGTAGTATTATTAGGATTTAGGAATTATTTTTCAATGCACTCAGTACTTCGGCAATATAGTTGCCAGCCATTTTCTTTTCATTTTTGGTGTGTTGTGTCATGTAACGATTGATTGCAATAAAGTGCATTCAGTTTTGAAACTGCAGGCCCAACTCGTTCAATCACAGTATTTTAGGGGAAAGTGAAGGGGATGTAAAAATTTCCGCCTCGCTAAGCGATTTCTGTATACCTTTTTGATTCATTTCGATGTCATCATACCATCACTCACGCAGCAAAGTTGGTTGTTGAAAATCGTAGATTTGTGCGTAACTCGCACGTGAAAGCGGTGGTCCTGTATAGATGTTTATTATTTTTAAATGGACCTATCTATACGTATCACTATTATTTTTACGATTTCGCCCTCTTTATTTTCGTTTCGAAGCCGATGGAGTACCCGTGAATTTGTTGTATTTCACAGTGCGGGATTCTGGGATTGACAGCGACTGCATTGTCGGAGTACTCAGCGATCTTTCACAACCGCTGAAATTAATCAGCTGTGAAATTCGGGTTTCGAAAGAAAGTACGTGTAAGACGAGGGGCGAAGAAAAACAGCCATGAGAGTTATCTCTATAGAAGGAAGAAAATAAATATTAAAAAAAAAAAAAAAAAAAAAAAAAAAAAAAAAAAGCAATTCAAAAAGGTGGAAGATATTCAAAAAAGGTTCCAAAATTATGCGTGTTTGTATCGGCAGCCGGGAGGGTAGGAGCTTCGCTTGCCCCAAACAACGGGGTTTGTCGTTTTTGTGGAAAGGAAATCAGAGAAACCCATTGAAGCGTAGTCCCTTTGATCGCGTCACCTGAAATTTGACGAGACGGGGCTTCAAGGGATGGGAGGAGGGGAGGCCCCCTTGGCCCTTGGCGTTGGACCCCCCTCCTTCGCAATTCTTCCCTTCGACGATTGAGAACGAAAAATGCAGGTAAATGTAGGTAAAGGCCATTTCACTCCCCTCGTTCTTATCCCCCCTCCCCCAAATCGAACAGAAGCGGTGTTGTCCTATCTCAACTTGAAATTGGTTCGTTGTAAGAGAGTGTGCTTATCAACTGAGGCAGATTCAAGAAATTGTTTCTCTCTCTCTCTCTTCTCCCATTTGAACGCATGTGTTTGAAAAAGACAGCAGAGGGGGCTTGGGGGTGTTACGTGAGTTTAGCCCCCATCTCGGTCCTTTTCAAACATACACTCTCAACTATAAAGGAGAGAGAGAGAGAGACAGACAATATCCTGGATTCGCCTATGCTTATCAAGAGCGATTTTCTACGTAACTAGCGCGCAAAATCAACCTGAAAGGGGAGGTTGCTGAAAAAGATCGAGTATGTGCTTTTCATTAGTCTCAAAAATAATTTAATTTAAAGTACTAGTAGTTCCTTTTTTTGTAATTTAGATTTTGTGTCTGGTGTTTTTGCGTTTTTACAGTTTACAATATGTGTAAAGCTTATTTACAGCTTACATGCGTGTAAAGTGTCATTACTTTTATACTACCCAAAGCTTAAATTCCAGCCACTAGTGCAAGCAAATGGCTAAAAGTTTTGTTCTTTTTTGACTAGCCATTAATTCCAAAATTGTATATTCCAAAGAGATTTTGTCACGCATATGGTGAACACTCGTGTTGAAACTTTTGGATTCCTCGCTACGAAGTTTTTAGTCAAAAAGTAAAAATGCCAATATTTCATGTGTTCAAAATGTTTCTGGAATACTTAATAGAATCTTCCACGCAGTTTTTTTTTTTTTTTTTTTACAGCTTGAAGTTTTTTATTTAACTGGGGCCAATAATTGGCCTTTTTGGGCATTGGGAGTAGTGCGGGACACCCATCTTCTTGTGCAGGAGCTTGATTTGTTTTTTTTTTTTTTTAAATCGTCATGGCAACGTCGCAAACGGCTGTCCATTTGGTCCCCGATCGAATATTTTCGTGGACAGACGCAAGCGCGGCGGTAGTAAAGGTTCTCCATTGTCAGAAATATTTTGAAAAGGTCATTCAGGTTGATCATGTAAAAACTTTTTTTTTCTTCTTCTTCTCTCCAGGAAAAAAAAGAGGGGGAGGAGTTGTTTTTTCAGCACAGTGCTCTGTCATTTTCTTTTTAATTTATTTTTGACAATAAAAGTGAAACTATCAAGAGATGCCCCTTCGATATTCGAAACCCCGGGGTCACTTCTGAGTCCTGACGACCAAAACGCAGAGAAGCTGCGAGGAGTATGAAGACCCGAGTTCTCGCCTCTTTTTACCTGAGTCGTCATAACTCAGATCCGTAAATTAGCCGTGATTACATAAAAATAAGGGCGCTGGATACAGTCTAAATGATGAACTCATTTTTTTTACCCACTCCTCTTTTACAGCCCTTTCTTCTAACCGACTTTAAAATGTATGTTATTTTAAAGCTTCGAGCTGTCCGTCGCGTCGTAAGGATAGGTATATGAAAAGTAATAACAAATAAATAAAATAAAAAAAAAGGAAAAATATCTAAAACACACCCCGGTCAAAATGAAGTTAAGGATACAAACTTACCTGAGTTCCAAGAAACGCCTATAAACATCGAACGGCTATCAAAGAGTGATTCAGGAATCCTCGTTATTTATCCGCCCTTTCGATGACTGGAATTATTAATGTCAGTATTGCGGGTCAGTATTTACGCCTAAAACAAGAGGCGGCATCTTTCTCGTATGGAAGGGAAATCATGGTTATTTTTCTGATCCTCGTTTCGGTTTACCCGTTGATGTCGGTGAAAGGAGGATTGAGTAGACTCTAGTTATCACAATCGATTCTTTCAACCCTCAACCAGATTTTACGTTTTAAAAATGAAAAAAAAAAAAAAAATGCTACACAGCACAGTTCGTTTCAAAAGTGCAGACGGAACTCAGCGATAATCTTTGGTAGGTTTTCTTTTTTTATACTTTCAAATTCAAAACAAAACTCGCATAATTCTTTCAATGTTTGGTTTCAAACCGTTCTTCAATGAAAATTCCAAGCACAAATCCACTTTCTTTCATTTCCAGCATGCAATGTGAGAAATATGATAGGAAAAACTCCAAAGATTATCGGTTGGTGTAATGGTGTCCACTTACACTTCTGAAACTAACTTTAGCGGAGGCTAATGAATTGTGACATCTTTTCCATGAAAACCAATGCAAAAGAATCAATCTTTAAATGGCTGAATCAATTGCCCATCCAAATAATCGATACTTTTGCATTGATTTAAAAAGAGAGAAACATGAATTGATCGTTTGCGCGAGCCGCTACTGTTGCTCTGTTCTGCAATCCTCTGAATTAATACACAAACTAGCTTGAATCATAAAAAAAAGAAAAAGAAAAAATGTAATTCTTCCAAAGAGAGCTGAAAAATGAAACTCGGTAAAAATTGAACAGCATCAGTCACGGATTCCAATTTCACTTTATTCAATGAAGTATCATCTTTCTCCTGGCTTCACGTCTTGGAAGTAAAAGAGCTCCTCTCATAATTTTCTTCGCTGTGCCTACTACTGATTCTTTCCCTCCATTAACTTTCAAAGCCCCCCACTCTCCTTCCGTTACTTTTAAGTTTCCCTTCCCTTCCCTTCCCTTCCATTTTTTTTTTTTTTTTTTTAAATTAACCCTCCAAAGTTACCCCCGCCACCGGCGCTCTCAGAGTTTTTCATTTACGGAAAGATGTTTCCATCGGTAAATGCTTAACGCTTAGAATCACCGTAGGCCATCCACTTCGAGAATTGTTCCGCGAGAGATTCTCATAACTGTGTGAGCTTCCATTTTCAGACCCCTCCCCCCCCCGACTTCTACACCACTCGGGGTTTTTTTTCTATTTTTTTCTTTCTTTTTTTTCTTTCTCTGTCTTCAAAGAGATGCCGTTAAAAAGGACGGACGCTAAATTGATAAGTCCTCCGTATTTAGCCTGCGAGCCGTTTCTTCCTTTTGCGAAATCGAGTCAATAAGGAATGAACTTTTTTTTCTCTCTCTCTCGTTTTTTCTTCAATACTATGAAGTTCAGCTGAGTTCAGTTTCTGTTCAATCTTAAAGGACGGAGAAGAAGAGGGGGTGAGAGAGAAGAGAGAGAGAGAGAGAGGGGGGGGGGGGGAGGGGAGGGGAGAAAAAAGTGGGACGACTTGTATCATCGTATCGGAGAGACATTCATTAAGAAAAGGAGACTCGAAATTACTACAGCTCTGTTTATGATAATTAGATTATCCGCAGAGATGGAGATAGGTTTTGCAGAGAGGATTGAGAGAGATACATTATATGGGAAACAGAGTCTCCTACGGTGAGAGAGAGAAGGAGAGAGACAGAGAGAGAGGGGAGAGAGAGAGAGAGAGAGTGAGAGAGAGAGAGAGAGAGAGAGAGAGAGAGAGAGCGAGAGAGAGAGAGAGAGAGAGAGAGAGAGAGAGAGAGAGAGAGAGAGTGACAGGGAGAGAGTTGGAGAGTAACAGTGGAGGTAGTTGATTAAATATTTTTCGTCTGCTGCTGCTGTTGGCTGTTGGCTCTTCGTTAGTGTTGTTGTTGCTTGTTGGTGCTCCTTCGGCTCTCCGGCTCGAGCTCGGGGGGTCATAAAAGCCGGGCTTCCGAACTTGTTCGGCTCCAATAAAACAGGTTTGCAAGTCGGATTCTGCGGTCGGTCTACGAGTACCAGAGCCATAGCACGGAGATGATGTTTTTCGGTTCGGCTTTTGAGTGTTGCCACGTTTTTTTTTTTTTTTTTTTTTTTTTTTTTCCAGGTCGACTTTGGAGTAAGTAGGATTCATTTGAAGGCTTCAGTCTGAAAGTCAAGGTAAAGGCCTACTCTCCTCCCCTTACTTTCGTAGATGAATCGCTTACTCCAGATAGCAACTGACACCATTTTCGGTGAAAGGGTCTTTAAATAAAAGGAGCGCTTTCCAGACAAAAGTTTATACTTATTCAACCATGCACAATGCTGATTTTTCAGAAAAAGCACACAGGTTATTTTTTTTTTTTTTGGTAATAGCCTCAATTATTTGCTTTTCATTGATTGATGAAGAGATCGGCCGATCAACAGCTCAAAAGTAGTCAAAAGTCAAAGTATCAATGAGCAAACTTTGTCTATTTGGGCCGCAGTGATGAACAGCCTTGCTTGTATTGATTGCATGTATTTTTGTTATTTAAGGTTATATACATTTTTTTCTATTGTTTCATTTTTGTCGATGGAAGTTGGGTGGAAATTGTCCTGGAGACGTTCTTTCCTTGTCATTTCATTTTGTATGAAATTTTAATGTGAATCAAAAACCACCCTTAAAGTATGGGAAGTTCAAGTCTCCGCTGGCACATCCATCAGGATTGTGTTCTTACACCTTTAATGTCTCTTTTCCCCCATTCGAATGCGTGTTTTAGAAAAGGATAGATCAGGGGCGATCACTTGACTTTCGCCACCATCTTCTATCCTTTTCTTTAATACATGCGTTCCAATGGGTGAAGAGAGGAGAGAGAGAGAGATGGACTATTTTCCGGATGTGCCAGTGTAAGCCTTTTTTTTCAGTTTGGCGCCACTGTCGATACGATGCCCTCCTCGCCTCTTTTCGTCGGACCATTTTACATTCTGGTTCTCCAGTTTTGGTTTTATGTTTGGCAACTTCATTTTTATGAAAATTACAGCTGCATTTTTTTTTTTTTTTTTGCTTCCGCGTCCCAAGTGGTGACCCCCCTGACCCCCCTCTCTGTACCTCTACACAAGACGTCAGCTCACCTTTACCGCCGCCGCTGCCGCCAGATCAGCATTTCAACCGTTAGTAAAACATCAGCGAGCTCAGAAATGTCTGCTGAACGGCGGCGCGATGCCGGCATCAGAGCGGTGGGTATCGGGTCAACTCAAATGGCAGTGACCCCAATACCGGCGGCTGAAACGCCTCGAAAAGAAGAAGATGTTAAAACACGGAAATTAATTATCGAAGAGGAGACACCCCCTTCCCCCCTCCCGCTTCCATCATCCTCCTCCTCCCCCGTCTTGGCATAAATTTCGGTTTCTGACGTACCGCGCCGCGCGATCTGTGGTATTTACTCTCCCTCCTCCCCCTCCCACTCCCCATCCACCAGGCGCATTTGAGCCTGGCGTGGATCCGACAAAAATTGGGCTCACAATCTGCGTAAATGTCGAGGGAAAGATGGCGTCCCATTAATTGCTCGGATTAAACCCGTCAACGAACTTTTGCGATCTCGGGTTTATTGTGTATGTGATGTGATGTTGACATAGGCGGCGCGTATAAGGGGCTATTGGGGCTATAGCCCCCCCACTTTTTTGGGAACGAGGGGCTAAAAAAATTTTTGAACGAGAAAAAAAGGGAAAAAGAAGAAAGAAAAAGAGAAAAAGAAAAACGTTTTCAATTTCTTATCGCCATCTGTCTGCTTCATTCAGAAGTTACTAAGGAAACGATATACTGCCACCTTGTTTATATTCTTCAAAAATTTTCCGAACCAAATTGTTTCGCAAGTGTCTATTTATTTAGTCCAAATTTTCAGTATTTTTAAATTTTAGCCCCTTTCAAGTCAAAATTACAAGTGTTCCAAAAGAAAAAAAGGTTATTTATCCCCCCACCCGCCTGCGTCAAACTTTATTTTGAAAAAGGTGAAGAAAGAAAGAAAAAAGAAAGAAAAAAAAAAGAAAAAAGCTGTTGAATTTTAGCCCCCCCACTTTTTGACCCCACGCGCCGCCCATGGATGTTGATACTCTTTCTCCGAAGGATTTGGATATTAATGTGACTGACGGAACCCCCCACCGTAAATCTATCTCAGCCGGCCAGATGCAAGTTCAAGGATTAAAGTGTGGTCAAAGCTTTTATTCAAAATTTAGCTAACTCTTTGTTTGTTTCTTTGTGAAATTGCAGCTGAAATTTTTGTGTTTACGATATTCTTATCCTGACTTTTGAAAAATATTTTAGCTTAACACGGAAAAAAAAGATTAGTGAAATTAACCATACGATAGCTGATTTTGGCACCTGCTAGATGTTATGGCAATGTTAACCAAAAGTATACTATGTTTTGACTAGGCACTAGGTGATGTTACCTGATTGCATGTCGAATTTACTCAACGTATCGGTAAATGTACCATACTTCTGGTCAAGTTTACCATAACATCTAGCAGGTGCCAAAATCAGCTATCGTATGGTTAATTTCACCGTAGTTTTTTTTCCGTGAATGAATGCATTTTTATTAACGTTTCATTTTTTGTTTTTTTGATTTCAGGTGAGTGACTCGAATTTTTCTGTAGCAACCCACCCTACTTTCACAAAACGAGGTTCTCAAACGTAAGCATATCGGATCTAGCATCCTACTGAAAATTATTTTTTACCTCCAATTTTATAAGTAAATCACGTGACTGCCCCTGACCTATCCTTCTCCAACACATGCATTCTAATGGGGAAAAAGGGAGAAGGATAAATCCCAGGACCCGCCAGTGAATATGCCCGAATCGGCAACTGGAAGGGTGGTTGCAGACCCTCGGCTGATGCGGGATCACCAGTACTGCCAGATTTACCTATACATTACTAACTATTACTTTATTTTAAATGGGGAAAATCAAATAATTATCCGAAAAATGGCAACACTGTGCCAGATGTGAAGTAATTTTATACCATATATTTATCATAAGACACACTGTAAAATATGCGGATTTTAACTTTAAATCTGGCAACACTGGATTGAGCGGTATCGATCTTGCACACTAACGATCAAGAAAACCAAACGAACCCACGCCTACGTTACTGGTGGAAATCACCAAATTTGGGTCCCGGACCCTATTAAAGACCATTTTTTTTTCTTCGTCTCTCTCTCTTTCATCCGATCCATCGATCGAATGACACCAGGTAGATCAGAACCACCGTTATAGATGCGCCCTCGGATTGAATAAACAACGGAGGATTTCAGACCCATCCTGAATGCAACTCCTCCAAGTTTTCGAATCCAATAAAGGTCTCCCATAGTAAATAGGAATATAAGGAGTTTTGTATCCTCTATTTTATTCTGTTGTAGGTGGACAAGGAGAAAACTACGTTCCGTAAACTAGACAGCGGTCTTTGACCTTATCATTTCTCCTACGCTGAATGTTTTTCTCGTTGTTCAATGATCTCTGGGAATCTCGACGCAGAAAATTTGTGTAGATTTCTGAGAATCAAGCAGAAACAATCTGTAACGAAGCTTGTCGTAAAGTTCATCAGAAAGTACTTGAATTTGTGTAAAAATTGTTAAAAATCCATTTTTTCAGAAAATTCAAAGCTTTTGCTGCTTATTGCCGGTTTATCCCTTAGCTATTTTTAGCAAACTGCCGATAAGCATCTCTGTAACCTTATATTGTGACTATGCTGGATAAAATGTTGATACTTTTTCAGTCTTATCATTATTTCTCTCGCTCAATGCTTTCTCACTGTGTAATGATTTCCGGGAATCTTTACGAAGATAATAATTGTAGACGTATTGGCTGCACTACATTTTACCCATTTAAATCCATGTTTAAAGTCGAGCTGAGGAGGCTCACAAAGAACTGCCTCAAAATCGACATTTTACATGAGTTTAAACCGACAAACTACAGCGTTGCTAAACCATGTGCAAAGTCACTGAAGAATGAAGACTCGTGTAACTTGAAGTGTGCTCACTCCCAAATATCAGCATTTTCGTTTATATCAGGGTTTATTCTGAAGAGCATACTCCTTATTTTGACGATCGCCTGAAATCGATGGAGATTCGGACGCGTTTATTTGTGTGGATAAAAGGCGACTCTATACAATTCATGGGGACCGATCCAGGGTCCCCGGATATCCTGTCTTCGTTGTCTTTTTGCATTCCGAGTCTCGGAGTCAAGTTTTCTCAACGATTCCAACAGCGCAGCGCGACGCAACAAAAAAGACACCACTCCACAAAACCGATCCACTCGGTTGATCGGGTGAGAACAGGCGCGCTTCTCACTGTTATTCTAATTAGACGGCACTGTTGAACGAATGGTTTAGTGCAAAAAGAAATTAACTGCATGGGAAATAAGTAGCAGTCGGTCCCTTTCTGCACTAAACCGATCAACATTGGGCCGTTTGTTGCCAAATCACAGATACATTTCGGTTACATAGACGAGAAAAATACAATTTTTAAGGGTTTTATCACAGAATAATACTATCAGAACGGAAACTCCCATAAGAGCCAATGGAAGCAAGTTTGGAATTTAACGGCACCAATAGGCAACGCTGTGGTCCTATATCCCAACATGGCGGACGAATGTGATTTGTGTTGAAACTCATTTATTTCTGTAAATTCTGGTAAGCAATCTTAAGTTTCCGGCCTAACTTTTATTCTCATGGCATTTCAGAATGAAAATTTCGCGAATCATGTCCTATATTTTTTTTTCGCGCGCGAATCCAGATGTAAACATCCTATATTCCAACATGGCGGACGTGAAATGAATTTGCTTCAAAATCCGACAGAGTTTCCGTTCTGATTGTATTATTCTGTGGTTTTATGTCGCTATATCAGTGATGAAGCATTCAATTTGGCAACATTGGTTTTCCATCCGTTTAGGTCTGTAATCAAAGCGTACTTTGGCGTCTGCTATAAAGTATGGTAAATGGAACGTACCTTGTGGTAAATTAAGATAACCTGTTGGTACATTTCACCACAAGGTACGTTACATTCACCATATGATGGTAAAATTTACCTTTATCTACTTGATAGCAGACTCCAAAATCAGATATGCAGATTGTAAATTCTACCAGTCTTTTTTTTTTCCGGGCACTGGTCTTAAAAGGGTTGAAGTCCAGAATTTTAATTTCAAATTTGGCAGCACCGCTAGATTCAATGATGCAACTCCTTCGATATAACTCTATACCCCGTCAATTACTCTCACACCTCAGGTCAAAATAATACCGGACATAATACACAAAAGATACGCATCACCAGAGAGAGATAGAGTGAGAGAGAGAGAAAGAACGGAGAGGGAGTTAACAATACTGAACAAAAAGAATGGCAATTTTAGACGTCAAGTCTGCACAGCAAGCTCGAAGCGCGAAGTCTAACACCTCCTCCGATGTTTACAAACGTTACACAAGGCGCAGGAGGCGCTTGTATCAACGACACCGAAGCGACAGAGGTGACACTGTCTGTCTCTCTCTTAGCCCATTTGAACACATGTATTAGAAAATGATGGATACAGGGGCTATCACGTGACTTTTGCCATTGTTTCTGTCCTTTTCTAACACCTGCAGTCAAATGGGTAAAGAGAGAGAAAGACAAAGTCATAGCTATACGACTATGGGTGACACGATTTCGGCGAATACGAGACGCGGTGAAAGTTTTGTATGGGTGCTGAAGCTGAAGAGTGTCAGCATCTATTGGATGTATTGAAGTATATTGTGACATCATAGGAAGACATCGATCCCCCACACCTTCTGGAATGTTTGTGTTCTGTAGGTATACTAGATATGCTTATATCGAGGACAAACATTGGAATAGGGGATCGTAGGACTTCGAATGACATACGCAACACTGTATGTCATAATACTGAAATCTTACACAAGTTTGTAGAAACAAGAAATTTTCCCGGTTGACTTATCGTTATATTCTTAGTCGACCCCCCCCCCTTCAGTGCATTAATAGAGTTCGTTTCAGAAGTATAGGCGGACCCGGACCGTTAATTGTTTGATATTATTATTATTTTTTTTTTCTTCCAACTTTTCTTTATCATATTCCATGATGGAATCGAACAAGAACTAATTTAAGCTTTGGATTTACAATAAAGAACCCTTTGAAATCAAAAAGTCAAAGTCGAAGGTAAGTTTTATTTTGATTCGAAGGAATTACAATTGAAAATTCGCCATAGATTATCGGTGATCTTCGCCTAAACTTCTGAAACGAACTCTGAATGAACTTTTCTTTGCAGTCTCAAGACTTGCCTTTAAAAAAATCAGATGGATACCGTTATTAGGTACCCAATCGAAGCACCGGAAGTGTACATTTAATCGAACATTTTAAAGGATAATACTGTCATTAAAAAAAACAAACAAGAAAAACAGTTGCCCAGTCTCGTCAAATAACGGTCAATTAGCGTCCGTTACCGCTAAGTATAAATATAAGTACCCTCAGATCGTTCGTGCTTTTGACAACTTAACTTGATATCTGAAGATCATAGCCGAACACAGAGTTAGTCCGGATTTACGTTCGTGTGATGTGCGTTCGCCTGGAGCACTGTGGTCTGATATCGAATAAAAGTGAAACAAAACTCTGTGTAAAAAAAATTAATCAAAAAGCATTATTTTCGGCCTTTTAGGCGTAATATAGAACTTTTCAGTGACATTTCGAGGACTAAATTACTGGTTGAAAGTATTCTCTGTGCATTAAAATTGGTCATGATAAAAAATTATGAATGATTTGAATTAAAATTTTCTTTCTGAGTTTTTGCCATTTTTGGACGAACTTAGATCATAGTGCGGCGGGAGGAGAGGAAATGAAGCTGATTGATTCGCACTAACTACTTCATCGCGGACCCAACTTTGAATCTCGGTGATTGTCGAAGACCTCGAAGGTTGCGGCCTGGCGCCCGCCTCCCTGTCCCGTCCTCTGAGAAGAGACCGTTGAATGTTGATCGCTGGCGCTGGGCTGCGTTGGTCGGTGATTAGTCGGGACCGCGGCTCGGTTACAGTTTTGATGACGGACGGCAAGGAGAGGAGTATCGCAAGCACACAAGCATCAAGTAACCGAGCTCAACAGTAATCGGTGCGTCGCTCGCGATATCGCCTGAGCCGGGTTCGGTTCATGTCCGGGGCTCCGGTTTAAAAAAAAAAAAAATCAACACGTCTAATTACCTGCGCAAGGTACTGTGCGCTTTTATGCACCTCGTCTCTTTTTCTAGTTCATAGATTTCGGTTTTGGGTTGAGTTGGTCGGATGATGGTTGATGGCTGATGGCGGTTCAGTTCGCTCTTTGCGATAATGATGATCGGTTAACCACCGGCTCTGCTCGGCATCGGTGAGTTTTCGTTGCACGGTGGGCAAAAAAAATCTGATTTTACTTCCAGAGTTAAAAAAGTAGTCTCAATCACAAAAAAATGACTGTCCAAAAGTTGAAAAGACTAAATTTAAACTTTTAATCAACCTCCAAAAGCTGAAAAGTAACCATGAAGTGGTCTAAAACAAGCTTAGTTGATTTAAATTTGCTTCTCGTTGGCCAACGGTTCAGTCTTTTAAAAATGACTAATCTTTGTCCAGTGTGCGTCGTTTTAGAGTCACTGTTATTTCAAGCCTTTCGGTCTTGACACTCGATAGTCTTAATGACGCGACCCAGGTTTCACAGTCAGAGAAACAGATCGGGAGAGAGAAAGATGGGGTGGAGAGTGAGAGAGAAAGAGCGAGAAGAAAGAAGCCTGCTCGTTAAGAATAAAAGGAAGGGAAAAAGAAAACAACCGCACTTATAGAACTTTGAAAGAAAGAAAAAAAATGGTTTTGACGAGGCATCGGAGTTGTACTTATACGCATGTAGGACGTGTGTAATTTAAAAATAACATGAATGATAAGACTTGGACCGTTTACGATATCATTCGAGTCATTCCGTGAGTCATCGAACGGTTTCTGTTGAAATTTGTTTTCGTTTTGAATTCCTCTAGTCGTCTGCCGAGAGAATTTGAATGGATTACAGATTTTTCAGACGAGACAGATTGATTATGGTTTTGTTACTTTAGAGTTGAGAACCGTTTGATGCTGAGTGGAGCAGATGCCGTGGTTTTTTTTTTTTTTTTTTTTTTGACAGATGGTGAAACCAAAAGTTTTGTTAAATGATTATATAGTCTAGTCTGTAATTAATAATTATGCAAATAGCCGGAGTGGGACGAAAATTGAACGGACCATTATTAAATTAATGAGATGCATTATAATTAATTTCTGAAGCAATACGAAGAGTATGATCGGAGTTACCATAAAAATTAGTTCACATTATTTGTCTTTGAAATGGGTCCAAAAAAAATTGTCTCCTTGGATAAAGCATCACAGATATATTTTGTTTTGTTTTATTATTATTATTTAAAAATTCCCTCCAGTGGCGTCCCGTGCAATTTGGCAACAATGTATTCTATTTATTTAAACTCATGTAAAAGATCGAATTCAGGGGGTGCACAGTGCACAAGGAAAATTCGATCTATTTAATGAGTTTAAATGGAGCAGTTGCATTGTTGCCAGATGGCACGCGACGCCACTGATTCCCTCCGACCATCCTCATTTCTTATCATTTTGAAGTCCTTAGCTTGGAAGAACTGTTTGGAGAATGGTTGTTGAATACAACTCTTGTTGTTTGATTTTTATTTCAACGCTTTTGATACAAAGTAGCATTCTCTCCAGTCCCATGACATTCAATAGAGTTCCTTTTGTTGTGATTTTGGTCAAAAGATTGATGTAATGTTGAAAATACTCAATCAACAGACGACTGTTTGTCTGATCAGTTGGAGTGGCCACCAGTCAGAGAGAAAACCACGAACTATGATCCCGCGATTACTGTCGTCATAGCCGTTGCTAAGATTTCGTTTCTTTCTCTCTCTTTCTCCAAATGAACTCATGTGTTAGAAAAGGATGGTGATAGGAGCAATCACGTGATTTGAGCCCCTGATTCTGTCCTTTTCTTACTTATTGGTTCAAATGGGCAAAGAGAGAGAAGAGACGAATTTCTGGCTACGGCTATGACTTTCGTCGCCCAATTCCTTTCTCTCTTTTTCTCCAAATGAACCCATGTGTTAGAAAAGGATGGAGATAGGAACGACCACGTGATTTGAGCCCCTGATTCTGTCCTTTTCTAACTTATGGGTTCAAATGGGCAAAGAGAGAGAAGAGACGAATTCCTGGCTACGGCTATGAATGACTCTGTCGTCGCCCAATTCCGAGTCGGGAGACTCTTCAATTAACCATTATTCCCCGAACAAGTTAATTAGCAGTCAACCACAAAAGAACTCTTAAAACCGGGAACGATACGATTGATTTCCCTTTTTTATTAGCTTTGTCTCCTCTTTTTTTTTTTTTCCTTCCTTTTTTTTATCACCCACTCGCTTTGATGAGCATTGACTTCTCAACCTCCTTGTTGCTCTCTGACTCTTCAGTCCTCCTGTGGCTCTCTCTGGAGACCCTCTCTCGTTAAAAGAAAGAAGCACACTGGCGCAACCAGGATCTCTTCCATCTCTCTCATTTCCCATTTTAATGTAAAAGAATGAAAAGGACAGAAAGAGGGGGTTTTATCCCCTTGTCCATCCTTGTCTAACATAGTTTTTTAATGGAGAAAAGAGAGAGATAAAAAAAAACTCTCGGTGCGCTACAGAAGAAGTACTTTCGTTCGCAAAGATTTTATCTAACGATAACTTGTACGTCGTTATAGATGGAAAGCGGAGCCGCGAGATCTCATCTATTGTTGTGTTTGATAGTCTTTGGTATACTCTTTGACTTTGACGCGACTGTGAAAGAGTGGAACTATCGATTCAAAGCCGTTCCTAGCCAGAGTTGTATAGGTCAAAAATTCTGAGTTTGAGAAGATCGCGCTTGAAGCTCTGGCGGATCCAGAAAAGGACAGATTAGGGGCAGTCACGTGATTTTCGCCCCCTATTCTATCCAGTGGCGTAGCGTGCAAGTTGGCAACGTTGTATTCTGTCCATTTAAACCCCTGTAAAAGATCGAATGCGAGGGTGTCCACCGAACACCCAATAGTTCGATCTTTTCCATGGGTTTAAATGGACGAATTTCAACGTTGCCAAACTGCACGCTACGCCACTGATTCTATCCTTTACTAACACATGCAGTCTAATGGTAGAAGAGAGAGAAGGACAATAACTTGGATCCGCTAGTGACTTGGAGTCTGTAGCGGTACTGCTGTTTTTCGGATGTTTAGAGGCATTCTGCAATCCATCGTTTATTCAACCGTTTGAAGCAAAGATTACATTTATCTGTTGAGATATGTTTAGCGATGTCTTATTGAAAGTATCCCATCGGTAACTTTACCGTTTGGAGCAATGCTCGCATCGGTATCAGTAGTTGAGAAGTGTAACAATTTTATTGCTGCTTTACAAATACTCAAATAAATAATCGTTGCTTCCACCGATTGAATTACCGATGGATTGCTGCCTGAGAAAAAAGATGGGCGTTCCACGTCTTGAGGACTTTGAAGGAAATTTTGAAAAAAGTCTTGAATCGCTCTGAAATGCCTTATTTTTACCTTAAAAAGGTGATCCGCGAGGAGGGGGGTGGATTATCGTCCAAATGGCGGTTTTTTTTTTTTTTTTTTTTTTTTCTGGGGAATGCCATTCAAGATCCACAAACTGACAGCACTGCTCCATAGTGAACTTTTATAAAGGGCACTCTCCATCACATGGCTACTCAAAATGTCCTGTTCTTGCAACCAGCCCTTCAACTTGTTTCATGACGAACCGAACTTAAGCAGCGAGCAGGGTCAAAATACGTTGATATATTGACGCCGTGCAGTTAGGCAACACCGCGAACAACGCGGTGCGCCATGCCACCTCACGAAGGAATCGAAAACCCTCGGGCAATAGTGTCAACCTCAAGTATCCGCTTTCTAAAACCGCTCTCTCGCACCTCGCCGTGCCTTTTGCCCCCTCCCTGCCCCCTCCCTGCCCCCTCCTGCTTTCCCCACGTTCCCCTAGCCAGCCTTCCTCTACCCTTGTCGCGACGGATCTTTGATCACCGTATATAGCATCTTTGCCGTCGATCTTACGCCCTTATTAAATCCCCTCGGCGACGATCACTGCTTCACAAGTTCGGATGGTAAGAAAAAAATTGGAGGGGCGTTCTAGAAATCATCGCGGGGTTGAAACATTCCTCGCTGATTGAACTGATTGAACCAATTACTCTGTCACGTCAATGTAAAGAAGTGGGTTAACTTTCGTTATTTTTGTTTTTGATTTTTTCTTTAAATAAATTATGCAGAGTTGCCCTTTTGTGACCTTTGTGTTTATTTAATGACATTTTTGGTGCACCGATCCACTGATTGAAAAAAAAAAAAAAAAAAAAAAAAAAAAAATATCACTCAGTTTAGCTCAGATTATGACTGGATTATGACTGGAATGCCCAAAAATACTCTCGTCCGTAATCTTTTTCTCAATCGGTGGAATCACCGTCGATTTTTCAGAATGTCCGCACAATTTTTAAAAGGCAGTGACAAAGACACCACCGGTTGAGAATAGATCACAGATGCGAGTATTTTTGTATATTACAGTTATGCTCTGAACTAAAATGTATATAATCTTTTAATCGACCGGTTGAATCAGCAGTGAATTGAAAAATGCCAGTAAATATTCACTCAATTTTCATATTCATTTTTTCTTCCATTTTAATTCATTCCGCGGACTGAATTGAATGATTTGCAATGGTATCTCCGTCTCGTGTGACAAGTCGTGTCACGTCGAAAAAATTCAATATTTCCTGCAACAATCGCGATCAGATATTCATATTTTAACGCGGTCTTTCGAAAGAATCCTGCTGAGAGCTTCTAGGAAGCCTCTCTTTTCCCGTGCAGTCTATCAACATATCGGTTTCATGCGGTTCCCTCTCTCTTTCTCTCTCTCTCTCTCACTCTATCTCTCTCTACCTCTGTTTCTATCCCTCTCTCTCCCTCTCTGTCCCACTCCCTCTCTCTATTTCTCTTTCTCATTCTCTCTCTCTCTCTCTCTCTCTCTCTCTCTCTCTCTCCTCTCTCTCCCTCTCTCTCTCTTCCTCTATTCTAGACCATCCAAAGTGATATTAATTGAAGCCCAGGATGTTTATTTACACGCATAAAGATAGGTTGATATAAATCGACGCGGTGTAATTTCCTCGCGGATGCCTTGGAGTTTTTGCATTTCTTTGCCTGAACAAATATTTAAATATGAAAAAAAGACAGGGGGGAAAACAGAACGGTGGAGAGTGGTGTGATGAAAGGGGAAAGGGAGAGCTAGAGGGGGATTCGAAGAGAAAAAAAATGAGAGAGAGAGAGAAAAAAACGCTGTCAAGTGCAAGGCCCCCTCTAACACAACTGTCCACAATCCATCAACATAGAGACGGTGATTGCCAGATTTATCAACCAGAAAGATGCGTTTTGAGACTTGAATCGATCAATCGTAGATGGACGATTCAAGAAACTGACCAATACGATGGAAGCTTCAAAGTTCGGGTAATTTGGATAGACAGAATAGAGGCTAGTGCAGTGGTTGTGTGACTTCACTGCTGGAAGAGTCTTAGAATTTAGCAGTGAGCTGGTCACGATGGGGGAGTCCGGGAGTCCCATCTAATCGCACCTTTCTATGCTAAGAAAAGTGATTCATCATAGAGAAAGATGTAATTAGATAGGAATCTCCCATTGTGACTAGCTCATTCGACCGCCATCTTTAAATTTTGTTTGAAGGTGCATTAATTTGAGTTTTTTAGTAGATTTTGAGACTTTTTGATGCTGTTATTGCGATTTTCACTCAATTTCACACCTGATTATACCCTCTCTATAAAGCTGTAGATAAATTTTGTAACAGACCCTTGCAACTGTCCATTTTTAAGTTTTCTCCATACCGTGCAGAATTTTGTGCTTTTTTTTCGGACAAATTTGACAATACTGTCAACGGTGTGTAGAGTAAAGCGAAGAGCCCAAGTATCGCGTTTATGGTATGGCCATGGCCATGTCCGAGGAGTGGGGGGGGGAGGAGAAGGAGGAGTGATAAATATTAATTTGTGTGAATGTGACTAATAGACCATAAAAAGGTGCTATCCATACTTACCGTCACCGTCACTGTACTGGTATATACTCCTCCGTACAGATACCGGTACCATTTCTATCCATTCGTTCAAGTCTCCGAATAATTTTTTTTTTTCACTCTGTTTTCTCGGTGAGAATGTGGCCGATCTCTGCTGCTGTCTCTCCTATCTTCTCCGTACTCCCGTTTATTCCATATTCATATCGTGCGCTCCTTTCTATATCGTTTCTCATTGTCCTCTGGCCCATCGATCTAGTTTTCAAATTGTCTTTTATTATTAGTTTTTTTCTTCCCCCCCTCTCTCTCTCTATCCCTCTCTCTCTCTCTCACTCTCTCTCCCATGATGCATATCGTCTATCTTCACTAGTGGTTCCCAAACTCTGTGTATCGATTGGTTCTTTGCTGTGCTATGCACTGTAGCTGTAGTTTTGTGTATATTTAATGACATAGCTGTAGCCTGGAATTTGTGTTTTTCTCTCTCTTTTCCCATTTAAACGCATTTGTTGAAGAAGGATAGGCATTTTAGACAGGATACTTTATTTTGAAAGTCATAATACAGCATTCAAAACTAAACATTTGAGCCTTGTCTGTTTCATATGTGTGAAAACTTGCTCTGGATTTGAATTGTTTTTCTTCTGACATTGAACCTCTCAAAATTACGACCTGTTGGAAAATTTTCAAATTCCCTTCTGATCGATGCTAATCAGTACTAATACTCAGCGGAGCCGTAGCCAAGAATTTGTGTTTCTCTTTGCCCATTTTAACTCATGATTGTGTTAGACAAGGATGCTGATAGGGGCTGTGATGTAACTGCAGCCCCTGACTCTGTCCTTTCCTAACATATTCAGTCAAATGGGCAACGAGAGAGAAACAGATTCCTGACCAGGGCTCTGATACTCTCGCTAACAATAAGTACCTCTCCTTAATTCGAATAGTTCTATAGTTCTGCTTGTGTATAGCTCCTATCGACACAGCTTCTAACAGCCGGTTTTTTATTTTTTTAATTTGCAGTCCGTCGTAAAGATAATATTGGCAGTTTATTTTATTTGTTCTTGCAGCGCTAAGTTGCAAACTTTTTTTTTTCAATTTCCATTCTTCTCGGCGGAAAAACACTTCGAATAGCTCAGCCGATCTAGATTACAGTAAACATCATTCCGATCTGTAATTTTGTAACCATCCGACGTTGAAATTTGTATCCAACTTGTAATGTATCAATAAGTAATTAAAGTTCGCATTCGTTGTTTTAAACTATAAGTGCTGCGTAAAACAATTAATGCTACGCACATCATAGAAAGCCGGTTTTGTATTTTCTTACATCTCCTCTCGAATTTAGCTTTAAAATTGTATGTAAGGTCATTTTCTTTCTGTTACTTTGTTAGGGGGGGGGACAGAAAAACATTTTGGAATAGCTTTGAACTTATCTTGATCGGCCGCCACATTCCGGTTATTAACTATTTCACCGAGCGCGGTAACGAGGATAAAAGTAGTGACTGTTTAATGCTTTCGCCCGCAGTCAACAGTCGACACCATCCAACAAAACACTCGGACATAAAAGACGTGGCCGGTGAGAAACGGATTTTATGACCCTCTCGCCCTCTTGGTGATAAAATACTTTGTACCCTAGGTTCTTTTTTTTTTTTTTTTTTTTTTTTTTTTTGGCTTTTCTGCTTCTTTTCCTTCTTAATTCACGGAAGAAAAATATAATTGTTGGAAACGGTAATTTGAAAGGTGCGAAAACTGGTGCGTATTAAAACTTCAATTTATGATGCTGTAAGCGGTGGACTGATATCCCCCCCCTTCTCCGAAAAAAGAGGGGAATAAGAAAAAGAAAATACTTTTTACGAGCCTAAATGCAGTGTACGTCTGTCTCTCTCTGCCATGTCCTTTCCATCTAGCTTAGCTCCTCAGACATCAAAACTTTCTTACAAGTTAATTTCACTTTTTACTTTTTTTTTAAACTTCTGTTGCGAGCACTGCGGTAGCGTTACGGATCGGATTTTTTAGGATTTCGTAGCGAAAACAAGCGCGTAAGGAGCCGTAAGAAGCCGTAACACGTCCGCGGTTGGTATTATAATCCTCCGTTGTGCTGCCGTCTTGTTAAAGTATTTATGCCTCCGTGTAAGTTAGTGAGAACGTGTCTCGGGGTATGGATTACACGAGCATTAGAAGAATGTGCGTATTTTAAACCTCCGCTGTGTCCGCCGTTGTTGAATGTTGAGATATGTCTTCTCCGGGCGTTAGAAAACCTCACTTTTTATCCGCCAACACCTTATCCCTTTCATTACTTCTGTTTTATAAGCGCGGACCCGCAAGATATCAGATTTGGAACCGAAAGATCACGGAATGTGATATTTTTTCTGGTTTCTTACTCTGATATCTGCAGCGCATGATATATTTTGTAACCAGGTATAATGTATGATCAATCGAACCTGACTAAGGGAGAAAGTGTAATATTTTGTCGAGTTTGAGATCGAGGAGGGGATTTAACCCCCCCCCCCCCATATGTATCAAGTTCAAGACTTAGCTCAACTTACATTATAAGTTTAACTTTCTACAGAATTGAGTTCTACGTTCGTTAAAGCTTGATTTGAACTTGATGCGAACTGAAAGTAACTGATTTCGCAACCGGGTCATAGGCTCATACTTCGAGACATCGACGGCTCATGAAATCTGACATCCATGCTCACTATCAGATTGCTTCACTAGCAATCGATTATGTTGTATAGGTTTGAATGGATAAAATACATTGTTGCCGCTTTGGTCGATGAGCCTCTGTTTTCGAGTCAATACATTCAGTGGCGTTGAGTGCAAAGTGGTAATGTAATGATAGTTTGCCCATTGAAACCTGTGAAAAAGGTCGACATATTGGGGGTGCACAGTGCGCAAAGTGTACTCCTTCGAATCGATATTTTACAAGAGCTTTAATCGAAGAAATGCAGACGCCTCTGAGTCGATTTAAACCTCAGTTTTTATTTTTTTTTCCCCCAAAAAATGATTTGAAACCGACTGATCGCAACGTGTATTTAATCAACTCGAGTGGCAGGAATTGTGATTCGCTTAGAGTCGTCAAAATTCTTGATAACTATGATGTTGAAGAAGAAGAAAAAAGAAGAAAAGAAAAATTAACTTCGATTTTAATACAAAACTTTTCTGTAGTGACCACACAAACTAAAAACTAGATTCCGTTAGGTGAGTGTTATAATCTTGAATGTACTAGCATTTTCAGGAAAATTTCATTCAGCTGTAGCTATTTTGTTTCCATCATGCGCTCCAAGTACTGAAAATAACTTTACATACCTTGGCTGTTTACATTTTTTTTTTCTTCAATTCTTAAAATTCTGTAACGCTTGATTCCTCCACCTTGTCAAAGACGGAGGATTTCACGAAAAAAGAAGAAGAAAACAAATGAGTAGGGAGATTTTAGGGTGTCTATGGGTAAATGCACAAAAAGTTTCATGTATAATAAAAGTTTCACGCAAAGAAAAATTTCACGTGAAACTTTTATTATACATGAAACTTTTTGTGCATTTACCCATAGACACCCTAAAATCTAATAAAAAATTTCACGTATAAAAAAAAAAAAAAAAGGTTTACGTTAAAAACACACCCTTGCAACAAAAACAGTATTCCATTTCAACTTTTTACACCAATTCCGCACTGCACTCGCGTCTTTTAATTGAATTCTTCTCGTCAGCAAACTGAAGAAGCATTTAACGTTCAGTTACGATTTCCGTTCATTTTTATACTCATCTGCGATGATTCGCTTTCTTCAAACAAAGTAGTATAGACACATTAATTCTCTTGAAATGAACGTTTTGAACGAGAGAGAGGAAGTGAGGGGGTACTGGGTATACACCGGTTAACACGCGCAAATTCACCGCATTGTTAAAAAATAATGTAACCGGTGGTTTTTTTCTTTTTCCCATGCAATCTAGGTATATAAATAGCTTCTTTCAATGTACTTCGTAGATAATTCGGGTGAGTTTTGGAGTGTTTTGTGGATCACGAACATACAAAAATAAAGATTCATAAACTCTAATAAAATACTAAGCTCAACTGCATCATGATCCAATTAATTCAATCAGCATTTGGACATCAATTTGTATTTAAAGTTACGCTTGAAAATACTGTAGCAGATATCAACAGTCTTCTTTCGCTAGTTCAAAATGAAGTGACCACATTTTTATCAAAGGTTTTGGAAGTGACCAATTTAAATTTTAAAGTACTATTTGAGGTTCATTGTCAGTATGTTCATGAAATTACGCGGGAGGCGATGACAAAAATTCACAGTTCATCCATATTTACGCTTTACTCTATTGCAGATGTAAACGAAGTGTATGACACTGCGGTATTACTCATTAAAAACGAGGAGACTGAGTTTTTTTCGAAGAAAAGTCAGTGGACTCTTATTTCTTGTGATTATTTAATAATTAATTTGTACAAATATCTCCCTTTCGAGAGAAAAAAATAGTAAGTTTTTAGGCAATGTGCACGAACTGAAACTTAATGCAATATAATAATCCATACACATATGAGTATAAAATGAACGGAAATCGTAACTGAACGTTAAATGCTTCTTCAGTTTGCTGACGAGAAGAATTCAATTAAAAGACGCGAGTGCAGTGCGGAATTGGTTTACAAAGTTGAAATGGAATACTGTTTTTGTTGCAAGGGTGTGTTTTTAACGTAATTTTTTTTTTTTTTTTTTTATACGTGAAACTTTTTATTAGATTTTAGGGTGTCTATGGGTAAATGCACAAAAAGTTTCATGTATAATAAAAGTTTCACGTGAAATTTTTCTTTGCGTGAAACTTTTATTATACATGAAACTTTTTGTGCATTTACCCATAGACACCCTAAAATCTCCCTACTCAAATGAAAACAAATGAAGAAAAAAGGCAAAGGAATTTCTGAGACGCGTGTGTTTTCGCAGATTCGCAAGCGACCGCGGCGGCGCGGTGCGGCGCCGTCTTGGCACGCGTGGCAAAAATTGCGATTCCAACGCGACCGCTACGATCTTGGGCGACTTTCAAGAATTCCTCCTCTTGTTCTGCCACCGGACACGGAACGAGAGAACGGAACGGTGGTTGAGGGGAGGGGGGTCGCAATTTTGCAGCGATGCTGTACCCTCTGTTCTGTCGGACCACGGTGGCCGATACACAGTGGCGGCTCGTGCAATTTGGCAACAATGGATTCTCTCCATTTAAACCTATGTAAAATAATCGATCTTTAGGATGTGCATTGCACCCCCAAGAAATCGATATATTTGCATAGGTTAAAATGGCAAAACACATGGTTGCCAAACGGCACGAGCCGTCACTGCCGATACACTTTGGTTTTAGATCGCCAAAAAGCGGCTAAAAATAAGAAAGTAAATTTCTCATCAATGTATATCATTTTATAAATCTTCAACACCAATTTCAAGCACTGAGAACATTTTTAACAAGTTTAGTAATTGAAATACAGCAATGTTATTGAAAAGGTTCAAATCAAGCTTAGAGTTCTGAAAACGATGATTTTTGATGATTTTTTTTTTTTTTTTCACTGCTTTATGGCCAATCGTTTTCGACTTGGGATCACAGTGATGGTGCAAGTCTGCAGGTGCACGGTGGGCTGTAACAACCGCGATTCAATGACATAAAATTAGTGGATTAAAACCATCTAATATTTTTATAGAACTTATTTAGACCATGTAATTACAATCATTTTTCCAATAGAAATCCATTGAAAGATGTAATTTAATTCTGTTGAAAATAGTCCAAGAGGCCTTTAAACTACATTGTAAAAAGTATGGAGGCGTAAATATTACCCTCGCAGACAGTTCCTGCTGTGTTTTGATTTTGATAATCAATTCTACACCGCTATTAATTAATAATTCCCATGTTTTGTTTTTCAGTGGATAATTTCAAGTGATTTACATTACACTCGATTTACAGCCAGCAATTCCAGTAATATCTCCCTTTTGTGCGGTGCAAAGATGCGAAAAAAAAAACAAAAACCAAAAAACACGCATCGGCAAGAGAACAAGTTTCGCTCACGTGCTCCAGCGGGCACTCGGTCACGTGCAAAAAAGTAAAAAAAAAAGAAAATAATTAAACTTAAAGGATAGCGAAGAAAGAAGTAGGAATTTACGCTTGAACTTGCTCGTTGTGTCACGGGTGCCTTGCGGCTGCAGGGTTGCCAAATTGCACCATACATTTCTCCTCTTTGCGTATTGAGTTAAATGGAGAAAGTGACAATTTTTAGCCTCCATGTATGGCAACTATGCTTGCGAGGATCTTCTGAAATGCGGAAGAGTCAAGCGCGTTTCTTCGCATATTTCTACTTGTCCTCCTCCTCCTCCTCCTCTTCTTCGTCAGTCTCGCGTCACCATGGCAACGGCCTCAACAGTCAACGGACGAGACGGGACGCAACGGTGTCTATCATCGATGAGTCAAAACGAGATGCAGATTAGTCATTCAGAAGATGGGTCGCAACTCGCACGAGGGAGAAGGAGGAGATTATAACCACGTGAAATGAGATAGAGGCCGTGGCCGCGGCCGGACAGAGTTTGTGAGTTGGAGTCGAGGGTCACGGTGATGTATCCCATATAATGAGGCCATTGGGTCATTTGGGCGGCCCGACCGACTGGCCGTTTCTTGCCCATCGGCCGTTCAGGCGCGTCGCGTCTCCGCATAGTTGGGAGTCACATCCTTAGCTGGACCTGGATGGGCTCTCCTCCATCGGACAGCACCTCTGCCTCCGGGTCCTAATTTTTTTTTTCTCTCCCCCCCCCCTTTTGCTTGCTCTCATCCACTCGGTCACTTACTGGCCGCTAACGACCACCTCTCATGCTTCATTGGGCACAACACACGGTTTGCGCGCGCGGACGCGCGCAAAAAAAAAAGGGAAATGGTTTATGAGAAGACTAGAAGAGGCCAGAGCAATCAAATTGATGGGCAGGCCTCACGGACGGAGGTCTCTTGTACTTCTGCGAAAGCTTCGGTTAAGGTGAAGTTGGTTGCAACTTGCAATTGAAGCCATTTCCGGAAGAAGGGCTCATTAAAGAACAGGTGTGCTCTTTTGTTCAAAAACAGCCATTTGCTTATAATGTACAATTTTAAGGAAGAGCACACTCATTGTTTTAAAGGCCATTCTTCCAAGAATGGCCTCAATTGTAATTAGAACCCGATGATATTAAGCGGGCATTGTTGTGTTTGTTGAGGATTTTTTGGTCCAAGGGATGCGCAGAGCCGCAGTGCAGTGGGTATCAAGAGCATCGAGAGAGAAAGTCTGGAAACGAGGCCTGAGAAGCAATTAAATTGATGGGCTCGTGATGTACTTTTATTTTAATTTGATACAAAAGACTCTGTAAAAGTGTAAAAGCTTCATCAACGTCTAGCAAAAGTGCCATCATTGTCCGTAAAAAATGGAACATCGTGTGTGAAAGCTGCATTATTGTGCGTAAAAGTTTCATAGTAACATCTGTAAAAGCTGCACCAACGTCTGTAAGAGCTCCCAATCAAAATGAAGTTGTTAGATGTATGTAATTTAAATCTGGTGGCATTTTACATAAAAATTTATGCTTGTTTTTGAAGCCCTGAAGTTCAGGCTCCTGGTATGACTTGAGGGAAATGCGCCGGACTGCCTTATGTTGCGTATAATTACACCAAATGCCCCGTAACTCCAGTTTTGGTAACATTTTACTGATCGCTTATTGTACTAAAAAAGAAACACACAATTTTCAGTTTGATTTCGGCTGGATGCATCACCAGACACTTCTCAACTTTGCAACGATTTTCTTTTCTTATTATTCTACAGATAATAAATTGGGCGGCTTTGTGCAGAAAGTGACCAGCTGCTAGGTTGTTCTCTGTGTAAAGCCATATAATTGATGTTTGCGAATCGTTTGAAATGCCCTCTTGCCGTTTAATTGAGGAACAAATGCCAAGTTTGTAGAGTTCAGAGTCTGGGTCCTTCATTGAAAGCACGGTACAATTGCTACATACATGGAAAATCAGCTAGTGCACTAAAGAATACCATACCTCCATCCCTGGTATCATTGCGTGGTAATTAATCCGAATACGTTTTACCGCGGCTCTCAGGTCTTACCAAACACCGGCATCTTCGGTAACTGTAAAAGCATATCGTATTCCCTTTTTTGATTTTTATGAAATGATCCGCAGACTTCCTCTTCCACGTAACTTACGGTATTAACCTTTCGAGTTTCTTTCTTTCTCTTCGTCCCGCGCGCGGTTCCCGGAGAAGCAATTCCAATCCGAGCTAAGAAAGAAATACTTTTCAGAGAAGCGCGTTTCTGTTTTTGGTAGGTTCATTCCGACTGGTTTTTCTGCTTTTTTTCTTTCTTTTTCTCTCTCTCTCTCTCTCTCTCTCTCTCTCCCCCATATCTCTATCTATCTATCTATATTCTTCTCTCTCCTTCCCTTGCATTGGAGGATTGAAAAGCAGCGTAACCACTTATGACTTGAAACCATGACCATCAGAGTCCACCAGCCCGAGCATGGCATGGCACGGGCTTGGTCCAGAGGCGTAGCAAGGTATTTGTCTTTCTCTCTCTTCGTCAGTCTTTGCCCATTTGAACACATGTGTGGGAAAAGGACCGAGATAATACTGAAGTCACTTAACAGCCCCTGTTCCTGTCTTTTTCTAACACATGCATTTAAATGGGTAAAGAGAGAGAAAGACATATCCCTGGCTGCGGCCATGAGTGTTGGCATGAAGGCATTGTAACCAGGAATTTGTCTTCCTCTCTCTCTCTCTCTCTCTCTCTCTCTCTTTACCCATTCAAACACATGTGTTAGAAAAGGTTGGAATGAATATCTACTTCAGCCCCTGTATCTGTGTCTGCATCCTTTTCCAACGCATGCAACCAAATGGACGAAGAGAGAGAGAGAGAGAGAGAGAGAGAGAGAGAGAGAGAGAGAGAGAGAGAGAGAGAGAGAGAGAGAGAGAGAGAGGAGGAGAGGGAGAGAGAGAGAGAGGAGAGAGAGAGAGAGAGAGGGGAAAAGAGGAGGAGGAGAGGAAAAGAGAGAGAGAGAGAGAGAGAGAGAGAGAGAGAGAGACGAATACTAGAGTCCCTGTATGTAGAGAGTTAAGACAAGAGGGTAGTCAACCTCTGATTGGCCAACGAGTTATAGGCTCTACGGACGCCGCCATTGGATGCGTTTTTTGCTCATTTTGTTTACACAAACTTGTTTACAATGGAAGGGGTCCAACGGTATTTCGTGGATAAAAGAGTTAATGGTCGATGCACTTGTTAATTTTAATAATGATGCATCTCAAAAATGTCTATTATTCTCCAAAGAATCTTTGAAAGCGTAAATAGATGTCGATCAACAAAAGTAGTGAACGATTACATCTTTAGAAACTTTCCGGCACTGTTAATCTCTTTGAATCAGACCAAAATACAACAATGGCCCTCAGAATGTAAACAAAAGTGCAAAAACGCATCCAGTGGTAGCGCCCATGGTTTCACTTGTCTTATACTCCTCTGCATACAGAAACTCTAACAAATACCTATTACCGACTATATGCTTACTGCTCCATAGTGCGAGTCCTGCAGTCAATGCCAAGAGTCACTACCGAATAAATGATTAAACAAGGAAAACAAGTACGAGGAAGAGAAAAATCGGCCGGAAAATGAGCCCGAAGAAAGGCAAGAAGCAAATACACCTCACTCACACAATCAAGTGCAAATATGCACTTGTCGTATGTGTGCGTGTATAAATTATAGGCAAAGCGACCTGTGAGCGTGAGGCGTGAGCTCCAGGCACACGATCGAGAGAACTCCGTTGGACCGCGGCAAAGTCACTCACCGTTGAGATCCGCGGCTCACCAGATATCGCGCCGATGGATGGTGCGCGCTGCTGAAGTTTTCTGCTGCTCCTTCCTTCGTTCGTTGTAACCTGTGCATATATACCCTATCTACCTTCCTCGGCGCAGATTCTGGCCGTTCTTTGACCTCGCGCGCGGTTTGAAGCCTTGCAGCGTTGCCGGCTCGGAGAGTGTCGGCCGCGCATGCGCATTCACTATTTAAATCAATGTAAATTATGAGGTTTTTTTTTCAACGGTGATTTGGCCTCACCGAAGCTCTTGCTCCTGCTCTGCTCAGAAACCAAGATGGCGGACCCGAGCAGTGCACGGCCGTGGCCGGCCGGCCGGTCCGGCTTGTGCTCTCCGGGCCGGGCTGACGATCCTTATCACCTACAGGCGTCGTTGTCAAATTTCCTGGAAAAATACTTGCGGTTTTAATGATTTTAATATTCATCCCGGTCGTTGGAATATGATTTCATATTTATCTCCGACAACGTTGCCCCCTAGGCGACATGCACAACTGCAAGAAACTAGTTATTCAGAGTGCTTCCCCCTCTCCTCCCCTCTTCACAACCCCCCTCCTAGCGAAGCCTCCTATCTTTCTCCCTTTCCTTCTCCTGCACCTTTCTTCTTCTTTTTATTTCTTCTTATAAACAGCTAATATTACTTATATGTAGGTATGCTTAGTGCTAGGTTGAGCTATCTCGACTTGCCCCGGGGTTGTACAATCTTCGTAGCCTCTGTCCAGTTCTATGTTTCTGTAAACTGTTATATCGAACCCGCTCCTTGGTGCAGCGTGCAGCGGCCGGCCGGCTTCGGAAAGAGAATCTTTGCGTTCTTACAACATTTTTCACCCTCATTCTCAATTTTTTTTTTTTTTTTTTTTTTTCATTTCATTCCTCCTGCTTTTGTTCCTAACCCGCACCGCGCCATTCTCGGACTTACTTCGATTTACCAGATTTAGGCTGTTAACCGCTGTCATATTTGCATTCGTGTCGTAATCTTCGCCTCGGCTCTTTCTATAACATACTGACGTGACCCACATGACAGATCCTCTTCAACCCTTTTTTATCAGTTTACTGAACGTAGGCTTATGCACTCAGCATTAGTAGGTAGTTAAATATTCCTGCTTTGCGGTGTTCGTTTGGCCTATACCCCTAATTGAAGGCGCTCGACTAAAAGTAATCTTGCATGTGCATTTTGCATTAACAATTTGGAGTAGCTTCAACTGTCAGTAAGAAAACACTGTGTGAGACAGACTTAGGGTGGACTTAGTTACGAAAACGAATATACTTAGGCGTGGTATAGACACGGGCGGATACAGGGAATTGTCTTTCTCTCTCTCCGCACATTTGAAAACGTGCGTTAGAAAAGGACAGACGAGGGGGCCAAAGTCACGTGATGGCCCCCTCTGCTATCCTTTTCCAACACATAAGTTCAAATGGAAGGAGAGAGAGAGAAAGACAATCGCCTGTATCCGCCAATGGGTATATAGAGAGGTCAAAGCATAGTTTCTCAACAGGACCAGGCACAGATTTATTTTCCATGCATTTGTTGAAAATCCGTGATTCTATTTCTAGTTGTTGCAATTACCCATGCAATGAGGACAATGCAAATATAGAGACGACCCTTAGTGAACCCGAAAATTAACCGAAAATTTTAATCATTCAGAACTGTTGAGTTAATGTTTTTGAAGCAGAGACTAAATCTTATTATCCTTATTTGAATGAAATCTGCCTTCTGTTGATCATTGAAACCGTATACTCGACATTCATTCGATAGATTCAGAACTGTCAGTGACCAAACGATTCCAAGAACGGACTGATTTAGTGAAACCACTGATTACTTAACCAGCTAGCATCAATTAAAATCACTCGATCTTCCCAAAAACAATGATCGGTTGGAGGAAGGATGCGGTAAGGTATGTCTGACGTCTGAGTCCCGAGTCCACACATCAAAAGTCTCCTGTGTAAAAGTGACCATGGATTATTATACGTTTTACGTCGGCTACTCGCCATCAGAGTTATCAAAAATGTACTGCTCGAAGGAAACACGTCTCAAACATTATAATTACACATTCTCTGTCTTGAAGAGAGAACGAATGTCTCTCCCCCTCCTTCACCGTCTCTGACACATTCATGCTTTGGACTTCGGGCGAGCTGAGTGTATAATTTAGAATCGGAACACCGCTCTCGATAATAGACCAAAGGAGTTGGTGCTCAAGCTACCGAGGGGGAGGCGAGGGGTGGGGACCTGTGGCTCAGTGGCTCAAGATTCCTGTGTTTTCGGACTTGGTAACTGGGTTTTATCCAGTGGCGTCGCGTGCAATTTGGCAACAATGTATTCTATCCATTTAAACTCATGAAAAATATCGATCTCAGGGGGTGCAAAGTGGACAGGGAAAATTCGATATATTTAATGAGTTTAAATGGAGCAGTTGCATTGTTGCCAGATAGCACGCGACGCCACTGGTTTTATCGAGCAAGTGTTTGTCTGCACGCGACTGAACCAGTGACGTCTCTTGCAATGTGACAACGTTGCACTTTATCCATTTGTACTCGTACAAAATATCGATTTTGAAAAAGTTTACTATGAACCACCAAAGTTCGACCTTTTCGATAGGTTGAAATGGACAAAATGCAATTTTGCTTGATCGCATGCGACGCTATTAGATTTACACGTTTTTACAGTACACTTTTTTTGAGCTTTTGGCTGTTCGTGGCTTGTTCTTGACACAGCCCATCAAATTGACGACACGTTTAGTTATTATACATACAGCATGTATTATTATGTAGGATAAATGATACTCATAGGGTGCAATTTAGAGACTTTACTTGATTTGACTCGAATCGAACTTGAGAAGTCCTCTAGATTCAAATTGCAATACGACAATGACTGGAGATTTCTCGAGGAAGTTTCAAAGGATTTTCCAACAAGAATTGGCACAATCTAGCATTTCAGAGACCCTTCGAAAACTGTTTTCTACTCAAGATAAGTCTCAAAGAGGATGATGATTACTGAACTCAAGATTTCTCAAGAATTGCTGTTTTACGGTTCGAGCATCTCTGAATTGCAGTTTTTCTCACGTGACTTGACTCGACTGAAGTGTTTTTCAAGCCAAGTGTAGAGAAGTAAAGTAGGTTTCAAGTTAAGCCTCTGGATTGAACCCAAATATGGATTAAATCTGTCGTATGTGGGTTTTAAACCTTACGATTTTAATGCTTAGTTCTTGAAGATTGCGCCATTTTATTTTTCACGTCGTGTTGGAAAAATGACAAGGCTAATGTCGTGAAATGTTGTAATAACTGTTGACTTGTCGAACAATACCCGCAATGGTCAAAATCTAGGTCTTTTTCACTCTATTTTATCCAGGAAATTATTGTACTTGAATCACTGAGCGATGGTAGAATTCAACATCCGGAGGGGATTTGAAGTGAATTAGGCGCTTCTATCTCTGGTCCCGGACGAACGACGGACGCCAATGATACCACGGACAAAAACAAATCAAAATAAAAACAAATACAGTGGAAACAAGCGTTCCGAGGAAAAGAAGAAAGAAGAAAAAAATGTTCGAAAGCTTCTTATTATTTTTAATTTTCCACTTCTCTCGCACGGACTTCCTGTCCGTCATCAGGATTACTCAACTGCAGCACACGTGAGATTTCATGGAATCAGAAAACTTTTTTTTTTTTTTTTTTTTTTTTTTTTTTTAGGGTGACGCGGGATTCTCACACACTCACACTATAGTGACGATTTGGAACGCTCCGGGCATTTTCCTGATTTATGTCTCGTCCCCAATTAGAGAATATCAACGAGAGGGAAAGAAAAAAGTAGCAGTGATTGCTTCTTACCGAAAAAGGGAAAGGAATATAATTGAAGGATAAAAAGTATTTATTTTATTTTTTTTTTAAATTATTATCTTGTGATCTTACTTTTCACCGTTTCTCACACACTGTCCAAATCGTAAACACAGGAGGTTCAATGAAAGTTTTAAAGGTTGAAAAGTTGGTTCTTTGTGATTTGTATGTATGTGAAATTTTGATTTCACTGTTTTGTGTTTTTTTTTTTCTCGTTTTAAGCACCTTTCGCCTAACCGTTTTATCTCCTTTGTTTGATTTCAGGTGAGCAATTCAAATAAAATTCACGTTGATTTTGGTCGGTTGACCTCGTAAAAAAAATGTCTATCAATCGTAAGTTTTTTTTTTTTTTTTAAAATATCTTTCACCAGTATTCAAATCAAAACGAAATTTTATCAGGAAGTAAGTGAATTAGATCTACTATTTAACCACAATTGACAATCAAAACTCTTATTGTGTGATGGACGCAATCGGAATGAATTCAATTTTTTCAACAGAAAAACAAACAAACAAAAAATCCATTCCATTGAGCACCCCATTTCTTTTTGAATCTTGTTTCGTTTAAGCCTTCAAAAAATATAACAGTCACCAGCGTTATGTGGCAATGTCACCTTCAGTTACAGTATTTAATCAAAGGGTGTAGCGACTAACTATCATCACTTGTTCCCTGACCTTTCTGTCGACACCAAAAATACATGGCATCAAATCAAAATTCTGAGATGGAAACGCAATATCCTCCGTGACCATGACAAGTCGTAAAGTCTTGTCCTTCCCGAGAACGAACGAACAGGATGCTGGGCTGAATGAAACTCATCTCATTAATTAAAAATTAAGAGTATCTATACACGTTCACACATACAAACTCACATAGACACGCCAAGCATACCACGCAAAGGAATAAAAAAAAAAAAAAATACTCTTAGTTGTGCAAGGGAAGAAAAGAAACATCCCCCGTAGCAACAGGTTGACCGCATAAATATAGGTATGCATGATACTGCGGAAGACGGTCGGAGAAGGGCGGAGGGGGGTTGGTTGTAGAGGAAACCCCCCAATAAAATAACATTTGATTAGATACAATGTCAAGCACCTGTGCCCTGAGCGTCTACGCGGTATACCTATATCTCTCGGCCGTAACACCATTAACGTTGCTCGGGCCCGGGATGAAAAATGACGAATCCGAACCCAATACTTTGGAGGGTGGATGAAAAGGGCTGGATAATGAGGGCGAAGCGGGGGGTGCTGGGTGCCCCGGCATTGGGAGAAAAGACGCTGTTATGTACCTGTGTATATACCTGAGAGAAGATGGAACAGCGGGGACCTTGTGGATGTGGAATGCCGTGCGCAGGATGGATACAACCCTGAAAAAAAATAAAAAATAATAATAATAAAGACCATCTAGATAACAAAAGGAGACTGGGATGATAGTGCCCGTCTATATCGTCATCATCTCGTCGATTCTAGATTCTATCATCCCGCCAAGTGATGTTACGACTTTGGCTGGATGGCTGAGGAAGGCTCGCGGAGCAACGAAAAACTGAAAAATTTACAACGTTTTCCGCCCGATTTGAATATAGTAAGTGTCCATTCTTTATCCCCACTCGAGACAAGTTTTTTTTTTTTTTTTTCTTCATTTTTTGGAAAGTAGTACGGGAAAGGGGAGAACTCTAGCGTAGCGCGTTTTACTCTGTCCTATGTCAGAACCACGGTGAATAGAACAAGTTATGCTCCGCCCCGCGCCCGCAAGAACTAACCTCAATCCACTATTTTTATTATTTAAAAAAAAAAAAAAAAAAAAAAAAAAAAAAGTAAGATGCACTCCAAAACTAGCGATAAAAGTGTCAAGTGTTTACACAGTGGCTGAGCTTACCTTACCCGATATTTTGGGAGAATTACAAGAGAATGATATTCCTAGACTTTAAAAGAGAGCATAGTGAAAAAGAAGAGGATGAGATAAATAGAGAGAGAGAGGAGAGAGTAGTGAGAGAGAGGGAAAAGGGTAGAGACTTTAATAACAAGGACATAAAGTCATGAGGTATGAAATATATCAAAATAAACGGAAGAGAGGGGAATCTTAAGATATGAAGAAAGGGGGGGGGGGGGTAGGAGAGGGAGAGAGAGAGACCGAGAGAGAGAGAGAGAGAGAGAGAGAGAGAGAGAGAGAGAGAGAGAGAGAGAGACCGAGACCGAGAGACAGAAAGAAATAGTTTTATTTGGATGCGGGATTACGGGGCCAGAAGATATGAAATCAGGAGAAGAAGGAGAAGATTTGTCGCTTGTTACAAGATTACTGACCGAGTCGTAATAGGGATCATAACACATAACAGGAATATACACTTGGCTCCTGGCTCAAAATCCGGCTTCTCGGAAGAAATTCCTTTTGTCGAGTTGAGGCTGCTCTCGACTGACTCTATATACTCCAAGTCATTCGCTTTTACATTTCAATTTACCACTTGACTTCTCGCGGGATTAGGGCAATTAATACTTCAACTCGTTGTCCGATTGTCGGATCAAACATAAAAACTACAAAAGGTAGAATCGGTGGATAGATAAACAAACAAACAAACAAACAAATAAATGGAATGAATGGGGAACGTGTAGAGGGAATAAGCTCCACGAGCCAAAGATCACGAATGATAATCTTTTTTTTTTTGTCATCTGTTCTCTGTAAGCTTGACCTTAAAAGTGCTCCGTCAGTTTGATCCATATTAATGTGATATCTCCACTCTATCGATCTATCTATCTATTCACGCGATGCTTTTCTTATGAATCGGATGGATGCTGAATATTAAGTATATCTGATCGGTAAGTCAATCTTTTTAACCGAAATTATAGCTCGAGGTGCAATATTAGAATGGAGTCTGATGACATCACTTTCTGAGTGGTATGTTGGTTTTCTCATCAATGGGGGTGGTTTAGCGTCGCATCGCGTCTTTGGGTTAGCCGCCTCTCCCCCGAATGTTTTGGCACTTTTCCTTCTCTTCTCAGTTGGTCCAACAATAGGGTTCTTGCAAACTTTTGCTATAGGGGATTGAAGAGTTGATTCTTGCATAAAACCAGTAAAAATGACGATGAGTACACTAAGAAATCACGAAATTCACTCTCAGAATTGGGCTTAATGGCGGAGAGACGCAGGCATCATGGGAGATTCCTATCTAAATTGAGACATATCTTTGTGTTTCTGTTGAGAAAGTGACATAATAGACAGGAATCTCCCATGATACCTGCGTTGAAGCGCCATTGCGATCTTCCCGATATAGCAGTTTTGTGAGTTTATTATTGAATTATAGACTTTCTTACAATTAGTGTGATTTTTGTGATTTCCGCCGGTCATTCCATCAGATTGGACTATTTATTTACTTATAGTAAAAGTTTGCAAGATCCCCATTGGCGATAACTATTCCTACATGCTCGACATCAAAGTTGCGTCCCTTGAAAATGAAGGCGCCCTCACCCTGCTATTGCTCATTTAGGCTTGCAGGAAAATATTCATTCAAGCTCGATATGAAATTGCGTACTTGCAAAATGAAGGCGCTCCGTTGTTTTGATCCTTCTTGAACTTAATAAATCCGTCCCTGTTCTAATTTAAAGCTCCACTCATCTATATTTTTTTCCGTTTCGAGTGAAAACTGAGGTTTGTTGTTGGTATGCTTCTTTGCTGGCTGAGGCACGATGAGAGATTCCTGTCTAATCTGTCACTTTCTCCACGGAAACACAAAGATATGTCTCAAATTAGATAGGAATCTCCTATGATACCTGCGTCTCTCCGCCACTAAGCCCGATTTTGAGAGTGAATTAAGGGCCGAACAAAACATCGGGTGTGTTAGTTTTATAAAATCAACATCATGGATAAATGATGATTTCTTGGGAGGAGCTCCTAAGTTTTTTCTAAGGTCGAAGCGACCTCAACTACCAAAATACATTGAAAAGATTAGAAAAACTGACAATGAGACTACACCTTGAACTCTACTCAAAAAACCCCCCACACTCTAGACTCCTCCTTTAGATAGATGTACTCGATGTACAGCCTTATTGTTGTACTGTATTGAATTTTTACTAGTCAATCGTTTCGAACTTTCAACTTTGCGATAGTGTCCGTTTTCCGTAAGTTGATTTCCGGAAGCTTCAAGGGATCTGCCCCATGGTTCGGTGGAAGTCTCGAAAAAAGTTTTGATCGAAATCAGTAAGGGTTCAAATTCTAGGAATTCAAAATTCTGACACTAGGGCGTCTATTCAAATCGAATAACCAAGGGAGAGTCGTGGGGCAAACCTCGGTCCTGCGTATTCAGAAGTCGGGACTTTTTCAACCCGTCTTCGGACCGATTTTCAATTTCCGATTATCAAAGTGTCATGCTTGATATCATCTAACGATTTATGATGGGAATTGTGTTCGATCAGGAGCTACCGTGGTACGCAGCAAGGCAAAAGGCAAGTGGATCCTCTCGACCAGGGAACAGCGTTGTCAGTTTTTGGGGGAAAAATAAAACAACTCGTAGAATTGACGGATTCTTACGATAGATCTAGCAACGCTGCCAAGCAACAGAAAGAGCCACGGACCATTGTTTGTTCAAACAACGCTAGCGCTTCATCGCCACTTAAATACACGGAACAAATCACATTTTTATCGGTGCCTGAACTCGTTGGTAGGTGAAGGGGGGGGGGATGCATCCACGCAGGAGCTCAAGAGTGTACGGGTAAAAGAATTAGCATGGCAGGAGAGAACAACATTAGTTGAGAAGAGGCTGGCTGGATTTTGTGGCTTCGGCCTCTTCACCTTTTTTTATTTTTTGGTTCAAAAAAAAAAAAAAAAAAAAAAGAAAGAGATAAAAAAAATAAGGTGAAAAAGGTGAAATCCAAAGTCAAAGGTAGAAACCAGTCGGGGGTCGTTGTTGTGGGTGATAGGCCCTCGATTTGGGCGGAGTCTCAGAAAACAATATTTCGTCCTTTTTTTTCCGACGGGGATCCAAAAATCGGGTTTCCAAACAAAGACCGTGCAGAGAGAAGTTTGAGTGCCCCCGCCCCCCTTCCCCAAAATCTAAACCTTTTTCTGACTCTCTCTCTCTCTTTCTCTCCCTCTTTCACACCCTCTCCCTCTCTTTTTTCGTTCAGTAAAATAAACCGTCGAGCAAAGTCGGCTCTGCGAATCTTATCTCAAGAGCAGAAAAAATAGAGAGGCAGATGGGGAGGGGGAGGGGTGGGTGGAGAAAGGACAAAAGCAGCGCACAACTGCAATCGATACAATCGAAATTCGATAACGCATGTCAAAGAGCTTCGGAGCTCTGCGCCTCGCTCGGCATTCAAAACATATTCACCATTCACCAACATTCACAAACATTCACCATCCGCAACAGAACCGAACCGTCTACGGGCGGGGCGCAGAGATTATACACGGGATGCCTTCCGATGACCGATAGCCATCTGTTGACTGTTCAGAATTGAAAGACGCGGACTGTTGCAAGACGAGGACGGTGCAGGGGGGTAACACTCCCCCCCTCAACCCCTTTTCCTCAGACAGCAAAGCCACAGCGCTGAAGCTCTCGAGAATTCCATTTTCACCGCGCGACTTTGGCTAGATGCTTGATGCTTGATGGCCGGGCCCGGTTTGAAGGAGCTAATTTGTATGAAAACAAACGTCTGCTCCGCGAGTGAGTGTTCCCCCCGTGCCCCTCTCCCCCTCACTCCATCTCGCGGGGGAAGGGGAGCTAGCTAGGTTCACAATGGACAATAGGAACCGGAAATGAGATACGTTCGTGCTCTTGTGCTGCTGTCTGTCGGTCGTCGTAGTAAACTTCTCAAAATCTCGCTGCCACGAGGCGATACGTTACGGCGGGATACGCCGGGAGAGGTTTCCTTCTATTCTGTCAGCGACACGGGGCTGGGGGATCAGCCGTTGAACTTGAAGAATCTGAAAGGTGAATAGGTGAAAAAGAAAAACAAACGGAAAAAAATTTATATAGCCAGGACATTGTCAGTTTGTCACGCCACGAAAGGAGTCATGACTTGAAGGTGACAAGTCCGCACGAAATCCATCTATTATGTTTGTTTTTGATGGAACTGAGTTTGGAGAGTGTGCATGATCCAACTGTTAACTTGATGGTTCCCGATTTGAATCACGGCGGATGTGCGTCCTTCAACGGACACTGCCTCTGCCACTGATACAACTAAAATAGACTGTCAAAAATTAATTTGTTTGCAGCGCAGGTCTTATAAGTAAATCGATTGAAGAACTATTCCGATTCATATAGAGGATCAATATTCGAAATAATTTTCTCTTGATGTCAAATCGGACTATAATAACAACTGTGCACCTCACCACAAGATTAGCGGTATTTGTTGCAAACTACGCATGTGTAAACAAAGGGACGTAGAAATCTTATTCAGCGAAAGAGAGAATCAGAAAAACTGTAACAACTGAGAGATATAAGAACAGAATACTGATAAATGATAAATGATAAATGATTTATTTTCAGTCTTTAGACAAAAGCTAATAACAAAACAAACAAACAAAAATGTTAAATTACTCAAATTACACGTAATCTATGCTAGACACATTAAATAAACTAACGTAAAATTAACATAAAAATTAAAGATTGAAAATTCGGTACCTCCATAGGCGAGAGTGTTTTGGAGGTTACCTTAACAAAAAAAATTAATTAGAAATTACGCGAGAGAGTTTAAGAGTGAGGGAGAAAGGGAGTGGGTTTTTCGTACAAAATACTGAACTTCCTTTTTTTTTACTACAATGAGAGTGGTAACCTCGGTTCATTTTGAAGCGTTTGGTATCTTGTCTTTCATTTTGAGGAAAAAATTCACTTTAGGTTCAATTGTGAACAAGAAAAGCGAAAATCAAATTTTATGGATCCTGCATTTTTATGATCATTGGGGGTCCAAATCTCTCCAAAAGCTGAAATGATATTGCATCAATGCAAAAGGAGCAGTGGGAAAACAAACAAAAAAATTGAAATCGAATAAGTGTAACTCAGTAGCTTCCCTGAAAAGTGGAACATTTTCCGAATACGTGCAACACGGTTTCACTTGATAACGTCCCTTACACATACCATCGAAGCTGCATTTATACTTGGGGTTTCCCCGCATAGCAGGCCCCAGGTATTTCTACCGTCCCTTTTTTTCCGCGTGCATAATCCCTGGGAAGATGATATACGAGTGAAAAAAGCTTTAGGAAGCTTAAGTAGTGGACCTTGAAATATGGCGCAGTTTAGACGGGACGGGACGAAGTAGTGTAAGGGACGGTGGACGTATGCCCCTATCCCTGTCCCGAGACCCGGACCCGGACAGGCGGACGGACGAGGACAAGACAGAAAAAAGCAATCCCATCATCCCTTCCGCGAACATGCACCGCACCGAACATCACCGTCCAACATGTCGATGTCAGTATCGGGATCGGGAAAACATAATGCGTCTCTTTTCTCTCTCTCTCTCTCTCTCTCTCTCTCTCTCCCGCTTCTCTTCTCTTTCTCCCTTTCTCTCTATCTTGCTTTCTCTTTCTCTCAGTTTCTGTCTCTCTTAAAGGCAGGATTTGCGGGGGAAAATCTAAGCGGCTAGCGCACAGATAAACTGCTAATACGCTCTCGTCGTTTCCCTCGGGATAGCCCGATCCCTTTCTCCCATACCTCCCCCCCCTCCTCCTCTGTGGGGGTGGTGGGTGGGGGGATGATTGTTAAGGTGAGGGGGGTTGTGTACTTGGTTGTATCGCTCGACACCGCATGTGGTGGAGTTATTAGATTGTGTTGTCGGTTTTCATTTTTACCCTTCCACCCCCCCTCCCATCCGTTTGCACCCTCCCTTCTGCCCCCTAAATCTCGCTCACCCCTTTCCCCATCATAAATTAATTTTCTCATTATTGACCCCCGCGTTTAAATGCCTCTCGACACACAGTCATACGATACATCCGACATTTGAGATGAAATTATAATGAAGGGTTTTGTCCGACAATCTTTCTTTTTCTGTGTGAAGAGGTAATTTTTTGACCCCCGAACTATCAATGAAGATTCAGTTTTCTCAGACAGAGACTTTTTTTTTTTTTTTTAAATAAAAATTGAATTACTAGGTTCGAAAAATAACGTTTGACAACGAACTTCGACTCTTCTGGTTAATCCTATTGTTCCACTGGCTTGGAATCAAAACAGAAATTTCCCTTGTCCTAAAAATTGAGAGTTTTGCACCAGTGTGAGCCTCTTTACTGTTAAAGTTACTCCCCTCTGTTTCACTGCCAAGTCGTTCAAAATACTCGTGAATAAGGCATAGCTTAATTTGAGGTCTCTTGGCATGGTTTGTGATTGGATTAAGCGGCTCACCCAACACTGGGTATGGAATAAGAGAGAGAGTGTGAAAGCGAGCGAGCGAGAGAGGTAGAGATATAGAGACATGGATATTGCTTGGGAAAAATTCAAGTTTTTAAGTGTGGATTTAAGTCATTCTGTACTAGAATCTGTATGAACCGTTCAATTAATCGATCGATCCATGTAATGGACAGTCTAAATGAGACGTCAAGTCACTGAGTTTAATCGTAAAATCTGATCGGTTCATGGACAGTTACAGTTTTTCGATGTGTATTTTGAATCAATCATATTTGATTGATAAATCATCTCAAATGTGATTGTTTTTGGTCCATTTAAGTTCGTGTAAAATATCGATTCGAAGGAGTGCACTGTGCCCCTGTACTATTTAGACCTTTTTCATGAGTTTAAATGATGAAATACAACGTTGCCAAATTAACGGTGACGCTGTTTCTAACGAAGATGTTGAACCCTAGTAAAAGTAAAATCTGTCTGGTAAATGCCATTCTTCGTCAAAGTTTGTGTTTACTCCCTTGTATAGCTCATAACGTTTCCTAGTCAACTGGTGAACGCTAAACTTTTCCTCGCCTTCTGAGAAAGTCAACATATGTAGCTACAGTATAATTAATGAAACTTGATTCCTCACATAGAGCTTGGTAATAACTTTAGGAAAGTCTATTTTGTATTGTGTGTCAGGCCCGCTCCCGAAATGGGTCAATGAATCTTTTGAAACGTGTTTGAGTGTTGCCAGTCGCGAGTGATGCTGTGGTTTGTTATACATTTTCACGCGTGTTTTTAAATTCGGTTTTTTTCATTTTACTCGTATACCTTTCAAATCCTTCGATGATTTTTGAATCGCGTACTCTCTATTTTTCTTTCATTTATTTATTTTTTTTTTTTTTATTAAAAGAGAGAGATTGGGCTCAGAATTCATTTTTTTGAATTCCCTCTTATTGTGAGTAAGATGTCAGAGGTTATGATTAAATCCAAACGGATTATTGCGTGGCGAGTTTGCAATTATCACTATGGCCCTCACTCAAAATCGTTTTTCGTGTTCGTGGTGCATCCTCGGCCGCAACTCGAAAAGATGATCCTGTATCAGCTGATGCTACTCCTGCGTATACCATCTCATAAGTGGCACTAAAATCCGTAAAGTTATTAATCTTAATACCAACCATTAAATTTCCCGGGTAATTGAATTTAAGACGTTAACGGTTTTTTTATTTTTTCATAGGAGAAAAATTGATACCATGATTAGATATCTTGCCAACTTGCCCAATTTATTCTGTCGGGAACTTTTTGTTAAATGTGCAGTTTGACACGATAGGCGAGACTGACATATATGCATACTTGATTACAATTAATTAAATATATAGCTTTGCTGAAGCGCACAATTAATTATTTATGTTCTCAAAAGACATTTTATCGTGATCTGCGTTTTGTTTTTATACAAGAGCTGCAGTATTTTCAAACTGCGGCCTTGAATATATATGTCGAATGGATACTTGTAAGTATTTATGTAACACATTTATGTAACGTATGTATATAAGTGCATTTATGTGTTTATCAATGCTCGACTTCATTAATTACTTTCCGATCCTTCCTTATGTAATCGATCGATTCATAAAAACTGGCTGTTTTATTTATTCCCCTCAGAAGTCTCCCGCTCCCAAAATTAAGTCTTTAAAATTGGTTTAAAGAATATTTTACTTCCACCGAAGGTTGAACAAAAACTACAAAATTAAAACTGCGATTTTAAACGTGGTTTCTGGTAGTTTCGAGTACTTATAGAATTTCCGGCATGGAAAAATCCTAGCCTTTTCGATTAGAAGTAAGTACGTATACCGTTTAAAGGTATCAAAATTTTTTTTCAGGTACTATTCAATCGCATTCGCACTGCGTTTTTGGTCAAAACTCCGCTCTGAAAAAACAAAGTTTAAGTAGAACCGAAGCAGCTTTTTAAAATAGCTTCACAGAGCAAACTTCCTAGCTCTACCAGAGCAAGTTGCGATTGTACTAAAGCACTATACTTCGGTAGAGAAAAAGCAAGAAAAGAGGCTGTTACTCCAAAAAAGAAGTAGTGCTTTGGTACAGATGCAACTTTTTCTGGTACAGATTGAACTTTTGCTCTGCGAAGCTATTTTAAAAGGCTGCTTTGGTTGGCTGTACTTATGCTTTGTTTTTTCAGTGTTTTTCTCCTTTTAAATGTTTGTTTTGAAGTTGCAAGTTTTGCTTCCGTCCCGAATTTGGCAACTCTCGCAAACTTTTCAACCAAGAGCGATAGCCCCGGAAATTTTTGTTTTTCTTTCTGTCGTCCTTTTGTTGTTTCCTGTTAGACTGATAAAGTAGTGCAAATTTAGGTTAAATGATGATGTGTACGTGCCATAAAGAAAGAGAAAAATAGAAGGAAAAATTGCAAGGTATTTGCTCCGAGGCCGTGAGCGCTAAGTCTGTTTCTGGCAGCTCTCTCCGCACTCCGCGGTTCTCTCAGTCTGTACCTGCGATGGTGCTCTCTCATAAACCGTGTGTTTGTGTTTATCGGATTTTTTTTTCTTCTTTTTTTGTTGGCAGCCGTGTTTGTTTTTAATGTTTATCCAATATGCATGCACATTCTTTCTGCACTTGTCGGCTTAACCATGCCGGAAACTTGACGTAGAAGGCTCCTTGTCTCTGTATTTTTATGCATCCACGATGCCCATGCAGTAGAGTGAGTGCAGTGTGCTTAGTGCATATGCATACAAAGATAGATAAAGGGTGTGTCACTCATGCCTGGTTACAGATGCGGTTAGTTGGGATAGCGTTCTGTCACGTGACAAGCTGATTGCTGATAATCGCGCACCATTATTTTATTGTCACATATCGTCGCATAGGTTTTTTTTTTTTTTTTTTTTTTTTTTTTTACTTCAAACCCCTTGGAAAAACAAAATTGGACCTACTCTGTCCTACTAGGAGAGAAAAACTTTGGTTCCCATGTAGGAAACCGAAGTTTTTGCTTTCAGTAACCGAAGTTTTCGGACGTGCGTACAGAACTTCAGATAGAAGCACCGAAGTCTTCGGTGAAAATGAATTTCTGCGGGTCATACTGTGTTGGTCATACTATAACCGAGGTCGTTAGTACTCTTAACGTAAGTTTGGTACTCACAACCGAAAACTTGGGCGTCCCATATGAACCAAAGTTTGGGTATTCACTAAGCCGACGTATTTTTTCTCCATTTATAGCCATTAAATTCACCTTACGTAATAACTGTCGGTTGTCGGTAAATCAAAAACAGAAACTATGTAGGATCTAATCCCCTCGGAAGACGCAATATTTTGGCAAATGTATTTAATTGTCTTCTTGTTATCAAAGGTCATTTTTTACGAGAGCCTTGAAATTTATCAAAAATATTTCATTATATAACTCACGGCGAAATGAACTTTAAAGCTTTTAGCAAAAAAAAAGTCAAAGACCATAGACGCACCTCCTCGTATTATGACCTTCAAAAGAATATCCTTCAATAAAAGTCGTTCCTGATAGAATTTTCTGTATTATTTCCCGAAGAGTTGTAGATTTTTAAGGCATGCTTCCAGGTGGTAATGCTGTGAAAGCCTAAATAAACCTGAAAACTGCAAATTGTTTTTTAAAAATTGACCAGGTTTTGAAAAAATACAAATTTCTATCAGGATACTTTCATTTGAATGTCATAGTACATTCATATTTTTCGATGGACGCTCCGCACAAGGTCACGATGTAATCGGAAGAAAATTAGAGGGAGGAACTAATTATGGAAAAACTCACGATTCGGATAATGAACCCTGACGGGATGGCCACAAATACAAGTGCGGAAGGGTATCACAGGAAGAGGGGGGAATGGGGGGGGGGGGTTGAAATTAATGAAAGCAACGGAAAGAGGGGGCATGTTTGTTGTAAGCGGGATTTTACAACGACTTGACGCAACGGACCGCGCAAAAAAAAAGTCAAATGAAAAAATATGCGAAACAAAAACAAGAAAAATAACGTTGTGTAATGTGCAAGCGCGGATAAATAAGTTTTGAAAAACGGGAAGGAATAAGTCATTAAGAGGGGGTTTCTCTTCGTCGCCCGGCGGGCCGCTCGTAAAGGTCTCTCTCTCTTTCTCTCTTTCTCTTTCTTTCTCTCCCTCTATCTTTATCGTCCAAGCTCGTTTTGACTTTGCTCGACAGATCGCATTAAATGCAACCCGAAAAGTCGCGTGTATACACGGATGTAATTTCACAGAGGTGTTGCCAATTTCACCTGAATTAAACGTCGGTCCATTTGTAAATTTTTACTGTAGCAAAAAACTTTGCTTTTTCTTTGTTATAGGAAAAGCGATGCGTCATAGAGTTATATACAAGTTAGATGTCAATCACGTTTCTGAAACAATTCTAGAAACTTTTGATGCACATAACATTTCTTTCGTATCAGTCTTTTTGCTCCAGAATTAACCCCCTTTATTGCTGCAGCAAAAGTTTGCAACAAACCCATTATTTGGTATCACTTTGAAAGTTACTCACCTTGTGAGCTAGACATCTATTGACCGCTCCTGTACTCAGTGCCTGTGTTAGGCGGATACATAGGAATGTGTCTTTCTTTCTCTCATCCCATTTGAACGCATATGTTAGAAAAGAATATCAGAGGGGCCATCACGTGACTTTAGAGTTTAGCCCCTTTCTGCGTCCTTTTCTAACACACCCGTTTTAATGGGAGGAGAGAGAGAAAGATTTTAAAAACGCGCGAAGTGATTATTATTTTTGCTTCAACGAATCTGAGAATGTGGAACCGAGCGAAGTCGAGCACTATTGTATGTTTAACGCTGAATTTGCGACTTTATAAAGTTCGTTAAAACCGCAATTTAGTTGATTAATTTGCATCGATCGACAACCCGCGAAAGTTGCGATAGGGGTTGGCCTCAGATTAGTTTAATTAAGACTCAAGTTCAACACTCGAACTTTGGCGATCAATGAGTAAAAATGAGGGCATGTCAACATGGAGTGAAGTCTAAATTATGTGTTGCTCTCTTCAGCTCAATTCAGCCTTTGAGTGGAACAAAGTGAGTGTGGCATTCTTCTCTGCAGGTCAGAATTTTCTATCAACGATCCATCAAAAGAACGAATTTTTGAAAAATGGAACTTTAACATCGGTGAAGCTTATTTTCTGAAAATAATTTTGACTGATTAATGAAAATTCTTTAAAAATAATCTGCGTCGTATCGGTGAAGCTTATTTTCTGAAAATAATTTTGACTGATTAATGAAAATTCTTTAAAAATAATCTGCGTCGTATCGGTGAAGCTTATTTTCTGAAAATAATTTTGACTGATTAATGAAAATTCTTTGAAAATAATCTGCGTCGTATCGAGAGTTCTTTGAAAAAAAAGAAAGAAAAGGAAAAAAAATTATCTTGCCTTATACTTACGTGTTTCAGTTGAGGCTATCTAGTATTTATTCCAAAGCAGGGCTTGAAACCCCAGGTCTGGGCGTGCTCTTTACACAATCAAAACAGGCAGAAACAGGATTGAGGGTTCTAATTACCAGATTATCTAATGTTTCCGAAGCCCTTTTAAAATTAATGGCTTGGACAAACATACAACCCCCCCCCCCTCCCAAATAAAATATTCAAAAAATAGTTTAGTTCTTGCATTATCAATTCCTATTTAATCATAAAATGTATAGTGACATATTCGGTACTATTTACTACTCAAACATTTCACAAATTTAATGGAAGAAGAAGGAAAGCATTATTCACTCTGCATCATGGTTGCAGCTGGGCCTGCCAAAATATCATAGATTAAATTGAGATTACAAGGAAAAGAAAGGAAAGTGGAGGGATGAATAGGGGCAAATACATGCGCCTCATCTGAAAAAATTATTTTTTGTAACCTCTCCCAAACAAAATTCTGGCTAAAATTCTATGCTCTGCATTTATAACTTTTTTTTTGTTTTTGTTTTTTTGTTTTTTTTTGTTCTTTGCATGGCACTCTGGACGTTACGAATTTAAAACATTCAATTATATATGATTTGGCAGCATCGGAGAGACGCAAAAACGCATCGCGTCACCATGCTCAACTGCCCCGTAACGAGCCACGAGCTTGTGCCCCGCGCTAACTCGAAGAAAAATGGGAAGACCGTAGTATAATACCGGGAGAGGAGGAGGAGGAGGAGGGCAAGGCCCAGTGTGCCGGGTGATGAAGGGGGAAAGGGGGAGGGGGAGGGGTTTTAGAGTTTAGAAACTTCACAATTGAAAATATGAAACATTAAAATGTAATCAAGTCGGGCGGTCGCGTCGCGCGTCGGTGTGGATGGTTTGGTGTATGTCGGTATGGCCACGGCCGCGAAACGCTATGTGCAAGTCGAGAGAGCTGAGTTAAGGTGACTTGTCGCTCGTAAGGTCCTGTGTATCGCTGTATAGTATAAACCACCCCTCCTCCTTCCCCTCCCCTCTCCCCCCCCCTGGTGCCCGAATGCATTATGCCCCCCCTCGCAAACACGGCGCGCACTATGGTCTGAGACCGAAAGAAATTGGCCGAAAATCAGTGGGGAAAAAAGGCATATAAAAGTAATCGTTTTGGACCTTTCAAGCCCAATTTAAAACTTTCAAATAACTTATAGGGCTAACTTATGTGTTTAAAGTGTTTTAGGTGGTTAAAATTGGTCTTTAAAGTATATAAGTATGAGACATTTATGAGAAATTTACTTTCTAATTTTTTGTCTCTTTTTGACGATCTCAAACTAAAGTGCGGCGCATCGTTATATATGAAGCTAGAAATTCAGGAACTTGACGGATGGGTCTAAAATGGGCCCGAATGCAAGTGATGAAAGAATATTAAAAATAAAAAAAAAAAAATAACGAGCCTCCTATTTTTTTGTCGTTATTTTGAAGCAGTTTACAATCAAGCTTTGTTGAAAGTATATGGGTTTAATTTGAGTTCTGCATTTTTAATCAATTTTAACGTTATTTGACCTTTAAAACGCGATTAATGAAGATTATGTAAATGTATAAATTAAGCGTAATATTGAGTCCCGTATGATCTGATATCTGGTTATCAAATTAGTAACTCGATCACTGAACAATAATTTGCTTATTGACTCATTTTCTTTGTTCTGTTCCACTCATTGTGAGAAAAAAAGCTCTGGCAAAGCTTTGATTCAATCGTCCTCGAAAAGAAATTGTGATATTTATTTTCTAAACTAAAATTTCGGTCGAAAAGAAAATGCAATAATTTTTCAATACCAGAGGTTTTACTTGAAATTACCAGAATAAATTTTTTGGTTAGATGGCAAGAAATTCTGGTTGTTTGCATTTCGATCTATACTGTTGGCGTGTTGGCCCCAATCAGGGGCGGCTCGTGTAATTCGATGTGTCGGTGTCTTCTCCATTTAAAACTATAGAAAAGTATCCACCGTCAGGGGGTGCAATTAAACCCCCCGAGCAATCGATACTTTTCTATAGTTTTAAAAGCAGTGGACATCGATTTATCGCATTTCACGAGCCGCCACGGGCCCAAGTATAACTTTCTGCCCGTACTCTCTGTCCTGATCGTAGCTTCAGACGAACCCTTGTCAGACGAGTCACGTGAGGCTTTGAACTTCGTTTTCATGCGAAATAGTCTGTGCTTGTCAGGGCTGCCGTTTTGCGTATAATCAATGCTATTTTTCAATTCACCGATAATGCCACCGGATGAGAAAAGATTACACAGTTTAGTTCAGTGCATGACTGTAATAAACTAAAATACTCGCATCTGTAATCTTTTTTCAACCGGTCGAGTCGTCGATGACTTTAAAAAAACTTGCGGATATTTTAATTAATCAACGGAGTTTCCACCGATTAAGGAAAGATTACAGATCAGAGTATTTTCGTGCATTACAGTCATACACTGAACTGAACTGTGTAATCTTTTTTCAACCGGTGGAATCATCGGTGAATAGAAAAATTGCATTGATTATACGCAAAACGGCAGCCCTGGTGCTTGTAGTACATGTAGAAAGTTTGAAAAGTCCGCGATACCCGACTCTGTGCGCCGGAGTCGAAAGAGATCCGGTATTCCGGTAGCTCCGGTTTCGCGATATTTATACTTGTTTTTATTGACATTAAGCCCGCTTCGGTCGCGTCGCGTCGCGCTCGCGGTTCGGTCGCCGCGCTGATCGCAAATCGCCGGAGCGCGAGTCGAGCGCGTGCACATCGCTCACCCGCCCACTGCCTCAACCCCCCGCCGCCACCCCTTCGCCTTCGGTTCGCGCAAGGTTTTGCGTTCGACGCTCTGCTACTGTTTCGAGTGATATTCGAGCCGAGCTTTAAGCGCGATCGCGATCCTCAAACTCGAAAGCTCGCCACGCGCCGACTCTCGTGACTTTGAAATCTCTCTCGCGTCTATTTGATTAGGTGTCATTTTTCTGGTGCACCCGTTTCTCTTACGCTGTTGTATAAGTACTTAGTTTGCATTGGATCCTGGGAATTGAGAGTGCGCGTTTCAGGAGACTTGGAAATCGTATCTCTTGCTAAAGTTATCAGTGGCGAAGCGTGAAATTTGGCAACAATGTATTTGCTCCATTTAAATTCACCAAAAAATTCGAAGAATCCTGTCATTGGGCTTTTCGACCTTTCTAATGTGTTTAAATGGAGGGAAAGGAATGTTGCCAAATCGCACGCCTCGCCACTGAAAGTTATGCTAAAGTATAACTTTAGCAATACTGCGGTTTTCCGGATCTTAACCTTTTCAATACCACGCCCGAGTGTACTCATTTTTGTTTTTTTTATGTCTGCTTCACAACATTGACAAAAGCTACGACTTCAATTTTTTGACTTTTTGCAAAATAACGTTTCGTTGATAGCCGCCTTCAATTGGAGGGGTAGGCAAAATGAACACCCCGGAGTAGGAATATTTATCGCTACCACGAGCATGCGGTGTTTTGTCCTCGTAACCTGGGAGTGGAAGGGTCAGGTGGCATTTCTGAATTCACCGATAGTTCCACCGATCGACGAAAAGATTACACTGTTCAGTTTAGCAGTGTGACTATAATGCACGAAAATACTCTGATCTGTAGTATTTTCTAAAGTGATAGAAACATCGGTGATTTTCAAAATTCCATCAAATTTCAAATTCATCGGTGGATGAGATGATCACAGATCAGAGTATTTTCGTGGTTTCTATAATTATTGTGTATACACTCTGCCAGTCTGTATTGTTTAATGTACAGCATTTATTGCTGGAACTTTAAGGCAGCCTGCACGGAAAAAAAGATTAGTGAAAATAACCATACGGATACCTGATTTTGGCACCTGCTAGATGTTATGGTAAACTTGACCAGAAGTATGGTACATTCACCGATACTTAGAGTAAATTCGACATGCAATCAGGTAACGTCACCTAGTACCCAGTCAAAACATAGTATACTTCTGGTTAACATTACCATAACATCTAGCAGGTGCCAAAATCAGGTATCCGTATGGTTATTTTCACCGTAGTTTTTTTTCCGTGTGCATTATTTCAGAAATCGCATTTCATTTAAGTCCTCTCCTGCAGATTAAATGTGTCAATAAAACTTTAGCTTTCGCTCAAAGTCAGACACTTGCCGTAGTTTTCGGAGGTCAGCGTAACTTTTCTTCCACCCTGTGTGTGTGTTTGTGTGTGTATTTGAGGGCGGAAATCGAAATATCTGCCGTGTCAGTGCTCTTCAAACCTTGCGCGTGATTACATGAATGAAGCCACGATTCCGGATTCAGTCACGGGGCGCAAGGATCAACATCTGGTGCAGCGCAATGCAGTAGGAAGCATCAACCGGTTTCGAAAGGTTCGTGCGCTGGTGGAATTCGGGTAAATTAAAACGTTGGTTTCACAGTTTCACAGATTCTGTGTGCCTGGTTTGTCTCTCGTTGATTTCGTTGATTCGTTGTGAGACACGGCCGTGTCAAAATATTTTGACGCGTCGCGGTTTTTCGAAAAGGGGGAGGATGGATGCGGTTTTTGTGTCGAACGTGTGAAGTTATGACGCGTCGGAGCTGCGCTGAGCTCGAGCGACACAAAGAGGGCTTGAAGGGAGGAAGGAATTGTGTGGTAGAGAAGTGTGGGTGGAAGGGATTGTGCGGGTGAGGGCGGGTGAGGTCATAATACATCCGCTTTTGTGAGCCTGAGTTTGCATTTTTTTATCCGTGATTATTTCAAGAGAGCGGGGACAAGGCTCGTCTCGTACTAATTGCATGTTTTTATAATTTTGTGAAGAAAGTTCTAAAGGATTCAAGTCCAATTCTCAAACGATTTCGTCTATTTCTCTGTCTTAACCCGTTTTGTCGCCCATTAAAACTTCTGATTTGATGTCTACGTTTCCTATTATACTGAGCAGTGCACTGCATTCCTGAAATTTTTTTATCCCTCGATTTGTATCAAATTAATTTTTTTCCGTACTTATTTCTTTCTCTTCTTTTTACTTTCCCACTCCCCATAGATAGAGAAAGTATTGTAATCATGAAAAATTTGAAAATTGAGTTAGCTCCATTTCTTGGCATTTGATGTCCCCAGGAACCCAAAAAACCATGTCCCAAAAAATTTCCGTCTGTCTGTCCGTCCGCCACAGATGATATTTCCTCAACTATTCATCTTTTTTTTTTTCATGCTTTTTTCTAATGTATTTTTCATACATTAGCTTAAGAGTACCCGCAATCCTTGGGTGATCGAATCAGTTTAAAAATCAAAATCTGTGGGCATATTTTACGATAAATTTGTAAGCTGCATAGTTTCGAAAGTTTTAATTTTTTTTTTTTTCCTCCTGTATAAAAACTTTACCATTGTAAAATTCCGAATCTAACTTTTTTCTTCTCTTCTCTGTTGCAGGTAAGAGGCCTTACGCATACTCTAAGGAACGAAACGACAATACCCTTAAGTTCCTACGACTGTACTGTATGTATGATATCGATTGCCCCTGACTGCCCAGTGCCCCCCTCCCCCAACTTTCACCCCCAACCCACAACGTTTTCAGAACCTTTAAAAAAAATATATATATTTCCCTAGAAGAGCCTCAAAAATGATATCGTATCAGTCTTACATCATTCAACTTCGTATTAAGTGTCAACATGAGAACGAAGTAATCTCGGAAAATCTCTTTCTGGACGCATGACGAGATATTCACTTTCATTTTCTGTCTCTTTTCAAGAAATTCTAATTTTTCCGCGGTTATTGTCAGTCACGGATCCCTTAACGCCTGTTCAACCACAGACACCCCCCTTATCCCCCTTGTCGACCTCTCCTTCCCGTCTGTCCGAATAAGGCTTGCACTCGAACGGGACTCTAGAGTCAGTCAAACGAGAAAGCAAGTTTTGGGACAACGTGGAGGGGGGACGGAGGGGGGCACAAAAGGGAGAAGCTGAAACGGATTATAATCGATGAAATGAAAAACCCCCGGTAATATTTTCCGCCTCTGACTTGATCGAAAATTGATTCCGAATTTATATATATATACATATACTCGGGTACTTAACTTCTCTCCGCAAGAGGTATCGAGTCGGGCTTGAAATCGGCCAACCGAAAGAAAGCTCGCGGGATTCGGCTCAGCCCGACGAACAATGGTACAAATCTTCGGTGATCTATCTGTATATCCTCTCCGTGCAAACTCATTGAAACGAACCTTCTGTCCATATAGATAGTGCCACCAGTCACTTTTTGAGAATTTTACTTAAAAGGTCCATACTTTTTTCCTGAAAGCATTAAACAAAAGCGGCATTTCCTTAAACTTTGCGTAATTTTTACTTTTTTTTTTTTTTTTTTTTTTTTTTTTTTTTTTTTTTTTTTTTAAAAGCTAAATTTTAACCATATTGATTCTAGATTGACCGAGAAACTAAACACTGTATTTTTGGATAAATATTAGAGGCATTGTATAGGGGCGTTTTGTCGTAATGATGAAATGTGCCTATATATATATTGCTTAGTAGTTTTTTCCAAATTTCGGTGTTGATTAGTTTTTCGGACAATCTAGGTCAAATATTGCTGAAATTTCGCTCTAAAAATGGAGTATGAACCTACGCAGTTTCTGTGGGGGACGCCTTTTTTGAATACTTTCAGCAAAAAAAGAATTATAAGGCTTTTAAGTCATAGTGTCAAAAAATAAATTGTTGCATTATTATCTATTGAATCAGAATCTCACTTCAGACTGCAGATAAGGAACTACCTTAAACGTATTTACTGAGTTTAGGAGTAAATTTTGGAACTTAATAATACTCACAACGTTATTTTGCAAGTGACTCTACTCTATAATAATTGACCCTCTTCATTGCTGCAGTAGAAGTTTGCATTATACCCATTCCATAGAGCAGGAACTTTTTTTGGGGGAGTCTCTTGTGACCCCATCCGCCATCCGTGCTCGGTCGAAGACAAGAAACACATCAAAAGATCGTTCTCTCCGTATTTTCTTCTCGTTGTAAACCCCCCTCCCCCTTTCCTTTACATATCCGAAGAGATTTCCAGTCACCTAATGTCTTACGTGCAAGGCGTCCTGTAATTTACGCAAAGTGTAATTTTTATTCACTCCTCGTTGTCGTGCGTTTGCAACTTTGCAAGCAGCGCGGTCGCGGGTTGAGGCACAGTACAAACAAGGGAAATACCCATCGTGTCGGGAGGCAAAGAAGAAATCCCCGACGGTTAACAAAAGGGATTTCGTCGTTTAAACCTTTAACCCAGCGCGAATTTATAATTATCTGCAAGCGAAAATGAAAGGGCTTTAGCTCTTGTTAGCCTGAGCCTTTTCCTACTCCCCCGTTATCCCCCCCATCATTCGTGCATCCCCACCGTGCACGCCCCCCACAACCGCCTTCTAGCAAATTTCTTCCTCCTCCCCCCTCCCCCCTTTCCGTCGATTCATTATAATCCCCTCTAGCTCATAGCTCTTGTTGCTTCGCGTTTATTAATGAAATATAGCCTGTGTTAACGCCCCATGTACGACGATGTTTGAGCCTTAAAATTGATAGCTCATAATTCGTGCATTCAAGCGGTGTAGATCATAATTTGAATTACGTTATGAAAGCCTTTTTTTTTATCCTCCTCTCGCTTCATTTACCGCCAATTCTCACTCACTTTGATATTATTTTGCGTAGCAAAATATAGCTCGAACTTTCTAGCGGCGAGTTAATGTTTATAACCTCTTGAAACAAAATGGGAGTAAAACCCAACTTTGAGAATCGCCTTTTTAAAAAGTAATAATCGAAATTGCATAGTTTGTTTTAGATTAAGATGAATCTGTCTTGATGAAATTGAAATTTCGGTCGATCGAAGGAATTTGCATTTTTTATTGCATTTCAAAGCAGTAAACGGGATTTGAAGTTGTTCACTGAAAATAGAAATGGAGCCAATTAGTGGCGTCGCGTTCAATCTATAAACGCTGTATTCTATTAATTTAAACGCTTGAAAAAGGTCGAACTATTGGAGGTGCACAGTGCACTCCGTTGAATCGATATTTTGAATGGGTTTAATACTTATTTGAAAAGGCACCGTTTCCGTACTGCACGGGACGCCACTGGAGACGAATGAAGAGAGAGATGAAAGAATTAAGACAAGATCTAAGTCATAAAAAGAAAATCAAAGAGAAATGAAACAATGGGAGGAAATGAAAAATTAACGTAACGTACTTTGAAGTCGTCGTGAGCATTTTCAAGGGCAGGCAGAAAACTGTTCAAAATGATTTTCCAATCAATAACATTTTGTTCGGAGAGATTCAGTGTCGCCAAACAAAATTTGTTTATCATGAATGAAAACAACGGAAATTCTATTGAGGTCAGGCTTTTTTCAAAAAGAAGCTTTTAAGCTACCAAAAAAAAAAAAAAAAAAACCATCTGCTCATTGATCAGATCATCACCAGTCCTCATGTTTTGCGTCGACTGGCGCAAAGTTACGATCTTAAATAGCGCAGACCTATACGAGTGATAATAGGACCTCTTGTAGATACTCATAAACATCAAGTTCATTAGACTGTGAGGTCATAATAACCTGCAGCTTCCATCTTGACAGGAGCGCGGTTCTCGGAAGACGCTTATCGAAATGCAGGCAGATAAACATTAAACATTGTAACGGGATGCTTACTAATGGCCACTAATGGCCGCGGACACTTGATGCGTTCCACATATTATATTAAAGTCACCCGTTGCATTAAAACATATTTTATGATAATGGAAGGTCCGGTCGATGAAAGAAACAGAAGCTTTCGGGCATAGATCAGTTAGGAATGAGGTTGCTTGGGAAACGGGGGCTTCTGGCGCTTCCAAAACCAGATCATCGCGAGAGCCTGCGCAGCTTGTTGCTTGCTTGCGATTGAAATGATCCGTCGGTTGACCGGGTGTCGGAGGCTCTGGTTTTGGATATTTCAAAATTCTTTCTCCACTGAAATGGCACAAACAAATAATCCCACAGTGCTATTAAATAAACGCGTTGGAATACAAGTTCTGAACTTGGCATTAGAAAGTCAAATTTATCTTAACCCCTGAACTTTTGGGGCAATTTCTAGGATTTAAAAAAAAAAAAAAAAAAAAAAAAAAAAAAAAAAAAAAAAACCTCTAATCTTCGGAAGTTTCAAACGTTGTTTATCGTACTGATGTATGGAATTTATTGATTTTTTTTTTTTTTTTTAGTGTGCTTTGCCCACTCTTCTATTTTGAATAACTAACCTGAAGAAGTAATTAACCTTTTGAATAATTAATTTGAAGTTACCTTTTAAAAATATATAACTAACTAACTTACACTCACAAAACCTGTGGCTTTGTTAAAGTCTTACCCTTTTCTGAAATTCTGTGTGATAAATATTTCATTATTTTTACAATATCTATTTTTTCGTAATAACTCCGATAGATTTGCACGAAAATGAAGATTTCGTCAGGAGAAAAACAAGAAATGCCCCAAAAATCGAAATTAAAATTTTCATAGTTATCTAATGGGATACAAGAGCACACATTGAATAGAGATCTATAGAAGCACAAGACAGTCAGAAAATTTTGGTAGGTGGAATTACATTGATTAATCTGAGAAAAAATGACCTTCCAACTTTATTTCCTCATTTTTCTTCAGCTGAAAAACAAACATGAGTTTTTGTGACATTAATCTGTGACATTTTGTGGACTCATCAAATGAGTTTGAGAGCTTCGACTTTCCAAGTGAGAGTCCTTTCATAAATCACTTTGTCAAACTCTCAGGCAAGTTTTGTTTTGATTAATAGAGATAAAAATTAAAAATTCAGCTCAGCTCCCACTTCTGAAACGAGCTTTAAGATCGATTTCGAATTGGAAGTTGACGCGAAATCAGTCAAGCTTTTGATAAGCGACCCCCTTTCATCGATAACCGCGATACCGATGGACTGATGCTTGATGGAATTACGGTAGAAAGTAAAAGGAAACGGCGATGGACGATGCGGTGCCGATGACTAACCAATAAACGAACGACAACATCACGAATTGCGGCAATGGTTCTGAAAGCAGGTGGTTCATCGGTTATCCGCATAGCGATGAAGGAGAGTAAAGGCATGGGCAATGAGCAACAGGTATGCAGGTGTACCACTACCACCGGCCGCAGCCCCTCTACCAATGAAAGGGGGAGGGGGGTAACTCTCGGCGTCTCAACCACCCGACTGGAACCATGACGTCGTTCGTCGCGCGTCCACCGGGGAACGTCCTCCCGGGGGTGGGAGGGGGGGCAGAGCGGTGATTGCGCGCGCTTAACTAAACTTACTCGAGCTCACCATGGAGCATAGCCGTAGCCAGCTCATTGTCTTTCTCTCTCCCTCTCTTTGCCCATTTGAATGCATGCGTGAGAAAAGGATGGAGAAAGGGGCTATCACGTGACTTTCAGCCTCTGTTTCTGTCCTTTTCTAACACTTGCAGATAAACACGCAGAGAGAGAGGGAGAGAGGGGGAGAGGGAGAGAGAGAGAGAGAGAGAGAGAGAGAGAGAGAGAGAGAGAGAGAGAGAGAGAGAGAGAGAGAGAGAGAGACAAACTGCTTGGAACGGCTATGCTGAGGAGTTAAGAAGAGGTAAGTAAGTATACTTACTGTGGCTCGCTACTCCAACTTGAATCGCCAGTCATTGGTCGCTATATACACGCTCATTTACATCATTTTTCCGCAGCTTGTGTATTAGTGCGTATTCCCTGACGTTCGGTATTGGCGGACTCTTGTTTGGTATAAAGCACCGCACAAGACTCGCTTGCTTCGTCGAAGGAGAGTTAGACTTATCTCAACAAGCGCGCAACCACGCCTTACCTAGCTTTTGCAAGTTATTGGTTCGGTATTGTCTAGAGAAGTTTATAAGTACCAATTCTTCGAATGTGCTAGCGAGGAGGAAGATACCTGTCGGGGTATGCAATACGCAACGCACAAGGTCTTGTTCAACACTTGTAGCAGATACGTTGCAGTTAGCATATCCTGTTCCGGTATGCAATACGCAGCACTCAAGCTAATATTCAATACATGTAGCGGTATGCATGTATACATTTTGCATATCTTTGTCAAGTATGCAATACGCAATCGCATAAGCTACCTACAATTCAACACATGTAGAAGGTGCGTTGCATATTGTATATCTTAGATAGGTATGCAATACGCAAGGCATGAGTTGCCATTCAACACATGCAGCAGGTGCGCTGCGTATTGCATATCCTCGCCAAAGGCCGAAACATGTTGGGACAAAATTGTCACTCTACTTAGTTGGATGGTGAGGATTCGAGCATGCTATTAGATAACTTACTGGCTTACGACCTCATCATACGTCCAGGAGGAGTAACATTTTTCGGTCCCAGATATGTCACTTCGCGCCTTTAGAGTTTCGTAATTGTATGTAGACGTAAACTGTAGTTAAAGCGTTCTATATTCCTCTTGGATTAGCCAGAGAAATTCCAGGACTCAACCCACCACGTGACGTGCGATCGTGCTCCTGGTACCCCTGCTGGTGCCTAGTCCTGTCTGCAAGACGCAAGACCAATTATTAACCTTCCGTCTCGACTCGACTACGGCGCAGCACACACCGTACCATCATACCATCACAATCGCACCATCCAATATCCATTGTTGCAAACCTTCAGGCTACCACCCTTGGACAAAGCTAATTTGAATCACATAAAATGTAAAATATATTTACGCAAAATTTGGCATCACTGCCACCATCCACCGTCTCAGGTGGTAATCTCCTCATTCTCCCCCCTCCCCTCCCCCCTGCTTCCTCCCCCCTCCCCCCTAACCACCGCCCCCACCCTTCCACTTATTTCACCTAAGCGGTAATTGGCGATTGCGCCCGACCGACTGTAATTCACGGTAACGATCTACCCGTCTCGATGATTCCATTAAATGGAGGGGGATCTCCCCCATCCCCCTCTCTCCCATCAAGATCCTATCAACCCCGTAATCAAATTCACCCTGCGACTAAAGAATCAAAAATTGGAAAATTACGCAGCATATCTTGTTTTCCTGCAAAGCGATGCTTTGTAATCAATCGACGAACTTGCGAGAGGCGGATCTAGGACTTGATCGTTATTTATCTCTCTCTCTCGGTCTTCAGCCTGACTGAAAGCGTGTGGTAGAAAAAGACGGGGATAGAGGACAAAGCCACGCGATGGCACCTCCCTCTATATTTTTCTGCAGGGTTTGTAAGAAAGAAAAAAAGAAAATAAAAAAATCGAGAACGGCTGCAAATTTTGAAAAAATGGAGAACATTCGTTCCGAATAAATTGAAGGAAGACATATTTTTACGGGGCATTCAATTTAGAGAAGTACCACCTACACGGAAAAAAAGACTGGTAGAATTTACCATCTGCATAATTAATTTTGGGGTCCCCTATTAAGTACGGTAAATTTTACCATTATATGGTAAATGCAACGTCACTTGTGGTGAAATATACCGACAAGTTTTCTTAATTTACTAGAAGGTACGTTGCATTTACCATACGATGGTAAAATTTACCATACTTGATAGCAGACTCCAAGCAGCTATGCAGATGGTAAATTCTACCATAGTCTTTTTTTTTTTTTCTTTCTTGTAAAAAGATCGAAAAAATGGATCTTTCGAAAGATCGAAATAGTGGAAGGGAAATATAATTCAGTTATTTTCAAATTTTGAATGTTTTGATTTTGAAGCGTTTTTCAGTGCAAAATAAAAGCATTTCAAAGTAACTGCTGTTGAGTTTCATGAGGCTAAAAGGAAAAAAAATCAACATTCTCGAAAAAAAAAATTATAAAACCTAAGGTTTGCTTGTCATAGATTAAGATTTACCATTCTAATGGAATTTATTAAAGGCTTTTGGTGTGAGCACACCTGTAGTTTTATGTACCCCTTCTCCGGAAATGTCCTCAATTAAGCTTAATATATTGTGCTCGTTACCGATGCTGAGAAAGGCACATACAAGGAAGCTGCGTGCCCGACTCACCCGATAGTTGGGTCGCTCGCGAAAAACAAGACTCGTGTCTCGCGCCAATGCAGAGCAGGGCTGCCATACTGTGTATATTTAAACGCATTTTCCATTTATTTTTATAGACACAAGTTTTTAATTTCCCGCCAATTTCGGCAACACTGTTGCGGTGGGGAGATCATTCGCGTCTAATTGGGTGAAAGGGGACAACTTTCTTTCGACGGAACCGACTTTGCGAAATTTAATTTGTAGATACTATGCACGCGGCGCGGTGGCGGAAATTGTTCCTCAGGCAAATTCAAGGCAAGTGGAACCCGAACCTGCACTGCACGGTGGATTACAGGGTGATAAGTGAGGTCTGTGCCTGTGTGAAACGAGGGTCTCGGAACATCTGGTCTGCTCTAAACTAGAAATCTCAGTGCTGATTCTAAAGGTGGAGTATCTTAAAGACCTTACTTGATGTTCCTTGTGCCGCCATTCCCCCAGACTGTTCCTCCGATGAGAGCATGTTTGCATGTCTGGTCGCGGTCCTTGTTCTGGTTTACGAATCGCGGTGAGTGGAATGCAAATCGCGGCTGCGGGAGATGGTGATCGGACGGAAGTCGAAAGACAAACGAAATAGTTCGTTTCTAGAATCTTGACAGTCTTGATTATTCGTCGACTCGATTCGATTCATCGAAAAGATTCGTTCTTGAGGCGCGTTTTTTGGTCCATTAACGAACTCTCGCATTTCTGTAGAGTCAACTAGTGCAGTGGTGGCTCAAGTTGGCAATAGACTTTCTGCGTTTGAACCTATGTAAAATAATCAATCTTTAACGAGGCCCATTGCAACCCCAAAGAAATCTATTCTTTTGCGCAGGTTTAAATAGCAAAATTGCATTGTTGCCAAATTGCACGAGCCGCCACTTAAGGAGTCCAACCAAATCGAACGATGCTCAAAAATTGCTGTGAAAAAATTTCGCCGTATCATGGTTGAAGTCCAGGATTCAGTAATATATCCTAGAATTCACAGTTTCCAATTCGTCAATGGGATTTGCTAAAAGCGGGAAATAGTGCTCTTTATACGTACTCACTCTAACAAAGTGAGAAAAATTTAGAAAATATTGCGATGGCGCAGAAATTCGTTTGGTGAAAATCATATTTTTCTGTTCGAAAAATACGAAAAGAAATCAATCTTTCCGGGGGCCGTGGTCCATTGCACCCCTTGTTCCTCCGATCCCTCGCATAGGGATTGTGTCTTTTTCCCAATCCTATGTGATTCTTGTAAAAAGAACAAGTCTTCCTTAAAACGATCAAGCTGTGTATAGAATCGGAAATCGATCGCGTTATTACTCTCAAAATCTTTCCGTGCTCAAGTAGCGACAAGTCACCGTTCATCAACCGGAGGAAGGAATCCGCGCGGTGGTTGATGAGCGCTGCACCGCGATGTTTGCTCAAACGTCGGCGACGTGACGTGACGTGACGTGACTGTTGTGACTTGGGGGAGGGGGAGGGTGACAACAGTACCGTCAGTGAGAGCGCCACTAATTATTGTTGCATCGGGATAATTTAGATGTAGAAAAATGGTTCGCTTGAGAACTCTTTCTTCTTCTTTTTACTTCTTTTTTTTTTACGTCTTTGTCTCCCTCTTCTGGGTCCTTTTCTTCTTGTCATTATAATGACCGGTTTCCGCCGTTGAGTGCCACTCGGCAGTCGACGATTCTTCTTCTTTCACGACAACAGGTAGTGCAACCAGAATGAATCTTATCTCTCTCTTTACTCCATTGAAACACTTATGTTAGACAAGGATGGACAGTGGGATAAAACCCTCTCTTTCTATCTGTGTTCAGATAATACAGTCAAATTGAAAATAAGAGAGAGAAAGAGAGAGGGAAAAGATTTTGGATGCGCTGGTGACGACAACAAACAATATTCGATATGCTTATAGCGGTTGATGACTTTTATGATGTCATCAAATTGAGAAAATTTTCCTGTTTCCGACGAGGGAATGCGAGCGGAGGAATGGAGGAACGGCATGCGGAAAAAGGAAGTGGATCGTCATTTCGCGAGGAAGGAACCGGTTGCAGCAATGCAGCATCGCTCTTCTGCTGGCGCCCAACATTTTGACTTTTTTTCCCTTTACACCTGTCATATTATTATATCTATTAAATGTGTTTTTACGATGAGGAATAGTTTCAGTTTCAACGAACACCCACTTTCCACTATTTGCATACCCTCAAAAATGTTGAACGGGTTTTTAATATCTCTGGTTTTTAATAACCGCTGCTCTGCTTTCGTTTATGGCATTCATTCTATTTTCGTACTACGAGCGTCGCACTAGTCGTAAAAAGCAAGAAAATAATGGTTTTAAAAAAATCATGCTAACTAACATTGAAAGTTTCATTCAGTAATATTGCTACATATAAGAGTCACGAGCAGAAAATATGTGTAAAATGTGGTGCATTCATTGATAAATATTTTATTATTTTTTAAACCGAGCTTCTTTCTCTTGATCCCAGTGGCAAAGCGTACTATCTGGCAACGTAGAATTCTCTCCATTTGAACGTATATAAAAGGTCGAATTCGGTGGTCATCGCCGATCCCTTTTAGTTCGATAGTTTGCATGGGTTTAAATGGGTCCAAGTGCAACGCTGCCAGATTGCACGCTTCGCCACTGCTTGATCCTAATCAACCAAACTCGACTTTTGTGCAGGTTTGCTAAGTTTCGTCAAGTAGTAGCAGCTCTGACGAAGATATTAGCGGATTGTCTAAAAATAGACTCACAAGTGACCTGAACACAATTTTACTGAATCCTCCACATGCACGAAGTCCATTTTAATTACACGGAAAACATAAGATGTTATCTTACAGAGGATCGTTTTTATTTCCCCCTATTTTTCATTATACTCCACTTCCTTGACGAACGAAATAAATGCCTATAACTGATACCATCCCATAATTACAATAATGGTCTATTTACCATTTTACCAACACTTCTTTTTAAATTAACGGAAAGATTTTTTAATTAGGCACCTATTTGTTTTTTCTCGGTCGGTTTCTTTCTGCAGCCGAAGAACGAAGTGTCTCGTCTCGTCGCGTTGAAAGGGAGAACAAAAGACTTGGAAAATTAATTACCTAATTTAAAAAAAAAAATCTAATTTTTTTACACTTGAATAATAAAAATTGCCTTTTGTGATCTGGGTTACTCAGTCGCTCGCCGGAGGGATCATAAAACGTGTAAAGGTAAAAAAAAAAAAAAGGTTAAAGAAAAAAAGAAGAAGAAGTAGAATATGGGGGGGGGGGGCAAAAGCGGAGCCAAGAGATTTCGAACGCGCGACAGATGTAAGAGGTGGCGTCAAAGCGACAGGTGTTCCAGGGGTTCCCAAGACGTAATCAGTTCAAGGTGCCCAATATTAGACGTTGTATCAAGTTTCCATAGCCCCTTTTTTTTATTTTTTACCTGAAAATAGTTAATTTGATTCTGCCAAAGATAATGTACTTCGTTGTATATGAAATGCCGACCCGACCCGACCTCGACCTTTCTCTGGGGGGGGGGGGGACACTTACATTAATCTAAAGACTGAAATCTACTCAGTGAAATTGAATTTTGAGGAAGGAGATAGGGTAATCGAAACCGAGGCGAAACTCGGGTCAAAACGAATCGAAAACATTTACTTTAATTAACTAACCTTGCGAGCATGCAGTGATCAATATGAAAATAACAGCTGCTTGCTGCTTGCCGGAAAAGAGAAAAATTGACAAGAGCCCTTTTGAATACTATTTTCAACTGGTGATCTTTGAGAGAATACGGACGTATTACCGACGATGTAACACATTTAAATGCTTCAACTATCCTTGCGAGCATACAGTGATCAATATGAAAATAGCGACAAGTAGTTGCTCGCCGGAAAATAGTAAAATTGATAAGAGCCCTTTTGAATACTATTTTCAACTGCGTTGATCTTTTAGATATTACGGACGTTTTATCGACAATGTAACACATTTAAATGCATCGTTGCTTCAATTTGTACTTTGAATTTTCACACGCGTCTGTTGCGTGATTTTTGTAATACGACGCGGCGCGCGGCGTATTGATTTTAATGTGAAATTACAATGCGCATTGAAAGATCTTTCAAAATCCACTCGTTAACTTGGGAAATAACTTCAAAGAATCGTTCATTTTGAATAACCCGCGCTAATTTGTAACCTATTTTCACCGACTAACGACAGCAAAGACCGACCACCACGTTTATGTCATAACATCATCTTAACCTCAAAATGTTGGTTTTTGGATTTCAATGAATGAAATATATTGGTTACATTTCTACTGTTTTTTCTGGTGTACAAGAAGATTATAAAATAATGGACATATTTTGTGTATATCTAAACCTTTGTGTATCTTTTTGTGTATATGTAACGTTTCGAAGTCATGTCTATGTTGAAGCACTTACTATGGTGACTGTTGGTTCCATATTTGTAGCATTAGTCGATGAAAAAATCATCTGTTTCCCGCGAGTTGTTCAAAATGTACTATCGTTTTCAGTTATTAGCTGAGCGAACGAGTGAATTTGAAAGTTTTTCTTTTTCGCATCGTTATTTTCGCGGAATCTATCGTTCAACCCAAAATGTACCAGTTTTTGCCTGCTGTAAAAAAAAAAAATACGCTACAGCCAACTAACCAATTATTTCGTTTTGAAAAAGTATTACGTTTTTTTGCAGAGTCAATCAAAATATACCGTCTCAGCGGCTGGCGCCTCTTGAAGCTTGTTATTTGTCTCTTTCTATATGCCTTTATAAGTATGTACACCCCCCCCCCCCCTTTATCACATCCAGTTGGAATTTGTGCCATTTTAAGTTAATCGAAAGTTTCTCTCGAAGTTGCTTGATTCATTCATCGATTCATTAAAGCGCCGCCAAACCGCGCCAGTGTTACTCGGCTTCTTTCCTACCCACGCGTTGAAGTCTTTTGCCTGGGGCGCCTAGCGCCTTGACAATTTAACGCGGGTTATGCTATTCTATTGCATTCGACAACCGATTCGTGCTAGGCTCTTTGCAACCCTGTTAGAATTTATCGACTGATCATGTGCGCATTGCAAACCTGCAAATTCGCCCTTTTTCAATGCGTTTAAAAGGGCGACAACGTTGTCAAATTGCACAGCGTCGTGTCTTATGTTTGGAACCGCCCGCCATTCCATTTATCTTTTATCTTAGTCTCTTGAGATTTTAAACGGATTTTGATCACGGCTGTCCCAACGAAAGAGGACAGGTGCGTTAGGAGCGACAAAGGTGTGCCACGTTCCCTATATTCTATTGTTCTTAAAGATGAAAGAAAGAAAGAAGGAAAAAAAAAAGAAGAAAAAAAAAAGTGTAGCAAGAAATCGTTTCAGCTGTATGCCCTTCAGTCTGGAAAAGGCAGTGAGGTATTATTTTTCTTTCTATCCCCCCCTCCCACCCCCTTCCCTCTTTACTACTCTCCCTTCTTCTTATGCTAAGGACCACGGGGGGAGGGGGGGCAGCCGTGGGTTTTAAGAGTGGAAACATGACCGTTTGTCTTTTTGGTCTGTTTCGCGTTGTCACTTATGTGCCTGGTTGAAGGCGAGGAGTGGTAAGATCTAGGGACTGTGAGGTTGGGGGAGTCAGGGGGGTTATTATAATCACTGAACGGACAGTGGGCACGCACCGGGTTTTTTCTTGGCTGCTCGCCAACGCCCCCGGATGCATGAGATCCTACTGTGGATTCGGCTTGTTGCCATATCAGCGAATTCTCTTTTTCCAGTTTTCCTTTGAGGAACTATCATCGATTCAACGACGGGAGGGAGAAGAAAAATCCTGTCGTCAATCTGGATCCACAAAGAAAAAAAAAAAATTCTCTTCATTAGTTACTCCAATTTTTTATCTTTGGAAACTCACCGTTGAGGCTTTATTTTCCCAGTGCTATAATTTTGGCGGTTTTTTTTCTTCTTTTTCCTCGATTAAATTTATTAAAGTTTGATCAAATAGAAGTAACTGACGTTGTGTGTTTTCCTTTTTTTTTTTTTTTTTTTTTTTTTTTTTTTTTTTTTTTATTTATAACATTATTATCTGTAAGACCTCCTTGGTCTGAATGTGCCCATTTTTTTCCCCATAAAAATTTTGTGTGGCATTTTTTTTTCTCATTTTGATAGTTTTTCCCACAATGCATTCATTCGAATGAATACACGAAAAGCGGAAACGATAAATGAAGGGCTCTGTGTCGCATACCTCCCTAGCCCACACTAACTCATGAGCCATAGATTATATGCTATCTATTGTTTCTCAGGGTTAATTAGTTAATATGGCGGGTTAGGCAGGTGACACCAGTGGGCCCACAGAGTTCAAATTAGGCAACGGTGGTCATTCAAATTTCAAATACTCGTCATAGCTGTCACAAGAACTCGGTTGCTTTTTATTGCCTACCTGTTGCGGGTTATTGCCGGGAGTACATACGATGGGTCGGAGTTTTGACTTGTGACAGTCCACGGTTGCCCCGAAGTTTCTCTCCCACGCACCCCCCCCCTTCTCCCTCTCCCCCGCTCGAAGCCCCGACCTCCCTCCCCACACTCTGGTTCTCCTTTGGTTCGGCGAAGAGAATTGTGTATGTGTGTGTGTGCGTGTGTGCCGGGTGCCCAGTGCCCAGAAGTGGTGGGTTTTTGAAAAGAAAAGAAGTCGTAACGCTAACGGGCTCTGCACCACTTTTGAACTGTGCGCAGTCAGCACGCGCACGGTTCTTTGCGTCGACGCCCAGTAGCCTGATATAGCTGATTTCGCGAACAAGGAATATGTTGAATTTGTAACTCTAAACGAGTATAAAAATGATCTCTCGAACAACCTGAATTTCGATAGTATTTTATGTTTCCTAGTTCGAATATTTGAGCACTCTATGTTTTTTTCTGCAATAATTTCTTACTTTAAAATAAACAAAAAAAAAATCCAATTTTAGTTGCATCCTAGAAAATCTTTCAAAAAAAGCTCCTAAATATTGCCTGCGTAAAAATGGTCCATACAGGTCCATAACCAGCTCTCCATACTGTATGGATTTGTTTCGGTCCATGTGGATATTTATGGATATCGTAGGGATTTACAATGAATATATAAGTTGATTATCCATACAGATCGATACAATATCCACACATTTCCATATAGGTCCATACACAGCCACATTGGATTCATACTATGTATGAGGCATTTTTACCATATGGTAGCCTAGTTGGTTTATCACTAAGGGAAGAAGCTATGATGAGAGATTTTGAAACATTATTTTAATTGAATATATTTAGTTTTCTTTAGAAAATACGGACATACGAAGAAAAAAAAATGTTACTGTTTCCTTAGATACTGTGTTTGTTTTTTTTTTCTTACAATTATAGATAAAATTAATTCAACTGTATCCTACTCTTTTTGCCCGATTTCGTATACGTTCTACTCCTGTGTGCGGCGTGCCAAGTGTTCCAATTAGAGCGTCGCTCCACGGCCGCTTTGACCGTCGCGTCACCTGACGCCTGCTGCTGTCAAAAACTTTCACGTTAAAATGCATTGTCGTAACCTTGATTCTATGAGTCTTATGTGAGGCTGTGGCTTTGTTCGATGCTAAAAGGTTTTGATTGAGAGAGAAAGGAAAAGGTCATATTGTCATAACCTTATCTCCTCACTGTAACAATAGTTCGCACTCAACCGGTTTTTGCTCTCCAACACGAGTCGAAATTATATCTCTCTTGGCTGAAAAAATATAAGAAAAAGGAGTACGTAGGCGTTCGAGTACATTATCTTAATTCTCGTGTTTTGTCTCAGCGCTGTCTTTCAATCAACAGTAATGAACGGCCGGCGACGTTTCCTGGCTCATGATGGTCGCTAATGTGCGACGTTAAAAATTCACAAGCTTTCGAGACCGAAGTTCAATTCTTATCTTTGTGAGTCTCGTAGAGCTTAAAATAAGCCTTTTTTTGCATCATAGCGGTTGAATTCAAAATGTTTCGCTGAAAATGGCCATAAGGGGCTCTTGCAAACTTTTCCTACAAGTAATTGAAAAGTTGATTCTTATAAAAATGTCGAATGTCGAGTATTCTAAAGAATCACAAAAGTCACTCTCAGAATTGGGCTGAATAGTATCTTGCTATGCATGTATCATGGGAGAATCCTATCTAATTTGAGACTTATCTCTATGTTTCCAAAGAGAAAGTGACGAATTAGACGGGAATCTCCCATAATAGAAATTCTGGTAAAAATACCATCCCTCACCTCGGTTCACTTATCGTTAAGTTTCTGGTATTATTGCTATCATTTTTTTTTCTCCTTATAGTGTTAAAAGCAGTCAAATTTTGTATATAATTTTGTTTTGATAATACGGTGGATTAATCGAGTTAAACCAGAGCTTATTTCTCTGTGTAAAAGAGTATGTCTGCGTATTTTAAGCTGTCAATTAATTTATATCCTGTCACAGTAGATATACGTCTGATTCGTGCTCCGCTGGAACCGGCGCGGCGGAATTTCGCCCGGTGCTTGCTCTAAATCTAATCGATGAACTTTCGGTCGACCGATTTCCTCCGACCGAAAGTGCTCCCGCAGAAAGTTGTGCTTGCTGCGACAACGGCACGCTATCCTGTAGCCTTCGGGCTGTTCGCGCGATCTGATGCGTGCTTTTCACGTTTCGTGTGCACCCTGTTTGTTTTGGTAAGAGAAAACTGTCACTTCGTGTTGAATTTCCTCTCTCCGCCCCCCCCCCCCCCCCCGCCACGCCCTCTCCGAGCTCTCTCGGTTCGCTTTATTACTCTTACTCCGGAAACTACTTTCCATACTCTGATTAATTTGACGCCCGACTTGACCCGGGCCGCCAGCCGCGGATCGACCTCCGACCCGACCGGTTGACGATGAAAACGAAAACAAACCGATGCAAGCGAGTGGAGCGCGGCCATGCAGCATGCAGCGGAGCAGAGCACCGAGCATCGGTGAGTGGTGACTAGTCGGCGCTGCTCCGGTGGTGGTGAGTGGTGACTGACGAGCGTATTAAAGCAGAGCGTTTTCTGCATCGATTTATCGGTGATTAGACGGGCCCTTCCGTCGGTAAATAAATTATCGCTCAACGATGCAACCGAGGTGGGCCCTCAGCAGTCATCGATTCCTGGTCACCGAGTTGCCGATTACAGCTTAGTTTTACGATGGATTTTTCGTCTGTCGGATCGAGTTTCAAGGGCCGAGCGATCACGATGCAGCTCGAAAAATGAAAATCAGCTATGTCTTTTTTGATAATTTTTTTCATCCCTCTCCCCACGATTTTTGGAAACTACTATCTCAAGCAGTGGCGTAGCGTGCAATTTGGCAACGTAGCACTGTGTCCGTTTAAACCCATGTAAAAGGTCGAGTGCAAGGTGTTCACCGAACACCCGATAGTTCGATTTTTTTCATTGGTTTAAATGGACGAACTGCAACGTTGCCAAATTGCACGCTACGGCACTGATCTCAAGGTGATTCCTTAGCGTTTCCATTCTAAATTTTTACACGATTCGATCTATGGTTAAAATTGGAGAAATGCTCGAGGCAGTAGTTTCAAAAAGTCGCTTTTATGATGTCTCATGAAAGCTTTGTGAGAAATTATTTACAAAATGATTTTAAAAATGAAGTCAAAATAGGTTTAAATGGTGGAGGGAATCCATTGTTGCCACATTGCACAAGCTGCCACTGCCGAAGACCAACGATTATAACCTCTCAAAAGTATCTGACCCAGCATTTCTGTAAACATGCGGTAATTATTGATAGGGATGGTTAACGTACAACCGGCAAAGCTGTGTTACGGATGCTCTCTCAACGAGAATGAAACTCAAAGAGTTGACGCACGAGGTCGTTCCACCGATTGAGGCATAAATGAAGCGAAGCGGAATAGGAAAGGGCCCAGCATTGCCACGTCCCATAATAATTGATCAAAATCCGAATTTTTGGGAACAAATTTAAAAAAAAAAAAAAAAAAAAAAAAAAATTGCTCAAAAAAGTTGAACAAAACTTCTACAATTTTCCACAAATTTGCAAGTGACTCGCATGCACATACTCTCATTTGCTGGACTCCCGATGATCTCTAGCATTCTATCCGAATCTCAAATAAATTGTGAAAGTTGCCAAAAATCTGAACTTGGGTATTCTTCAACTCTAGAAAATTTTCCAGAGGGGCTAATAATTAATTCTCTTGAAAGTTGGAACCCATTAACAATCTTCGAAGTTTTCCTTGTAGGTTTGGCAACATTGTCCATCGATGCCGTTGCGCTGCAACGCTACTGCATGCCTAACTCTAAAATTTAAATGGATCTGACAATTATCGAATTGATTTGGGGGGGGAGATAAAGAGGGGATGGGTTCCCCCGCCCGCTCGTCGCGACGTCTAGTGGAGTGTGACACTGACGGCAGACGTTGCGTTGTGTTGTTTCGTTAGCAATGCATGATGTGTGCTCGTCTATGTGTAGAGATGGGTAAGCCCCCCCCCCCCCCCTGTTCTTAGAATTGAAGCGTCCTAAATGCAAGGAGCAGTGGCGGAACCTAAGAGGAGGGGAGTCTAGGGATATAGACACCTCCCCCCTTGAGACCGCACTATGTCCTAAAATTAAGGTTTTCATTAGAGTTTTCAGGGGAATTGTACCAAATTTTGACCCTCAGGTAGCCTCCAAAGCTCGCTTTCTTAACAATTTTCCGACCTTGGACCGAAGTTTTTGGCTACATCACTGACAAGGAGTCTCCGTTAAAAAAAAATTGAATTAATTTATTTAAATGGAAAGTAATTGCAAAAATGAAAACGATTTTACAATGAAAGTAACAAAAATTGAGAGAAGTTTTGAAAAATTCTGACGAATTAGAATAATTAAAACCATTTCAAAAATGTTTAAAGTTAAAGCGACTGAACGAATCGAAAGCGAGGCAAGCTGTCGAAGAGTTTTAAAAAATGATCAGTCGCAAGAATTGGAAATTGGATTTTTTTTTATTATTATTATTATTTTTTTATTGTGAGTTTGAAGATCTGGACGTGAGTTCCTGAAACGAAAGCATGCTAAAATATTAGGTGTAGTAAAGTAATTAAAAATCAACTATTCATTAAAATAAATAAACAAAACGAATGTCCGGTTGCCTAGTATAAATCTAAACAAACATGTATAGTTGTATTAGCTAGGATGTAGAAAACTTGCAACTGCCACCTCATGACCTCACCATATGAAAACGTGCTGAATTTGAACACTTCCACGTCAAATTTAGCGATCCTTAATTTGAACTAGATAACCACTTCAAATACCAAATTGAACAATCCTCAACGTACTATTTCCCCCTCCGAAAATTTGGTCGTACTCCGATTGCTTCCTTCGCGAAAGTTCACAAATTTAGTCCTTTTTACTCCCCTGTGTCCCTTCCAACTTTCACCATCCCTCCCGCAACATATCTCCGACGTTTTTCCTCGTGGTTTTTATTTCGCTATACACGAAAAGCAAAATATATCAGCCCGGAGCTGCACAATATCAGTCAAACATATCATTGTTTCATGGGAACGATCGCCAGAGGCCGGAGGGGGAAAGAATTTTGAGAAAGGGAGAAAAAGGGGGTAAAAACGGGAAAGAGAGGGGGGTTATGGCATGCATTCGCTCGCATTATCAACAATGAAACTCATCGTCCCTTTTGTTTGTAGTTCAAATATTTCAATCGTGCCCATCTGGGTTTATTAAATTTCCCCCAAGTTTTTTTTATCCTCTTTTCCATGCTTTTACTCCCGAAAGCCCAGCAGACTGGAAGATAATGTTTCATCAGTTTGCATTATCTGTATAAATTTGAAACACAAAAAGAACGGGCAGGGCCGGGTTTGGAGTAAAAAGCTGGAATAGGACGTCACTCAAAAGCCCCCGGCTTGTATCCGGGAGAATTCAGTTGGATTCACGTCCCTCAATTTGCTAGAGAAATTCAACCCCTGCGGCCTCCAACATTGCGAAAGCATGATTTTAGGAGGGTTAAAAATTTAGCAACCTTCATTCTAATTTTTTTCTTCCATTTCAACAATTTTGTACGTGGCTTACTTATCATGCAACACTGTCGCAAATAATTCAAATGGCTGGTTATCAAAACAAGAAATTTATCAAGTCATTTTTACAAGTAAGTAGTTTGAAAACAAGTAATTATCAGGGGAGCAAAACCATTTTATTTCATTTTTTTTATATTGGTTTTTTAAAAATAATAAACGAATAAAAACAATAAGACCACCATCCTTATCGAATTCAACACTGGGTTAAATGGAATTTATTTATATTTGATTATTTTTCAAGGCTTTCTGTGGCTGTTCCGAATTGCATTTTTGAGCCAGTTTGCTAGCTTGAACTGTAGGGGTGTATTTCAGAGACTCTATAATTGAAAGAAGAAACCTCATTGAATTAGCCTTGACTTGAGAATCCGAGGGAGCTCACGGTCTACCTTGAAAAAGTGCCTCTCAAAACGTTTCACTTACTGCACCCCTTAATGCCGCTCTTATTCAATCACTCTACGCTCAGGTTGATGGGCAAAATCTCAAGGATTCTCAAGTCAATACTAACTTAATGAGAGAGGTTTTTTTTTTTTTTTTTTTTTTTTTTTTTTTTTTTAATCGTTGAGTCCCTGAATTGCGAGGTCACAGGTCACCAAAAGTGAAGATGCGTGGTTTTCATAACCAACCGTCACCATAAATCATGCGCGGAATCGTTCTTTCTGAATGCGTTGCGATTCTCTGTGGATAAATCAATTTCAGAATTTTCACTGCGGCAGTTTTGCCACTGACTCCGGCCTACCCCGATGGCGATGTCTCGATGGCGATGATCGATATCTCGATCGAACGATAAATAGCAAAATCGATCAAAATCGATCGGTGGATAAAAGGATCCGTCGATCTTTGGAGTCGAATGCACACAGCTTTGTTTGGTTTTGTTTGATATTTTTAACTCTGTTTAGTTTTAAATTTCCCACCCTGGAAACTTGGACGATGGAGTCGGGATTTTTTTTTTTTTTTTTTTTTTTTTTATTCGCGCAGTTAAATTAAAATTTATGGAAGCCCGGGGCGACCGCACGACTCCACGCCTGCCTGACTGTATAGAGTGTAGAGTGCATATTTACGCCGCACGCATCGAGAAATCGTAACTTCGATTTCAAACATTCCCGTTCAAAATACACAAACGTCGAGTAAACAAGCGAGTATACGCCGCACAGTGGGGCGAGTCTAAGGGAGAGGCTGGACATAACGTGGTGACTTTAAAATGCGAGTACCTTTGTTAATACGGAACTTTGACGTTTGAAAGTGATTTCATTGCTTTTATTGTAAAATTTCCTACCAGAATCACCCCCTATAATTTGTTTTTCGACAGCAAAAACATTCAAATTTGCATTTTTGGTCTTAAATCCCATGTCCGACCCCTCTTTTTGACTAGTTCCACTCAGAGCTGCCGTTTTGCGTATAATTAATACTATTTTTTTTGTTCACCGATGATTCCACCGGTCGAGAAAAGATTACAAAGTTCAGTTTAGTGTATGACATTTAATGCACGAAAATACTCTGATCTGTAATCTTTTCTCAATCGGTGGAAACTCCGTTAATTAGTTAAAATATCCGCACGTTTTTTAAAGTCATTGACGACTCCACGGTTGAGAAAAGATTACAGATCAGAATATTTTCGTGTATTACAGCCATACACTGAACTGAACTGTGTAATCTTTTATCAACCGGTGGAATTATCGGTGAATTGAAAAATAGTATTAGTTATACGCAAAACGGCAGCCCTGATTCCACTGTGCGCCGCACCGTTCGAGTTTCACGAAGGAAGAGTGAATCGAGGCAGTCAAGGAGATTGGTGAGGGATGGAGGGGGAGTGGGATGGTGGGGGGAGGGGGAGAGTTAATTAATCGAACTGAATGAAAAGCAGGCACCACAGAAAAGATTACGGAGGGGTCGAAATATGTGCAGCGGTGCCATTACTGTCTAAGCTTCATGATATTTTATTTGATTTAATTTAGTTTATTTCCTTCCCAATTATTTTCTTCAAGGCCCTCCGAGAGATTTTATACGTGAGAGTTTTGTCTATCGTTTTATGAGAGTTTGTGTTCTTGAACTTTGGCTATAGTTTCGCATTGAACGTTTGAAGTCGTTAAAAGAGACGGGGGCGAATTGAAATTTACCGGAATTATGTCGACTGTTTAACGATAATGGTATGACGCGCGTCAGCGCGTGGGTTTAGACATTTATTTTACGGAAGAATCAGAAAATCATAAATAGTGTATGAATCGATTTCGGAACCTTTAGTATTAGCTTCGATTATTATATAGATTTGTTTAATCCTAAAATTAATTATTCTCTGTGGAACGCACGAGTTACGAAACGAGAATGCTTAGACGAGGCTAGACCGAAAAGTCGATTTTGCCTTCTTAGCTTTTAGTCCGTTATAACACAGAACCATTTCAGGATCCGTTTCAGGAATAAATGCATTTCTTGCGCAGTCAAAAATCGAATTTCAACCATCATGGTTGAACTACACGGAAAAAAGGATTAGTGAAATTAACCATACGATAGCTGATTTTGGCACCTGCTAGATGTTATGGTAAACTTGACCAGAAGTATGGTACATTTACCGATACTTTGAGTAAATTCGACATGCAATCAGGTAACATCACCTAGTACCTAGTCAAAACATAGTATACTTTTGGTTAACATTGCCATAACATCTAGCAGGTGCCAAAATCAGCTATCGTATGGTTAATTTCACCGTAGTTTTTTTTCCGTGTAGAATGGAATTTCTCACCCAACTTGATGTGTATACCATTTTTTGTTTGTTTGTTTTATTTTCCGTAAGTATATCGCTGTATCCTCCATCTAAAACTATGAAATAATCGATTTTCAGGGAGTTCAATTGAACATTCGTGGACAATCTCACTTAGAGAAATCATTTCTTTAAAAACAAGGAAACACGTTTACTTGCGACAGTTTTCCTTGCGCGAAGTAAGTTCTGATAGCATGAAGGAGAGAATCACTGTCACAATTAATAACAAGGAATCTTTTACTTGTAGCAGCAGACATTTTCCTTGGGCTAAAGGAATTTCCCCTTAGTCAATATTTCACTGTGCAGTTTCTTTAACTCAAACGAAATACACCTTGGATTAAAAAAATAATTCTCTCAGTGCGATACTATAGGCTTAAAATGATGCCCCCGAGTTGTATCACAGTCTTTTTAAATTTAATTCTAAATCTAAATTCGGCAACGTCGTTAATAAATCGATTCGAAAGACATTAATGATCCTGCGTGCAGCGTACGCGCTGCTCTATGTGCATTGATGGCTTTATGGGGTCTGAGGGTCTCCCTATATGCGTAAGCTGCGCCTTAAAGAGAGTAACTGAGTGGAGTGGAATAAAAAGCGAGGGGGCTCTCTCGCGCGGATTTTGGCGGAGTGCCAACCCCCTCCCCCCGTACTCCCCCCTCTCCTCTAAGGGCTGGTTCGTTCATGCAGTATTCCCCCTCCACCTTCAAACCAACCCCCCCTCCTCCCCACGCACAACCATCTGCGCACCCATGCCATTGACTTCACTTCACTTCATCGAGCGCGCGTTTTTTAGTGAGTTTACGGGTAATCTGTTGCGGATAGAGCGAGATGCAGAGATGTGAGGGTGATGTGTGTGAGAGAGAGAGAGAGAGGAAGAGGGGGAAAAAAGTGTTGGCGTTTGCTATAGTGTGCTTACTCGCTCGCTCACTCGCTCCAAAGAGAGGGAGAGATGTAGATAGAGACAGAGAGAGAGAGGGAGAGAGAGGGGGGAGTGAGTGGAAACTAATGGATTTCAGGTGTTGATTGATAAGAGAAGCTACAAATTCACCTTCGCCCGCCACGCTTTTATTGTCAGATCTGCTTTTTTTTTCGCTCCCCTCCGCCCCCCTCCCTTGAGCCGCTCTAGCGTCCAAAGTTGTCGAACTGTGCAAAGGGGATCGCGTTTAGAAAAGCGTTTGCGTGTATTTTAGATTAGTGGAGGTGATCGTGGTGATCGCTTGGATTTTTGGAAGTATATAGATAATTGAGTGGTGGGAGAAATCTGCGGTCCGAATAATTTAGAGGGGAATCTAGGAGTTTTAAAAATTGAAAAGTTTAGGTTCAGGCGATCGTACCACTCCATACACTGTGATATAAACAATGTTTTGTAACTCCAAGTTGCATTACTCTCCGCTCGAAAACGCTCATTTTCTGAGTTTTTTTTTTTAAAAAAAAAAAGAAAAAAAAGAAGAAGGAAAAAAAAGTAGCAGACTTGAAACTTATCCCGCTCTTGTTCAATACAAGACCAATCCCGGAAAAATTCAATTTTCTATTTTATAATACTTTCTGGGCCTACTTTCGTCCTTTATCTACATCTAACCTCGCCTAATTACTTTCAAATCTATCACGTGTAGTTCCAATTGATCATTTATTTATATTGTGAACAGGAGAGACTCTGATTGAGATCTGTACAAAATAATTTACCGAGCGCCTTCAATTTATGGCGTATGCAATTACAGCTACTGTGGAGTCGGAACGATAGCTATTCAATCAATTTTTTTTTGAACGTGAGAGAGCGAATAGTGATTTCGATCAATGAGTTGGTCTTGATAAGGCTATAAAGTGAGTCGCATGGTTGATTTTGAAAGTTGCGTAAGATCAAGCTAGCTCGGGTTTTGAAAAATGCGAAAATAATCTGAGGTGTTTGAAAAGTGCTAAAATATAATCTGACTGACACTAACCTCATATGCTCCATTAAATTCATGTCAGTGCATTAAAAAAAAAAAAAAAAAAAAAAAAAAAAAAAAAAAAAAAAAAAAAAAAAAAAACGGTCGTTGGATGTGATTGATCGCTCTTACAATAACAGTGTTCAAGCTCGTTTCTCAGTCGATCCATAGGGACATACGACGCTTTTCGCCACGTTGTCAGTTTGAGTGGTATTGCAAAAAAAAAAAAAAAATAAGTAAAGTGAATTATTTACTTATTTATTTAATTATCTATTCATATATTTATGTATTCATATCTATCTATTTATCTATTTATTGGGCATGAATGGCAGCGTGAATCGGTGGTGCAGTTTGGAGAAGGGATAGATCAATTCATATGTCTGAACGGTGCATCTTTTGAGAGAGTTAGGAAGAGAGGGGGGAGGGTGGGAGAGGAATTCCAAATTTATAAACCTGATTTGATGCACAAAAATATACCTAGTGCAAGTGGTGTATTTTCAGAATCGAAGCTTTTCAACCACATGCGCTATTTTTTTCTCACTCTCTTTCTCCCCCTCTCTCTCCCCACTCTCTCTCTCTCCCCCCTCTCCCCTTTCCCCTCTCTCTCTCTTGCTTCCGACTGCATGCGAGAGCTTTCAATATCCTCTCTCCTCTCTATGGCCCCCATTCAAAAATCATTCGAAAAAAATGATTTCACATTCGCGTCGGAAAAAACGGTTACTCCTCGGATTCCCAAAGAACTCTTTTACTTTTCTCCACGATTTCTCCGGCAAGAGAGTGGAAGGAAAGTAAACTTCGCAAGATTTATTGCTCGGAATGAAAATATTACTCGGTTTTTTGTCCCCCCCCCCAATTATGTATGGTATGAACTCTGGAGACGATCTAAACTTCAATCGTAAAAAAATTATAATTGTAACTTGAATATATTGCGGAGCGAATTCGACGCTCTACTTTCTACTAAATTTATTAGTTGATCTATTACGCAATGTTTTTTTTTATACTTTCATGACGCGCGCGTGTATCGTGCATGCAACCCCTTTTTAAACTATTATTCACAACTATATGTCGACGGTTTAATTTTCAGCGTGTTTCTTTGATTACCGCCAAAATCAGTTTGATGCATGATGATCTCATGTCGCGTTGATGCCCGATGAAAATTCGAAAGCATGATTTTAGGAGGGTTGAAAATTTAGCAACCTTCATTCAAATTTTTTTTTTCTTCCATTTCAACAAGTTTGTACGGGGCTTACTTATCATGCAACACTGTCGCAAAATAATTCAAATGGCTGGTTATCAAAACAAGTAATTATCAAGTCTTTTTTACAAGAAAGTAGTTTGAAAACAAGTAATTATCAGGGGAGCAAAAACCATTTTATTTTTTTTTTTTATATTGGTTTTTTAAAAATAATAAACGAAAAAAAAACAATGACCACCATCCTTATCGAATTCAACACGGGTTTAAATGGAACCTATATTATATTTGTAAGAATAAAGCTAAGTTCCGGAGAACCGTTGCACCGTTCGGGGGGGGCCTGGTACCGTTGATCGGGATCGGCTCCAATGCTTGGGGAAAAATTATAAGTTTTTCCTTAGGGGCCCCCGCGTCCCTTTTTAAAATGCAAAAAATTTTCTCTCAAAAAGTTGTGCGAGTGCGAAAAGGATGCGAATCAGTTCGTTTTGCAAGGGTGAGAGAGAGAAGCGAGATTTTGTAGTCCTTTTTTAAATGCATACGTGCGGAAGAGCATACGTTTTTGTACGCGTGTGAGCGAGAAACGTGATGCTCTGAAAATTTTTTTTTTTTAATTCGATCGCACGATTTGACGTTACCATGGCGTTTTTTCATATGTTTTACTCGCGGGAGGAACCGTTCGGGTAGACGCATTTTAATAGCGACTAAATGATATCGATGTATAGCTTCGATTTTTTATCCATGTACTTTCGTAGATATACTCAATAGGACAGTCACAGTGCTGCTAGCTGTGTCGAAAAATATACAGTCACTTCAGACTTAATAAAAAATGTGTATTTTTTATGTTGAATATACGACAGCACTGTACAGTTTTCGTTTGATGATGGCTTGACGCGGTTGCTGTATCGCTTCGTGATGTATAGAGCTTCGATATTTATCATATGTTTCATACGCAAATTTACAAAATAGTACAATCAACGAGTGATGACTTGATGAGATCGGTGCATTGATTCGATACCTCGAATAAAACCCTGCAAATTTGAGCTAGGTTTCGAGAATTATAAAGAAACTAAATTAGAGACATTGGGGTTAATATTGATAAGTTGAGACGGTGGTTATATTTTTCTTATTAATAAAAAACTGTCAAATATTACTGAGTTAAGTAAAAAATTGGCTTCCAGTTGTAAATGCGTTGTTTACTTTAAATGTGCAAGTGATTCATCCAAGAATACTACTTACTAACGAACCAAGAATATGGTTGCAGATTTTTTCATTTTTAAGTTGGCGATTTGAGTTGTTTTCGTTTCAGTTCGCGTTTTGGAAAGGGTTTATAATTTTTTTTTTTCCGATTTAAACAAAAAAAAAGAGAAAACAAATTTTCGATAGATCTCTTGAGCCTTGAGTAGTAGTTTTTTATGGTTCATTTGATTATATACTGTTATTTTTTAATCTGTGCAGTAATATTAGTGGGCCAGTACGACGTTTATTTCGAAATAGACGGTTTTTTTAGTGATGACTTGGTGATGACGTCATCCGGTGATGAGCGTTCAAAACAAAGACAAACTGTTTTTCTTGCTCTCACGTAACCCCCATGTTACTGCTATACTAAAATTTAAAAAAAAAAAAAAAAAAAAAAAAAAAAAAAAAAAAAAAAAAAAAAAAAAAAAAACTGTATTTAGAGACATCTTTTGTGAAATATTTTTTGGCAGAAATGCATTCCTCAATTTTAATGCGATTTTGCTATTAACATGCCGAAAACGAGGCCCTGTGTATACGAATCAGGACACTAGAAAGCAGTGGCGGCTCGCCAGGTGAGGCAAGTGAGGCGACAGGGATCCATCACCTCACATTTTTGAATTTTGAGAAAAAAAAAAAAATTTAAAAAAAAAACATACAAAGGTTTAAATAATTTTTATTCCATTGTCCTTTTTTTCAATAGTCCAAAAAGTATGAATGGAACATAAAATTATAAAAAAAGTTTATGTGAAGAGGATTTCAAAAAAACTCCTGTACACCTCTCATTTTCGTCGCCTCACCTCCACGAGCCGCCAGTGCTATAGAAAGGGGGGTATAACGGGATTGGAGGTCGCACGGGAGAGTGGGTGAGATAGAGTTTGAAACGCTATGCGAGTTTTGTCACAACCGATTGCGACCGATGGTGCTTTTATTGATGTAATTTTTGCCGAACCGTTTACTTCACACTAAAACTCTATGGTGAACTTGAGATGTCCTTAGATGCTGAAACTGGGTCCAATAGACCGTCATGTCGCACGCTAAAATCGGCTGCCAGCAGTTGTTCACTGGTCATACTAACTTGAGCTTCGTGAAGTGGTCTGGAACAACTCTAAAAATTATGAATTTCATCATTGGGGGGGGGGGGGGGGGCGACCATTTAAAAGCCCCAAATTTCCCCAAAAAAAGATAAGCCAAAAGCTCTAAAACGTACACCAAATGCGCCAAGAATTTTTGAAAAAGTAGCCAAAAAAACGGCAATTTGCTGCGAAATCGATAGTAAAAAAGCGCTGAAAGAATGACCCCAAATAATGGGGGGTGTCTAATGTGTATATGCCCCCACGTCCAACAAGTTTAAAAAATTTTAAAAATCTTAGATGAAGTTTGCTTGAATTTTCGACCCAACCTATTTCAAAAAATTATTGTCGTTAAAAAAGGGCTGTTTGAAAAAGGCATACTTTTCCCGCGCTAAGTTTCTCTTCCACTCTTCCATAGATTTTGATTTACTGAAACGCAATGTCTTTACTTTACATGTCAGTTCAACAAAAGGGTTTATTGTAGATGTGCGATCTCGGTCATGCGTATTTGTTCGCTTATCCCGAACTTCTCATTTTTGTGAATGCATCAGGTTTCTCACTCTCGCGCTGTCTTTCTCTCCTTTCCTTTTTTTCTCTGTACAGTTCTAAATCGTGTAATCCACATGCGCTAATATGACGCATTGTAATGCGCCATTCTAGGGGTTTCGGTTCTCCATGAGCGTAAAAAAAAAATTGGCGGTTTTGGATCGGGCCCTCTTGAGAACGACTACCCCTAAAATGTTTAAGTTTCATGTAAGGGGGTGGCGGCGGGGGTTGCTATTTATGCCCTTCCAAATGATGACTCCTGTTTTCTAAACCTTTAGTGTACATGAGAAAATACCACTGTAGTGTAGTATTTCAGGAATAATAGAGTAAGTTTTTAGATTTCGTTGTTCGGAGCAAGATTAGATGGGGGAATAGCAAACGGAGTTAGGGAGTGGATGATATCGAGTCAAAGTCTAGCTTGAATAAACAAAAATCACGCGAAACGGAATGATGCTTGGCCGCGAAGCGGCCACCGGCCACTAGTTTATTTATATTTGATTATTTTTCAAGGCTTTTGTGGCTGTTCCGAATTGCATTTTTGAGCCAGTTTGCTAGCTTGAACTGTAGGGGGGTATTTCAGAGACTCTATAATTGAAAGAAGAAACCTCATTGAAATTTGCCTTGACTTGAGAATCCGAGGGAGCTCACGGTCTACCTTGAAAAAGTGCCTCTCAAAACGTTTCACTTACTGCACCCCCTTTAAAGCCGCTCTTATTCAATCACTCTACGCTCAGGTTGATGGGCAAAATCTCAAGGATTCTCAAGTCAATACTAACTTAATGAGAGAGGTTTTTTTTTTTTTTTTTTTTTTTTTTTTTTTTTTTTTTTAATCGTTGAGTCCCTGAATTGCGAGGTCACAGGTCACCAAAAGTGAAGATGCGTGGTTTTCATAACCAACCGTCACCATAAATCATGCGCGGAATCGTTCTTTCTGAATGCGTTTCGATTCTCTGTGGATAAATCAATTTCAGAATTTTTACTGCGGCAGTTTTGCCACTGACTCCGGCCTACCCCCATGGCGATGTCTCGATGGCGATGATCGATATCTCGATCGAACGATAAATAGCAAAATCGATCAAAATCGATCGGTGGATAAAAGGATCCGTCGATCTTTGGAGTCGAATGCACACAGCTTTGTTTGGTTTTGTTTTATATTTTTTAAATCTGTTTAGTTTTAAATTTCCCACCCTGGGAAAATTGGACGATGGAGTCGGAATTTTTTTTTTTTTTTTTTTTTTATCCGCGCAGTTAAATTAAAATTTATGGAAGCCCGGGGGGACCGCACGACTCCACGCCTGCCTGACTGTATAGAGTGGAGTGCATATTTACGCCGCACGCATCGAGAAATCGTAACTTCGATTTCAAACATTCCCGTTCAAAATACACAAACGTCGAGTAAAAAAGCGAGTAGACGCCGCACAGGGGGGGAGTCTATGGGAGAGGCTGGACATAACGTGGTGACTTTAAAATGCGAGTACCTTTGTTAAAACGGAACTTTGACGTTTGAAAGTGATTTTATTGCTTTTTTTGTAAAATTTCCTACCAGAATCACCCCCTATAATTTGTTTTTTGACACAAAAAAAATTCAAATTTGCATTTTTGGTCTTAAATCCCATGTCCGACCCCTCTTTTTGACTAGTTCCACTCAGAACTGCCGTTTTGCGTATAATTAATACTATTTTTTTTATTCACCGATGATTCCCCCGGTCGAGAAAAGATTACAAAGTTCAGTTCAGTGTATGACATTTAATGCACGAAAATACTCTGATCTATAAACTTTTCTCAATCGGTGGAAACTCCGTTAATTAGTTAAAATATCCGCAAGTTTTTTAAAGTCATCGACGACTCCAACGGGTTTAGAAAGGATTACAGCTCAGAATATTTTCGAGCTTTACAGTCTTACACTGAACTGAACTGTGTAATCTTTTCTCAACCGGTGGAATTATCGGTGAATTGAAAAATAGTATTAGTTATACGCAAAAAGGCAGCCCTGATTCCACTGTGCGCCGCACCGTACGAGTTTCACGAAGGAAGAGTGAATCGAGGCAGTCAAGGAGATTGGTGAGGGTGGGGGGGAGTGGGATGGTGGGGGGGGAGAGGGGGGGGAGTTAATTTAAACGAACTGAATGAAAAGCAGGCACCACAGAAAAAGATTACGGAGGAGTCGAAATATGTGCAGCGGTGCCATTACTGTCTAAGCTTCATGATATTTTTTTGATTTAATTTTGTTTATTTTCTTCCCAATTATTTTCTTCAAGGCCCTCCGAGAGATTTTATACGTGAGAGTTTTGTCTATCGTTTTATGAGAGTTTGTGTTCTTGAACTTTGGCTATAGTTTCGCATTGAACGTTTGAAGTCGTTAAAAGAGACGGGGGCGAATTGAAATTTACCGGAAATTTTGTCGACTGTTTAACGATAATGGTATGACGCGCGTCAGCGCGTGGGTTTTGACATTTATTTTACGGAAGAATCAGAAAATCATAAATAGTGTATGAATCGATTTCGGAACCTTTAGTATTAGCTTCGATTATTATATAGATTTGTTTAAACCTCAAATTAATTATTCTCTGTGGAACGCACGAGTTACGAAACGAGAATGCTTAGACGAGGCTAGACCGAAAAGTCGATTTTGCCCTTTTTAGCTTTTAGTCCGTTATAACAAGAACCATTTCAGGATCCGTTTCAGGAATAAAAGCATTTCTTGCGCAGTCAAAAAACGAATTTCAACCATCATGGTTGAACTACACGGAAAAAAAGGATTAGTGAAATTAACCATACGATAGCTGATTTTGGCACCTGCTAGATGTTATGGTAAACTTGACCAGAAGTATGGTACATTTACCGATACTTTTAGTAAATTCGACATGCAATCAGGTAACATCGCCTAGTACCTAGTCAAAACATAGTATACTTTTGGTTAACATTGCCATAACATCTAGCAGGTGCCAAAATCAGCTATCGTATGGTTAATTTCACCGTAGTTTTTTTTTCCGTGTAGAATGGAATTTCTCACCCAACTTGATGTGTATACCATTTTTTGTTTGTTTGTTTTATTTTCCGTAAGTATATCGCTGTATCCTCCATCTAAATCTATGAAAAATAATCGATTTTCAGGGAGTTCAATTGAACATTCGTGGACAATCTCACTTAGAGAAATCATTTCTTTAAAAACAAGGAAACACGTTTACTTGCGACAGTTTTCCTTGCGCGAAGTAAGTTCTGATAGCATGAAGGAGAGAATCACTGTCACAATTAATAACAAGGAATCTTTTACTTGTAGCAGCAGACATTTTCCTTGGGCTAAAGGAATTTCCCCTTAGTCAATATTTCACTGTGCAGTTTCTTTAACTCAAACGAAATACACCTTGGATTAAAAAAATAATTCTCTCAGTGCGATACTATAGGCTTAAAATGATGCCCACGAGTTGTATCACAGTCTTTTAATTCAATTCTAAATCTAAATTCGGCAACGTCGTTAATAAATCGATTCGAAAGACATTAATGATCCTGCGTGCAGCGTACGCGCTGCTCTATGTGCATTGATGGCTTTATGGGGTCTGAGGGTCTCCCTATATGCGTAAGCTGCGCCTTAAAGAGAGTAACTGAGTGGAGTGGAATAAAAAGCGAGGGGGCTCTCTCGCGCGGATTTTGGCGGAGTGCCAACCCCCTCCCCCCGTACTCCCCCCCTCTCCTCTAAGGGCTGGTTCGTTCATGCAATATCCCCCCTCCACCTTCAAACCAACCCCCCCCCCCCTCCTCCCCACGCACAACCATCTGCGCACCCATGCCATTGACTTCACTTCACTTCATCGAGCGCGCGTTTTCAGTGAGTTTACGGGTAATCTGTTGCGGATAGAGCGAGATGCAGAGATGTGAGGGTGATGTGTGGGGAGAGAGAGAGGAAGAGGGGGAAAAAAGTGTTGGCGTTTGCTATAGTGGTGCTTACTTGCTCGCTCACTCGCTCCAAAGAGAGGGAGAGATGTAGATAGAGACAGAGAGAGAGAGGGAGAGAGAGGGGGGGAGTGAGTGGAAACTAATGGATTTCAGGTGTTGATTGATAAGAGAAGCTACAAATTCACCTTCGCCCGCCACGCTTTTATTGTCAGATCTGCTTTTTTTTCGCTCCCCCTCCGCCCCCCTCCCTTGAGCCGCTCTAGCGTCCAAAGTTGTCGAACTGTGCAAAGGGGATCGCGTTTAGAAAAGCGTTTTCGTGTATTTTAGATTAGTGGAGGTGATCGTGGTGATCGCTTGGATTTTTGGAAGTATATAGATAATTGAGTGGTGGGAGAAATCTGCGGTCCGAATAATTTAGAGGGGAATCTAGGAGTTTTAAAAATTGAAAAGTTTAGGTTCAGGCGATCGTACCACTCCATACACTGTGATATAAACAATGTTTTGTAACTCCAAGTTGCATTACTCTCCGCTCGAAAACGCTCATTTTCTGAGTTTTTTTTTTAAAAAAAAAAGAGAAAAAAAAGAAGAAGGAAAAAAAAGTAGCAGACTTGAAACTTATCCCGCTCTTGTTCAATACAAGACCAATCCCGGAAAAATTCAATTTTCTATTTTATAATACTTTCTGGGCCTACTTTCGTCCTTTATCTACATCTAACCTCGCCTAATTACTTTCAAATCTATCACGTGTAGTTCCAATTGATCATTTATTTATATTGTGAACAGGAGAGACTCTGATTGAGATCTGTACAAAATAATTTACCGAGCGCCTTCAATTTATGGCGTATGCAATTACAGCTACTGTGGAGTAGGAACGATAGCTATTCAATCATTTTTTTTTTTTTGAACGTGAGAGAGCGAATAGTGATTTCGATCAATGAGTTGGTCTTGATAAGGCTATAAAGTGAGTCGCATGGTTGATTTTGAAAGTTGCGTAAGATCAAGCTAGCTCGGGTTTTGAAAAATGCGAAAATAATCTGAGGTGTTTGAAAAGTGCTAAAATATAATCTGACTGACACTAACCTCATATGCTCCATTAAATTCATGTCAGTGCATTAAAAAAAAAAAAAAAAAAAAAAAAAAAAAAAAAAAAAAAAAAAAACGGTCGTTGGATGTGATTGATCGCTCTTACAATATACAGTGTTCAAGCTCGTTTCTCAGTCGATCCATAGGGACATACCACGCTTTTCGCCACGTTGTCAGTTTGAGTGGTATTGCAAAAAAAAAAAAAAAATAAGTAAAGTGAATTATTTACTTATTTATTTAATTATCTATTCATATATTTATGTATTCATATCTATCTATTTATCTATTTATTATGGGCATGAATGGCAGCGTGAATCGGTGGTGCAGTTTGGAGAGGGGATAGATCAATTCATATGTCTGAACGGTGCATCTTTTGAGAGAGTTAGGAAGAGAGGGGGGAGGGTGGGAGAGGAATTCCAAATTTATAAACCTGATTTGATGCACAAAAATATACCTAGTGCAAGTGGTGTATTTTCAGAATCGAAGCTTTTCAACCACATGCGCTATTTCTCTCACTCTCTTTCTCCCCCTCTCTCTCTCACTCTCTCTCTCTCCCTCCCTCTCTCTCTCTCTTGCTTCCGACTGCATGCGAGAGCTTTCAATATCTTCTCTCCTCTCTATGGCACCATTCAATATATCATTCGAAATAAATGATTTCACATTCGCGTCGGAAAAATAACGGTTACTCCTCGGATTCCCAAAGAACTCTTTTACTTTTCTCCACGATTTCTCCGGCAAGAGAGTGGAAGGAAAGTAAACTTCGCAAGATTTATTGCTCGGAATGAAAATATTACTCGGTTTTTTGTCCCCCCCCCCAATTATGTATGGTATGAACTCTGGAGACGATCTAAACTTCAATCGTAAAAAAATTATAATTGTAACTTGAATATATTGCGGAGCGAATTCGACGCTCTACTTTCTACTAAATTTTATTAGTTGATCTATTACGCAATGTTTTTTTTTATACTTTCATGACGCGCGCGTGTATCGTGCATGCAACCTTTTGTAAACTTATTATTCACAACTATATGTCGACGGTTTAATTTTCAGCGTGTTTCTTTGATTACCGCCAAAATCAGTTTGATGCATGATGATCTCATGTCGCGTTGATGCCCGATGAAAATTCGAAACTATTCATCAAGCAAGGCTCGAAGCGCAATGGCTGATGATAATGCTGACAGTCGACGCAACCGTGCAAAGATTTCATCAACTTGAAGCTGCAGAGAGAGAGAGAGAGAGAGAGAGAGAGAGAGAGAGAGAGAGAGAGAGAGAGAGAGAGAGAGAGAGAAAACGCCGTGCTAGTGCTATACGGTGTCTTGTCTTGACTTTGAGTCGATAATATTGACTTGACGCGCGCCCTCGATGTACCAACGAACGAACGGATGTGGATGAGTCTGACTCTGGCTGAGCCTCGGAGAGCTCGTTTACGTGTCGACACACGAAGGAAACAAATTCGTCCTAAAATTGAAAGCGCGCGCGGATCCTGCATTAATTTCAGTCCCGTCAGGAGAAATGCAAATACGCGCAGACAGTCTAGTCTGATGAAGGTGATTACGTAAATGTTGCCAGACGGTAGATTTCACGAAGTAGACAGTTTTCATGATGACGTCATCGTAGGAAAAAGTTCGTTGAACGTTTCAAATTATCGCTCTCTCTCTCGCTCTCTCTCTCGCTCTCTCTCTCTCTCTCTCTCTCTCCTCTCTCTCTCTCTCTCTCTCTCTCTCTCTCTCTCTCTCTCTCTCTCTCTCTCTCTCTCTCTCTCTCTCTCTCTCTCTCTCTCTCTCTCTCTCTCTCTCTCTCTCTCTCTCTCTCTCACGCGAGTAGACCCCTATGTGCTGTTATCTCACTCTCATCGCAAAAATCACTAACATTAAACATTCGTCGTGAAATGTGTCGGTGTCAATGAATTTTTAGTCATTTTAATGGGATATTCTATGATAAAAATGTCGTGACACGAGGCTCCGTATGCAAAATTTGAAACTAGAAAGAGATAGCTATGCGTGAAAGTCACGAGAGAGTGAGAGAGATAGTTCGGAGCTCTATAAGGAAATTTTGTCACAGCTGATTGAGATCGATTGAGTACATTGTTGTTGGACCGCTGACTTCTGTAAGACTGTAACGCCGCTTCAAAAGAGTCTATATTCTGGATCTTTGTGGTGCTCCCATGGTTATTTTCAAGTGATTTCATAACTCTAGAATTGTGACTTTTTTCTTATACTGATGCGCTGGCAAAAGTTTGTAACAGACAGATTATTTGATGAAAATAAGATGGGAAATTCTTGAAAATCTTGTTAGTCTGACAACATTTTCACGTCTAGTTTATCTCTTCAAAACCTACCGGCGGCGAACCCGTTTTTAATTCTGGATGCCTGGAATCCCTTATCCCGCTGAGCGCGTGCCGAGTCCCTTTTCTCCGCCTCGGTCGAGGCTCGGTTTGCACTGTTTTCTTTGGTCGCGCGCGGATTAATTTTCAAGCGCGCGAATTGTTGACACGTCTTTGGGATGGGGATGGAACGGGATGAGATCGCGGATGTGAGCCGGGCCCGACGAGGGAAGGGTAGGGACGCGAGAGGGGGTGCAAGAGATTGAGTGAAGGTGGGGAGGGGGAGGAGGATGAGGCACGAGAGACGAGAGACGGAGGGAAACATGATAAATGAAAAGGAATGATGCAGAATGATATTAAGTTTATTCAGTTTAAGGCGCACAACTACCACCGCACCGTGCCAATTGACTTACACGCGACTTACACAGGTATTGCAGAATACACCAGTGGATCCGAAAAATTTCTCATCAGAAAGCGTGTGTTTGAAAAGGATAGAAGAGGGTGCGAAAGTCACGTGACTAGCCCTGATCTGTCCTTTTCTAACACACTCATTCTAATGGGAGAAGAGAGAGAAGGATATATTCCTGATGGATCCGCCAGTGGCAGGATACTCGACGTGAGTTTGGATAGTATGCAATTTTCGAATCTAGGAAGTTTCGGCGCGGAAATTTCGGCGCCGGAAATCTCGGCGCAAAAATTTCGGCGCGGGGAAATTTCGGCGCGGGGAAATCTCGGCGCACGGAAATCTCGGCGCCTGATTTTTTTTCAAGCGGTAAAGGTAAGTAACGTGGAGTGTAGTTAGTACTTGGATTGATTATGAGGAGACCGTTTTTTTCAAGCTGTAAAGTTAAGTAACGTCGAGCGTAGTTAGTACTTGGATCGATTAGGTCTGAGTGTCTGACGTTGAAAAAAAAAATTGGTAAAAAAAAATTAAGTTAATAGAAAGTCATCAAAAATCATCGTTTTCAACTTATTAAAACTTGCCAGTGACAATGCTAGGTTTCAGCGTCGCATCGAAGGGGGTGGTTTCAGGGTCAAAACCCCCTCTAAGCATCAAGATTTTGCTCTAAAAAAGGTCATCTTTGGCCAAAATTGCTTTCAACCCCCCCCCCCCCCCCCCCCTAAGGCCTCAGAAAATGGAAAATTTGCGGTGAAACCCCCACCAAACTAAAGCTCTCGGTGCGTCACTGCTAGGTGTAAATTACCCGTCTAAAGTGTTCTCTGTGATTGAATTCAGTCTTAAAAGTTTATAAATGTTAAATTGATGAATAATTTCTTTTCTGGTTTTAGGCCGAAAACTCTCTAGTGACAATAAAGTCTAGGTTTGAATTACCTGTCAAAAGTTTTCTCTGTAATTAAAGTTGGTCTTGAAAGTTTATAAATGATGAATTTAAATTTGTGTCCTCCTTTTGACGATCTCCGATCACGGTGCGTCGACCGACGACATTGGTATAGATTCGCCCAATGTCCCGATGTCTTCAGCTTTGGAGGCTCTCTCTCTTTCACATCTCACAGGGCTGGTATGGTTGGTTCGCTATCAATAACGTCGCCAACAGTCGGGTATTAAGCTTTCACTCTATTACACCCCCTCCCCCCTCGCGTTGCGTCTGCCTCCCCTCCCTCCTTCTTAAACTTGTCTCTCCTCCGTGACACAATGACACCCACACACTCGCACTCATACGCAATCGTCGGAAGACGTTCCTTTAGAATTATTATTAGTTGTTTTTTTTTTTTTTTTTTTTTTTTTTTTTTTTTTTTTTTTTTTTTTAATACACCGATTAATCACCCCATCCGCTCGCTAATGTATACATGATGCGCGCGTGCAATGGTTTCTCGTGCGGACTGCCACTACGGATGGCTATGGAAGTTACCGAACGTTTATCAGCAACGATGAAAAGGGATTTGATTCATCAACAACCGCGGCCGATTAGCAAGTTTAATGATTTAATAATCGAACGCTCTCTCGAAAATTTTAAAATTCAACTCACCCTTGCCGCTCCGCAGCCATCTTGTCTTTCCCGCGCCAAGATTTGAAAATATTGAAGAGCATCATTTACTTATCAGTTGAACTTACAGTACCGAAGACAGTGGCGGAGCCTGACATTTTTTGAGGGGGAGTCTCAAGGTCCAAAATTTGTCAAATTTCCCTCTAAAACGCTAGAAGGTACCGTTTTGATGTCAAGGGGGAGGGGGGGCCCTCTTGAAGAAGTACGCTTGAAATTTTTCGAAATTGTATCCATTAATTCTAACAATTAAATAAAAAATAAAACTGCGGAAAGAAAATGTGAACCTTAGCGATGGATCGTTTTAAACTAGCTCACAATCTCACATCTCATGATTTGTGAGGCCTTTTCTCCCTAGAGACTGCCTCAAAATTGCTTTCGTATACCCAGTAGCTTTGTTTTTTTTTCTTTTCTTTTTCATTATTCCGCTATATTTTCTTTTCTTTAAAGAGAGTACCGTAGGATCTATCTTAAGTAGTTAAGTGTATAAATCAGTGATCAATTTGGATCTTCCGGACAGAATCTAGGCAAGGAAGAAGGAGAAGAAGGAATTTTTTATCGTTATATTCTATGACCACTAGTTACAGCCCGCCACCCCTCCCTCTCGATTATGTGGCCAATTCTTCCTGTTCGCTCATTAAAGTTGCCAAACGAGAATTTATTTTTTTGCTCCTTTTCAAACTGGATGAGTTATTTACTTTATGCGATTCGAGTGAATTACCCCGCTAGGTCGATTAAGAATCGATTTATCTATCGATTAGCGAGATGTCGGGAGTCGGGAAAAGCGTCGAAAGGAAAAGAAAAAACGGAGAGTAATGATTGAACTCGAATAATCGTATCATTGTTGGCTCGGTAAATGATCCAGAAAGTTGAATGGATGCACCGAAATCGATGCCGCGAGATGCGCTCCGCTGTTGCCAATTCGAACCTTTTTTTTTTTTACACCATTCATTTATCATTGGCGGATCCAGACATTTTTCCTTCTCTCTCGTTTCCCATTAAGGAGCGTGTGTTTGAAAAGGATAGATTGGAGCAGTCGCGTAATTTTCGCCCCTTCGTCTATACTTTTCTAACACATATGTTTTTATGGGAAAAGAGAGAGAAGGACTCTTGCCTGGATCTGCTAGTGCTATTAATTTATTTATTTATTTATTTATAGCGGTAAATTCGCCTTTTTATTTTATAAAATCGCGTAATCTTTGAGTGCAACCGGTTTGTCTCTTTCATCAGTTCAATTTTAATTTTTTTTATTTTTAATACATACTTTTTTCTTCTTTTTCTGACGTAGTCGTTTCTTTCCCTCATTTACTACTCTGAGACCAAATTAACCTTTCTTCTCTGCGTCCTGATCTGACTCTTTCTCCCCCCCCCCTTTCCTTCTTGTTCGTGCTGATCGATAATGAACCTGACCGCGTCCTCGATATTACAAAGCCTAGTTATCTGAGTCGCAAGCTTCTTCATCCGCAATGGGCGTTGTTATTAGAGGGTAAAATTTAAATTTTCTATCAGATCTAAAAGAAAAATGGTTAAATAATTAGTTGATTGATTGTGAAACTGACTCAACCCTCTCCTCTCCTTAGCTTCCGGGTATTTATTAGTCGCTGTGTATACTATGATTTTCAAAAGAAAGTTCCCTGGTGGAATTTTTTTTCTTTTAAATCTTGGCAATTTTCAAACAATTTTGCGGATTTCAAGTGTTTAAAGATTAATCAGAATGCCCTTTTCAGAGTGCGTCATGAAAAACTGAAACTTCAATTGGAAACAACGGGTAAATTTAACAAAAAGAATTTCGACCAGGGTACTTTCTTTTGAAAGGCATAGTACCTTAATATTTCAAGCCAAACGCATCGTGGTGCCTTTTTGATCCCGCGTTAATTTCAGAAAATAGAACATCTTTTCATTCCACAAAGTATCTGATACTAAAAGGGTTAATTGCAGTCGTTTGTGCAAGAAAGAGAGACTTGTCTTTTTAACTAGGTATAAAGTAAAGTATGAAACCATTTGAATGAAAAAAAAAATTCACTTACGCTACTCTTGCAAGAAACGGTTCGTGGAGGTATACAAATAAATATTTTGAAATCCTGATAGTAAAATAGAAGGATGTGGAAAAAGGGGTGGGATGGGTGGTAAAATTTGCATTCCTCCTCTTGTGTGTAATGTGCAGAGGCTATCCCGCAACGTCATTTTTTAAGGAAAAGTAAGCAGGGTAAACAGAGTAAACAGGTAAACATGAGAAACGGAGGAAAATATCTTCCTCTGTCTTTTAATCACTCCCGAAACGGAAATTGAAAGTCTGAATTATGTAAATAATGTAAAAGTATGTATTCTTCTAGTCTCTTGCTGTATACTTCCGTTCAGCAAAGTTGCCCGACGAAGCCACGCTTTACTTGAATTTATCAACAGTTTCCCTTTTCCGAAGTAATCTTAAGTTTTCGGAAACTTTCGCGGGACGCGCTCTGTCGGCAACATCGCTCAACGCTGCAAACCCATATGGGCATACGCGCGCGGCATCAGCTCTTATGAAAATAATTAGCTGGGCAAATATTTCGTTACATGCTCCAGGAATGCATGCGAGCATGTTTGGTGTTTGCGGTTTCAGAAATTGTCAGGCGTGCTCGCGAAGAAAAATAAGGAGGAGAGAAAAAGAAAAAATAAAATAAATAAAAAAAGGAGAAGGAAAAAAAAAAGAAAATATAAAACGAAATGCATTTCGTGTTACCTCTGTTGATTCAACGTCGACGAGGCAAATCCGACTCCAGCCCCCCCCTCCCCCCGCCTCCTTTTGAAACGGAGTAATTGGGCGTACACATAATATACTCGTGCTCCTCCCTCTTCTTCTTCCCCCTCCCCTCCCACACCCCCTCCCCCGCCTTTCTAGTTGTATAAGCACATCTCTTTTCGCTCTTGCCGCGGTGGTTTTAGTTTTGGCACCATCGTGGCAATGTTGTGATGTTTTGATGGGCCGCGCGATGCGCTACGAGCAACACAGTAGGACAAAAAGACGATATTTGGGACAAATTCAAAGTGAGAACGAAATATCAGCATTAAGAAATTTTAGTTTAAAAACAAAACGAACAAATATTATTTTGATGATAAGTAGGATACGAAAGACGTGGAAAGAACGAGTGTTAGTTCATCGGCTGAAAGTTATAATGAGTAATTCCGGGTGAAAAATAGCGTGAGCTACATTTTAGAACTGTTGTGCTGACTTTAAAACTTGACATTTTCTACTATTTGCATGTCGAGAGACTCTATAACCTTGGTCATCGCTAAAAAGTTAAAAATTTGAATTTTAAAAATCGAAATTACAGTTTTGAAATGTGGCGGATGCTACATTCTACCCGGAAAGAACCTACAGTCTACAAAGAATTTGAAAAATCTTGGATATCATATCAGTTACCGACGAAGTTTCCTCGAGACAGAAGATTGAAATCGTTGGACATTGCGTTGCCGTTGGTGGCCTAAAACTAGCATGAATGGACTTACTGAGCGCTGTCTACATTTACATCCATAGGCTCCTCGTGTGAATGTGTAGTGCATGAATAGATTGCTCTCCTTCGCGGGCCGTGCCGTCTTTCCAATCTCGGTGTGCCTCCCAGCACAACTGACAAGAAGCAATGTTTCGCCCAGTGTTGCAACGTGGAACTAATAAAAATGTCCTAATTTTTTGAACAATTTAAATAATAGATAACATTTTTTTTTCTTAGAGTTAACGACTGTCCCTTACATGAACCCATAAATCGTGACGTGAAAGAAACCGGTTTCTTTTTGTGTGAAATAACTCAAATTCAAACATTTGGGGCAGTTTTTGCAAAAGTTTGAATTTTGATGTTTTTTAGTAAGGAAATCTATATTCGGTGAGCTGAAAGAAGTATGCTTTTTGTTTCCAACTATTTCATAGTTTCGCCGTAGATTCGATTTTGCCCCAAAATACGTTGTTTTAAATGAGCATTCCTCGTTGTGACTAAATTTAAAGCCATTTATTGGCTAAAAAAAAAAAAAAAGTATAAAACTTTCGGGGTTATTTTTTTCCTCGTTGCAGCACTTGCAAGATTTGTAAAGCGATTGTATCCCTCTAGAGTCCCTATATACTATGAGAGTTGACTTCAGCCCCTCTTTCTGTCCTTTTCTAACACATGCGTTCAAATGGGATAAGAGAGAGAAAGACAATATCCTGGCTACGGCTATGTTCTCACATAAAGCGCTTTGTGTTCGATTCGTTGAAATCCGAAATCCAAACTCCAGAACTGGCAACTAAGATGTTTTCATTCTCAATAAAGATCTCGCATGTTGGCGCATATTTCGCGTAACCCACCCCCGTTTTCATCCTCCCCCCCCCTCGAGTTGCTTCCTCGAAACTAAATATTTGGAAAACTTGACGTAATTTTTAGGAATATTCGCGCAGGAGAATTGAAGAAGAACTCGTTGAACGTAATGCAGAAGGAAAGCGGGTGAAGTCGAGACTGTTTCTAACAGATACTGAGAAAATACAAGTAAACAAATCATTATTGACGTGTCTCTCCTCTTCTTTTGGTGGGTGGTTGAAACACAGTGTTGCCAGATGTATTTTATGTAGAAGGATTAATGTAAAATATACAGGTTTTTTAACCAGTGGTGCCGTTTTGCGTAAAATCAATGGTGTTTTTCAATTCACCGATGATTCCACCGATTGATAAAAGATGACACATTTCAGTTCAGTGTATGACTGTACTGCACGAAGAAACACTAATCTGTAATCTTTTTTCAACCAGTGGAGTCGTCGATGACTTTAAAAAAGTTGTGGTGTTTTTATAATTTAACGGCGATAGCACCATTCGAGAGAAGATTGCAGACGCGAGTATTTTCGTACATTACAGTCATGAACTGAACTGAATTTTGTTGTAATGTTTTCTCAACCGGTGGAATCATCGATGAATTGAAAAAAAAATGTCATTAAATATACACGGAAACAGCAGCAGTGTTTTTAACCTCAAATCTGGCAACTTTGAGATGAATAGAAATGTTTACTCGGTAGCTCTTTTTTTTATTATTATTTCCGTTTAATTCGCATGCCATGTCGCCGCGCCCATCAGGAATTGACAAGTTTAATCAAAGAAAAAGACCATGCTTTTTCTCAATTGTTTTTGCAAAGATCAAAGATGCCGTTTCCGTTCCGTCGCTTTCGCGAAATTAACGCTGCAGGTGTATAAGTTCAAACGTCGATCACTGAGGATGGATTTACCGAATTACAGGGAGGAGGGGGAAGGGTCTGTCAAGTTATTTTGAAATTATGCGGATTGTAACACAGTCAAATTACGATGTTAACACTTGCGACTAATGAGTGAGAAACGTTAGTTTCCGGTCTCATCCCAAGTCCATGATTATTCCGTTATCAATATATCTATTGCAATTCTAAATGAATTTTGTTTGTTTCTTTTGTTGCGCAGGAAGCCTACGATGTGACGATAAACAAGAAATCAAAGACACGCGAGAAGGAGAAGATGTGACACTCGAATGCCGATTCCCACCTCAGCTCAAAACGCAAAACCCGTCTTTCTATTGGCAGAGGGTCAACAGGCACACTCATGATAACGTAGCCATCGAACAAACACCATTGGACAACAACTACAGGTAATTTCACATGAAAACGATCACAATATCTTACGTATGTATCACAGGTTGCCTATACTCTGTTCAATGAGTCAGATTTTAAAAGGTCGATCCTGCAATCTTGAAAAAGTATGGATTTTTCACTTTGAGTGCGAGCGTTGTTTCGTAATTTTATCTGTGATGATAACTAATTCCAGGAAGTATGCAATTTGTCGTACTCGGAGATGTAAGCTTTGAGTCGCACTTTGGTCTGAGATCGTCAAAAAGTAAATCACTCATGAAATTTGGCAACCATGTATTTTCTCCATTTATATTCACCAAAAAGGTCGAACGCTTCAGTCATCGGCAATGACCAGGTATCTCGACCTTTCTAATGAGTTTAAGTGGGAAAAAAGAACGTTGCCAAATCGCACGCCTCGCCACTGCTTATGAATTCATCATTCTTTTAAAACTTTCAAAACCAATTTTAATCGAAGGAAACGCGTACTTTTAGCAAGTAATTTAAACCTCGAAATGTGACTGAAAAGTATTGAAATTGAGCTCCAAAGATCGAATCATGATGATGATTTTTGATGATTTTTTTTCACTGATTTTTAGCCAGATTTTAACGATCTCAGAATAATTTAGTGCGTGGCGTTGCGCTTTGGGATGAAATCCTAAAATTCTAAACTTTTAAGTGATGTCAGGTATTCTTTTATTTCTCAAGCTATTTATTTATTTATTAGGTCGTGTCAACACATTTTTTAAGCTTGGCTGCAAAAAAGAGCAAAAACGAGAATTTTTCATTTTAATTTACTCATTTTTAAACTTTGCTCTTTGTAGTGAAAATAAATCATCTACACCCTATATACTTATATTTTTTTATGACGTTATATCAGTTTTTTGCGTCCCCTCAAAGTTTTACAAGTTTTTTTTTTTTTTTTTTTTTTAAGACCCAGGATCTGCAAACTTTCATTCAAATCGTCTGACAATAACAACCGTTGTTCATGACCATTAATGGCGTATTTATTTCTCATGTAACATAACTTAAATCCGGATTCATTGTGCCCCCCATCATTTCAGCTCTCGCGCGAGCTTTCTCTGACCGTCTGAAAACTTTACCGTTGCTCTTTCGGTTCAGTCGTCGTCTAAAATAAAGTTCATTTCCTTTTGTAGTCCAGTGTGCGGAAAGCTCTATGCGCGATGTGGAAGAGTCGTGAAGAACGAAATGTTTTCGAAAGAAAGTTGGGAATTATTATCGCACCCTGTTCATTTCATTTCGACAATAAGGACAAGGGAGTTTGGGTGCTCTTTTGTCGTCGAGCGTTTTATGAGCCACCATAAAAAGCATTAGTTTTGGGGGGTGCTGCCCCTAGACTCGATAATCACAGCGTTGCCCGACCCTGTGTTTATTGTATTGCAATCTGTTAATGTTTTTCTTTCCTCTATCGCTCTATCCTCTATCTCTTTTTCTCTTGTTTATTTCACTCTTTTTTCGATGTTTAATACATTTCAGTGGCGGCTCGTGAAATTTGGCAACAGTGTACTCCTCCCATTTAATCAATGCAAAATAATCGATTCTCCCGGAGGCTGTCAGCCTCCGCAAGAATCGATTCTTTTACCTAAGTTTAAATGTAAACTTGCATGGTTGCCAAATCGCACGAGCCGCCACTGATACATTTAGGACCACGGACTTTTCCGATATTTTTTTGTTAACTGAAACTTTGACTCCTTTTTTCATCCATGGACGCCATTTTTTTTTTTTTTATTTATTCAAGCGAAGTTGCCAGCAAAAGAAGAGTATATAGTCGTTTTCCTACCATTTCAAACCATGGAAAAGTATCAATTTTTGGTAACTCAACTAACCGCCTGAGAATCGACTATTTTTCCGTATGATCTAATGGAACATATAACTTACAACTGTGAATCGCATTTTATACGAGCCACCACTGCTTGAACAATCGTTTGAACTTATCCAAAGCTATCGATTTTTCGGTGGCTGAATTAAGCCCCTTGAGGATTGATTGTTTTCCACAGTTTTATAAGCAAGAGACACAGAGTAGCTCAACTACTATGCTACTATACACTAAAGTCATTGATTCTTGCGAGGTTAGTGATGACGATATGATCGTTTGCACACTGAAAAAAAAAATTGTTTGAATTTACAATTTAATTGTCCAGAATGGAGCCCTCAATTATTATGTTAATTCAACAAAACGAAATGGTGAATCAACAAAATAAGATTGTTAAACTGACAAAATAGATTGTTGAATCCACAAATTGTGTGGTAGTTTGCCTCACATTTTGTTGATTTAACAATCTATTTTGTCAGATTAACAATCTTATTTTGATGATTCACCATTATGTTTTGTTGAATTAACAAAGCCAATTGAGGGCTCCATTCTGGACAAATTGAACTGTTAATTCAAACAATTTTTTTTTCCCCAGTGCAATTGCGCGTATTGGGTCGATGGATCTAAATCTAACTTTAAAGTTCGAATTTCTCGTAAGAAGTCGAAAAATAACGAAATGGAGCTCATTGTATCGAAAATCTGATCTTAAGATCCCTCCTCTCATGGATCTGATCATCTGATGTGCGACAGCTCCGCTGGCGGTGCGGTGACAAGACGGTCGCTAGCTCCAAATATCCCATCCGTCTCTTATGTATATTCAGTCTGTGTATAGTCTTTGTCTCCGGAGTTGGAGACCTCGTGAATCATGACAGTGCCAATCCTGAATTCAGTCATTGTCATGGCTCTTTCTCTCTTTCTCTCTTCTCTCTCTCTCTCTCTCTCTCTCTCTCTCTCTCTCTCTCTCTCTCTCTCTCTCTCTCTCTCTCTCTCTCTCTCCTCTCCTCTCCTCTCTCTCTCTTTTCTCTTCTCTCTTCCTCTCTCTTCCGCGATCTTCTCTCTACTCGTCGAGAGTTTGAATGCATATCTGTGGCGACGCTGTCGTCTCCTCCCCCCCCCCCTCACTTCATGCTTCCATGTCTAGCGGTCGGGGTGGTAATATTATTTATTCAAAAATAGCGTTGTAATTGAATTTATAATAAGTTTCTCTCCCCCCCCTCCTCTTGCAAGTCAATAAATTTCTGTCGCGTCGCGTACTGCGGGGAGCCGGGGGGCCAGGGGGGACTGGGGACCCGACGCGACGTGAGCAGGGGACCGGGGGCCGCTCTTCCTTCCGACGACAAGACAAGAAATTGCAGTATATTTCTTTTCAGTCTCCCTTTGACGTGCTACAAGTCACGTGGGCGAGCGCGGTAATTAGTTGACTTGTTAAATCTGCAACACATCAAAGGACATTTCGATGTTCCTCTCTCTCTCTCTCTCTCTCTCTCTCTCTCTCTCTCTCTCTCTCTCTCTCTCTCTCTCTCTCTCCCTCTCCCTCCTCCCTCTCTCTCCCTCTCCCTCTCCCTCTCTCTTTCCCCCTCTCTCTCAGTCTGTCACGCCTTACCTTAGCGGGCTCGCGTTCAGCAGTCAGCGCGACTTGATTTTGAAACGGTTCGATGCATCGATCGAAGTGGATCGATGTATCTTGGTTTCGATGCAATGACGTTGGGCGTCGCATCGCGGCCAAAGTTTAGTTATTCCAGTGTAGCTAGATGTACTGTTTTAGAATTGAATGTATAATATGTTAAAGCTTTTAACATGAAATCTGGCAGCATTGAGATTTTCTGACAAGACGCAGCGCAAAAAGTTTAAAACTAAAGTGATCGTTGGTAGAGTTTGGAGTTTGATGCGAAGAAATCGTCACTGGCTCCTTCAATTTGGAGTGATGCAAAACCACGACTTGAGCGCAGGAATATAGTTGCGGCACACTTTTTGACACTATTCTGTCCCTCCGTAGCTTGTGTAATGACTAGAGTTCGTTTCAGGATATGTATACGGACCGCGACCGATAATCTTTGGCATTTGATATTACATTATTTCTCATAGTACAAAATTAAAATAAATCCGAGCCTCGGATTTTCATCGGAGGAGACTCTAAAATCAAAATATCAAAGTAGCTTTGCAAGTTTGTTTTGATTTGAAGGAATGGAAATTGAAAATTCTCCAAAGATTATCGGTGAGCTCCGCCTACACTTCTTTTAAAATGAGCTCTAGCGTTCTCCAGCTTTTTCTTTGACAACTTTTCAAGACGCAAGAAATGGTCATCCCCCTTCATTGGTACTTATCGTCGTGTTCGTCTTAACCCTCTCAGGACCAAGTTATGTCGTCGGTTTGACACTCACTCACTCGGATTGAGTGGGTAGTTAAATATTCCTACTCGGCGGTATTCATTTTGCCTATATCACAAATTGAAGGCGCTTTATAGAGGGCCTTTCTTTGCTAACAGCTAACATTTGGAGTTGCTTTCAATGCCCATAAGAAATTGAAACTGCTTGAGAACAAAACATGTGGAAACTAATACTTAGGCTTGGTATCTAAAGGGTTAATAATTTGTTAATTTACGCCGTCTCCGGAAAAAGGATCCATAACACATCAGGTTTGCTCTTTCGCGAAAATGAGCCTGACGATTTCGTGTGAATTCACTCAGATGAGCACACCCATCATTTTATGAGCCCTTTTCCCGGATATGGGCTTTATTTGTCTTCATTATTTAGTGACTTACTTATGGTTTTCTTAACTTCTGTTCCAGACTTGACTTCCGTCCAGAGCAAGGCAAATATGATTTGCTCATCTCAAACGCCAGCTACGAGAGGGACAATGGTCGATTCGAATGTCGCGCCAAAGCTCCCGGAAGCGGTCAGGATCTTCATTCCCAGTCATTTGTCGTCACCGTCCTCACGCCCCCAGAGCCCCCGAAGATATTCCCATCTCCGAACACGACGGCCACCGAAGGAAAACCGTTGGAACTGACCTGCTCAAGCGCTGGCGGGAGCCCGGACCCTTTGATCCGGTGGTACAGGGAAGGGATCAGGGAGCCCCTGGAAACGGCGACTCATTCAGGCAAGGACGGAGTGACGTCGGCTGTTCTGTCGATGAGCCCAAAGAAGGACGATGACGGTGCCATATTCAGATGTGTCGTCTGGAACCGAGCCATGCCGGAGAGTGCCCGACTTGAGACCAAGCTCACTTTGAACGTCAACTGTAAGTACTTTGCTCTCCATCTGTCTCACTTCTATCTCTCTTCTTCTTGCATTTCTTCCTTCTTTATCTCTTACTGACTTAAATTGTTTATTTATTTGACGACTCGTTTTGATATCAAGTAAGGGATTATAAGACAAAGTTGCAGGTAACTTTAATCTGAAAGGCAGCTCTTTATTGATGTGAGGCATGGATATAGAGGGGATAATAGAAAACCAGGGACCATTAAATGTACGGTACAGACCAGTAGCGTACGCAGGGATATATCTCTCTTTCTCTTCTCCCGTTTGAATGTATGTGCTGGAAAAGGAAAGAAATAGGGGCTGAGGTCACGTTTTAGCCCCTGTTCTTGTCCTTTTCTAACATACGTGCTCTAATGGGGCAAGAGAGAGAAAGACAAATTCCTGCGTACGCTACTGGTACAGACGGCCCTGACCCCAGATGATTGGTTAGCACCTAAGGCCATTTAAATACCTAGCCAACGTCTTTCGGGGACCGTGTGGACCGAACATTTATTGGTCCCAGTACCACACAGAAAAAAGTGCTCTACTAAAAAATTCTACTAAAAATGGTTTGGATTCTCAAAAAAAGTTCACGTAAAGAAATTCTAGCAGTTTTCAGGAGAATTGTGGTCTTTATTTGTATATAGGGTGTTCTAGACAACCCAAATCAGGCGATTTTCTCGAGAACTGGCTGACTGAAAACTTTTGAAACAAAATAGGCTCATAGGGAAGGTGATGAAAATTAGCAGAGAATATAGAAAAGGGTTGCAAAGTGCATCCGACCAGGCGGAAGACTAATGATTCAAAAAAAAAATTACTGGAACTGAAATAAAAAAGCGATGCTTTATATTTGCCCTTTTCATGAGCTGTAGCTTGCTCGTTTCTGCGAAGTGACAGCTCTTTTCAGCGGCAGTGTTTTAAAGCGCGGAATTCGAATGGCTTTAATATTGCTGGAGAAAATAAGGTGTCCGTAACTACTAACGAGGCGAATGGGGGAGGGAGAGGGGAGAGCGGTCCGAAAGGAGCTAGTTATTGCAGATATTAGGAAAGAAGATAAGAACGGTGTGATGGGGGGGGGGGTGGCCGGGGGGGGTTAAAGTGAAGCGAGAGTGAGAGGCGATAGAAAAGGCGCGCGCAAAAATGCAAATTGAAACGCTTGCCCCCGTTGCTCCAGAATACCAAATGAGAGTTCTTTCCAGAGTTGCCGCCGATGGACGGTTTCAGTGTGACGTTACCGACCTGCGAATTTAAAAGCGCGAATAAACTGATTGAGCCAATGAGCTTCTTTATTGTCGATACATCGGACTCGACCTATCGACTTCAAGGCAGCTCATTGGCTCAATCAGTTTATTCGTGCTTTTAAATTCGCAGGTGGAGACACCCCTTAACCCTCGATGCAATGTCGAATCGTATGCCTGAATCAGCTGCTGATTGGGGATCCCTTCCGTTTTGCGAATATCAACGGCATTATTCAGTCCATCGGTGGTTCAACCGGTTTAAGCAAAGATTACACATATCATTTGAGAAATATAGAACAGTGGTTTCAAGAAATACTCAAATCGGTATTCTTAGCTTCAACCGATTGAATTATCGATGGATTGTAGAATGTCATAATATGTCCCCAAAATGGTATAGTACAAGTCGATTGTTTGAAAGAGCTCTGTGGCGTTTAAATGTCATGATACATACTAATACGCCGGTATTTCGTACGTTTAAGTCACTAAATCTGGTTGAAACGATGTACTTTACTCAAAAACGTATGATATTCGAACAAAAACCCCTCATCAATCGCCTTATGTTGGTGCGGCCGGTCACGGCGCAGGTAACAATATGCAGAGTTGAGAATAAGAACATCAGACGACTCCTTAGATTTTGGCTTCGGTAGGCCACCAGTTATGCTTAAGTGTGCTGTATTCATTTCATTAAGTATTGCGGGTAGCCTACCTCCAGGTATTCTGCTTTCTGCTCTGAAAGTTAGTACCTTGGAAAGATGTCTAACCGTACATTTAATTTTATTGAGTGGACAGTGATTTAAAAGCTTTAATTTAGCATTTGAATCAATGCAAAGTATGCGTCTTTCAGCCCCAAATCTGACAACATTGGCGTCGGCTCTATTTGCAGACCGATGCGCTCAAAGTCTGGCCGAATGTCAGGATCCAGACGAGCTGGTGTGTCTGTCTGTTCGCCCATCCGATGCATGGAGTCCATAGAGCCCATTAGGCAGGCAGCTTAAAAGGGAGTGTGAGTGAAACAGGGGTGGGAATCCAGGAGAGAGGACGGTGGAGGATTAAACGTGAAAAATGCATTATGGGTATCGGTTTTGAACTGCTGCGCTAGTTGCAGGCTGCAGCCCCTTACGGCGCACCGTGGATCGATGAACTTGGAGCTGTCCCCCGAGAAACTTGACTGAAGGGCAACCCCCCTCGGCCACTGTATACTGTGAGACGTGAGTCATAGATTGTCCGTCAGCAAAATCCGATCTATGTCGTACAACCCCTTTAAAAGAGCCAGCCATTCTATACCCCTCATTATCTCTTCACAAAAAGTTTAAAAGAAAATTTTTAATTGAAAGTTTCTTCGAGTTGACGCCGCCTAAAAATTCGCCCATGGCACCGATTTTGATTTCTTCGTCAATCTCTTGAATTTTCTTCTTTTCTTGAGTTTTTCAAACAAGTGCTCTAATTAAATCGCCTTTTAAAAATCCTTTGAATTTATGTCAAAATCGTAATCTTTTGCGATCTAATTTCTAATATACGTGGTCGTTTCACATTTCTTGAATCATTTTAGAGAACTCGGATGAGCGCAATATCCAAAACCACGTTGAAAAGATCAAACGGACCTTCTTTAAAATCAAAAACCTAGAAATTGTGAAGACTTTTTTTTCTGTTTTTCAAGAAACATCTTTTGTTGTGAGTCGATGGTTCTCGTAACAAACTTACAATCAGTTTCCCAATCTTTACTAGATCCCACGGAAAAAGTTCCAAAAATCGCAAACCTGGAAAAAACCCAGGAATTTTCGTTTGTTTGATCAGGAAAAGACCTGTAGGTAAATTCAAGGGAATTCTCTCACCGAATCTTGTAGACACCCTGTCTTAAGGAACATGTGTATTGTGTACCGCAAACTTCGAATAAAAAAAAAGGGGGGGGGTAAATTAGGTGAAAGCCGAAGAAATCAAGTTAGAGTGGTCGGGAAGGGGGTGGGGGCGAAAGAGAATAGAAAAATAATGATAATGATACTCAAATAAAATAAAAATCAGCATTCGACGAATCGAATTGAATTCTCTACGGTTCTCTCCCATTGAGCGGAAGGCAATGGCGAGGTTCCTGAAGGGACTGACGATCGGGTTGAACGGGACGAAGCTATGTCTCCTGAATAAATGATAACTGTTTGATTTCAAATCGGATTCATTCGGCATTTGCGCTCCCCGTTTCCCCCCCCCCCCCCCCGTCGCCCCACCACCGTCCCTCTTTGCATCGCACCCCCCTTACCTCCCCCCTCCCCCGCACTCTCGTTTAAGAGCGCTGACGGTTCTTTTGTTCAACCGGATCCCGCTCAGTTAACGAGCCCCCCAGACCTAGACCCCCACTAGATAAGCTTGAACCCCCTCTTGCAGCCCCCATCCCTCCTGCGACCTCCGGTTACTGACAAACATTCGTTTTTACCCCGGAATTTTCACTCGGTCGTTCCCTGCCCCCCCCCCCCCCCCCGCCACATGCTCCGGACTCTCCTTAATTTTTCATATAGAAATAGGTGCTTCCTTGCATACGTAAACGCCTGCCGGCTTGCTTCGTGCAAAAGCAAACGGCGGGACAGCCGGAAAAGATAGGAAGGAATAATTGATTTATCAGTTAAGTAAAGTTCAGAAATTTTTCAACCTCCACCCTCCCCCCCCCCCCCTCAATCGCTTGATTGTGCAAAACAAATAGAATCGTGTCGCGCGGAAAACGGATGATAATGAAATCCTCCGCTGCAGTTGCAGTTTCGACGAGTCGATCGCGATGTGCAGAAAGAATGGCTCTGTATTGGAAATATGATTATGCCGCGTCTGAGCTCTGTGTAGGCTTCGCGAGGGGGATTGGTGAATTTACTTCTGTGTTAGAGTCTCGGAATGTAAGTATGGAAGGATGAAAGAATTTAATTTAATAGAGGTCCTGGCTATTGCGCGGCGCGGCCGCGGCGTTGACATTTTTTAACGGAGTGTATAAAAATGTAAATAGGACAGGTGAGAAAGAGTTTCGTGATTTGATGCGGAAGAATTGAAGTGATGGATGCGCACCAATCACGAATCATGGTTGGTGCAGTTGGGTCGTATCAAACTGCGAAAAGTTACCAATCGTTATGAACATTATTTTATTGTGAATGGATACAACGACTTAAACATTTTAGTAGGCTAATGAGAATGAGAGTACTGTCGAGAATAATATTAGACGCTCTCTAAAATCGCTGTCCGTTGACAATTGACAATTTCCGTTGGTATCTCCCTAACTCCTTCAATTCCAAAGTTAAGCAATTTGTGAGACGCGCAAGCATCTAATAGGGAGTAACACAATGTAATTCTTTTGCCGGAAAATTTAGTCTTCTTGCTGGCAAAAGGCTTAAGAAACAATTGCTAAGATAGTGAAGAGTACATTCATGGTGTCCCCAAAACGCCTTCATTTCCGAGGAACGCAATTTTAGCCTCGCTCATGTAGCCATTATTATCATCATCAATTCATAAATTCTCCCCACAAAGAGTGGACACTATAATCATTAATCAGTATCAAGCTCAGACATGTTTGTTTGTTTTTGTTTCTATAAATTTAAACCCTTTATCTTACCTTTCGATGAGCTTTGGATAAAATTAAAATGAATTCATCAGATCTCTTGTAAAAAGTGAACAATTTCCTAAATAGCCATACTTGTGTTTGACTGATGAATAATAATTGTTGACTGAAAGGATTAAGCCGACCTCTTTTTTCATTTATTTGTTTATTTATTTTTATTTTTTTCATCTCCAAAAATAAATGGAAATGTTGCTCGGCTGCTGTAAAATCCCAAGTCCGTATCTATTTTGCCAAGAGCCGTGTGTCTTACTTGTAACCCGTCAGGTTTGTCTAAGTTTTATCTATCATCAAGAAGGGATTTCTGAGGGATTTAATGTAAATCCTAGCGCATGCACGGGACAGGCGCAACGCACGTCGCTCGGTGCAGGGCAAAGCATTGTTGTCTGACCAGACTCCAGGATTTGTGATCGGTGATTTAGAGGTCAAGATTAGGTATACGGAAAGGAAGAGGGAGCACCGTAGCACCTCTCTCGCTCTCTCTCAGTCTCGTGCTCTCCCGTGGCCCGCCGCTCTCTCACTCTTTTATTCAGGATAACCAACCTTATTTCTCTCAAAGCGCTTTAACTCCCGATTCCGAGCAGACAAGCAGGGTTGCCAGTTTTTGAATTACAAAATCTTTAAAATCCTCCTTTAAATAATTTTTTTTTTTTTTTTTTTTTTTTTTTTTTTTTTTTTTTAATATTTGTTGTTATACCATCCTACTAAAGTTTCCTCTGATTATGAGTAGTATTGCCGAGGCCACCTCTCTCATTTTTGCCTCTTATAAAATTGTGGATATTCATACTTCGCTGTTTAGGCTTCTTTGGGGGCCGGGTGACTCAGAATGTCAGACAAAATGTTTACCTACTTTATTTTACTTTACGTTTCGTTCTATCAGGAACAAAGATGGCTAAATGCATTTGTCTATCTCTCTCTCTCTCTCTCTCTCTCCCTCTTAAACACATGTGTTGCAAAAGGATAACTCGATACCTAACCCCCTATCTCCGTCCTTTTCTGAAGCACGCGTTAAAATGGGGGGGGAGAGATAGAGAGAGAGAGAGAGAGAGAGAGAGAGAGAGAGAGAGAGAGAGAGAGGGGGGGGAGAGAGAGAGAGAGAGAGAGAAGCACGCGTTAAAATGGGGGGGAGAGATAGAGAGGAGAGAGAACAGAGAGAGAGAGAGACAAGAGAGAAGAGAGAGAGAGAGAGAGGAGAGAGAAGAGAGATGAGAGAGAGAGAGAGCAGAGAGAGAGAGAGAGAGAGAGAGAGAGAGAGAGAGAGAAATAATAGATTATTCAGGTATGCTCATCTGACTTCGCGCCTCAGATTCAATGGCGCGCAGTTCAAAATCACTGCAGCCAAGATGGCCGACAAAAGCAGAAAACACGCTGACTTAAGGGGTGCCTCCACCTGCGAATTTAAAAGCGCGAATAAACTGATTGAGCCAATGAGCTTCTTTGTTGTCGATACATCGGACTCGACCTATCGACTTCAAGGCAGCTCATTGGCTCAATCAGTTTATTCGCGCTTTTAAATTCGCAGGTGGAGACACCCCTTAACTCGGACGACTCCGAGTACTGCCCAATGTTTTCTGCCTTTGTCGGCCATCTTGGCTGCAGTAATTTTGAACTGCGCGCCACTGGATTTGTAGCGCGAAGTCAGATGAGAGATGAGCATACCTGTATAGCGTATAATCTATAACCTTAGTATCCGCCTATGGTCAGGAATCCTTGCTTAGTCATGAAGGAAACTATCGCTTCTGAAGTGACTTTTCTAGGCCGAAAATATGGCATCCCTGCAAAGCATGAGCAGTGATGTGTACTTACACAGGACAACGAAAACAACAACAACAACATCACCGCCTACTGGCCAGTGGTGGTGAAGAGCTGTAAGAAGACTTACCGAGTGGCTATCCCAATTAGTATTTACATTTTTCTTCAATCTCCGCTTGTCAGGACTCAGGAGAGAGAGCTCAGGCAGGACTCGCAGGAGGAGTGAGCGGGCGCCGAATCGCCCCCCCCTCTCTCTCTCTCTCTCTCTCTCTCTCTCTCTCTCTCTCAATCTCGACTTCAAGTCATTGTATCATTCTTATTACTCTCTCCTAGGTCTCTTCCTTCGACCCCCCTCCCCCCTCCCCCCTCCCCCTCACCCTCCCCCCTCCCCACTCCCCAGCCTTACCCACCCCTCTCTTTGTTACACTAAGCTCCCAGAAACAAAACTAACACGCCTAATTCACCCCTCAGTGTTTTTACTCTTATACTCTTTTTATCACCGCGTGTTTGTGCACTTGTTCAACTTCTAGCTTTATCTTCGTGTCCGCCCCCCCCCCTCCCCACCAAACCACCCCCCTCACCCATCAAGAATCGACGCTCCTAGGTATGGTGCGTCCTCCTCCCCCCGATCCCCTTCTTCCCTCATACATGGACTGAGAGTACTTACACTCACACACTCTTACGATCCGGTGTAGAGTACTAGAGCACTACTACCACTACCAAACATACTGAGAGCATAACATGATCGTAAAAACGATTTGAGGCCCTTGCCGCTCTCTGAACTACCTGTAGAGTGGAGCGGTGCAAATTTTATGAGATGGATGAAGAAGAAGTGTGAGTTGGAAAGAAACAAAGAGGAACACAAGTCTTTGAAAGAAAACAGTATTTGCAATTTCTTGTAGCTGCGGGGACTCTGGGTACAAAGCTAGGAATTTGTGGTGGATCTTTCAGATGGAGTTTTGGAAAAATTTAAGCAGTGTGGAACTGTTCAGATTTGCGCCTTTAAGTAAGTGATGAAAATATCTCACATCCAAGGATGAAAAATCACCCGCAATTCAAAATATCGAAGATGATCGTTTATCTCCTTTTAACGAACGAATTATCAATTCTCTAGATGTTCTATTAAACCAATTAACGAACTATTTATCTAGAGTGGCAGTCTCATTGGTAACCTGCGTAATCACCACGGAAAACTTTTAGGTTAGAATTCGATCCACTGTGCGCCAATTTCGCCGAACCAAAATACACGAGAATAAATGGACAACATTACTTATTAAACCTAACCTATAAAATTCCTCCACCTCCAGAGGTTCATACATCGATACATCGGTATATTGCTAAATCGATTCATCGGTTCATTGATACATCGATTTATCTGTACATCGGTACATTGATGCATCGATACATCGATAAATCGATAAATCGCTATTCGTGAGCCACCACTGAATACAGTATGAATATCTCCGACCGATCACTTGATGCCTGTTTGAAGCTCTGTTTGACTGAATACGCAGCGATAGCTATATATTGAGTCTCGAGAGTCATTCGAAGCGTGTGTAATATATTCCAGGAGTGTTTCCCAATAACACCCGCAACCCATCTCATGAATAAAATTTGAAATCTCCCACCAAGTGAATTGCATTTTGCAAGTAGGTCTAGCCGTGTAGCGGGTGCGAGCGAGGTGGCAGATGCTATTTCCAACGAGAAATCATTCTCCCATAAAATTACACGTTTGTATCATTACATTCCTCCACTCATGGCAAGTTTTGTGCGTCTGGCGATACTCTGTACGTTCTTTTTTTCCTTCTTCTGTCTCTTCTTCTTTTTCTTCTACTTCATTCAAAAATTGTGTAACTTGCGCATAAGAATTGGACAAACGTGGCTTACGCTCTGTGAAACTTTGTAGTTCCCCCCACTCCTCTCAAAAAAAAAAAAAAAAAAAAGACGAAAACAAAACTATTCTCACTTTCTCAGAATGTAGGTAATTAAGTCTCGTAATTAAGTAATCAACTAGCAATAGGAGCGTGGTAATAGTGTGTCGTTTGATCTGGTTTCTGCGCGCAAAAAGCTCATTGTAGGAAAAAAGTAAGACTTCTCCCTGACTCCTACAGCTAATTATACATCTAAAAGTTTCTCGCGATCGAAGTTGTTCTTTTCTACGTTTTCTCACTCTCGTGGAAGAACCCGTTCAAGGACCGCAGGCCAACATTCTGTACAGCTTTGCCTAACTTCTTCCGACCCATGACGTCATATTTTATAAGAAAGAAATTTGTTTGTTTGAATCATATTTTCTAATTAAAAAAACGAAATGGGGACGTCTTATCATGCTTTATATTGTTGTTTCGTGTGTGAATTTTCGGCGGGCTTATGTTTTCCCCTCGACATCTTGTATGCTTCCTATATCTTCGTTATATGTCGAAGAGACAGCCAAAGAATGACAATATTTGGAATGACGAAGAGATAACGAAGGGGTGACGAAGGGGTGATGAAAGGATGACGAAAAAATAATGATAGCTATGAGATAACGGAGATAAGTGACGAGGTGACGAAGGAATGATGAAAAAGTGACTAAGGTAAGTTGAAAGAATAACGAACAAAATAGAGATTCTGAAGAGATAGCGATGAGATGACGGATATCAGCGGCGATATGACGAAGGGATGACGAAGGGATGATGAAAAGATGACGAAAGAATGACGAAAAAATAGAGATTATGAAGATACAGCGATGCGACAACGGAGAGAAGTGGAGAGATAACGAAGAAATGACGAAGGGATGATGAAAAGATGACGAAAGAATGACGAAAAAATAGAGATTATGAAGATATAGCGATGCGATAACGGAGAGAAGCGGAGAGATAACGAAAGAATGACGAAGGGATGATGAAAAGATGCCGAGAGAATGACGAAAAAATGGTGATTGTTATAGATAGTGATAATATTACGGAGAGAAGCGGAGAGATGACGAAGGAATGACGAAAAATAGAGATTATGAAGAGTTAGCGAAGAGACAACCGCCAGACGACGTAAAAACGACGAAGAGATGACGAAGGGATGACGAAAAGACAACGAAGGGATGAAGAAAAGATTACGAAAATATAGAGATAGCGCGAGATGAAGCGAGCAAATGACGCAGAGATTATGTGTAGAGTTTCCGATTGAAAAGGCGCGAGGTCTCTGCTGACAAGAACTGAAAGCGTAAGTTTGTATCTGTCTCGTTCCGTATTGATGCGCGCATTCTTATCTGTTAACGCTGCCATGCCACCCGCCATCGCCACCATTGCGCTGACTTTCGACAGGGGTGGCCTGGATCGCACATCGCTACCGTAAACCAAATCGTGCGGCAGTAGTGATTCGGGGGGGGGGGAGAGTCGGTAATGGATATATCAAGGAGAGAGAGAGGATGATTCCAGAGACCCCCGAATTGAAGCACGCATCCGAAAGCAAAGCAAGCTCGCTCCGTTGCTGGATTGATGAGTCAAAAGTGTCCGGGGAACGGAAACAGTAACTTAGATTAGGCGATCGAACAGTGAGGACTACTTTATAACCGACTACTTGACTTAAATTGACGGCTACAATTTTCAAGTGTTTCTCCACCACCCCTCCTTCCCCTTCTCTTCTTCCTATCCCTCCCTCGCCCTCCATCTCCTCTGTGGCCCCCCGAAATAAAAACTTTCAGGCGCGCGCGTGTTCTGTTGCGCTCGCGATTGAAGTCAAAGCGTCTCCTCTCTGAAGCTGCGTGCGACTCTCAGTGGAATCGGAACACTGATAATTCCGGATAAATTGATAAGAAGAAATGAGGATTATCAATCGTGATAATTGGACAGAGACAAGTTATCAAAATCGTGATGGTATAGGTACGCGGTGGTTTTTCCTAATAACTCTTTGATCGATAGATCTATCGATCAATCTTTGATACCGATCGCTGTGATCGGTCCATCGATTGCTGTTGTCAGGATAAAGAAACCTCACTGGATCGATTGATCGATCTTTGCAATCAGTATCGAAGATTAATCGATCGATTGATCGGAGGGCCGCGAAAATAAACGACTCGTGAGACGCAATCTCACTAAGAAAAAGTCCAACAAGAGGTTACGCAGATTTATCTATCAATAAAATAAATGATGGAGTTTTTTATTTTGTATCGGTAGAAATCAATTGTTACCTCGATTGTGAGAATGAATGTGACCTAGTAGCGGCTTGTGCAATTTGGCAACCGCGTTTATACTCCATTTGAAATTATGTAAAACAATCGATTCGATGGTGAAACAGCGCTTCATCAACAATCGATTGTTGCAAATAGATTCTAATGAGGGAATAGAAAAAAAAAGAGAAAAAAAACGTTCTCGAGATTCTAAAAAATTACCAAATTTATCAAACTGTGCGACGTAAGTACGATGCGTTTCAATCGCTCCATGATAATGTAATGTCTGTGCATGTGTGTGAGTGTAAACTGTATAAATGTTTGGGTGTATGTGTGTGTGTGTGTGTGTGTGTGTGTGTGTGTGTGTGTGTGTGTGTGTGTGTGTGTGTGTGTGTGTGTGTGTGTGGCCGTGTACCGTTATATATCTGGGGCCAATTCACGAGTTTTTTACCTTGGTTCTGGGGCCGCATATATATCTGGGCTCACACGCAGTGGCCCCAGATATTGACAGGCATAAATTTGGTCAGAAATGTAATCAGGAGTTCATTTTAAGGCGTTTGAGCGAAAAAAAAATTTTTTTCATCTTGGCCCCAAATATATTAAAAAAACTTGTTCTGCGTTTCGTGTAAAATCGGGGTTCGAGATCTGGGGCCACGATGAACACTCATAGTGGCAGGTGAAGGAACTAAAATACAGCGTTGCTCCTCCTAGAAATTCGTGAGCATTATACGGTGCTTGATAATTTATACCATCACCGTGACTAAAGGAGCGTAGACTGCGCTGACCTTGAAACCATTTCACACCCTTTGTTGTTTGCTCTGAACCCTCTTTTTCTGTTCTTTCTCGTTTCCCTTTTCGCTTCTCTGTTACGGTCTCGTCGCCACTCTGGTCTTCTCTCCAGATTTTTAGAATCTCTTTCAAACCAGTGAATGATTTTTCTCTCTCGCTCCGCGTAATGTTGTCAAGCACTGACTACCAAAATTCGCGAGTTTCGTTTCATTTGGACCAGTCATGTGCCCTTTAAAATCTGTGGAGAATTTTTCCGCGTCCTCATAATGTCCCAAAAGAGCCTTAAAAGGAACATGGATCCAAAAAAAACTTGTCCAAGGGGGGCCGCGCCTTCCATTCTAGAGAAATTTTGACAGAAAAATGTCTAACTACGGCCGCGAGATGTCCCGTAAGGTCCTTTAATAAACTTGGATCTATCCGAAATTTTTACAGTAAATATCAAAAAGCTTTCGCATTCAAATCGTCGAAACAGCTTTGCGGTACATCGATTCTTTCTCGAGGTATCGATTTTTCAAGGTAAGGTCAGATCGGATGTTGGTGGCTCCTGCATGCTCAAAAATCCACGAGTTTCGTCTCTCCTGGACCAGTCATGTGCCTTGTAAAATCGGTTGTTCACATTTTCGGGTCCTCATATGTCTAATAAGAGCCTAAGGAGCATGGAGCCAAAAAAACATGTCCAAGGGGGGCCGCGCCTCCAATTTCATCGGAATTCTGACAGAAGAATGTCTAACTACAAGGTCTCGTGAGATCCTTCATAAACTCGGATTCATTCGAAATATTTTTGAAGTGTATGTATTACTAATTGTAAGCATACGCTTTTGGTTAGTCCAGACCGCTTCATGGAAAATCGCTCCATTTTCGAGATATTGATTTTTCAAAGGCACGACGTAGAAGTCATGACCCAGTGGTGAATACAATTAACTGATGTCATATCTATCGATTCATGATGGATCTTCTCTTTCATTTTATTATAAACGAATTTTGTACTCTCATAAAACGAGGGTGTACGACGTCATACTATAGGAGCGTATATGAACTCATCATAAAGAAAATCTCTACTTCGGACTAAATCTGTGAATGTCTAGTATTTACAGATTTAATCCGCAATAGAGATTTTCTTTCTGATGGGTTCCTGTAGAGGGTTTTAGTAATGGCGACTGCCGGTGATGAGCGTTCCAAACAAAGCCAGTTTGTCTCTCTCGCTCTCACGTGACCCCTATGCACATTGTACTGCCATCACACTCTAATTTCAAAAATCGTAAATAGAGACTTATTTTGTGAAATTTTATGGCAGAAATGAATTTCTCGAGGCATTTTATTGTGATTTTGATAATAATATGTCGTAAAACAAGGTCCTGTATACGAATTTCGGAGCTAGAAAGAGATGGATATACATGGGGGTCACGGGAGAGTGAGTGAGATAGTTTGGAACGCTACGCGAGTTTTATCACAACCGATTGCGACCGATGAGTGCATTGTTGTGGTTGTTGGCTAACCGTTGACTTCGCACTAAAACCGTCTATACGTTCCTAGTATGACTACATCGCGTACACCTGCGTTTTATGAGAATACAAAATTCGTTTATAATAAAATTAAATTGAAGGTCCACCATGAATCGATAGGTATGAGATAGGCCGGTTGCTTGTATCCACCACTGAGTCATGACTTCATGACTAATAAATCTGTGTAAGTACTTAATGAGTTTACCATTGGCATCTGAAATATAAGTTCTCTCTTTTTGAAGGTTCAGCTTTTCATATTTGCATCAGCTCTCATTTTTAGTATCTACGAGTATTAACGTTTTTTCACGCCCCTCTCTAATTTGCCGAACAATATCTATAGAACCCCGTATCCTTAGCTTATATGCAAATCCGAAAATCGTGCGATAAAGCGCATCCACTTTGTTCACCCCCATTGGTCACTGAATTAAAGCAAGCATCGACAAGAAATTAAAGCAATTGAAATTTTTTCAAACTTCTCGCAAAAGTCTTCAATTTTTCCAATATTTACCTAAGTATGTTGGAGGGATGTTTAGGGGTGCATAAGCGGGCTCACGCTTCCCAAAATGTTGCTGTCTACCCCGAAAAACACAGATTGAGCTAATGCGTAGTAATTATTTTTATGGTCAACTGCGAGTGAACATCAAGTGAAACAGGCACTAGGCAATGGCAGTGTGTGCATAGTTATTCCAAAAAAAATCTAAATTTACTTACTAACTAGCAGGTATGTCGTACCCGTGCTCCGCACGGTTCGTAATACACACCTGTAATGACGATCTTGGTCTGTTGCTGAGGGATTATTTGGTTAAATAAGATGTGTGAATTTTGCATCCTCAAAGGAGCCTCCAAGTAAACTTTCGGTGATTGGTGCGCACCATTCTCCTTCATAATTAGATGATTTGCAAACCTTTGACGATTATCAATGGATCGGAGACTATCATTTACAGTGGAGTACGGAAGGGGGGCTACCCCCTCCCCCATACCTCCGATTTTATGGGTGGAGGGGAAGAGGGGAATAACTTTCAGTCAAACGCTCATCAGTTCAAGCCCTTCCCAAAAAAAATCCTGCGTACGCCACTGATCATTGATAATGACACAGTAGCGGCCAAAACATGTTGGTCCTCGTTTGCGGGCAGTAAAACCTCTTTGACCAATTAACATCACAAAATGGACTAATTTTTGGGCGCCATCTATGTGTATTTGCGGGCGCCCGTAAATAAAATGGCGTTGAGGCTGCCAACAGTGAGGTGATGTTTCCTCGCAATCCGCGCGCATCAACGAACGCCAGAAACCCGCAAAGGACCAATGTTTTTCGGCCGCAACTGCATCGAAATAGAGCACGAGACGTGCGGTCTTCTGATGAAGAACGTAAAATCGAGCGCAAGTTGTGTCTTTATCAATTACAGCGAGATTCCTATCAAATTTGAGGCTTTTCTCCGAGTGTTTCTGTAGAAAGAGTGACAAATTATTATAGATAGAAATCCCCCATGACACCTGCGTAGCTCCGCCATTTAAGAGCAAAGATGACAGGAGAAAGCATAGGTATCATGGGAGATCACTATCTAATTTGACTTTCTCAATTTCAGAGTTTGTCTATCGATACTAGTTTTGACCTCAGAGAAGCTATCAGTAAGAATAACTTTTTTTAGTTCAATTATTATTAGGTCCAGACGTACAGAGTATGTCTGTTGTCCTGTAATATTAGTCCAATTGTGTTTTGTCCTAAAAAAAAAGGTTCGTTTTGCCCGATGCTCATTTTCGGTCGGTTTCGTTCGTTTCCCTGTAAATTAATAAAACGAAGAATCAGCATTATTCCAAATAGGCCCAAAAGAAAATGATTGGAATGCGTAGGAATCAGTTTCGGCGGAATTTGTCGTTATTATAACACAAGTTTTAACAGACTTTTAAGATGAACCCAAACATTTAACTAGATTGATATCCTTCAGTACTGGTGCGTGATATCTGGTAACGTTGCAATTATTCCGTTTAAACCCAGGTATACTATCGATTCAATTGAGTGCACTGTGCGTTCCCCTATATTTCGATCTTTTTCGTGGTTTAAATGGGTTTAAAGTCTCCTCCAACCCTTAAAACATATGCTAGTCGTTTCAAAACACATGTGCAGAACTTCTGGAGCGTATATTTAGGGCCAAAATAAAACTTTTTTTTTCCGATAAAGATGGATCCTAAAAAGCCTACCCCCCCTTTTTTTATCCGGAACCTCACAAAAGTTTAGAAAAATGTATGTTTTTTTGGAATACTTAGCGTCCACAATTATTCCAAACCGAATGTTCAAAATCCGAAGGTTTTTTAATGACCTTAGTAAATTCAGATATTTAAGTGGTGTGACAATATATTTTTCAAGTAATATTGTTCCTAATCTTGTACATTTTTGAGATTATTGTTTTTTTTTCTTATGTATAATGCATACAGCACTTCGCTGAGTTGAATAATATTATATGATCCAATTGAAAACGTTCTCTGATAATTGAAGTTTATAGTTCTCTAAAATTTTACCAACAAACCAGCATGGACGAAAATGAACGAAAAAGAGCATTGGACGAAATGACTAATTCATCGGGACAAAAAAAAATTTGACCAATATTGCAGGACTGGAGAGTGGAGACTTGGTCCAGACCTAGGTAATGTAACGTGGACTACAAAAGCACGGACGTCGTAGTCGAGGACGAAAAGAAAGATAGGACTAATTGTTCAATAGGACCAAAATTGATAGGAGGCATTTTCATGGACTTAATGTGGAGGAGAAAAAAATACGAAAAGTCTTGTAACCGTTGCGGATTGATTACAGATCACACTTCCTGACTTGGAAAAAAATAAAATAAATAAAAGTGGCTATATGTTTATCACCTCCAGGTCTCCGAACTTTTTCAAGACGAAAGAAACAAGATGAAGTAATTGAAACCATTTCCGGAAAAAGAGCCCATAAAACAAAAGGTAGGTATACACTCTTCGGACATAAGTCTCTATTCAATCACTATGCTGCAGATTTTTCAGGAAGAGCGCGCCCGGGGCTCTTTTTCTAGAAATGGCCGTAACTAGACAGATCTCGATTGGTGACCCAACAAAATAACGCGTAATTAACCTCCACCTCCACATTAGCTTAGTTAGGTAACTATGTGAAGCCGAGATTGCAATTACGAGAGTTGTTCGAAAAGTAAGAATTTCATCTTGTTTCTCAGATTTCTCCTGAGCCTGGAAAGGAAATACTTAATACACCATTTTTTTCTGCATACTCTCTAAAATGCGATGGTCAAAAGTCTAAATCGTGTTGTAAAAAAAGAAGAACTTTTAGTTTTAGAACTTTTCTAGCTTTCCTTGATCGCGGGCTCGCAATTCTCTCTGCTCAGCACTGCAAATAGAGTCTTCGCTTTCCGACTCCAGTTCTAGATCACCACGAAATAAAGGTCGTTACATTTATTTATTTCTTCGAATTATTACTGCGTTGTTTTCAATAATCATGGGCAGCTTTGGAGGTCAAAATGGGGGGGGGGGGCTTGAAAGTAATGACCTTTTGGGGGGGGGGGGTTACTAGTCGATTAAGGGCTTAAAACTTATGCGGTCGTGTGCGCGTGTTGAAAAGCGGTACTCAGTATGATAAATGAAATAGTAGGTAGGTACCTACTGATTTCTTGCGTGAACATCAAGAACAATTCAAGCCACTTCTTCAGTTTACATCAGCCCCCTCTCCTCCTCTAAAGCCGCCAACGCGAATAATTATGTTATAAGTGTTTAAGATTGTAAGTGAAGGAATTGATTTCTTTCTCCATAAAACTAATTCTTTCCTGAACAGCTATGCCATTTACCCAGGAAACTGGGGGATCGGTCCTTCAATGGAATAAGTAGCTTTTATCTTAAAAACAGACCACCAAAAATCTTACTGCTCTTATAATAAGTATGGAAGAGGAAAAGGATTTTCAGAGAACCATTTTCCTTTTCAAAAAATTTTTGGTGATGATGAAATAGCAAAGAGCGGCTCGTGCAGTTCGATACATCTAACTCATTCCAAAGCAGGTCCTCATTACGACACAAATAATTTCCGCGATATACTCATCACCAGATAATAGTGCCATCTTCCTTAATGTTTTGCAGTGATTTCTCCCATGCGTTTGATTATAACAAGGTAAAAATTGTTGTACATCGGCAAGGTTATAGATTAAAGAGGTATGCTCATCTGACTTCGCGCCACGAAGTCAGTAGCGCACAGTTCAAAATCCAAATCCAAGATGGCCGACAAAAGCAGAAAACATTGTATACTCTTTCCAGAAAACATTGGGCTTCCCTCTCTAGAAAAGCAGAAAATAGCCCGATGTTTTCTGGAAAGAGTATACAATGTTTTCTGCTTTTGTCGACCATCTTGGATCTGGATTTTGAACTGCGCGCTACTGACTTCGTGGCGCGAAGTCAGATGAGCATACCTCTTCAATCTATAACCTTGGTACATCGGTACGCTAGTTTTGAAATCCATATTTTTCTCTAATAACTTGCCAAGATTTTACGCAAATTCAATTAATATTTCGCATTTTCTGCAGGAGAGGATAGAAAATCCAAAGAGTAAGATTTTCTACAGGTCAGAACTGGTTAAAGTCAAATGTTTTGGCATGGATCGTGTCATATCAGTCTAGTAAGAGTCCTTAACATCAGAGCAGTCGATGATTGTTTCAAATGCCAGGACGGCTGCCGCGGCGCGGCGGTTTACAAAATCGATCACAATCGCAACTTACGGGAATTTAGAATGTCTGTTTGATTTCCAATACAGATTCCGTACTTCTAGTCCCCTTTTTGAATATTAGAGAAAAGATTTGCTCGTGTTCGGAGGCCTTAAATACCGCGCGTTTTAAAAAAAAAAAATCGGCTCCTCACCTTTCTTACCCGACTGCTCTTTTCTCTTCAGTAGACTCTAGAGTCTTGAGTAGAGAAGAAAAAAAAGTGGTCACTTCAGCCCCCTCCCCCGTTTTTTTTGTCCACAGTCGGCATTTGTTAAAAATAGTTAAAATAAATAAAAATCATATAATAGAGTATAAACCTTGACACTGCCTTTGCGGTTAGCCTCAATTGTGTTCGACTCCCTCCTATTGAAACCGTGAAAATAGGATTAGGACCATAAAATGTAAATTGTGTGTATGCGCTAACAAGATTATTACTGTAGATCTGGGGCCTTACAACAATTGACAACATCGCAAATGTGTGTCAGTTACACACACAAGAAAATCGACACATATCTAGGCTCGCGAGTTTTTCTGAATAGTTTTGGGGCCTGACCCCTCATATAAAAGTTTTGTGTGTTGACATAACTTTCTTATCTGGGTGTGTTTTCGAAAAAGGACCAGATACTCATATATTTTACTGCTAGTATACCATTTTCTCGCTGCTATCTCCGCGTGACCCCAGATATATGTGGCCGGTCCGGTGGCCCCAGGTATATTCTCGTACAAGTATGTGTGAGTGTGTGTGTGTGTGTCTGAGAGAGCAGTCTTCGATAATTATTCGATTAATTGATTTTAATGAAGTCATTTTATGTAAATGGAAAAAGAGGTTCTACGTTTAACAACATAGCTCCTTCTCTCTCGATCCTTCGTAGCGCTCGTCTATCTCTCTTCCTCGTCTGGAAGCATCCCTCGAGGACAGAGATGAGATCAACAGGGCTTTTAGCCCCTCCTATCAAATTAATTTATCGTCTTCTTGTATCTTCTTGTCCCTTTCGCCCCCTTCTCCCCCTGCGATGACTTCCAGTTTCTCTCTAAAGTTTCTGCTTTAGTGCACTTATAGTCTCTGGCTTGGGTCTTGAGTTTTGACCAAGGGTGAGACTGAGGAGTGATCGATAACTCAATTTGAATATAGCTTCTGCCGCGTCGATTTAACTCACCCCAGAATGTGATTGCTGGATACTAAAACGCACTTTCTGGTTCCAGACATGGTTGTTCCTTATCTTTTATTATTATTGACCTGTTGTTCGTCTCCCCCAAAAAGAGTTTAGTGTGTTAGATTAGAAGATGTTCTGACAACAGACAAGAGTCTCAAAGATTACACTGAAAAAAAGAAGAGAGAAACCCAGTTTATCAGAAGCACAACGATTTATTTGTCAACCGCAGAAGTTTTTGGTACTGTTGTCAGAATTAATTCTGGTGTTTGTGCCATGAAAAAAAAAAAAAAAAATCTTGACAATTTTGAAGAAATTCCCAGATCAAGACCAGATTCTGATAGAATATTCCAATGAAAGTCCTAGAAATTACTTGGTTGACATACTGTCGTGCTTCTGGTAGTACTATCAGAATTCAGGACAACTTTCCTCTCAGTGCACCATGAACACACAATATCTCTTCCCCGTCTCACCCTCATATGTTCCGAAACGTCTATGCCCTTGAGTTTCCAAGCGATTAAGACCGAAAAATTACATATTACGACCTTAAGGAAGAAGGAAGGAAAAAGAACAAAAAAGAAAAGATTACATCATAACACTCTTAGAGCAGGGAGGGGAGGGGCGTCGCAATTTCTCGGGTGTTCACCCGGGGTGCTGCGTCGCGTCGCGTAGCCGTCCAACCACGGTGGGCTCTCTGCGCTTACTCACTTCATTCCGAAGCGTTTAGCGAATGCATGGGGGAGGGGGGGCACGGAAAAATGATTGTGAGAGAGAGAGGGGAGAAGGAGAGGGAGAGAGAGAGAGAGAGGGAGAGAGAGAGAGAGAGAAAGGGGAAGGAGAAGGAGAGAGGAAAAAATTATAGGGAGGAAACACTTTTGGAATCAGCCTCTTCGCGTCCCGACCATCCAGGTCCGTCGCGCTGGTTGTAGTTGAAGGAAAAAAAACTGCGGGCAGGTGGGGAGGGGGAGGAGACCAGGAGACGGTCCGCATGCTAATGCTCAACATGGAGATGCCTCGATCCTTCATGATACAATAAATGAAGCTTTATTAAAAGAACACTTGCTAAGAGAGAAGATTTCATCGCGCTTATCTCTCACCAGACACCTAATGATTTTTTTTTCTTTCTCTTTCTTTTTTTTCTATATTTTTTTTTCTTTCTTTTTTTTTTTTTTAATTCTTTATCTCCCGTGAGTCTCGGTTTCTTATACATCGGTTACCCTTGCGGTTTTTCGCTCGTATTACACGTCCACCATCTCAGACTCTCATCAGCGGGCTACCCCTCCCTCTAGGAAGCGGCGTTGTCATGTTAGCTGAGTATTATTTTTTTCTATTATCTATTGTTTATGGATTGTCAGCGGTTAATGTGTCTATAGGCTCGTAAACTAAAAAAGAAGGAAACCCTAAAAAAAAAAATTAAAAAAAAAAGAAGAAGAAAATAAAACAAAAAACTGGAGGCTGTGAGGGTAGAAAACTAAACCGCCCGAGGTGAAAATATAGGTCTACTCAGGGAAAGTCTGGAAGTAGGAGTACATACCTGTAGGTACTACTGTTTGGGATGAAATCAGAAAATCGATACCTAATCGATACCTCGTTCATTTGTATCGACCAAAAATGGGTGTGAGGCTTTGAAGGTGGAAACGAAGAGGTTTTGAATGCCCCCCTTTACACTCAGTCGGGGAGTCACACACTTTCGATTGTTTCTTAAAATTGACTTCTGCGAGCGCCTTCAATTAATGAGATAGGCAAAAACGAGGACGCGGAATTAGGAATATTTAACTACCCTTGATTTGAGTGAGCGAGCGCGAGCTGTTGATTTATCTTAATCAGTTGCGCACGGAGAAACAATATATCTGTCTCTTTTCTCCTTTGAAACACGTGTGTGCACGTGTGTTACCACAAGGTACGTTACATTTATCATATTATGGTAAAATTTTACCATATTTGCAGCAGACGCCAAAGTCGGCTATGCAGTTATGGTAAATTCGATCAGTTTTTTTTTCCGAGTGGTTTTTCTGGAAGTTCCCTTTCTGATTTTTTATTCAGTGGGGACCCAGCTTTTGCTCCTGAAGTTTTTAAAATATGGGGGGAAAAATGGGTCAAGACGAGTAAAATTGTCGAAACGGAAGAGCTTTTTAAACACTGTTTTTAACCCCCCCCCCCCCCTCCCCTCCAAATATGATGTCCTAACCCAGTCTTGAAACCCCTGCCTCGTGTAATAATCCTCCGTGCATGTTCCACCCTTTCATTACTTTGCTCTCGCGCGGCGTCATTTTTTATTGTTTCCATTAGAAGGTATGTGTGTTTGATGGACCTGCATACTAGGCACTGGATACTGGGGGGACTAACATACATATAGATAGACCCAGAGACCCTGCACACACACACACATGCATATACTCTAAGTTCTCAACAACTCCCCCCTCCGCCCCCGCCCCCCCTTTCCCTCACCCCTTTTGCATCATGTTCTTCCCCCCGATCATTTTACACCAGCTTTCTCCTCTCTCTCTCTCTCTCTCTCTCTCTCTTCTCTTTTCTCTCTCTCTCTCTCTCTCTCTCTCTCTCTCTCTCTCTCTCTCTCTCTCTCTCCCTTCTCATCTTACACCGTGTATAAGAGAAGCTCTCTGATTACCGAGTTTCTTGGATCGGAGGATCATCCACCTCAACCTTGCTCCTTCTCGCCGCAAAATCTCGGGCTGGGGCCTTGAGCGACCCCCCCCCCCCCCCAATCTACCGTCCCACATGCCCCGAAGCCGCTGCTGTGGGCTGGTTTGCGCATGCAGAGGAATAAAAATATGATGAGTTGTATAGAATCCATGTATGAAGGAGCGTTGCACCGGTGCTGAAAAGATTACACTGAACAAAAAAAAAAAAAACAAAGATTTCAGCAACACAATGATCTGTGTCAACCGAGGAAATGTGTAAACTGCTTCTGCGATTCTAGTATGTTTATTGTAGTTCTTGAAAATGTTGAAAGAAATTTCAGGTGTTATGACCAGGTATGCTGATAGAAACGTCAGAATTTACTCGTGGTGAAGTTCAGAATAATAAAAAAATTTTTTAGAAATTTTTTTTCCCCGTTTCATTTTGAAGCATTGTCTTCTGGTCCCCATTTGTTTCATTTTGAAGCATTGTCTTCTGGTCCCCCATTTTCAGAATTCCCATAAACCATCTCCCATGCAAAGCAATGCGAAAGACAGAGGCAGAGATATGTCCGCCATTTTGAATAGACTGTCATGTAGATCGAAAAAAATCTCTCAATTGCCTCTTACGGTAGTTTGCCGTTCTGATTGCATTGTTAGTGGGTAAAAGTATTACCTATAAATTCTTCAGTTGACGTAGGTATCGTTGTGCCCCCCAGTTATATTGTTAGAAATTTTGAAATTATTTTTTCCCGTGCATAGAAAGCAATATTGCAATCTGTTCAGTGTACAGTCAACAAATTAAGTAATATCAGTCTACGCCCTTTGATTTTTGCGCAGTAGGCCACATGTAATGCTTGAATTCATTTCGATAAGTATTTCAGGTCACCTACCTTAACCAAAATCTAAAAGGTGTCGACTTACATTGTTTAATTCGTCGACTGTACATAGATGTACTGGACCACAGAGCTCTGTAATCTTTGTTGCGTCGGTGAAATTCTAGAACTCCATCTCCAACGTCGCCGCCTTTCGAAGGTGCTAAGCGTTGAACGTTGAAAGTGAGACGGCAGGGTTATACACACTATACAGTCATCCGCGCAGAGAAAGCGGTTAAAAATTGATAGCAAGTCGACGCTATACTATTAAGTGTCATGGATATGGTGTGCATTGCGGGTAGTCTAGATTCGAGGAGAGGCTCGACAGTTATTGATGGGTCTAGATGTGGAGAGTGGAGAAAATCTCACTCGGTATTGTTTCTAGCTCAGAGAGATATAGCCTCGCCAGATATTTACATTCTTTGTCTCGATGCGAAACTTTATCGAGCCTTACCTTTTTTGGATTGAGGTGATCTAGCATTTTTTTATGACGCTCAAGGATTTTTTTTTGATTTATTAGAACAAAAGAACCAGAGCTTTTTTTGGGGGATATCGATTTACTGTTACGTATCAAAACATATTTCTAAGTACTGGTGTTTTCGGTGTGATTTTCAATTTTTAAGTGTTCTCTCCTCGGCGGATCCAGCAATCTGGCAACTGCGCATTTTTCCATTTGAATAAATGATAAACAATCGATTTTAAAACGACTAATCGATTATTTTTCATACA